>CM054113.1:178643455-179843455 GCA_028673005.1 Tanypteryx hageni | reverse complement strand
ACGTCTGATCAAAAAATACGGTGAATGGACGCGTAAAAAAGTTCTATTGAAAATATTACAAACATACCTCAATCACCTTCAAAGTAATTTATTTCTGCAGTTCTGCAATTATTCCCGAGTTGCTGCACGTGGCCTTCTCAATCTCGGGAATATTATCAAACCGTTTTCCTTTCAGCATCAATTTGATTCTGGGGAAGTGCCAGAAGTCTCATGGTGATAGGTCGGGGGAATACGGTGGTTGCGGGGCAACAGGAATTTTTTTAGGACAAAAATTCACGGATTTTGATAGAGGTGTGACAGAGCGCATTGTCATGGTGAAGGAAGAATCCTTTTTTCCCATTTTCCTGGTCTTTTTCGTCTTACATCATTCCTCAAAAGCTCCATCAATCCTCTGTAGTACTCAGAATTAACAGTTGTGCCTTTGGCAACAAATTCAGCGCGTACTATCCCCTGGATTTCGAAAAAACAATCAGCATCACCTTGATGTTGGACCTGCACAGACGCGCCATTTTGGCACGGGGGGGATGCGGATGTTTTCCAATTTGAGCTCTGCGCTTTTGTCTACGGGTCCTACCCGTATACCCAGGTTTCATCTCCCGTGATTAATTATTATAAAAAAGTTGAATCGGAATCCGCACGGTCGCGCAACTCCAAAGAAATCGACAAACGCGATTGCTTCTGTTCACGTGTCGGTAGGCGTAGAACGAGCTTCGCGCTGACGCACTTCATCTTCACATTTTCTGTCAAAATCGACTGTATTGAACATTATGAAAGGTTCAGATCTTCCGCTAATTCTCGTATTGTCAGTCTTCGGTCTGCACGAATCAGAGATTCAACTTTCGCGAAGTTTTCGTTCGTTTTCGACGACAACAGGCGACCTGGTCGTTCCTCATCTTCAACTGACTCAATCCCTTTACTAAATCTGTCAAACCATTTCAAAACTGTTTTTCTCATAACAGAAGCATCACCGTACACCAACACAAGCATTTTGTGCGTTCGGTTGCCGTCTTTTGCAGCTTGAAACAAAATTTCATGTTAATACGTTGTTCAATATCAATATGTTTTTACGACAGACACGCAAAAAAAGTCTTCAGTTATACTCGCCGTGCGGTCGATGTGAATTACACAGCAAGTTGAAACTCGCCTCGCATATCTAGTAGGTGTGTGTGCACCGGGATCAATAACTAGATTCACATTCACGCCACGTGTTTAAATGCGACGCGCCCATTCACCGTATTTTTTTATCAGACCTTACAGAAGGGAAACACTGGCCTAGCAAAACTGGACTTTCCTGAAGAGTTGCCACTTGACGAGATAACTCGTCTTAAGCGATTATGATAGAGAAAGTTTCCCTTAACACGGATCTGCAAGGGAACCAAAGCTGCCTAGTTTGTTTCCTCAGAAAACTTGATTATTATGCGGAACCGCAACCTAACACCAATCTGAATATTAAGCACACGCGTAATACAGTTTCAATTTGGACGTCGTAAGAAAAGAAAATTTGCCGAGATAAAAAATCAAATCCACGCGTGTAAGCAAATTCGCATTAACACACACACAAATCCTCTGCCAATTTAACCGTTCAGGAAACGCGTTAAAATATGCGTTTCTCTCCGAGAGACTATTATCTCCCAAACTCTCTCTCCTCCAATTCTTCCTTCCGTATTAATGCATTAACAGAAACACGCGGGAAGGGGAGGAGGGGTTGAAATTAAGAGAGAAATAAAGAGAAATGCGACATGCCTTAAATATTAAGAGACAGAGAATGTTGCACACGGGCACATTTAATTGGAATTACTCGACAAATTTTAAGACACGTAGGAGAGAAACGGGATGAAGAGAGAGAGAGAGAGCAGAACCCCTTGTATCCTTCACGGCCACTCCTCCTACACCGGTGAAGTGAAATATTCAGGACAGGAAGAGAGAGAGAGAGAGAGAGAGAGAGAATATAGACCTTGACAAATGGGAAGAGATATTTATGAGAGAGGGAGAGAGGAGAAGTTTGTGTATTCACTAAGTCCAGAGATGCGAGAACAATTTATACATCCTGACTAGCTGAGAGGAGAAGCATGTGTCAAGCGGATTGGGAGAGAGAGAGAGAGAGAGAGATGGAGAGGATGGGAGAGGGAATGGAAGCAGAAGTTAACGCGATGGCTTTAAATACGAGAGAAGGGCAAAAGCTTGTTCGTTAGAACGAGCTCTTTTAAGGGCTTAATTAGCCAAGTGTCGCGTTGCCCTAATATTTTCCGAGCATTACCTCACGGTGTTGATAAGTCCATTACATAGCGGCTCGCTTGTAATTGAATCCTAAGGCATTAAGCAGCATGATTACTCGACCGTTTCCTATGATATAATGGCCGCAATTACTGCGGATAGTAATACGTAAATACCAGGTGAGCGAAAGACGTTAAATGCTAAACTTGGCCTGTCGGACGGAAAATTATTTTCTCTCGCATCGTTGTCTTATGAAATTGCACGATCAGTGAATAAATTGCCACCGAGGTAGGCCATTTCATGGTATAAATACGCATACGTTTTGTTCAAACTTTTCACGGCTATATCATATCATCATCATCGCGGACACGTACGTGATTACATGTTTCACCGAGTTCTTCTCCACACTGTCCTTATCTCCGCGAACCCTCTCCAATTCTTGGTAAAAAATCTCTTTTAAGTCTTCTATCATTTGAAACATTTTCCTTCCAATTTTGCTTTCAAAGTTTTCCTTCCATAACACATTTTAATCGTGGATTCTTTCCTCGGGAAATGCCCGATCCAGTTAGCCCTCTAATTATTCGTATATCTATAGAGTTATTCGAGGCATTTAATTCAAACCGAAATCGTTTAACCTCTATCGTCTCCCTTTTGGGGAACTGAAATAAATAATTCGCCACCTATTGAGCTGACGCGCGCAAAAGGGATCGTCGCGATATTGAAAAGTGCTCAATAAAACGGAAGAAGAGAAACAGCTCGGAAGGTTTAATAATTCCTTCCTGAATACCCTGACGAATTTCCAAAAGCCTTTGCTCACCAAAGAGGCCTGTAACGAGATGCTCGAGCTAAATGGGAATTCCTCGAATAATAATCACAGGTAAAAGCATTGAGATATGTCCCTGCACTCCGCCTATATAATTCTTGGACCGATGATCATTTCGGCGCGTTCGGGTAACTAAGTCTCCTACTTCATTTCGCTCGATTAATTTCCTCTTCTTTCTCTGCCGATAGACATTTCTCAAAGCAAAAGGGAAACGGAATTTATAAAGCAATCTCCAAAATTCCTTAATAAAATTTTCAAAAAGCGAACGCTGGAATCTTAAAGCGAGGATTCGAAATTGGTCATCTACGGTGGATATAAAATTTCTACTATAAAAACCAATAACTGTGCCGTTGCTCAGAATTAAAGCAAAGAAAATGAGTATCTCTACTTGGAATGGATTAAACCTTCGGAATCGATGCGGTTGCCTAGCAAAGAAACCGTCGCTTTATAAAAGACAGAGAGATCAAAATCATGCGTTACAACACTGAAAAAGGCTTGGTACCAATCTATAAAATCCTCAAATTCAGCTTACAGCATCAACCGCTGTGTGCAAATATAGTAAATTGATTTTTTTATTGCTTGGAAAATTCCGTTTCGAAGCTTCATAATTTACTGTAGTGTACTGTACTGTGTTAGTTTTCGCTGACGTTTCCCAAAGAACTTATCTCGGAAGATTGTGCAAAGGAAGAGAATTTCATCCACATTCGTTAGAGGGGGAGTGAAAATAAATCACTGGTAAATCCGAATGGCTGAGCGTTCCAAGAGTAAGAGATTTAAAGAGATAACAATAAAATAAAAAATAAAATTATAGAAACTTGAATATAAGAAGAAGATATGGAATCGAAGACCTTCTCTTAAGACAATGAAACACAGTTAACCCCCAATTTAGGTTATAAAAATATTTGGAAAACCATATTAGCACTTCGCAACAAAACAGCCGTCAGCAGTTATGACTCAAATGACAGCAGATTCTAATAGTAAATAAACAGCTATTTATTTTTCCACAAAATTGACAGGTAACATTTTTTTGGGGCCAACATTTTACGAATATGTATAACCAAATAATTCATGTTTATCTTCACTACAACAGAAATAACGATTGGATGACATTAAATAAGCACTCCAATCTTGATTTTCATTAGACAATAAAACATTACACGAATTCCATTGCAATAAACCCGTAAGTGAAGCGCTCGTTAAATGAACACTGACGGATCGATGTTAATTGGAGATTTTAGTCTTCAAAAAAAGCAGCCTAAAACGCTAAGTTAACGGAAATTACCTAAACTCGCGAATGTTTACTTCTAGAGACGAGCGTATTAGTAACACGTCGTTTCGCTTCCTCACAGGCAATCTCTCTCTCTCTTCTCCGTATTTATATATCACAGGAAGAAACAACCCTGAAAATCCAATCGGGAAAACTTTCCATGGCAGAGCAAAGGATCTAGAGCGTCCCTTAGGGAAAACCCTTTAGGGAGGAAGAAAAGGGAACCGACAATGAAATCCCATTGGGACAACTCCAGAAGCGTGGAAGGAAAGTCGTTTCTCAAATCCTTGATTGAAAGAGTAGCAAACTTTGGCAAGCGCAGCGATTTTCACGGGACTAGCTTAAATCACGACCCAACTGTTATCAAAACGATGTTTGTCACGAGATAGCTCATGGGTAACTAATTACCTTATGATCCAGTAGATAAAATAGGTAGCTTCAACAGCCATAAAAATAACAAGTAGTTAGTGCTTGCATTCTGCAAGCATTTCATCTCACCTTGATAAACATATTAATTTTTCAGAGATATTTCATTACTAGAAATATTTTTTCAATTCAAAAGATTTCACCTCTGCACCAATTTTCATTCTTTCCTTGAGGAATAATAAATAATTAAAACAATACCTAAAATTTGCAATTTTAGAATATTATAATTTTTCCGATGTGATGCACCTTTCCGCCAAATGTTAACATTGAAGCTCATCTAGAGGTGAAATAATATTTATCTCATTGAATTTTGAACTTTGAGAAGGAGAAAAAATCCTGTACTTGACCGGGAATCGAACCCGGGTCTCCCCATTTGCCGGATAGGTGCTTTAACCAACTACGCTATCAAGCCAACATGATTCTCCTTTCTCGAATTGGGGTATTTACGGTGAAGAAGGGCTAACAGAGTAGTAAACCTCCAACACTAAACGTCCTCACTGAGGCATCGCGGAAAAAACCCCTACTTTAACTCAAGAAAGTGAGTTGGCTTAATCTAATAAGAAACAAAGGTGTTGAGATGACTTAATATGCATGCGGGCATAAATCTGAAATTGAATTTTGAACTTTGAGAAGGAGAAAAAATCCTGTACTTGACCGGGAATCGAACCCGGGTCTCCCCATTTGCCGGATAGGTGCTTTATCTCATTGTTTAAATTTTAAAACTTTATAACGGTCGCAATAAAAATTTCAAGGAAATATTAAAATTGTTTCCTTGTGCATTTGCACTAACCTCTAAATAACTTAACAACTTCAGCTCCGTAGCTCGCCCCGTAGTACCTATTTACATATTTATTTAAAATTTACTAATTTTTAACAGCCAATCTAATAAAAATATCAAAATTTCTATAATCCCTATTTCGTTTTTTTTACAACTTCCACCTTTATAAAAAATTCAGCTCCGTAGCTCATTCGAAAATACATGAAACTTCAAATTTTGTTTAAACAGTTGCGAATTTTTATCGGGCGCATTGTTGAACTTTTTCAACATTTTCGTTTCTTCTAGTCGGTTTTGCACATAATCCTACCGACGTGAAAAAATTCGAATCTCCAGCTCTTCTGAAAGTGCCTAAAGATTAGTATCCTCTTATATATATATATATATATATATATATATATATATATATATATATATATATATATATATATACACACACACACACACACAAGTAGTTGGTGCATGCATTCTACAACTATTTCATCTCACTTTGAAAACATTCATTTTTCAGCAAGATATTTCATTATTAAGTATATTTTTAATACAAAAGTGTGCACCTCTTAACCAATGACAACAAATTACACAACAACAAATGACAACGCAATGACAAATAACACAAACACTTTTTATAATTACCTAACACGGTTATAGAATAACGGAAAACTGTCGAATACGACTCGTAAACTGTCACGCAAGGATTAGTGAGACATCAACTTTCGCGTCGTCTCGATGTCAACTTGAATAACCGTCGTACGGACTTGGGAGAAGAGAATGGGGAAGGACAAAGGGGAGGGTGAAGGGGGAGAGGCGCGCCAGCCTACGGAGCTAGAACTCTTCAGATGCTTCCCACCCCTGCTACCCACGCTACTATGCATGAATACAAAATGTGACCCTTTGAAAGGAATAAATCGCTCTTATACGATCTGTAAGGTATAGATTAAAAATTTTATTCGGGACGAGGACAACATTTGCTACAATATAGTCCGATACCACATCCCTACGATTAATAGTTTTCGAGGTAAAAATGATTAATACATAATAATCGTTAAAAATACGCATAGTGATGGGAAATTCTGTTCCCTTGCCCTTATATGATCGGTAATAAAAAATTATCCACACGGTGAAGAGAATTTGTTAAAAATGGCAAAAGCTCGTAAACGATTTTTCTACCAAATTTAGCAGTCGTGACAACATAAAAATTTCCACGACATCCACACTCGATATTTTGCTATGGAATATAAAAATAAAATAAATGACATCCCTTCTCCCAGCGATTCGCTTTTGTCCCACGACGCGCTAAACAATCAACCCAATCGCTTTACGCATATCCCTTCCAATCGTCCTCACTCTCCTCATCCTCCAGTTTCCAACTCTTGTACTCTCACTCTCTGTCAATCTCTAGTTCCTCTCCAAATTTCTTACCACTCCGCGATGCGACGTGCCCTAGCCGTCCTCGCAATGGAGAGCACACGCCTCTTTTTCATTCCTGCGCACAACCCTATTCTTCCTTGTTTTGCCGATCGCGCCCGCATAGAGAGCACCACTGCCTCGGAGACCTCATTTTGTACCTATAAACATAGGTCTCTTATCCCCGTGCCCTTTTTCAACGGAGGACTCTTCTTTGCTTTTTTGTCCGATCCTCATCGTCGAAAACTGTCGATCTTTCTCATCCACTCCCTCGGCCCCTTTCTCGTCTCTGGGCTCTTTTTTTCTTGTACATTTTCTCCCTCCCTTTCCCATTTTCTTGTATCTCCCTCTCTTCCCTATCCTACCTACACCTATCATCCTCCAACAACATCTCAATTTATCCAAACTACTCCGCGCTCTATCTCCCAATTTCAAGATGTCTTCTGCCTTCGACTATCTCCATCTCTCTCTCACTCTTTCTCTCCCTCAATACCATCTTCCTACTCTATAGCCACGAAGTCGTACTTGAGCTTCGACATAGGTAAGGCACGTGAAGTGGCGACGTTGCCAAAACACACAAGAAAGGGATCGAAGAGCAGCGCAGGAACGGTGGTAGTGCACGATGTGGCAACGGCGCTGTTCGGCGATTGGATGGAGCTCTTTTCGAGAATTTCCTAACCATAATTTTTATTGGACGTCAGGGCTCAAGTTAGATTTCACCGACAAAACTTTCATCCTGTCCCCTTCCCTCTATCGCTCTTTCTCTCCGTTAGGGTTGGGTGAAAGATGGAAATTCTTAGTCTCGATCTCGCCCCAAATAAAGACCACATCAATCAATCAATCTCTCTCCGAAAATTCGGATTAAATAATATATTAAACAGCATGACTAAGCTTAAGATATAATTCAACCTGAATTTCTTTGTAAACTACTTTTTTCTTGTCCGATAAAATGTTTGTGTATAAGTAGATATATGAATGTATATGTTTATAGATGTATATGTGCGCATCAAAATCATTATCTACGTGACATACTGGATTGTACTTAGAAATGCAAATGCGTTAGGGGGAAGAGGAGATTGATTTAGTCTCAATCTCGCCCCAATAAAGACATTAAATTCAATTCACCCTGTCCTCTCTGCCTCTCCCATTCCTTCCTCCCTCCCTCGCACTCCCTCCCTCCCCACTTCCAATTCTTCCTATCACATTCTTTCTTTCCTGCCTATCACGCATCCAAATCCCTTCCTCCCTAAATTTCTCTCCCCCATTTTCATCTCCCTCTTCGCCCCTCCTATATCCCGCACCCTCTCACAACAACCTTTTCCCCACCTCCCACGATGTACGCAAGGGAATAAAAACAGAGGGAATAATATCTCTCTAGGGAGTCAAAGACGAGTTGAAAGGAAAAACTCTCCTTCTCTCTCACACACTCGAGTTTCGCCCCGTGGGAAACTCCTGAAACGATCTCAGCCTTTTTTTCTTCTCTTCTTCCTTTCCCTCTCTCCCAACACTCCTTGTCCCCTGCATCAACCCCTCCATCCCCTTCCCGTCTTTTTTTGCTCTCTTTGAGAAGAAAATATGGCGACGAGAGGGTGACAAGAAAACTACCGACCTTTTCTTTTATATTCTAAATTATTAATTACGTCCGCCAAAAAAACTAAGGGAATTTCTTTATTCATTTAAAATCTTTCCCGCCCCTTTTTTTAAGATTCCTTCAGCTCTATATATTTATCTTTTTCGAACAGGAAAAAAAGGAAACGGAAGAAAACGGTGACCGCGGAATAAAAAGAGACTGAAAGAAAGAAAGGTAACGAAAGATGAGAAGGGAAGCGAGAATGATACGTTTTGATAACTCGGCAGAGGTTGTTTTTAATGCGGGAGAAGTGCCCGTGAGGTAATGTTGACTCGTGCTGAAGGGAAGAAGACCGGATAAACGGGAGAGCGAAAAAAATCCCACGGTTTTATTCTGCGTGTGCGAGAGCAATGGAGATTTTTTTCCCTCAAGCCTCTGTCAGCAAAAGAAAAAAAATACAAAAAAAAGGGGGAAGGGGAGAGAGAGAGATATCTCTCTCTCTTTGGAGTTTTCTCTTTTTGTTTCGAAGGTTTCATACGGTTGGAAAGGAGTCCGAGGTGGGTTTTATATTCCGTATTTTTTTATCTTCTTCTCCCTCCGAAAGAGAGAGAGAGGCAGAGAATCACGATTAAAATAATTGAGGCTTTTCTTTTAAATTCCGAGATGAGTTTTTTCTTTCTCTTTTATTCTAATGACGTTGAAGCGATTCGGAGAAGATAGCGGTCAAATGAATATGGAAATGTGGAAACAATTGAAAGGGTATAGCGCGTAAAGGCTGACTAGATTAATCCAAATAGACATTGACTTGGTAAATCCTACGAAAACTGCGATTGCCTGACTATGTAATAGAGGGGATGATTATATTGACCGTCTCCCATTAATCGAAACTGCGAACTCAAATTCAGCGGAGGAAGTGGAATTTGATGGGCACCGTTGCCAAGGATAACATATCGATTTAGGATGACGAGTTTACTCGTCCCACAAAATCGGCGTAAAAACAAATTTTATCACGGCAGGAGAACTTAATCCTTTCAGTCAACGCGTCCATTTAAATGCAAATTCAGTTACATTATGTTAATAACTTTTTATGTATATTATAAACACGATAGTGGACAGAGAAGATGTTGGAAAGAGCATGGCCTATGATCTAAAAATTTATTAAAGAAACTACTGATGTACGATACCGAATTAAGATGCGATTGCCGAAACAATATTCCCCCAAATTCATGACCGAACAGATTAATCCCCTTAAATTAAAATGAAATAATTCAAGCGAATAAAAAAATACGTACCATTTCAGTGAGGCACATTTTACTCCCTTGGCAAAAATACGATCCTCGCATCGAGATCGCATAAGAGATTTAAACAATCCTGGCTGAGTTCGGAACTTCATTATAAAACCCCATGATGAGTAATGGTTAATAAATATATAAGCCTACAATCAAATGATCCGCTATAAGCAGAACCAAATTGTTAAACGAATAACAGTGTAAAGAACTTTTACTTTTAATACAACGGCAGCCATTAATGAATAACAGCGAACATTTGTATTATGCATATATTATATTATGGTGCAGGAACAAAAAGTTATACGGCAGTTTCATTCAAACTGCCTAGAAAATATCCACAAATAAGTAGAAGAGGCGTTCCTTCGGAAACAAAAAAAAAACAAGAAAACACAACTGTTTTTTATTTTTGTTACATTTCTAGTTTTGTAAATAAATCTCTTCGGGAACCCATCTCCCCGAGTAAGCTCTAGAAATACTCATTCGCAAGACTTCGCGTTATATATACAAATATATATATACAAGTAGTTGGTGCTTGCATTCAGCAAGCATTTCAGTCCATATCGAAAGTAACACCGTAGGATTTTGAGGGGATGCAGTGCATCAGGAAGCCCATAACGTTACTAATATTTCCTATTTTTGGATGTTGACGTCGTTATAAGTTTGCGCCGTAGTTTTAAATCAATTGCATTTTAATACAATCCACTGATTCTCTTTAGAAGCACTAAATTAAAGCTATTATTATATATAGTTCATCAACCCCCATAATTGAAAGGAGTAACGTTGATTTATTTAATAACATATATCGCGATTTAAAATTATGACGTCATCATATGTATAAGTCTTTGATTTAAATCATTGGGACAATAAGAATTTCCCTATTAAAAAGCATTAACGCGATGCTATTATAATAAGGACTAGAGAGCCTATGACGCTTCACTGTCACATTAAATTGATTTTGATTTTTTTAAATAATTAATTTGATCAGACACATTTATTTGACAAAAGATGTAAACTTCTTTCTTCGTAAAAAGAACAGAAGATTCTATTTATTATTAACCTGTATTAGGATTAAGGATGGGTAAACTTTAATTTTTCTTTAATTTAATTTTTTAATTTTTCAAGTGATGTGATAAAAAAATAACTGACCTTGCTAAGTTCTTTAAAACTTCTTTCTTCGTAAATATTAAAGAATAAACAAGCTCAACCAGGTTCAATATAAAGACATAAATCAACATAAATGTAAACAAACAAAATTACGTAATATTCTCAAGGGACTCTTATACTGTTTAAAATGTTTTTCGCTCGACTTAAAGAAATTAATTTAATTATTTTTTAAACAATGCTGCAATAACGAATAAAATAGGTCTTTATTTCAAAGGGGAAAGGTTCACTGATTCTTCGAAAATGTTCGAAATCCATGTAAACAAACAAAATGACGTAATATCGTCAAAGGGCTCGCGAGTATACACCCAATATTACCATTCGCTCAAATGAGGTGGCCATGGTAACTGACAATTCTCATTGTTTAAAAGCCGTAAAATTCGGAACGTAATTGAATTTTCCCGGTAACCAAAGTGAACTTCTTTCTTTTTCCAACAACCGTTTAGGTCCCGACTTCGTATCTTGATTCTAACTAATTTTAAAATGCGATTTTATAATGCCGAAAACTGATTCCAATGCTTTTCTTATGGAATGCAGGGGTGTCGGAAAACTACCCTTAAAAAAGAAAGTATTTAACGTTTCCGGTCGAATTTAGTGCCGTTAAAGAACAGGAGGTTTCCGCATCTTTACAAATTATAGATGACGAAAATAGCACAAACAGCGGAGGAGATATAAGCTTCCCAATAGGCTATAACCAACCTACCAAAACGTTCGCCTACGACTACGATTACGGTAATATAATATAAGATTGACAATTCCCAATGAAAAGCATTGTCCTGGTTGCTATGGTAGCTGAAGTTCTTTATTGTTGAACATCTGCTTTTTTCGATTAAAAACATATTTCTTTGTCAATTCGGCACCGATTTGAATTTAGTCTTTAAAAATAAGAAACCTCATTGTTTTAGCTATAGAATTGTTTTCGTCCCGAGTTTCTATCTGAATTATAACTAATTTAAAAATGCAAATTTATGAAACTCTGCACAGGTTTTCATGTTTTTCTTATGTAGTATCAAAATGGAACATTGGGGTCAAAGATATCCCACAAAAGAATTTGTAATTTTCGATTATTCTGGTTGGTTGTACCTAATAACCTATCATCTTGCCAAATTTCAGGTCCGTGGCATATCTATATGTACCTTAGGTTTTATACCATATATGTATATATATATCCTACATCCTCCGTAAGAAGCAGCTATTTATATTAGATAGGTAGTACATACGCCAAACAAGCACACATACGTAAAGCATGCGCGAACAAGAAACAGAAGGGGAGATTGAAAGGGATGGAGGATTGGCGATGTAAAAAAAAAACGTAGGAGATATGTCGAATTAAACGATTCGAGGAAATTCTTTTTCATATCGCAATATAGGAGTTCTTTCACCAGATATTTTGATCCTCCTTTTATGCCTCTCTCCTCCCTCACGCTTTTACCGTCTCCTTACCATAAACCATTTCTCCGAAGGCATTCGGGGATCGTTTAGCTTTCCAACTCCACGTCACTCCTTTTCGGAAGCCAGGGAGAGAAGAGACGAGTGGAGAAAGAGGCCTATCAAAACTCATGAGCCGTGAGTAAGACTCGTAGAGCGACTCTTTACATGAAGTGCTTCGCGGCATTTGAATACACCCCCGGCTTTTAGAGACTTTTTTGAAGCCAAGGAGATAATAAAAAAGAACGGGAATATGATTTTGTTTACGCGTGCGAGTTCATTCCGGTCGGATGGGTTCGCGGTTCGTTCTTCAGATTTTTCTAAAGTTGGCGGGCCCTCCGCGAAAGCGGCGCCACCTACCCCTTCCCTACTCTTGGATCTTCCGAAGGCGCATCATTTCCGTCTTTCCTACGTCTCTCTTTTTCCTCGGACTCCTATGTTTCATATATTTTTATCCTCAATTCCTTCCCTCCCTCTTCCAAGTTCCCATACCTCCCTAAAAATTTTAAGAAAGAAGATGGACAAGTGTATAAAAAATACGAGAGGGGGGCGAAAGAATTTTGCGAAACTCTTCAAAATGATAGGTGAGGGCGAACGTTTATGAGATGTAAGTAAAATGGTGCGGATAGGGAATGGAGATGTGGAAGAGTTGGATGGATGGAGAGAGAAAAATGACTGTGGATCACCATATTTTTTGAAAGGCCCCGTTCTCCTTTTCAATAACAGCTGAAAGCAGTCCTCCCTTAAGGGGGATAGGAAAAATTATAAATACATGAGAGTACTCGAGTAGAAACGATACCATTCCTCAACAAATTGAGTAGCTACGGGCGAAAGAGGTCGATCCGCTGTCGAACAAAGTATATATGTACGTGACGAAAGAAAAAAGGGATGAAATTTTTATCGAATTTTTGGTCCATCTCCCAGTCGGTCCATCTGCCAAGAGACGGCTCTTAACTCTAAAATAATTTCTCATACGTTGTGTTTACGTCCATCCATTATGAAAAACGGTCGACAGACGATGACGTTTCCTTTCAGAGAGAGAGGAATACTCGAGACGAGTTCGATCTGATGATATATATCAATTCACGCAAAGAAAAGTATTACAATTTGGAAGTACGAGAAATATTTCCAGCAATACATCTCACTTTCCCAGGATTCGTTCTTAATATAAAAAGCTACTCTTTCAGTACATTAGCCTGCAGACACAACTACTTGAGATCGGAAGACTTGAAGCGATGATTTCTCTACCCTTGAGTTCCGATCCAGTAAAATACGACGGTGAACGAGTTCTAAGCGAGATTGAATGAATTCTCGCTTATTCTGTAGGGCGAATCTCAAGCACCTAAACGCCCATTAGGAATGACATGTGCTACGTTCGATCGTTTTCGCCATTTGATGGTTCGATATATCAACCTTCGGTTGACTAAACCGTGGGAGATAAAACTCCTTTCACGCGCAACATGAGACTTTTAAGCAAGAACAGGTTAAAGTGAATTCTACGTATTACAGTAATTTCACCAAACTGGTGGATGAAAAGGGTTCACCGCACCAAAATTTACGTAACGATTTTCGCTTGCAGGATTGACTCTTCTGTTACGATCCTCGATTCGGTGATCGTTCATACTATACGGAGGCATATACTGACCTGAAGAAATCCCGGAAAGAAGTAGAAAAATTCTTGCAGAGCGTATATATTCTACCAACGACATACCGAGGCAGACTGATTCTCCCGTTTTAGAATGAGGTATTTTTTCACGTAGAAGTTAGGCTAACCATGATAGTACCAACCTCTCCCGAAAGATGTGAGGAATGCCCAATGTAAACCTCATTACATCCCAAAGATGTAAATTCTATACATCAATGCTTCATTTTGGGGACATATTGACGCGCTATGCGCTCAGGTCATACCTTTGTAACACATTGTAAACCTATATTCCGCTTATCACTATTGCTTGATTGTCCGTTTGTTCATCGGGCACGGAACAAAAACGACTACATTAGCGGATTTAAAAAACGATAAAATGCCATGATAATCCCAAAATATGACAAGCATTCGGTAGAAATTTACATAGGTAGTCGTTTTTGTTAACGGCAAAATGCCATTGACATTACGTGCAAGTTTGAAGAGTTAATTATGCTCACCGAAATAAATCTAACGCATTCAAGACCATCCAATCATGTCCCTGGTTATATAATTCAGTTGTTGTTGGTTTGTATTTATGGCCAAATCAACCTCTTGGATTATTATAGCCATAAATCCTACAGCGAACACACACAAGGGAGGTGGGAAAACCGATGCCGGCATTAGCCTAATTTTTACGAAGAGCACCAGGGGAGCCAACTGCTTAACGTCCCTCTAGCGCGGTCTTCTCAAAGCACACAAATAGGGGACGGGACGATCCCAGATTGAAAAATCCGACGTCCGCCGGATTCGAACCTGGAACCGCTGCTTGGAAGACCAACGCTTTAACCATTCCGCAACCCTTTTATCACTGCTGCGCTTCATCGCTGACTAATTTTCTTTTCTTTAACTACTATGAACAACCTACCATGTAAATGATCGAACGTATCGGCAACAATTAAAAAATACACACAGATATAAAAATTATTTTTATGTTTACGCGTTTATGCTCTTCCAACCTCCAACAGGCCATTCCGAGAACTATAGCCAATCTCTTAAAAGTTTTTTGGCACAGTGCCTTGGAGCCCTACTTCCCTTTGAACAACCACACGCGCTAGGGAAACAACGGGATTAAAACGATATCGAAATTCTGACATCCGGTCTGCGGTGCAGTCGCGTTAATGGACCTAATAATAGGTTGTAACGCACGGATCCGGATCTCATAGCAGCAGCGAGAACACATGCGGGAGTGAGACCGAGAGGGGCGCTTGTCGGGCGCTCAAAGAGATAACACGGGAAGAGAGGGAGAGAGACAGGAAATTTAATTGTGAGCGTTTAATAATTCAATCACGTCCATGCTCGTGAGACCACATACGCATCTTACCGCGAGAAGCCTTGGCGCGGCGCCCTTTGAACAGAGCGGCGCAGCATGTGTCTCTTAAAGGTCACTTGATTTTTTTGTTTCTGCCTCGACGATATAAGGATAAAGAATAGATGTATTCTCTTCCCGGGAAGGCAATAAATACGGAGAAGATTATCCGTACCCATGGGGTGTACGCGAAAAAAACGATGAGCCTTTTTCGTTGCGGATTTTCGTAAGACATTAAAGCGACTGGCTGTTTTTTTTAACAGTGATCTGGAAAGACCTAGGTGCCACTGCTGACTGGAAGTTGGATAGTGGGGACTTTATTAGCGCGCTTTAATTCGTAAACGCAGTTGTTTTCACTCCGTCTATGCAATCGATTAAACTGAAATAGCATGTAAACGGCAAGAGATATGACTGAAATTTGCAGTGTATGTGATCTATGATGCCATATATTATGCTGCCAAAGAAGGATTTTGGAGAAATCGGTGGGCGGCAGGGGGCTTTTAAAATGTTCAAATTAAGATTCTGAGTAAATGGTTATGTAGATAGAAAGTTAAAAATTATCACTATATGTGTGCATTTCAATGCCTAAATAACACTGCAGAGGAACATTTTTGAAAAATAGGTGGGCAGCAGCGGGTGCAATCAAAATTTCAAAATTAAGATTCTAAGCAAATAGCCATATTACAAAATTTCTAAAGAAGTTTAAGTTCACACTTTTAATAAACCTCAATAAATAAAACGCGCTTTTTCATAATGCGTCAGCAAATGAAGCTTCCATTTCTTTATGTTATTTTTTTACCAATGAAGTAGAGTTATTATGGCGGCTGGAGATACATATTGTGTCAATTTGGTGTTAAAACTATAGGATGAGCTCGAAAATTCTCTACTGAAAAATGTAAAAGATCAACTACTGATGTGGTTGGTTCACTCAAGTTTTCTACAGCTATGCGTTAGTTCCCTATACACATCATTTAATTTTAAAGTGTTTACTCAAATGACACTGAAAATCAAGTTTCACACCGCTCTAAGATAAGATTCGCCCTTTTGGTAGGCTAAATGTGCCCAGGTTTTACCAATGTAAATTCGATTCACCCATTGCGTCGCTGCTAAAATGCGCGGAAGGAGCATCCAACCGTTAATGCCTGCGTTAATCATATAATCTACAGCAGCGGTTCTCAACCGAAGGTTTATCGCTTATCCATGTATTACTTGAATATTCCACCAAGGACCGGTAAAATCAATTTAAAACCAAAAATTATTCGACAATTTTACACTTCGACAACCACAAGCTTATTAATCGTTGCTGCCTTATATAGAACTTTTATGAGAAAAATAGAATATCACGGACTGGCCAATACTGGACCGGCAGGGTCCTGAGAGCTGCGGTTGAGAAACGCTGTCATTCAGGACACAAGGTAAGCTTGATGAACCATGAGCCTCCCAATGTCTTATTCACTAAGGATTTAGAGCAGGGGTTCCCAACCTTTTCCATGTGGCGAGCACCAAGTTGTATTCTGGTACATCAAGCGAGCACTAAGCTATATCCTAGAGCACCATTATACTTTTTGCAAAAAAATAATGATCATAAATGCTAAAATCAAACCAATGTCAATGTTATTAGTAGTGTTCTTATGTATTTTTTAGAAAGAAAGCAACTGATCATATTAAATTAATGATCTTAGGAAACACTATTTAAGCAACGCAGAAGTGCACAACCAGGACGCCGAAGAGCATGATCGAGCTGCCAAAGAGCACAGCGGTGCTCGCGAGCACCAGGTCGGGAACCTGTGAGTTAGAGTACGGGTGGGTAAATTACAGTCCGGAGACATTATGCGACCCAAGCGCATTTTACGCGATCTGCGATAATATTTTTAAAATGCGAAGCGTAAAAATTTAACACAAATATTAATATTTTTATTATAATTACAATAATAAAACTTTAAATATTTAAACTTTAACCCTAAATAGATCATTTAGACTTCATTTTCACCTGTATTACCCTTCAGAATCTCTAAGTAACTTTCGATAAAACTATAATCCGACTTGTCGAAGCATTGCCAACTTCTAATGCGGCCCTCCGAAGAATTAACGTGGCTCACCACGCAAAAAAGGTTATCTAATAGGCCGATAAAGAGAAACTTTCTGGAAAAGGATAAAAAACAAAAAGAATCCACTAATTGCGGCCGCGTGAGTCAACGGAGTACACCTCTTCGATGGTTTAATGCTTCATTTACGACCTTATTTGGGTTTGTCGAGTACGGAGGCGAGATGAATATCAATAGGCTCGTGGACTCGACACCGTGAAGACGTCCCCCGCTTAACTCGACGCACTCAATACAGCTGGGCGACGTAATTAATTGCTTCTTCCGCCAAAAGATGGGGTTGGACTTGCTCGGGAGGAGGGGAGAAAGAGAAAGAGAGAAGGGGAGGTAAATTAAGACAGTCAACAGGTGGCGAGAGGGGGGGGGGGGGCAGAGGGAGTCTCATCCTCTGAAGAGGAAATAATGGGTCAAAATGGGGTAATAAGAGAGATTTAGTCGCCTCGCCCAGATGCTAAAAGTTCGGCTCCTTTATATAATAAAAGCAGGACGGAGGAAGCGAGAAGAGAGAAAGCGATCGTGAAAATAACGAGGAAGGTGAGGCGAAGCATCTCGGAGGTTTGTTAATTAGGTTACGTAGTTAACGTGTCCCGTGAATATCAAAAGCGCACTAGTAAGAAAAAGAATTTAAGGCCGGATGAGCTTAAACATAACTTATAGCCAGGGCCGTCCCTATGGGGGTGCGGGGCCCGGGGCGATTAGCATTTGTATTGTATTGTATTAGCATTTGTATAAAAATAATTGTAAAATATATTTTACTAGCTGAAACGCCTGGCTTCGCTCGGGAAAGTTGATCTTTAAAGTAACCAACGATTATTATTGCTCCGGGCCTCGCGCTGCCGGCGCCCCCAAATTTCTCAAATGTGTTATGCTGAAGTTCTTATTCGCATTTCCTGAAGTCGAGCACGTCTTTCGTCTACTGTCTCCGCTGTCCTGGAGGCCGCAACTCTTGCTCTATTCTCTTCAAGTCAAGCCCGTGCTTCCTCTTCAGTCTTCGCTGCCCTGGAGGCTGCCATTCTATTTGCCGATGTTTTAATTTTACCGATATGAGGTCTCTTTTTTGGTGACATGGCGGTTCATTGCAAAATAAAATTATCAATGTTCTAAAGAGAACGTTTAATTGTTAAATTCCCTTACGAGTTATTTCTGGTAGTTCGAATATTTCGAATTAATTCGGAGCTCACACACAGATCGCTTTAAAAACCTACAATTAAGAGAATGATCCACAACAATAAAATCAACAGTTAAGGAAACCAATGGTGATGTTGATTCAGGACCGTATATCGCGATAACATTTGATGGCACGTAATAAAAATCCCTCAACTGGAGATATTTTAGATATGTATGGTTTTCATACACAGAACACCATGTATTTAGTTGGATATCGCTCTGAATTAATCGTAAGTAATCTATCTCAAGTATAAAGGGAAAGCACAAATTAATATGTGGATTATACTGTTAGCTAAAACGTAAACAATAAACAACATCTTGGTTACCGAACAAATGTAAGTAGATGTATCGATTTATGTTGCGATAAATCTTTCAATGTTAATGGTGAAAGATAACAATGTTCTAATATTCCTTAAAAATCATTTGACTCACTTTAAAAGTATTCATAGCCTATATTTAGGCATGAATCCATTTGTACCCTTTATCTTGGCGTTGCCTATTCTTCCTCTACGCCATGCCGTGGATTTTCCTTGCATTAACCTTAACGTGGCTATCTCCCTTTGAAGAGGAGAACAATTAAGAAATTTAGCTTTGTTGCCGCCTGGAGAATTGTCATCTAAACCGATAAATGTTGCGCTTAAAGAAACAATTGAGAGATTTAGCATGTAATATGACAAAACAAGAACAGAATTAAAATATTCAGTCTTTTGTGCTTAAAATAAGCCATTTTCCGTGATCGTAAGTTAATATTTAGGTATATTTATATCCACAACAGTGAAGGGCTGCATGGAATTTTGGGGTTTCTCCACACCATTTCCCATTCATTCTTATAGGAATAGTAATTTGTTGACCCCAGGGGGTATAAGAGACCCCACGGTCTGCAAACCTAAGTAAGACCAAGTTCTTCCTTTGGCCCATGGGATGGCCCATGAAACTTTTGAATTCGATAACTTCAACGGTGTAAAACGTATAAAGAATACACATACATACACGCACACATACATTCTAAATTATTTATAAGATATTTTTAAATATGTATCACTTCTGGAGTTCAAGAACAAAAATAAGTCCTTCGTCAGGAAAAGTAGCAATAATTTCGTCATTTACGCTTGATTCATAACGATCTATGCTCATTCTATCGCACATAGCTCTGGAAAACTGCACGTACACCTGCAATTTAGATACGAATATAAAGATATAGAAATCTTAAATGGATGGCAACATACAATACGTGAGGTCAACTTAATACTAAAGTTGAATAAAAACTCACTGTTTATTGTTCTGTCTGTCTTCAGAAATTCAACTTCCTCGACTTTCTTGCAGAAAACTCTGCCATGAGATCGTTGTAATACAAATCTGAGGCTATTTCTCTCTCGATAGACAGCATATCCTATCCACTCAATCTATCTTGGGACATTGCTGTCCTAAGATAGTTTTTTATTATTTTAAGTTTCGAAAAACTTCGCTCCGCTGATGCCACTGTGACCGGAATTGTTAACAAAATCCTATACGTCATCTCTGTATTTGGGAAGGAACCATTTAATGACTTACTTACTAACGGATTTCAAATGGATTGTTCGTTCCTTAGAGGATCAACTGTCGAAGCACACTCAGTTGTAAGAAAAGGTCTGTACTGTCGATGTCATTTAAATCTTTATCACTAAATATGTTGTCCAAATTTATACTGATTAATTTCATCTTCTGGTAATTCTCCAAGTTTTCTTTTTAAATCATATAGGAGGCCGAAATTATCTGCGTACTCTTCCATTTGTTCAGAACGCGTTGTCAGCAACATGAGAGCCTGATCTACGATGACAAAGAAGTAGCTAGTTTCAAATGCCTTTTCAGCCGTACACCATGAGTGTCGTCCACGCTTAGCAGCAATCTTCATTTTGTTGCATGCCCCGGGGCCCGGGGCGACTGTCCCAATTCGCCGTACCCTAGAGACGTCCCTGCTCATAGCAAATACAGTGAGTTTAGTTGGTACCTGAAAAAAGTTACCTAATTTATACCACGGCAATTTTTCAATTTTATCTTCGGTAAAAAATTACGAAATAGAATTCTCATGTTATTAATAACATCATGCACTAATAATTGATAGGCTTGATGATTCAGAGCTTTACTGCAACATCTCATTAATTGGCGTCCTCTAAACACCAAATATACACTATTTAATTCATATAAAATCCAGTTTCAGCATTGTAAACAGTAAATTTCGCAGAAAAAAATTATTATTTAGAACCATTAAATACGTTCAATATTCCTCCTTAAACTCTAGAGAAAGCTAAACTATTCTTATACACGGAAAAGACTCGATAGAAAAGTAATATACACAGGGAGTGCAATATGTGCAGTAATACTTTGTCTAATTATAACAAAATCGGACAGCATAGCTAAAAAGACAATCACCGAGTTCACCTCATAACTGGAGTCATTTGGCATCTGAAGTAGCTCCCAAAACATACACAAGATTGGGAAAACCAGACGCGTATTTTGGGGACAAAGCCTTAGTGATGATTCACTTGCGGCAAATTCTATTTTTTCTGAACAGCTCCTATAACTAACTCACTTAGAAAGCGGGCGAGAGAAATTCTATTTGGAACTACGGCATGAGAGAAAATGTCCAAGGTTTACGATTCCTTCGCCATAACGCTATCTCTCGAGATATCCGGTTGTTTTGAAAATCTCAGCAGATTGATTGAATTGCTCGACCATCCGGATAGTTCTTAATCAACAATCTATTTAGGAATGAAGATATATATATATATATATATATATATATATATATATATATATATATATATATATATATATATATATATATACACACACACACACACATATATAGATACACACACACACACATATATAGATACACACACACACACACACTTGTATTAGACCCATAAATAGCATATATAGGAAATTTTTTAATCTTCCATTTTCTAGGATTTAATGTGTTTATTTAATAATTAAAAACATATTTTATGTTTTTCATTCGTAGAAAATAATACAATTTTTAATCGTAACGTTTGTAAATTAATTAAAAGAATTGGGAGATATTATTCAATCAAATAAGCATATTGTAGTATGCGCAACTATTTAGTCCAAATTTAATAACGATTTCTCCTAAATTGACTATTTATTTAAAATTTCATTTTTTCTTTTAACGTAGAGCATAAAATTTATTCTCAAAAAATTTTGTTAGAATTTATTTTACTTACACAAGCGCGCGTAAAAAGCAGGCCACAGGTTGGAATGTAAAGTTTCACCAAGAGGCGTCCAGCGGCGGACCAAACGACCCCGACGATGACGCTGATGACACGAGCAAACACAACAGCTAGAGAGTGTTTTCAGAGGAAATACGTATATATTTTTAAAAAGAAAGAGGACCGTCGGAAAAAATAGACGCGAGTTCAATCCAAGCCGCAAAAACCGCCTTTCTCCGGGATGACTCAGGAGGGAAGAACGAACCTCAAAACACACGCCTTCCGCACTCAACGGCAGAAGGCACAGAGCATGAATTATCCAGAGGCAAAACAATCAACCACCTCTGTGGCAACCCGAAAAACATCGCGCTAACACGCACGCAAACACTCTCTCGCTCGCCAGCTCACAAAATGCCAGGATCCCTTAAAAAATTAAACCGCGCCCGCGCACACACACACACGCAAATATTCGTCTCTCTCCATTTTTAAGGAAGCAACCTCGAAAACAGACATGCGAAGGGCCGCATCGTTCACTGGGTCGAAACGGGCATGCGCACACGCACATAAGACAAAGGGAGAGAGATATGGATGTGAGAGACTGACTAAGGAAAATCAAATTAGGTGCAACGAGAACAGAAAATGAAAGAAAGTCACGAAAATATAGAGAAATTAAAAACTATAAAAATAGATAAATAATTACGAAATTTTTGGAAATAAAACACTGATGAGTGGGAAGACAACAAAATTTCGAAAAGAGAATGAGAATTGATAGGGAAAAAAGAAAATAAAGCAAAATGGAGGTAGAGAAACAGGAATTTGGTCTATTATATTAATTATTCAAATGTACAAATTGACCCAGAAGCCCAAAGTTTTATAATGAGAATCTGCTCTAACGCTCGCGTCAAAGTTAGTACACAACCTAGTGTAAATTTAATGCTTTAAAAAAACTTACTGGATGCCCAATATGTGTAGCAATCATTTCAAGTCTATCTTACCTAAAACCAATTTGACAGAAGATTAAAGATTTACACGGACTTCTGAAATACACTGAATAACAGCAGTTCCCCAACTTTACGCATCAGCCAACCAACCCCTCTAAAAGGAGCCGACCTTATCGCGACCCACTTAACTTCATCCATCAAGCAACAAAAGTAAAATGTAATATTAATAACTAAATATTACGAACATTTATTTTATTTGGGAAAACATGAACGCCAATTCTAGATGTATCCATACTAAAAATAAACAAACACAACAAAAAACTTTCGTCTTCACGACAACCTCCTGAAAACATTTTGCGCCACTCCAATTGAGCGACAACTGTAGAACATCTTAACTGCTACCATTCTTAACAGAGACGAAATGATAAGCCAACACTACGGTTAGTCGAAGTCCTGCAACAGGGATGGATTTAAATATGGGCTATACGGGAATGATCCCAGGACCCATTGGCATAACTACCGCAGCAGGAGCGAGGCCTGCTCTTTAGCGGGGGGAAGATTGAATGTGAAGGTCTCGAAAAAAAAACCTTGCCCAGGGATCCACACAATCCTATAGCTACGCCACTACCAAGACCTTCGAATTTAAGGGGACAGAAATTGAGGCCCCTATTCTTAAAAATCGAATCACGGGCCCAAAAAGAGAAAATCATAGCACATGCTTGTCTCAAAATGCAGATTTTTTTGAAAAAAAAGGTGACGCTATGGAAACAAAACAGAAACGATACCATCTTAATTAAATAAACACGACCTTTGGGAAGGTCGACGCAAACAGCTACGGAGGAGCTAGAGGGGCCAAAAAGAGTACAGAATAGGAAGGAAAGCGTGGGTGAGCTAGAAGAGAAGAGAAAGTGTAAAAACGGGATGAGAATGTGGCAGGCATAGGAACATAAGGAGAGAGAGAGGGGGGGGGGATTCCACCAACACTCGGATCCTAATAGCCCGTCTCTACTCTATCCCTCCACCCTTTCCGTGCCACACACACTCCACGGAAACAAAGAAACAGGCGCGCACACACACGTGAAAGAGAGAGATATAGATGGGAGTGGGGAGAAGAGGCTCATAAAGAGGAGGAAAGGGGCGGGGAGGTGGAATGGTGCGTGTGGGAAGGTGGATGACGGACAACAATGACCGCGCGCGTTAGCTCTATGATTCTCTCTTTCTCTCCCTCAATTTGGTTGGCCAGGCGACCGCCTGCGTGGGTGAGCAGAAGAGGGAGAGAGGTAATTGTCGGATCAAGGGAGGAGGTTGGAGAAAAATGAAGGGTTAGAGAGAGAGAGAAAGCAGAGAGATACGGAGAGTGTGGGGAAGCATGATACAAAGCTGAATTGGCGGTCAGTATGATGTAACATGCAATTCTTGCAGGAAAGAAAGGTTGAGTAAACCACATTCGCGTTTCAATTTCCATAACGGCCGTCGTCAGTGGGAATATATCGAACGATTCAGTCTGTTGAAGATACAAAGATTGGTGGATGAACGCAAAAGATGGCTACTATGCATAGTCAAGAATAACATTAACTAACTAACCAGATACATCGGAAGGAACGGCCAATAACTTAATACAGTAAGCGACGTATATTGATAGTAGGAGACATAATAAGTACGTTTTTCCCATAAGACCATAAAGCAGCGGGGTTTCAAAGTGGAGATCGCTACCAAATACTGAAGCGTTTCCCAATCGAGTAATCATACTGGACCTTTTTAACTTGAGTCGCCCTGTTTATAAATATGACCGATAACACTGAGGAACAAGGTTTTTGGTTCCGAAAAAAATAGGTGGTCCTGATGTATAACGCAGATTACGAATCGGTTTTTAAAATTTTCTTATCACGTAAATATTTTGAGATATAACACTTCCAATTATAGCGAAGAAACCCCGGAAAGAACATATTCTATACACAAGAAGATTCAATACAAAACAAACTCATTTTGCTACTTTTTTTGTTTTCACAACACATCTTGAACAGCATCATTCTGTGTTTTTCAGTAGCAGCTGAAGATGGTAAAAAAGTATGCAAAACCGCATGTCTCCTAAATGTGTTAATGTGGCTGACAATTTTTATTATGTTTTCGGAGAATTTACCGTGAAGCATCAGGGAAGGTCAAAAAAGCTTATCAATTGTACTTTGGATGCAAGGTAGGAGACCAATATAAACAATGGACACCCCATATTTGTTGCGTTTCCTATGCAAACCGTCTCCGACAGTGGAGTTTCGCAATACCTATGTTCTAGAGGGAATAATAAAATCACGTAAATAAAATAATAAATAGTGTTCTGCATATCTGCGGGTTCAGGTGCTCCTCCTCCATCTTTCTCTATCTTGTGCCCTTCTCTTCATGTCCCCATACCCTCCTCTCTCCCTTAGAATATCCAACATTTGAATTCTTCTTCTTCCTCTTTTCTTTCTTCCCTCCACCGTTCCTTCGATAACATCCTTCAGTAATACCTCTCTTCTATCGTGTCCATCAAACTCCTTTCCTCTTCTACTCTTCTTAGCACTTCCACATTTGTAATCCTGTCAGTCCATTTAACCTTCAGCATCCTCCTCCACACCCACATTTCAAATGCCTCCACCCTCTCCCTGTCTCTCTTCTTCAATGTACATGTCTCCGACCCATATAGATAGTTAGATAGATTAATCGTTTTTATTCGGGCGAAATTTAGACCATAAGGTCCATTCTTACATTTAACCCTCATCACACTCCAAACATAGCACTTTACCAATCTCTTCCTCAATCCCAAATCTATCTTACTGTTTATTAGCTTCCTTTTTCTATTGAACGCTTCCATTGCCAAACCTATTCTCATATTAATTTCCTTCTCACATTTCCAGTCCTTTGTCAACAACGTACCAAGATACCTGTACTGCTCCACCTGCTCTATCCTCTTCCCCCTCACCTGCACTTCCATCCTTTCTTCGCCCCCTATTCTCATTACTTCCGTTTTCTTTCCATTTATTCTCAATTCATATCTGTCCTCCGAGCTCACCAGATTCTGTAGCATCTCCCTCAAGTCTTCCGTCCTCACAGCAAACAGTATCATGTCGTCAGCAAACCTAATTGACGATGTAATTCTTCCTCCAACGCTTACTCCTGTGCTCGTCTCCCAACACTTCTTTATCATTTCTTCAGCATAGATGTTAAACAGGGTAGGTGACAAACAGCAGCCCTGTCTAACTCCTCTCCCAATCTCGAACCACTACGTCCTGCTTTCCCCTATCCTCATAGCCGCCTCCTGTCTCATGTATAGATTCCTTATCAACCTTCTGTCTCTCCAATCTACTTTCTTCTTCAATATCACTATCATCCTTTCCCAACTCACACAGTCGAAAGCCTTCTCCAAGTCCACAAAGCACAGACTGATACCCTTGTCCCGTTCTAAATACCTCTCTCCAATCGTCCTTACCACCCCTATGGCATCCCTCGTACCCATTCCTTTCCTAAATCCAAATTGTTCTTCTGCTACATTCTCTTCCATTACCCTCGTCAGCCTTATATTCATCACTCTCAACATTATTTTGGCCGCGTGAGCTATCAGACTAATAGATCTATGCTCCCTGCACTTCTTTGCCCCTTTCTTTTTAGGTAGTGGTATCATTTCCGTTCTGACGAACTCCTTCGGCCACTCCCTACTCTCATATATAGCATTACACAAGTTGGTCACCTCTTCAATGCCTTCGTCTTGCAGACACTTGAACAGTTCCACAGGTATCCCGTCTACTCCTGCCGCCTTTCCCTCCCTCATTTCCTTCATAGCTGCCACTACTTCCTCCCTCAGTATCGCCCCCCCCCATCTTCTCCCTATCCACTTCCCCTTCTTCCTCAATTTCCAGATCTGCTGGCTTTTCCTTCGCCTTATACAACTCCTCCATTTATTCTTTCCACTTGCACATAACCTCCTTTTCCTCCTTCAGTATCCTACCGTCCTTGCTCTCAATTTATTTTGAGCCTCCTCCTCCAGATCTCTGTCCATCCCAAGTAAAACTCCTGACCTTCTGATACGCTAGGTCGTACCATCCCCTCTTCTCGAGCTCTTGTATCTCCTTGCACTCCTCCTCCAGCTACTTTTCCTTCGCCCTTTCCGTCGCCCTCCTCAGTTCATTGTTCAACCGCCTGTAGTTCCTTCTCCCCTTCTCTGTGTTTACATTCTTGTATCTCCTTCTCTCCTCCATCTTTGCTATCATTTACCCTGTTACGCAGGGTTTCTTAGCTCTCTTGCCTTTCCTGTATTCTATTTCCCTTTCCGCCACATTTACTATTCCATTCTTAATTCTCTTCCATTTTTACTCTACTCCTTCGTTCTGTGTATTTCCTCTCTTCATCTGGTTTGCCATATCATAACCGATTCCGATTTCCTCTTTCTGCCTTTCTTTCAGTTTCTTTAGATTCCATTTCTTAGCCATCTTTGCTTTTCTAACTCTTTTCATTTTGATCTTCATTTCCACCATTAGCAGCACGTGGCCGCTTGCTATGTCTGCTCCTGGGAGCCCACACACTCTTTTCACTCCGTTCTTATACCTTCCTTCTACCAATATATAGTCTCTGTTTCCTGTACATGTCGCCTGGCGATTTCCATGTATAGCCTTCTCTTATGATTCTTATACCAGGTGTTGGTTATTATCATGTTCCTCTCCTTGCAGAACTCGATAAGTCTGTCTCCCCTTTCGTTTCTCTGTCCAAGCCCGAACTGCCCCACAACTCCATCGGCTCGTCCCTCTCCCACACTCGCATTCCAGTCTCCCATCACTATTTTACAGCATCCCTTTCCTTCCTGGTCCAGTATGTCAGTTATTCTCTCATACACTTCCTCCACTTCCCCATCGTCATGGTCGCCGGTTGGCATGTACACTTGGATGGCTAGCATGTTCTTTGGTTTAGCATTTAATTTCAGTCCAATAATTCTATCACTGTCATATGACCCTGGTAACACTCGGTTCAATCTTCTTAGTAACAATTATTTCTACCCCGTTTCTCCTCCTGGTATTCCCCGAGTAGTATAACTTGGTATCGTCACTCCTCAACTCACCATTTCCCTCCCATCTCACCTCGCTTATCCCAATAATGTCCATCTTGTTTATCTCCATCTCTCTCTTGAGATTTTCCAATTTTCCAGCTCTTAATAACGTCCTTACATTCCAGGTTCCTAACCTTAATCTTCCTCCTTCCCCTGACTTCGCTTTATTCTCTAGACTCTTCGTAAACTGTCTCCCCCGGATATCCGATCGGGAGACTATTATAACTCCGGAATATTTAATTTGCGAAGAATCCATGAAGTTTCTAACTCCTCCGCACCATAGCATGGGATAATTCTAGCGGTGGTTTCCCGTTGCCTTCCGCTGTCTAGAGAGGCCGCCCCTAACCTGGGGTACAGACGCCTTTTGTGGCCGCCCCTAACATGGGGTACAGACGCAACTAGATGGGTTCCAGAGGCATTTCCTCCACCTGAGGGACCATCACCCTCCCTAAGAGGTTCGTCCGCCCGAAGCCGCTGGCCCCCTAGGGTCGTCAAGTTATTTTCCGCCGCCTGGCACTCGGCGTTGGGTCCCTGGCTGCACGGTCTACCCAATTACCGTGGCAGGATAACCTGGCCAGCTTCTAAAAATCACGTAAACGAATGTTATTTTTGCACGACTAAAATGCTTCTCTGCAAAAACAAAAAAACGTATTCTTTATCCAAATGTGCCATCAGCAATAAAACCTGTCACACATGGTCCAGATCTTCCTGTTCTCAGCACTACATTGTTCGCAATTGGCCACCTAGACAATTAGTGGAACGTTGGAAAAAAACGATACCAAGACAAATGGAACACTAATATGCTTGCTAATTATTATTTATTATTTATTATTAATTATTATATCTGACAACAAATTCAAACTTAGCGGGCCAAAATCATTTAGGATAACTTCATTCTATGCAAGAATCAGACAAAAAGTTTCAATTTGTTCTCCAGTGCAATAAACCGTTTCCATTAGTTTAATAGTTTTTCAGAACCCATCGCCTTGAGTAAGTTAATGACAACTCAAGTGAGAATAGTATACATATCCATTTAGTTGTCTTGTCTTTCACTGGCGCAAGTCAGCGTTCCATCATTCGGAAGGGACGTTAATGAGTTGGCCCCTTGGTGCTCTTCGTTAAGAGTAGGCTAATGCCGGCACCGGGTTTCCCTCCTTTCTTGTGATTGTGTTCGGTGAGGAAGGAGTTATGGATAAAATAATCCAAGAGGTTGATTAGCCAGAAATTCCATATAAACAATCTTTCACTGGATCGCGGGACAAAAAGTTTGAAAAATACTGCAGTAAAGGGCTACGATATGATAAGTAAATCTGTAAAATAGGACGGTTAGGGATGAGCTGGAACACCGAACCCCTCTGGCAGGAAATTTCTGAATCTGCATACATAAGGTAAACTTCGATATAGAATCGGTGAATTGTGATCCAGGGCCAACACATTATAAGAGAAACAAGCAGATTGTATATTCTAATTCTTTATGGTTAGCTGAGAAAGAATGGCGACTTTTCGATATGAAGAGATGGTTGAAGTTTCCAGGGAACATTTTTAAGGCGATAGGTGTTAATCTTTTACAGAGATTCCGCCGACTCATTATCCCATCCCTTATAGGAAGGAGCATGAAATTCTTTTTCAGAGGGCGTTTCTTTTACGACCAATTCCCGACGTGAATGGCGATTAAAAAAACACGCTCTGCTTTCACTTTTTACGATCTCTTTTCGAAATGGACGTTGATAGAGAGTTCTCCTACGAGGGGGAGGTATTCGTCAGTTGTAATTTACCGTCCACCCGAACCTGTTATCCCTTGGTCGTTATGGAGACAGAGAGAGAGAGGGAGCATTAATAAGTGGGAGTTAAATAAATCGAGCATTATAATCCAATAAGACGTGGTTCAGACTGAGGGAGAGAGAGAGTGATAGGATCGAAACTCCAGATACACAACTTCGACACGGCGAAACATGCACGCAAAACAAAAAGGAATGATTCGGACTACAATAAAGCGATTAGAAAACAAAGTGCCTTACTCGCCAGATGAAAATAAGAACGCGCGATGTACACTAAAGAGACTCGATAAGATCGAGATCGACAAACGTCGCGTTGAAAATTACGACCTAATTCTAGCGCTCGAATTTGCGACCGCGTAAAAAAGAAAACATCTCGCAGATTTAATCTCCAACGGGTCGGAAACTGAATTTTTTTCTGTCGATTTTCGAAGGGAAGCTGATCAATTTCGCCCTAAACCTTGAGGACATCAATAGCTAACAAATAGTTCTAATTGATCACCGGGAAACCACGAATTTTGTTTTTTAATTTAACAGACGAAGAAAGCCAAAAATGAAGAATAAAAATAACGAAAAGTAATCAATGTCAATAATTTTTCTATGAATTGTAACCAACAGATGATACGAACGGTTAAAGGGAACAATTTTTTTCGAGTCTAAATTAGTACAAAAGGCAGTTTTTGTACGTAAAAAGTTAGAAAAAGTAAGAAAAGCGTTAGAACGGAAGAACTTTTGATAGAAGTAAGAGTAGCAACTTCATAGGTTAAAGAAATATCTTTATTTGATTTGTACGAATATTCTTTGCACAGAGTTTGATCAATCGACGAAAAGTGGCCCTATTAGGGCAAATTATGAAATAGGTTAATTATAATATTCGCAAATCGATACACTAATAAATTTAAGAGAATCAGATTAATTTTGTGAACATCAATACACTATTAAACGAATCGGCGCAGTTGGTCTCCTTAGTTAAATATAAGAAGGGACTCCTTAGTTAAATATAAGAAGGGACTATATAGTCTCAATTTCGCCCTTAATAAAGTCCTTTGTCTGCCTGCCTTAGTTACGATAGCTGAAATGTGTACCTGGTTCGCTCAACAGTTTTATAGCTGTTGGAGTTATCTATTCCAATTAGAAAATTCATTACGAATCGCGCATAGCTCATCATCAAAAAGGGGCCCAATCGCGCCATATAGATCGACCGTGTTGACGCAAAGAAAAATTAAATACACAAAAGTTCCAATATCCGCCCCATATAAGGGTTCAAACCCTGAACTTAGCATTGGGATCCAATATATTCCTGCAGACATTAATCTAGTAGCGCCTCATTTCTTACATACGTTCTATTGCCATTTATAAAACGACTAGTTTTTCACCTGATTGCAAAAAATCATAAGACAGGAAGCTCTTCGTAATTAACGAACTATATGTTTGAATCCCGGAAACGGACGAATTTCCGTGGTTTTTCCTTCTTCATTCCTCCGTTCAAATGGTGTCCCTTGCTAAATGATGAATAATAAGGCTACACGGTCTTTCAGAACGTACGCGGATCCTTTCGCGATCCGCTGGTTATTTCCCTGTGAGCGGAATGACGCCGGCGCCGTGTTTATTTCGACACTTGGTTGCAATAAATGAGAGAACTCGCGTATATGTGTGTGTGTGTGTGTGCGTTTGTGTGTGTTAATGTGAATGGTCCCAGCGTCTGGCTACAGAGCAAAGCTCCCCTTTCTGTATCGCCCCTCAACGGTTCAGCGACCTTTTAATTGGGTTGCCCTAACACCTGCTCGCTGCACCTTGTACACGTACGTAATAGGTGTACACACGTGTGTTGTCCTGAGCTCTGGAGGCTATGAAAACTTAAGTTTATCTTCGGAAATGGGGGGGGGGGGGGGAGGAGGAGGAGAAGCGGCGAGAACTCCGTGTCACAATACAGGAATAGGGCATAACCCTTATTTTCGAGAAGTAATCTTATAGCTATAGGCGATGGATTTTAAATTGAGCCCCGAGACCGTAAACGGATTTTTATCGCGAAGCAAATCGTATTAAAACTGTACGTTAAGTGGCCATGATGTTTTGGTATTCCACAGTTATTAAGCCGAATAAAACGGCGACTTCTGCCGAACATCGATATATTTAAACAATAAAAACGACGCATGGTTATCACGCGTTGAGATTTTTGTCGTGCAATTACGTATTTGAAACATACCGAGTATTAGCACGCTTGTTTATTTCTTTAATAATGTATTTTTAAAATTATTTATTTAATCAAATAAAAGTATTTATTCGATTAAATGGAAATTTCCGAAGCGATGATAACTCAAAATTAAATTAAATTAAAAATAATAATATAGTTACAATAATTATTTAAAAAATAAAGCGAATGGGATTTTTGGTAAATTGTAGGAATGTGTGAGCACAAAGTAGGTTTAGTTGAGGTAACACTTTCGGGTTATGCAATTGAATTATTAATTTTTGTCTATTTTTAGGCACGTTTCGTTTCCAAATTAAGCGGCGATTAGTTTCGTCCTGTCCGTTCGTCCGTCCACATGTTCGTTATCGGCATCTACCGAATAGATTTTCGTGAAATTTGATATTAAGGACTTATGACCAAATTTCATAAATAGATCATATAACTCAGTCAGGGATGCCATTTTATTGGATCAAAAAACAAACTTTTCCTCATATCTTTATTCATACCGAAAAAGTTTTCAAAGAAAATTTGTAGAACTAACCAAATAAAATATTTCTTGCAATATATAATTTCATCGTAAGAGTAGCCGTTTTTAAGAAATATTAAACAAGAAAGCCGTAATTCACATTGAAGTTAGAAAAAACGTTTAATATCATTACGCGTGCATGCTGCATTTTGTAAGCGGAAGGAAATGAATTATCTACTACGAAGAAAAGAACGTAAATATAAATATAGCGACTACTTGACTCAAGAGAGATAGGTTTTAAATATTATTTGATTGTTTAATTGATTACAACCGATTATAAAATTAATCGGTAAATATAAATTTAATATCTACGTCATAATTTATTATGTACCTTTTGCAGTATTTAGTCATTGTACTAAAATTAAGAAAATACGTTTATTAATGCACCAACTCAGGTTAGACAAAACTTTTTAGTAAACAGGGAGAAAATCGGGTGATGGTGTTTCCCTGTTTTATGGCGTGCGTTCCTTATAAATACATTGTTTAGCTTCAAACAGTCCATCGCGCAAAAATTGTGATAAACTGTCCACTTTCCTAAGTTTTTTACATTTTCAGGGTAATTCCGGCACAGAAAGGAAGCACAATAGGCGATCAGTGCCACTGATAACGGCCATTTTTATATCTTGATCGAGCATCTGGTTATGTGAATCTTAATACACCTGTAGGAGCCATATATTAATTATTTGCATTTTTAATAAAAATTTAATTCGTACAACTATAATATAAGTCCGTAAAATTCCTCTAGAAGCTAAACAATCTGTCACAGAGTAATGCACGATAAAAAATTCGAGCTAAGGCAACCGCAAAACCAATGATACAAAAAAACAATTCCTAGTCAAAATAAAATCTCCAATACGGAACTTACATAACGAAAAACGAGAGTCTATAAAACCCACTGACGTGGCCCACTTCCCTACTTGCGAGTCAAACAAACCGTTACCTGGTGGTAACATAAATGTAACGCAATAAATTAAGAACAGCAGGCGCGATTTCAAAGGAACGCGAGACGGCTTAATATTACACAGGTCCGCCTGAAAAATTCTTCGAAAACAATAACAAAAGAAAGGAGAACGATCGAGAATACTTGGGAGAGATTCCTCGACGTGATTTGTCAACGTCGGGCGATAATGCGAGTAAATGACGGACAAATGAAGCGCTTCCAAACGTTCGTGACTTCGATAGCTATTCGAAGACTTAGAGAGAGAGAGAGAAAGAGAGACAGAAAGAGAGAGAGAGAGAGAGAGATAAAGAGAGAGAGACAGAGATATAGAAGGATGGAAGATGGAACGGTCAGAGCCAGTCTCGTCCACCTGCGCATGACGAAGGATTTATTGCCCCATTTTGGATGGGGAGGAGAGAGTGAGGACGAAACGCGACGGCATTCAGAAGGAAAAAAACACGATCACTCTCCATTACTACGATTAAAAATTTCGATCCTGAGGAAAGTGATTCCTCGACGAGGGCCGCTAACTCCGCGTATTACTTTTTTTCACATTTTCCGAAATAAGACAACGATGCATTTTTTTGCTATCCATCTGCATATCCGTCTGACCGTTTACCCCCGAATATATTTAACGTAATTCCTCGAGCTTGGATAAAGAGATTTTTTCGGGGGATATCGACAATAGAGAGCGCGGAATATTTTTTTCACATAATTTCGCTGAAAATCACCTCGAATTACATTCGATACGGACCCCTCCAGTTCTGAAATACCCTCTAAATATCGACATCTCGCTTTCTAAAACGTGTTGTCTTTCTTTTTTCCTAAAATAATGGACTGTATCCCGCTTTTTCCACTCAATTGATTGGATCACGTGATATGGTATAGTCTGGCAGATAATTTATCTTGATATTTAACAGGAATTCAGCGGCCAGGTTAATTTAGAAATTTATGGATATAATAAACAAACAAAGACAAAAATATCAATTCACAGACGCCAAAAGTTATTAATTTTTCTCTCCAAATCGTAATTAAAAAGAAAAAACGAATCGGCGGAATGTTTCGCGCGAAAGGAAAAATAAAACACATAAACGAAGTGCGAGCCCTTCCTCGTTCGCTGAAACAGAATCGCTCGTCCCGAACAGCCTCCGGTGGAGAGGAGAATGGCACTGAATTAATCGGAGGGAAGAGGATTCTGGATTTTTTTCGAGCGGGCTCCCGAGAAAATTGTCCCGGACACGTCCTAAAAACGTAAATAACTTTCTTTTATTATTATTTTTTTATCGATTGGCGGCGGAGAAGAAGTATCTCTTCAGAGGAGGATTTGAGAGTGACGGAGAGAGGGAGGGAAGCAGACACGAGTCTAACAATAAGGATAGGAGCATCGGGAAGAAGGTCCGTTCCGACGAATGGCGGAGGAGGGAAAAAAGAACGAAAACCTTAGACGAAGAAGAGGAAAAAAGAATGCGAAGAGATAGAAATGGACGAGGAAGACGTGGAACAAGAGAAAATGAAGCGAGGGCATGAATAGAAAGGAAGAAAGGTGACAGGAAGAAGGTCGAAAAGAAAGAACGAGAGGGATGAAGATTACGAGGGAGGATTCAGATGAAAGGCGGAGAAAGGAAAATAATGAGAGGATAAAGTGGAAGAACGGCGGGAAGAAAAATAACGAGAAAGAACAAGAGGGACTAAGCTCATAACGGAGGAATCAGATTGAAGGCGGAGAAAGGCAAATAATAAGAGAATGAAGTGGAAGAACTGTGGGAAAAAACGGAACAAGAACGAACGAATCAAGATAAGGGAAATAAACATAGGGAACGAAAAAAAAGAAAATCGAGTGAGGTGAGGGAAACGAATAGAGGCAATAAAAGAAGAAACAGGAAAAGAAGAAACAGGAAGAGAAGAAAGAGCGAAGAAAAGCGAATTGATAAACAAAATAAAAATTGTATTATGATAAAAACGGGAGCTTCATTTGCTGACGTAATATGAAAAAGCGCGTTTTATAAATTCAGCTTTAGAATTGTAGCTGTAATTTTTTTTATAAATTTAGCTGTATAATTATATGGCAAAGTAATTCATTCATTAATCAATAAAATAATTATTTTTAGTTTTTCCATATACGAAGTATAGAGAAAGCATTGCTTTCATGAAAAAATCGAATTCGAGATTTCAACGGAAATACATGTTTTAAGAACCCCTGTACACGCTTTGACTATTTTCTCGATGATATCTGTGTCTGTGACCGCAATTTTGTAGGCGCTTTAACTCAAAAACTAATAATCCGATCAGCAAAAAATGTCATATTTAGCATTTGTATTAGAAAATCAAGAAATGATTAGATTTTAGCTAAAATTTGCTCAGAATCTTAATTTGAAAGCTTGGAAGGCACCCTCTGCCGCCCACCGATTTCTGCAAAGAATTTACTTGGCAGCATAATGAACGAAAACATACATCACACACCCTGCAAATTTCATTTTTATGTCTCTTTCCATTTAATAACTATTTTATTTTAATTGGTTACACAAACGGGCAGACAGAGCGAAAATAAGCGCGTTTATAAAACATAAAACGCGCTAAAAAAATAGGGGGAAATGGCAAGAGATGGAGAGACTACTATTATAAAAATGAAGAAAAAAAGAGGAGAACAGAACGTTTTAACTGCTAGGAAGGAGACACAACGTAAAGGAAAAGAGAACGAACGAGACGGTTAATAGTTGAAAATTCGCGTTAGAAGAATTTGGGCAATCAAGGAATGCGAACGGACGTATTTTTGAGTAATTTCGAGGGTCGAGGAATTTTTCGCAGAAATCTCCTCTTCCTAGGTGACACCGCCGAGGAAGAAAGCCGTATGAATAAGAGATATATTCCGAGGGAATTTTCCAGCATTAGCCAGGAAAGAACCACGTCTAGAGAAATGAAATATGTACTCCATATACTTACGTACGACTTCGAATTTTCTAACAGCGCAAATATATGCCTTTTTCGCCGTTTTTACGATATGGCAAACTGCCGGTAATATATGATCTTGAATATTGTCAATCTACGGTCTACAATAGAAGAAAATTCTTTTTCTAAGATTTATTGCCGCTGAATCACCAACGGTGAAGCATGGTTTTAAACCGAAATGCGCATCTGGGTTTTCCAAATCTCTTATAGCTATATATAAGAGGGGCAGTTTTGTCAATTGTAAAATTGCGACCATATTCCTGGCATTACATACTACCGAATCGGGTTGTTGACTCAAAATAAGATACATACAGGAATTATAACAGCTCATATTCAATGACAGAAACAAAATAAGCAACATTTTTAAAACTTGCGTTTTTAAACGAATGCATCAGACGGAAAATATAGAAAGATTATAGAGATAATTGAAAGCTCTCATATCTGTCGTAAGGCACGAACGCTACGATATATTAGGCGAGACCGGTTTCAGAGATGCAGAGGTTCGAATACGTGACCCAAGCGCCTAAATGAGGATTGTTATGGATAGCTCGATGCATTTCAACTCTCCCCTTGTGCCGGTCGGTTAACTGTACGGCGAATTGTAGACTGGGGCATATTAGATCTTTACTCGACGTAATTTATAACAAAAAAGGAATGAACTTATGAGTCAGATATTAAAGGCGGTATTTTATTACTTTAGTAACGAAAATTTACTATAGTAACGAACTCGTCAATAAGGGTATTTTAAAATCCTACTCAAAGGCAAACGGACAGACCCCAAAATCAATAGAGTTCATAACTGTCATCAGCCGAAATTATCCTAAAAATTTGGTTGCTCTAACGTGAACGGTGTAGAAGTGGTTCATTGGACACGGAAGTGTGGCGGACGGACTGACGGACAAAACGATTACATTAGTGGATTTAAAAACCGATAAATGCCGTGTGGATCCCAAAATATGACCAATTCGGAAGACATTTAAATAGTCACTTTTGCTAATGACAAAATTCCATTAAAATTACGTGAAACTTTGAAGAGTTAATTATGCTCACCGAAATAAATCTGACGCATTCAAGGACATCCAATCAGGTACCTGGTTATATAATTCTACAGACCTATAAACGCACTTACATGGATAAATATTTAACATCGCTTCCATTTTCCTTGATGATCCGCTGCTCTTCGTTTTTACTTTCTCCATGGGGAAAAGTATAGTATTCATGAAAAAAATCGATTTTTAGATTTCAACGGAAATACACATTTTGAGGTCCTCTGAATACGTTTTGACCATTTTCTCGATGTCTGTGTATGTGATAGCTTTTTTGTGGGTGCTCTAACTCAAAACCTATTAATCGGGTAAACGAAAAATTTTATATTTAACATTTTTATAAAATGTTAGAAGATCTGATTAGTTTTTGGTAAAAATCGGTCGACCGGAAGTGGATGTTTAATCTTGTCACTTATCCGTTATTTTGAAATATTTGCTTTAATATCTGACAGAGGAAAAAACGTATTGGAATAAAAGTTGTAGGAAATTTAATTTTCCACAACATGTGTTTGAAACATTTTTCCATATAATTCATTGTTTAAGATATATCTTATATTTTAGCTGCCACCACCACGCCACCTACCGAAGACTATTGTTAACAATTGACGCTTAGTTACGTCTTAGTAACGCTCCTTTTTCTTTTCTTAATCGTCAGCCGGAATTAAATATTGACAACGATCCCAGAGCTAACAACATGTAATTTGCCATATAAATATGAAGAAAGTCATGTGTTACCCAAATCAGTTTATTTTATTTGTGTTGCTTTAAATATTAAGTTTTCATATCTGCTAATTTAGAAATCATAGACGCTAACATCTTAATTTAGATTTAATCTATATTATATAAGGCAAATATACAATGAAAGAGAAATACCGCAAATAGTGTTTGCTAGATAATTATGAATTAATTATTTTTCTCTATCACCTTTTCGTAAGCAAATATAAAGTCTATGTGGTTATTATATTAAATGCCCTCTCAATGTAAATTAAATTTTTATTGAATGGGGCATCGTACTCATGCTCTTGCTTTGGGTCTCGGAATGTTTTAATCCGGCCCCCATATCAATTAACCTTTTCAAAACAACAGATACATTTGCAATACCTAGAGATTAATCCTTAATATCCAATTAAAAATATAGCAGTCTAACTGCGTTTTACCAGCCTTCAACAAGCAAAAATTCCTCCCGTCTCCAATGAAAAAAGACAAAGCGACATTTTAAAAATATATCTGCTCTGAAACTAATAACCTGCTGGCGGTTGACCACAGCTGTGCAGACATTGCCATCTCATCGATCGAATTTCAGTCTAAACACGAGAATGTTTCCAATTTTTCGTGTAGAGCCAGAAAAGGAGAAGTAAAAACTACACCTAGCTTTTGTAATGTGTGTCAATGTCGACTGCGGCCTTGCGAGCGTAAATGGGGTCAAATCGATGGGACTCCCGGGATTTATTTATTAAACGGCGCGGAACACTAATCGAATCCGAACTATGGAGTCTATAAAATTCAATCAAAAATGTGGACAAGACACAATGAATCGAAATTACACGGAGTATTACATATAAATATATAGTAGTGTAATTTCCCTTCAAATATGACCGATATATAAAAAATAAAGCATTAAAATCAAAGGACTTCCAATTCCTTCTCCTTTTCTTTCTTCCTCATTCCCATTTTCCTACCTCTCTCCCTCTTATTCTGCTTCCTCTCTCCCTAACATTCTCCTTCGCTCTCACCTTCGCACTCACCCCACAAAAATGTAGTTATCCCCCTCAGTGTCATATATATATATATATATATATATATATATATAAAATTAAGGAAAAGAAAAGGTAGTGATGAGGGTGGCAACAAGGTGTTGAAAGAAGCCCAGCGGACACTTACCAAGTTGAGGACCAAGCTGGCAGGCTGCTGGGGGCGTCGAAGAGACACGTAAAACACACGAACACACTATATATATATATATATATATACTAGTAGAAGGTGCTTGCATACTGCAAGCATTTCATCTCACCTTGAAAAAACATTCATTTTTCAGACAGATATTTCATCATTAGAAATATTTTTTTAATTCTAAAGATTTTACCTCCGCAGCGATTTTCGTTTTTCCTTTATGTAAAAATAATAGATTAAAACAATCCCCAAACATTGCAATTTTAAGAATTTTATACTTTCTCCATTATGGGGTACTAATGCTATACATTTCTGCCAAATTTTAAAGTTGTAGCACAACTTGAAGTGAATAATATTTTCTAATTGTTTAAATTTTTAACATTTTTAACGGCCGCCGCAATACATTTATGGAGAGATTCAAATGTTTATTTGTGCAAATGCACTACTCTGTAAATAATTTGAAAATTTCAGCTTCCTAGCTCATCCCGTAGTACATAAACAGTTATCTATTTGTTTAAACTTTAAGAATTGTTAACTGCCAAACAAATTAAAATATCAAAATTTGTATAATCCCTATTTCGTTTTTTTTTACAATTTCTACCTATAAAAAATTTCAGCTCCGTAGCACATGCGGAAATACATAAACCTTGACATTTTGTTTAAACAATTACGAATTTTTAGCGGACGCATTGTTGCACTTTTTCAAGATTTTCGTTTTTTCGAGTCGGTTTTGCACAAAATCCTACCTAAGAAAAAAATTCGAATCTCCAGCTCACCTTCTACTAGTATATATATATATATATATATATATATATATATATATATATATATATATATTAACTATAGGAAAAGAAAAGGTAGTGATGAGGGTGGCAACAAGGTGTTGAGGGAAGCCCAGCGGACACTTACCAAGTTATATATATATAACTTCAGAGGAATATTGGTTCCCCGAGCGAGATAACACTCCGTATGTTCGTTGAGATATTTACAAAGTCCCGTTGATGTTCAACGGGTAATTCCGCTCGTGAAACTAATAATACTATATTCTACCATGGTCCGCAAAGTAGCCGTTCTCATCGTCACTTCATTAGTCTTTTATTTTACCTCTTCCATCGCAGAATGACCACTGATTGCGGATTATTTGCAACTGATCCGCGAATAAGACAGCGTAGATTTTTATGCATCCCAATCTGAATTTAAACAAAGCATTGGATTCGAAACAAAAGAAGTCTTTTTCTGTTATTTATCACGGATTGAATCATATCGAATAAATTAACAATTTTCGGCAGCCCTGAATAAAAAAAGTCCTGAATAAAAAACATCCGTCATGAAAAACTTGTTTCCCGCATCGTGTACCTAATCCAATTACTTGTGCCTTTTTTCCTCGAATTAAAAAAAATAGCCATCGACGTGAAAGATAATGGATTTAAAAGGTCGATGTATTTATATTATAATAATCCTCGTCCGTTTCGTATCGCTGAATTTTAATTACAAATCGAATGGCGGTATCGGGATCGTATAAATTAAATAAAAGGAATTTCTGTAAAGAGAACGTTGAGTGGATTCGACAAGTAAGACTAACGAGAAATATTTTTGAAATGAAATAAATGCTCTTATTCAGAAGGGTAATAAATCTGGATTTTGTATGGAAAATATACAGTGAACTATTATTAACAGGGCAATATTTTAAATAGATAATAACAATAACACCAAAATGAAAATTTTCATGACTTATTTTTACCAATGTATTAGCAAGATAGGACTACTTATAATTACCCGAAAATTATCACAAGGGCTCACTTCTTTTAAAAAACCCAATTTTTTAACGGCATACACATTTACATTACATTTATTCGACACCGCAAAATAAAAATAAAGATTACAATCCCGGCAATCGACATTTTCCCGGTTAGCCATACTGCAATTTGAAAAGAAGCTTATTAAATTAGCAGAGGATTACGAATTACACAGCGAAATAATGTAAAATAGCCGAAAGACATCCAAAACGCGTAGTCAAATAATGCATCGTGTTATAATTGTCGTTACGGTATGGAAATACAGAAAAATCCAAGGTCATTCGAATAACGGGAAAAGAAGAGAATCTGAACATATGTATTGGATAAAACCTTTAGAACAAGAAACAAAGGTGTTGTGATGACTTGATATGCATGCTCGCATAAATAATTAAAATTTGACATTTGAGAAGGAGAAAAATACAGGATTGTTTCGCCTTTAGACCGAGTTTCAGACTAAAAATACCTTGGAAGCATCATAACAAGAGAAGCAAAATGTACGGATGAGAGCAGGACTAGAATAGGAAAAGCAAAAGCGGCTTTCAGGAGAAAGAACCAACTACTTACAGGGAATATAAGGTAAGATATCAGCAAGAAGTTCATAAAATTCTATGTATGGAGTATAGCTTTGTACGGGGCAGAAATATGAATGCTAAGGAAAAATGACATCAAATACTTGGAAGGCTTTGAAATGTGGACTTGGAGGAGAATGTTGAAGATAAAATGGACAGATAGGATGAAAAACGATGAAGTGCCACGAAGAGTAGGAGAGAAGCGAATGATTACACAGACTATTAGAAAGAGGAAGGCAAACTGGGTTGAGCAATACCTGAGAAGAGAGAGTATGATTAAAGACGTGTTAGAATGAAAACTAGATGGAAAAAGGGAAAGAGGTAGGAAAAGGTTTCAGCTGATAGATGATTTGAAAGGAAAAGAGAGTTATCAAGATATGAAGAGGACAGTGGAAAATAGGAGTATATGGAGAACCAGGTTTAACCATGAATAATCACGGACCTGTTTACGGACAGACTACCTATGATGAATCGTAGTTAATAATCGTCGGAAAAAATGAAAGCAACGAAAAAGTAATATGGACACAGAAAATTGTTTTCGATTATAGATAAATAAAGCTTGCCGAGAACAAGACGCCACAATCAAAGGAGCGGACGCTCATCCGTTTGATGTTTTTAAAATTTGCATAGCAGAATAAAAAATAATTTCATGGAATCCAAAATAGGTAAAATTTTGAGGATGTGAATTCGTAAGTTAATTTGATATGATTCCGGAAACATTTTTTTGCTTCGATTCTCCCAAACAATTTAAAAATAAAGGACCTAAATCGATTGGAATAAACATAATTAATATTTTCAGGCAGGAATTGTAATAGGATTTTTTAATTTTAAAATAATACACGGAACTGAATGCAATATACGTATTCGTCAACATTAAAATTTTGCTTTTCAATTTAACTCGCAACAATAAATTCAAGAAAAAGCACAAAAAATACTCGTATCACGCATCTTCAATAGCCACAACCAAGTTATAAAAAACATTTAGCTACAAAGCAGCCATTTTCGGTGGAAATTGGCAGAAAATATATTTTACATAGATTACCACTGAAGACGGCTGCTTTGTAGCCGAAATACCTTAGATATCAGCGTCAAGTAGTTTTTAAGTGCTTGTTCTTGAATTTTTTCAGCCATAAGACGAGCTCGATAATTCTGTTGAATGCACAACAGGAAATAAAATTTACCAGACAATTTATTGCGCATCAGTCCAATGCTACAATCAAGAGCGGCTCGAGGTATTTTGGTGCCCCGGGCGAGATACCCCCATCCGGAAAATTTTGTTAAGATATTTTTAAAAGAACTTCGCCATTCATTCATTGCTCCGTGAAATAATTGATAATGAAAAGGAAAATTAATTTAATCTAGATTTCTGCCTGTTCTGCAATATAAATTGATATCCAACACTTATTCATTCGTAAGTAACGTATAGATAGATGATCTGATTAGCACCCCAAATACTTCGGCGCCCCGGGCAGCCGCCCGGCTCGCCTATAGTTCGGACCGGCCCTGGCTACAATACTACCATTACGATGGTACGTCGACCGAATTGTAATTCATGAGGGAAAAAATTCGAGGACCTCACCTCCGCGAGAACATTGCATCTCGCATCCGTACATTTGATAGGGACCATTTCGTTCGCACGCGTAACGCATAGGGAGCCGACTATCGCACGGGTTTGATAGCTCTTCCCGTTCGGGTTTTTTAATGTCCTGGAAGTCCGGTTCGAAGCAATGAAGGAAGAGAGGAACTTCCGGGAGAGTAGTATGGAGAGGGTAAATGGAGAGAAGAGAGATAGAGAGGAGAGGAAGCGAATAAAAACAAGGACGCCATAGAAAGACCTAAATTCCGCACGAGGAGCGGAAAACCCCGTCTTCCTTCCGATAGGAAAAGAAAGAGAGAGAGAGAGCAATCCGGTAATCGAGTTTGGGGTGACAGCGAAGAGGTTTCTCGGATCGAAAGACGCGACCTCTTCCTCTTTTCTTCCATCTCTCTCCTATTTTACGGGTGATAGAAGGACGTGTACACAGAGAGATTGGTCTGGAAGAGATTTTCTCTGGGAAAAAGGGTTAGGGGAGTGAACATCGGCCGATCTCGGATCGGAAAAATCGAACCGAAAGAGGAGAGAGGCTTTCGAATCGCTGTCTCGTGGCTGACACGCGCTGATGGGAAAAGTGGTTCAACTGCTGGTAAATAATCCGCCGTTTCCAGGGAGAAGCCGACCCGGAACCGTGGATGGTTGGAAGGGGAAGCTAACGCCAACGCCGCCACCGCATTCGAGGCGTAAAATAATACTATGTTCTGCATCGTTTGGTTTTCGAACATCTCCAACGGTTTCGATGAGTGGTGGTGATTATCAAGTGTGTTTTATAGAGAAAGGGACTGCAACCTTATGCCGGTAATTAGCGTTACGATGGGTCAACTTGTATAATGGATCAATCAAAGAGATTTTAGAAATTAATCGATGTAAAATGTGCATAAAATATATGTTAAATGTATTGTATGGGTTGAAAATTTTATTTTAAAACTCGTCATCAATAAGTGCCCGGCAAACTCTGACGTCCTCAAACATGTATAACTAACGAACAATCATTGCCATATATTTATTTAATTCATCTTTTATTTTTAAATGTAGCAACTAAAATATTTATACGACAGGGCATTGCCCTATTTTTATGAGTTTCAGTTCGATCAATTAATTTAGGAGAGCAATATAGTATAGTATATAGTATAGTTTCAGAGGATCAGGGTTTCAATTCTTGGAGTCATGCGTAGAAAGAGCGAGGGGAGTTACGGTGGTGGAGTGGCTAAACCAGTCCCCCTTCCCCCGGCCCCCCTCTGATATTAAAAACCGCAAAGCTCCCTTCCTTCCCCCAGAAAATTTTATTTTGTTTGTAAGGGTATTTATAAAAAAGTATTAGTAATATTAAATAGTTTTTATAACATAAGTTTCTGTCTGCTTACTGATGCGCAAGAGCTGAGTTCGACTGTGTGTGTCTATTTAGTGAATTCTAATCGATTTCATTTTGGTTTCGACGCACAACTCACCGACGACAATCTAGCGCAGTGGTTCCCAAACGTTTTTGAGCCGCAGCACACTTTCAAAGACAAAGATGATTTCGGGGCATCCCAGCCTTGTAACAAGGTTTGGACGCATTCATTAGTAGATGCTACTACATAATCAATTTATAAGAAGAAACATTAGTACCCTAATTACCCACAAACACATGCAAATCGTTGATTTATTTTCTAAATAAAGTTTCTCGTGGCACACCTAAAAATCTACTGCGGCACACAGTTTGGGAACCACTGATCTAGCGTATTTTTTGGGCAGCCGGTTGTAAGTTGTCATTGCCTAAAATAATGCGAGTATTTTTCATATATTATTGCTATGTATAATAAAACCGTTTGTTTGCACTAAACCTGTTATGGAGGTGACAAATTGGCAGAGGATTTGAAGACAAGACTTAGGCATCTTATCTAAATAGTTACAAAAGAAATGAAAAATATCAAAGCGGATAAATTGAACAGCATTAGAAACATATGAGGGGCAGAAATTATAGGCAAAACCGATTTTGGCCCAAAATGCTTCGCCCCCCTCCCCTGTTTAGAATCCTCATACGACCCCTGGGGAGGCGCGCCCCACAGGTTAAGAACCACTGTCCTAGAGCGTTGGCCTTCTACGCAGCGGTCCCAGGTTTTAATCCGGCGAAGGTCGGATTTTTAGCCTACTATCCAGAATGGAAATAGGCTTATAGTTTCGTCGTTGTGTCTGTCTGTCCGTCACTCCCTATTAACTTTTGAACCAATAACCCGATTTTCATGAAACTTGGTGGAAATCTTCTGCTGCCGGAGCCGAGCTCCCTCTCTTGCACATTAAAATATCTTAGAATTGTAATATCGGTGCGGGATTTGTACTATTCTCTGAGGAAAGGAATGGAGATTCTAATTTCTATCGTAGAATTTTGCTTATCGAACGTTTCTTCGAATTTCGCGTAAATACTGGTGTTTTGCCGTTTTATCACTCCTCACGAAAGTGTTGCTATAGCAACTACTATTGTTGGACTCGGGTTCGGTATAGTCTAATGCATACACGCGTTATTTTTACCACACAAATACGCGTGATCAATTTAGTTTTCCGTTCGAATGTATTTTTTATATTTTATAACGGTAAATTATGAAATCTGGGAACACAAAGAGCTACATATCCTTTAAAGCTATTACAGTTAATATAAGTATTAAATGCTGGAGTTCGAGTGATGCTCGAGTTCGGACACGTAAACTGATGGGGAGACGGGAAACTGAAGGAGGGCAAAATGCCACAATATAAACAAAACAATAGAAAGGACGAACGGAAAAAAGGTGTCATTCATATGCACTGACATTTATTTTGCAAAACTAGAAGCTCAAGAAATACACAAATCAAACAACGATGACTTACAGTCAAACCCGAGTTTCATTCGGACGAGCTCTCAGGTTTTCGTCTCCGATGTGTTAACTCGTTATCGAGGAATTCATTACGAGATAAAAAATGCAATTATTATATAAAAGCTTCACACTAAAATCGCATCCGATTTAAATATACGATCTATTAATTTTTAAATAATGTAACCAGAGCCTGCCTGGGATTAACACGAACGGGCGGAATTAGCCCAGATCTTCGTAACTTTAGCGCTCCAGCATGGTTCAAGTGAATCTGAACGTGTTTTATAGGTCAACAAAATCTGAAATATTAAAAAATAAATCTGTAATTAAGCGGTCGAAACTTTCAGGACTTCCGCTTAGACCAAGGGTCGACAATCAAACTAACAAAAAGAGCCCACAGTACAGCTGAATAAGATTCGCAGGCCTTAATCTTAACAAAAATATGAAATTATCCGTATCGGATTTTCCGGTTGGCTTTCATAAAGGCATCGCGGGCCGCGTATAATGCTCTCGCGGGCCTGATGCGGCCCGCGCGCCGTAGTTTGCCTACTCGTTTTAGGCGCTCTATGTAAGAAAGGAAGCTGTTTTAAAGAGCCACAGGTTAATTCTTTAAAGAATCTCATGCGGCTCACGAGCTACAGGTTTCCGATCACAGGCGTGAACCCCAAAAAAATGGAGAAAGATCTCCGATACGTAACTGTCACAGTGGGAGAAGAACATTAGCCGTTTGATTGGAATCCAAGCGGAGAATGCTTACAAGTATGCATGGACGGTTTTTCCCCTCTCCCTTCCCGAGAACGCGCGCTTTAAATGTACTTACTTAACAACTTCACATCCACTGAAAAAACCTCAAGCCGTCGTTTCGCTACTCTGCCTTGATACTTCGCAAAAACGAAGATGGTAACCGACCCGTTAATTTAGTGGGAATATTTTACACTCGGGATGAGAAAACCCGTCGGAGAGACCATTAAATACGGTTTAAAAGCAATGCGGCGGCGAAGAAAATACGGGACATCCTCCAACTGCATCTCAATCACGAAGCTTTTTGAACAAACAAAAACCGGTTCCAAGAAGTGCATATCTCAGCGGGACGCGTTATGGGCAAATTAAAAAAAAAGAAACGCAGGATATGATTGACCGATCGATCGAAACAAAATGGAAAATAATTACTCAATATACTACGTATTTGAAAAAGTAAAAAAAAAACTTCGAAGGAAAACAACTCGTAATACTTTTATCCAAAGCGGTTACTTATTTTTTCATGCCAATAAAAAATATGCGAAAAACATTTCCGTTGTTATAAATTAAATCAAGAGCAAATTTCGGCAATTTTTTTAATCTGCAGCCGCATTATAGGAAAATCTTCCGCCTAGAATTATTTGATACCACATATATAAGGTACTAAGGCATTGCGAGGAATATATAAAGAAAAAAGGATGATGCGAAGAATTTAAATTATATTAAAAAACAAAGCTCCGGCATTAGGTTCAATTATTATAATTGGAGAACCTCTCCTTTTAGTTTTTGCTTTGCGCGTCGCGAGTCGCCCTCGGCTGCGCGGCGGAACATCTCCTTCAACTGTTTTTCCCCCCTCGCTGAAAAGTGGTCGCTGTTGAAATGAGAGGAAGCAATTAATATTTTTTTGCGGAAGAATTCTGAATTTGTGAAAAACATTCGAAAAGAGTCACCCCATGCCGTTATTTGCTCTAGATCACACAAAAACATACCGGGTCGATGCAACAGTTATGGAAAATAACGTTTGCATCTGTACGGTAATATAATATCTTACATAGCAGATGAGCGAATCAAGCTTATCGTTTTACGTTCCAAGAAATTGAGGTGAGAATTTAATGCCTGCCTAAACGTGAACGCTTTTACTTACTTATTTTCCTAAAGGTAAATATTGGAAAATGCCTGCCTCGGTAGCTCTAAGGTAGACAATCCGCGCGGACTGGGTTGGTTTTGTCGAATTTGTGAATTTTTCCTCTTACCGTTACGTTAAAAATGTAATGACAATAATTTCTATAGCATTCGTATAAATGAATTCATCTAATCATGACCAAGGAGTAGCCGTCATTGGTTCTGGTTATACATTCAAGGATCAATTATTTATATTTTACTGAATCATAAACAGCACTTAACAATAAGCTTATCAACGTCAACAAAGACGAGCACTACGACGATCATACCCGCAACACAATCCAAACCTGCGATATTAGCATCCGGGACTCAGGCATGCTAACAACCTCTCTACCCAGACTAATTTTATTATTAAGTAGTTAAAGTCATACAATGAACTCCTTAGATTAATTTTTAAATGGTTTGTTCCGGATGAAAAATCTTACCAGGTTTCGTTCCCGAAAATCAATACCTTCTCTTGTAATTGGTATTACAAATTACGTCCTATCGTGACTTAAAAAGGCCTTGAGGATATCCCTTCATGTTGTAATCAATCACTAACGTAATGTTGAGAGAGATGGCGCCATTGCGTTTTTTGTCCTAAAACATCTCGAATGCCAGAGAGAAAAACATATGAGCACATTTCCACTGCAACTACCATCTATCTGCACACTCCGCGTTCCTCTTAAGGATCGATACGACCACTGTCCAAGGGAACGGAGAAGCACATCTAATCCAATGAACTGCCCCGGAACCCACGTCTCCGCCATCTAGTTTATTTCCTCCGGGAAGTTTCAGAACTTCTTCGGGCAGCAAATCGAGCTTGACGCGACATACATGCGAGGGAAATGAAGCGATCATTCCGTGCTATTCTCTTGTCCTTCCTCTCGGACGATAATACTGGGTCAGAAACAGTGGACGGAATCGGTTTAGGGAGAATGTATGTCACAGATGATGAAACAGAATTACCCCCGGTGGAAAGAGAGGTGGCCAGTATCATAATAAATACCCAGAATTTTTTTAATACGTGCGTACAAAGGTCAAACGTACAAACAAACTGCACTGGCCTACAGGTACCAATATTCCAAAACTACGATCCTTCTTTATAAAAGGTGCCGTCAAGATACGATGTCCATGTTATAAGTCTTCCAATCTCGAACAGAAAAATAGAAACTATAGGAAAATTATAAAATATCAACAAAAAAATGAGAAATCGATGAAAATAAATACGTTAAATGAACACTAACTGAAATACAGACCAATTGAGAACAACAGTACTTTAAAAAAATATGTGGCCACCACATGACTTTCTCCATATCTGTCGTATTTCTAAAAATTCCAAATAGGTTAGATAATAAATAAATATTTTAAGAAACTGCGAGAACATTTTAGACTTTACGAACAACAGAAATAAACTTCTAATATTGGATATAGCCACAAAGCTCCAACAATTAAGAAAAGAAAAAGAAGCGTTACTAAGACGTAACTAAGTTTATATTTCTAACAATAGTCGTCGGTAGGTGGCGTGGTGGTGGCAGCTAAAAATATAAGATATCTCTTAAACAATGCATTATATGGAAAAATGTTTCAAACAAGGGTTATAGACAATTAAATTTCCTAGAACCTGTATTCAAATACATTTTTACACTTATCAAATATTAAAGCAAATATTTCTAAATAACGGATGTGGCAAGAGTAAACACTTTCTGTCGACCGATTTTTACCAAAAACTAATCAGTTCTTCTGACTTTTATAAATATGTTAAATATAAAATTTCGCGTTGACCTGATTAATAGTTTTTGGGTTAGAGCATCCACAAAAAGCTATCACACACACACACACACACACACATCATCGATAAAATTGTCAAAACGTGTTCAGGGGACCTCAAAACGTGTTCAGGGGACCTCAAAACGTGTATATCCGTTGAAATTTCGAAGTGGATTTTTTCCATGAATACAATACTTTCCCCTATACTACGTATATGGAGAAAGTAAAAATACCTGATAATAAAAGCGGATGGTATGCAGCAGGGTCTCCAAGTACGCGACCCCGCTCATACGCGATCCCGCTCATACGCGACTGACCCCATGATTCATACTTACTCGTAGTTATATATAAAAAGGTAGGGAAATCACTGACCAAAACGCTTGTCACAACTCAAGCCGGAGTTGATCCCGACCCCTCTCTCTAACTGTTGAGGGGTCGGAGGAAGAGGATCAGGAATAAAACGTTAGATTTTTTTATAGAAAATTATAGTGTTCAGGTACAGTATTTTATAATATTTATATTTTATTTAAGATTTATGTAAATTTGATTTATACTAATAAAGTTTATATACACGCGTACATGGTTTTATAGGAGTTCGCGTAGTTTTACCTTAGTATATGTACAATAGTTTTCTTTAGGGGAACCTCAACTTACGTGAATTCGCACTTACGCCGGGGTACCAGGAATCTATCCCTCGCGTACTTTGAGACACTACTGTACTTATAATCCGCGGACGTTATTATCTCCGAAGTTATAACACACCTTACCGGCACATGAAAAAAATAAAGTTGACACTCTTTACTTCCCGACACTCGTCCAGGTAACGTCTGCCAACAGGCTCGTTTTTAGTAAAAGGTGGGAATACAGTAACGAGAGAGAGAATGGTATCGTGAGAAAGAACCTCGAAGGAACACACAGGAAGAATATCCTAGCAGCGCAACATATCTTTTGGCAACCTTCCTTATGACGGCATTCGTGTGCATTTCTTTTAAAGGAATGGAAACACTATTCGTGCAAGAATTGTGCCAAGGAGCATTTTCGCACAGAAGTTTTGCGGACGCAGAAAGCATTACGTCAATTTTTTTGGGTCGGCACGAGCGATTATATGCTCCAACCATGCACAAATCTTCGCGAGGAAAATACTTTTTTCTGCACGAACAGCCAACGAGAATACTACCTAAATAAGTGACTCTGGACGTATGAAAGTGAGGGAAGAATCTCAGAGCAAATTGCATCAAGTCCTTTTTTCCACAAAAACTATCGTAAATAAATATTATTGTGTCCTGCCAAATAGCGACAAAAACATTGAATATATTTATTTAAAGTTAAACTCCTGCGGAATCGAACTCCGCGCTATTGTTTACATCAACGTCCCATTCATTGATGCTTCTCTGTAAAAATAATCTTTCTAGCAAGAATTCCTCGCGAGTTATTAGCGAAGCTCTGATGTAGACGCCGATTACTCCCCATCTGGTGATCCTAGATCCACCGAATGTTTACCATGTACATAAGCGATTTATTTTAGAAAAAAAGACGTTAATCGGATCCACACAAAATCATCACTTGGCAAAAGACACCGCCGCTGCTGCTGCCACCAAATCACTCCGTGCAATTGATCCAATATCATTTCTATGCGCGTGGACCGAACGACGATTTAAACAATGCTACTACGTAATGAATGTTTCCAATTTATGACTCGGAAATCATACGCGAAGCATAAATATCACTATTAGCTCCAGGTGAGATGAATATCGATGTGCAGTTGTTGTACGGAAAACTGCTAGATCAGCGGGGCCACGATGCGCCTAAAGAGCTCAAGGCCGAATGATTCAATTCTCCATTACTTTGCAACGAAACTAAAAGCTTTTGACTTAAGAGAAGGTGTAGTACGCTTACGAGCGCAGCAAATCATAGGAAAGGTCTCAATAGAAGGTTTTTGTAAATATTCACCACCAAATCGTGAATAGCAAAAAAAAACTGAACGCGAATAAATTTCTCTGTTGTTGCCGTAACTCTCATCTCGTTGTTTGAACAAGTTCCGCTGTTATTCTGTGAAGCAAGAGAAACTATTAGAATATAAAAATATAACTATCGTACATTCTTATCGCTAGCTGCCATTCTGCTTTCATCGTCAAATTTTCAAGAAACGGAATATACAAGCGTGCCGGGCACGTCGTAATGTCAACCGTAACTCTCAGGCAAAAGTTGCACTTGGGAAAAATCGATCAAGAGCGAGAGAGAGAAAATTCTCATGAAATTACACTTCACACGCAAACAAACACGAAGCGATAATATAAATCTACAGCTTAACAGCAAACCGAGGCCAAATTTCAAACATGATGCAGTATTTCAGTAAAAAACGTGAAAGCATGACAAATATTATTAATTTGAGATTGCGATTGGGACAAGTATTATAACTTTATATAGCTTATATATTTCTAAATTATATTTGTACACTTAACGTTAGGAAACAAAAGCGAGTAGGGACGAATGCGGATGAGTGTTGAGAATTGCCAAATAGAGGAAGATTAAAGGATTATGGGAATGTTAGAGAGAAGTAAATGGGAGAAAAGAATAGGATGGTAAGAAAAGCCACTTGAAAAACAAAGAAAGGCATAGGAAAAACACACGAGTAAGAGACGAGGTAGAAAAAAGAGCGGCGAGAAGACGAAATTATATAAAGAGAGAGAATGAGCGAAAGATAAGGAAGAGAAGTGGAAGGCGAGGTGAGATAAAGGACATACAGATAATGTACTTGCGCTCGTACATGTATAAACCCGAAAGAAACAGGAAGAGGTTAAAAGAGTGAAAATGGAGATGAAAGGATGAGAAGTAAAAAAAAGTTACCCCCGGAGATAAGGGAAAGAACCAGGGAACGTAATAGGTCAGGGTTGCTCAAGACAACGATCGCGATAAACTTCTTTTAGGTAGATCTCTGAAACCTTTGCTCTAGCTTATGACTACTAATACACACACACACACACACATATATATATATATATATATATATATATATATATATATATATATATATATATATATATCCGATCACAATATCTCTATCTTTCAGATAAATTACTTCTCTATAAGGAGCAGGGCTGATGCAGATGACAAACGGCGGAAGCACTGCGCGGGTAGGCCCTGATTATGGGAGCTATGTCTCTTAAGACAACGTAATATTATTAGTCACACAAAGCCTTATCACTGGGTTCAGGGGATGAGACTGCTGGTTTTGTTATAGTCCTCGTATATGTTGACAAGTTCTTGTCTCCTTCTGGTTCCTCGACCAGTGATGTAATTCATCCTATGCACCAATCCAACGTGACAAACAAACAGTATCCTCTTCTACTTATTAACATGCAATGAATTTAATTACATAATTTACTTTATACATAAGGCCTGAAATATTACATATTAAATGTCTTTATATAGGTATATAATTAATAATTGATAATTTGATGCTGGTAGATCACGTTAAGGGGCACAAAGGTATATCCAACGTACCTAAGGTCCGAGCAACCCTGTAGTAGGTGGTGGATATGTGCCGTGGAAAGAGGAAGATAAAGCTAAAGGAAAGATGAGTAAAAGAGGGGAGAAGTGAGTGAGGAAGAAACTGAGAGGGGGACGATGGGAAAGAGGAAAAAGATCCTCCTCCGGTGGGCAAAGAGCTCGACAGAAATCTGGGTCACAAGGCAAAGCGAGAAGGGGCGGAGGAAGAGATGCAAGGGTTTGTACATGGTGTGACTACTTGCAGAAGGGAAGAGGTAGGAGGGAGAAAGTAGCGGAGTAGAAGTGATGAAGAGGGACGAGCTGGAAGAGGGGAGATAGAGAGAAACAGAAAGTAGATGAGTAAATGAAAGAGAAGAAAAAATGAGAGAAGAAATGAAGAAGGATAAATAGGACAGGATATAAATAAGGGGAAGGCCGAGAGGAAAGGAGAAATTAAAAAGAAACAAATGAAAGAGGTGAGAGAAAGAATGGTGGTGAAGAGAAGGGAGGGGGAGAGAGGAAGCAAAATGACCCTCGATGTCGACGCACCAGTATAAATGAAGAACTGGGAGAGAGGAAAGGGAGAGGAAGGTAGAGAAAGAAAAGGGAAAAGGGAGAGCGAAGGAAGGGAAGGGAAAAGAAGGGAAGGAGGAAAAGGTGGAAGAAATAACAAAAGGGAAGAGCGGGTGGAGGATGGAAAAAGATAGAGAATAGAAGGCGAAAACGGAGAGAGGAAGATGGATATGAAAAAGGAGGCAAGAGAAAGGGAAATGGGAGGGAAAGAATGGCGGGACATGAGGAATAGGAAGGAAGAGACAGCAGGAAACACGGAAATACAAGGGTTAGTAGGAGAAATGCAAATAAGGGAAAATGGGAGGGAATAGAGGTGGATGGGATCCCCGAAAGAGCAAGTAGGAAGGGAGAAGTCAGAGGTGAGGGGAGTGGGTCTTGGGAGGTCGCTGTTGGCAGAGGAGCAGATAAGGGCGCACGTGGGGAGGAGGTGAGCACAGAGAGGAACAGATGAAAATGAGAGAGAGGCATATTGTAAGCGATAGCAGCGCCATTCTAGGTGGAGCCACTTTCCTCTTCCCGACAAACCCTCGATACTTGTTTTCAAGGCTCCCGAGAGGAATTTCCATTTGATTGCGCTGGTGAGCGCCGCGCCACATACACACTAAAACAGTTTAAGCTGCTGTGGGTTCAGAAAACACGGGTTTCCATAATCTGATTCTGAGGGAGAGAACGAGAGAGAGATAGATAGATACCGAGACAGAGAGATAGATAGATAGATACAGAGAGAGAGAGAGAGGGAGAAGGAGATAGTGGTAGTGTTGGAGGAGGGCGCGAATTGATTTCTTTCCTTATGACTTTGCCGCGTTGTTTTATTAACGGAGGCTCCGCGGGTTTCCTTATCGCATTAAAAGGGCATTGCGAGGTTGGATGTTGAAAGCGATGAGTCGGGGCGTGATAAGAGGTCGTAATTGGAGCTTTGTAGTTATTTCTTTTTAAAAGATGCTTCTACTGACAAAACAATAACTGAAATTCACTATCAGGCACGTTCCATAAACAGAAAGGCTTTGAAAATAACCAGGATATCTCTAATTCAGGCGATTAATTCCTATATGAAGCACGAACGGAGATCGGAAATATCGTGAATGATTCGCGCCGCAAAAATTATTTCCTCAATTTGCTTCTGTACCAGTACGATAAATGCAGTATCAAACAAACGTAAAAATCGAGCGCACTCAATATGAGAAAACGCCTTTAAAAGTAACAACAAAATTATTATGTTGAAGTGACATAAATATAAAAGAATATGCAGTCGACGAAGTCTGCAAAAGCGGGGCAATGTTTCCAAAAAGTGCAAATTGTAATCGTGCTCAGCAAAACCCAAGGGCAAGCTGAGAGATCCCCACTCGAGCTGTTCCTAATAGCCACAGCTGAAGTTAAAACTTCGCCTGCAATAAATATCAATAAGAGATGAATACTTAGTAATGTGATTTTCGGCAGCCAAGTACAAGGCAGTCTTGTAAAACAAATCTCGAGTCGTCCTGTAAAAAAAACATGCGGTTTACCGGTTCGTAATCGAATTTTGAGCTTAATCGAGACATTTCGAACCGAAATTCAACCTTTCGGCGGTACTTGTGTCAACATACTGGCATCGTGAGACAATTATAAATATTGAGGGATGCAATTTTATGAGGGGTTGCACTGAAATATTTGACCACGAATACAGGCAAGCGTTTATAAATACGAGACTCCAATTTGACACAGACGTGGTGTAATAACTTATTATGAGAAAAACCGCAATAAGGATCCATTTCGAAAGCGTGCAACGCTGAACGGTCTCGTTTGCATTCAGCTGCAAGCAGTCATTTCTCAACGTGTGTCAGCCAAAAAGCGCTGTCATTTCTGCTAACCCATAATATCAATTATTAACTCCAATAAATCTCAAATATAAAATGCACCCGTTTTTTCGGTTTGTCGGGCGAATCAAGAATCTCGGAAAGTTAACGGAAAAATCTTTCGCGTCACGCCAGATTCAAATTAGTCCGAGTAATGTCGTTATCTCTCTATATACATTATAATTATTTTGTTCGTTCTCAGTGCAAATTTTCCAATTTTTTGTTAATCTCTCTCGACGAGAGGCAGAGTAACAACTCTTTCGTCAGCACGCACGCGAGGAACGTCAGGAAATTAACGTCTGAACTATCACGAGAAAATTAGATGGTGTCGCATGGGGGACAGAGTTCGCTTGAACTATGGCGTCAATCTTTCTCAATATTACATTAGGGCTGAAATTAATTTGCATTTTAATATTTCAGTCCTTGATCTACACACTACACCGCAGAACGAACGATAATGATCTGCTGGGCGATTTTCTACTTATATTTCTAGTAAAACAGGCACAACAAGTATTTTTAAAAGTTCATTTAAAATCACACAAAATGTTTCAATTAATGGCAATATAAAACACCTAAATGAATAACGCGATGTTAATTTAATATCGTATTTTAAGCTCTTAACACCGTCGACATGCGTATCCTAAATCTTATGCGACCACGCAGAACTAACAAAAACAAACGTAAAGAGGACGAAGGCTAAATATGCAAGGAATTTTATTCGATTAAAAATATGCCCTTCATCCTTATAGTGCGCAAACTACGATTAATTGCCCCTTTATTGCTTCTTAACTCGCCTAAACCAAGATGGCGGATAGGCGAGAAAATTCCTGGTGGAAAATAAACAATGTCTTAACCTTTTCGCGAGAAACACGTAACGGCTAAGAGAGAGAGAGATGAGGGGGAGAGGTAGGGGGAGGGGGGGGGGAGCCTTTGGAGTGGAAGGGAAATAGGAGAAAATGAAGAGGAAAGAGAGAGAATAAAGGATACATGGTGCCAGCATTAACCTACTTTCGCGCCAGACCTCCACGGGTCATGCGTCATGCGGCTTCAAGTTCCTTCGAATCTCTACGAAATCTCTCTTTCTTTCTCCCTCACCCTTATTCTACTTGCATTCCCTCCGCTCCCTCTCTCCCCCACCTCCTCCTATCTTTACACCCTTCCAGCGATTCCCTCCAATGTTTCGCGTAAAGGAGAGAGAAGTACGACTCGCGTGGGGGAAAAGAGAGGAAAGGAAGGGACAGGGTGGGAGAGGGCGGAGAGGAAGGAGGGGGCGGAGAGGGGGAGAGAGAGAGAGGGCGGAGAGGGAGGGAGGGAGTCGGGGAGGGAGGGAGTCGGGGAGGGAGGGAGTCGGGGAGGGAGGGAGTCGGAGAGGGAGGGAGGAGGAGAGGGAGGGAGGAGGAGAGAGAAGGATCCGGAGGGGGAGGGAGGGAGGCGGAGAGGGAGGGAGGCGGAGAGAGAGGGAGTGAGGCGGAGAGAGAGGGAGTGAGGCGGAGAGAGAGGGAGTGAGGCGGGAGGGAGGGGGCGGAGGGTAGGGAAGGACTGAGATAGAGATAATGGCTCTCCTCTACCGAGAGAGAGGAGTGGAGGATCATTACGAGACGGGATAAAGAAAAACCACTGACCGGAATTCTTGCAGAGCACGGGCCACTCACGAAATAACGAAAAAAACGAGAATAACACGCACGAAGAGAGATTCGACGCGTCCGTTATTTTTTTGATGGTGTCGTCGCCGTGTCTAAACAATAAGAATGGGAGAGACTCATTTCTTAATCCGTGTGTCGCGAACATGGGAGATGGTTGGAAAGAAAAGAAAACGCGTATCTTATAGTTCCGATTGGTTTATTAATTAACAAGTTGAAAAGCGGATTTGGTGAGATCTGCTGAAGTCTCTTCTTTCCTTGGTTCACTGCTTCTAAAAAGCTTAATGATTAAATTATCGGCAGTAGATGGTAGGATTGATTTGACGGAAATGGAAAATACGAATTTGGTGGATTCGAATCGAACAAAGGATTATTCAAATACTGCAGTAAAACTATCAAGTTCGTGTTCCTATATTATTTCAGCCTTTTCAGTATCGATTGCTTCATTTCTGTGGAAAAGTCAGTATTTTGTTCACTCAATTCATCTGAGATAAATGTGAAAACGCCTTCAGCAGAAAGTAGGGTTGCATCTCTCCCACTAAACCTTTCAACTACAATCTTAACAGGTTTTAGCGAAGTTATATAGCATTGATAACTTGGAATTCCTTTTCAGAAATATCCATCGAGGTTCCCATGTTTAATGAAACAAATCTCTCTAGCATGTCAAGCAATGTATTCCACCTCGTTCTTGAATCAATTTTCAGTAGAAGCTCACCGTTGTGCTCAGTTCCTACGTATTTTTGCAGCAATTCATTCTTCACTGGTGATTTTCGAAACATTTTTCACAAATTTTCGCACTTTTTCAATTGTGCTGGCAATGCTCATACCATTTTCACAACCATCTGTGAGTTCAATACTTTTCGAAGAATCATCTGCGAAGATATTGGAAATTTCCACACTAGCTAAAAAATAGGTACCTTCAAAAGAGTCTTCGTCTGAACTTTCTCCTTCCTCACATTCGTTTCTAATTACAGTCGTAGGAATTGAATGAGATTTCCTTTTGTACAAAACATCACAAACAGCTAAATGGAGCCCATGTGCAAAACACAGCTCATGTTCAACATCACTTAATCTATCAAATTTTATCATTACCATCAGTAACACAAGCTATCACGTGCTTCCTCAAACATAACTCAAATTCTGAAAGTTTCTTCTCCACTAGTTCAACTATTTTTCTGCAGGAAGAGACCCAAATACACGCACCGTGCCCAAATTCCAGAATTCATTATTAGCATGAAAATAGATATTTAAATACCTACGATTTCGAAGTGTATTCACCCAGTGAAATGCTGAATATTACACCCTCGGACACTTTTTCAGCTATTTCCGAAATAATGATTTGTTTCACATTAAGGTACTGTTTGCGAATCATGTTCATTACTTGATGAGAATTTTTTGGTAGATAAATACCTTTATCAGTAAAAGATCATCTGATGAATTCATTATTAACAATTGCATTGATTGAAAACCCATCTACAGAGGCTAGTTTTGCCAAAATTTCTTCCCTTTTAAGAAAAGAAGTCAATTTTGATTGCATGCTAATCTTTCTTGACGTACACGGTTCTTCACATGGACTTTTTGTGCTTGTGAGTTCACTCTCCACTTCACTATGGGCACTTTTTAAAGGTCGAAGCAGTCCACTGGTGGAAAATCCTTTGCACTTCATTACTTTTTGACATTTTTTTACACTTGCCACTTTCCATTCCTTCCAAAAGATCGAAATATTTCCAAGATTTTGATTCAGTTTGTTTTTAACTGTGCGACATGGCGTTATGAGGGGCAGGAGAAAATTTTCAGAACTGTAACCGCAACTCTTACATTTAACACTGTAATAAGAAATATAAAAAAATAATTTTTAAATCTTTGTTTAAATTAAAAAACACGTTTAACAAACTTTAATTTAATTGAGAAACCATAATGAGAGATGCCTGTACTAACCTGAATTGAGCGGCAAAAAATTCAGATAAATGGCTGAAGCTCAGAAATTATCCTTTTTGACCACTGCCAAGGGAAGACTGAAGGCTAGGAGCTAGGAAACCAGGCAAGACGGAAAATTCTCTTGCAACCCCTCCCGCCTAAGGATGGTTTAACCTTTCAGTGACGGAGGTGATTTAAATTCTAGTCTACCAGCTGGAACCAAGGGACTGGAGTGTTTGCCACCTACCGACGGCTATTATTAACAACTGACGCTTAGTTACGTCTTAGTAACGCTCCTTTTTATTTTCTTAATTGTTGGTGCATTGTGGATATATACAGTATCAGAAGGTTATGGTTTTTCCTGTTCTTTGTAATATTTAAAATTTTCTCGGTTTCTTTAAATATTTGTTATTACGTAATCTATTTTGAAATTTTTAGAAATATTATAGATATGGAGAAAGTCATGTGGTGGCCACATCAGATTTTTTTTTTCGTGGATTTCTGTGCCTGAATTACAATTTATTTTTTAAAAATCGCTAAATACAAAATCACATATTTCTGGAGAACTTAGTAAACAATCAAGTTGAAATTTTACATTTTGTTAGAATATAATACATATTAATTACATTTATGTAGGTAATGTTGTCTAAAAATGTATAAATAAACAATAATGTCAACAAAAGTGAAAAGTTAAACAAATTGTATAAAATTGCAATCATATGAGATTTTCCGAAAGTGTTTGTATACGATGTTTGCTTTATCATCTCGATTTTGCAATAAGGAAAAAAAGACTAATATAAGTGCATCATCAGAGATTGGAGTTTGAATACGCCATCGCCTGGCATCTTTGCCTGACGCAAAATGAGCTAACGCGGCAAAGTACTGTTTATTTTTTTCATTAGCATGAAAATTGATTACTTTCATCTAAACAAACCTGCAATCAAATTAAAGCTTGACTTCTTATCTTTTTAATAAAGAAAGACGCAGAGCGTTATCTGCTTTCGTTTACAAGATATATGAGTCAGAAGGAGACGCTGCGCGGAACCGGCGATTCGCCGGCTGTTTACGTTGAGGGCATTTTCAACCGGCCGGCGAATCGCCGTCTCTTTAAGCCAATGGTTTAAGGGCATCTGCGTCTGAAGAGTTAACAATTTTATGGAGATATTGAAATGATTATTAGTATATATAGGGTAATGTCTAAACGACCTGAAAGTTTCAGCTCCCTAGCTCGACCCATAGTATCTAAATATTTACCTATTTGTTTAAATTTTAAGAATTTTCGAAAGCCAAACAAATTATAATATAAAAATTTCTATAATCCATATTTTGTTTTTTTTTTACAAATTCTACCTATATAAAAAATTTCAACATCGTAGCACATAAATCGTGAAAATTTATTTAAATATATATAATAGATATTACTTATATGATATGGAAGAACTATGTGTTTATGTTTAAAAAGTGAAAGATTCAATTAATTGAAAGTAAATTTAGGGGATTTTCACTTATTGTATCTGATGCATATAGCACAATAAAATTTTTATTATCCCAAAGTATTTTCATTACTCCTTTATTGAAGCTTATTGAAATTAATAAATGATCATTAAGTTTTTGTAAATACGTAAAATAAGTACGCGAACCAACAGTTGTAGAAGCATTATAAATTATACTGGTAACGGAAGGAGCATTCTCCGGTAGGTAGTACCAGAACCAGCTCCGTATACTGATATATCAGTAACAGGTATTTGGAACAGATACTGCCTCGTAACAGATACCAAGATATTAGGTACCGGTAAATATTAGTTTAGCTCAGCCCTAGCTCACATATATCTGTCAGAGCCTGACTGATGCACGAAAGAGTATGGAAAACCTCGGGGTTATTAGGTCCCTTTGCCGTCAGCATCTTTCTAGTTTGCAAAGGGAGAGACTAATGAAGTTTTTGGGACGGTATCTTTTGCTTTTATTTTAGAGATTTGTTCTGTTTCGTTCACGTTTTGATCGTTCATTCTTGGTCGATTTTTTCCCAAGAACATTTTCAAGTCTTCTATTTTCATATTATTTTTCTTTAGAAATGTTGTGAAAATTGATTTAAAAAATGACGGATTTTCTTTTAGGAAGAAACTCGAATGCAGAAAAAATAAATTAGAATAGAGTGCGTGTGAGAGTGAAAACATAGGAAACTTGTAAAAACTTAGTATGTGCTCGCGTCAATCAGTCGAGTACACGTAGTCGCGGAAAAATAAATTTGGTGTTGTATCATTATTGCATTCACAAAAAATAAATACTGTAGTTATATAAAAGAAAAAACCTTTGCCCTTCATAATTAGAAAACCATTTAAAACTTGATGAAAACTTTTCCCACAATAATAAATTAAAACAAGCGCGGCATGGGTCGGTACTCTATACCGAGGACGGCGGTATGTGAAGAAATCGAGGTCTCTACGGTGCATCGAGGTCGGCGCTGAAGGGTTAATTAAATCCCACCCGTACGTTTCTTTTAAGTCGTGTATTCATGGCTGATATTACTTTAAATATAAAAGAAAACTGAAAAAGTAGCCAGTGCACTAAAAGAATGCAACAGGGACGGAATTCCATTAAAAATTGATACAATGAGAAAATACCGAATGCAGGATGAGTCGTGAGAAAAACCTGAACTTGGATACCTCAAACAGTTTGTCACAATATGCTCAATTTGGCAGATAATCTGTATACAATGTCAACTCGCACCCTTTGGTGCAGTAGTCTTCAGCCGTTTCCGTCTAAATGATTTCTGAATATGGAATACACCAATATAGCTTTTTAGTTAGAGAATATGGAGAACTATTCAGTTGAATTGTAATTGGGAATACTATAAACGTAAAATCGGGGGCGTTTACATATTATCCGGACGTGAAATTCCTGTCGAAAAGTCGTGGAAAGCGCTAAATTGCGGAAACGTAAAATCCGTTCAAATTTATTATTATTCTTATAGACCAAACACCGGAACCGAAAGAAAAAATCGTAAAATTGAGGAAAACGTAATATCGGAGGACGTAAAATCGAAGTTTCACTGTATATATTCCCATGAGAACGCAAACATTTAAGAATGTTTCAAATAAATTTCTTCCTTATTATTGCATTAGAAGTGAAACGCCACTTGAATACAAAGTCTTACAATTAGTGGTCCCTTTAGGAACCGCTGGGACGATAAAGGCTAGAGAGTGAAATTCTTTTTATGATATATGTACCGGGATATTCAATGGATTTCCCGGGAAACGGGAAAACTATTTTACCCCCGGGATGACAAGCATTACCCGTTGCCACCCATTACTTATTTTAACTTTCCTCTTTCTCAAGTATGCATGTGTGTGTACATTTCATTCAAATGAGAGTGGGTTAAATGTTACAAGGCTCTCCTTAAATTCTGCATAAAATTTAAATCGGTCTAAATATAGAAAGTCATTTAGTGAAGATTTACGTGAATGCTTGTTACCGAAACGAACAAACTGCCAATTCTAATACGCTCCATTACAATTAGAATGGTTGTAGTACTTGTCGATGTTATGATGAATAAAATATAACTATCATATCATTTATTAAAAAATCAAGACAGCTTCGGTAAACAACAACGATTTTAAGGAACATAAATAATTCCAGACCAATGTAGCAAATATAAACTTCGATTGAGAACTGCGATCTCGTAAACCCGACCAATCGTGATTTTTTCGCTATTTCGAGGCGAATTAAATTTTTTTTTTCTAGCCGACCTCGCCGAGTGTCGCGACTGTTCCGAGTCTTTTCGCGAAAGCCTTAATTAGGTTCTCGTGTAGTCCGAGACGAGTTTCTAAACAGGTTAAACAGATAAACAAAATGTCTCTCCATTCTTTTATGCCCACTTCCTTCGAGGCAGTCCCATCTTTTCATTTTATCACGTTTTAATTAATTAAAAGGGATCGCGCGAAAAGAGTTTTGCTATTTCCGTCGTCTGTCCTTGCGCAAATTTTCCTGGAAGAAGTTTTCGCATATCTCACCGCGACCTCCGCGCGAGAGGGCGTGCAGCGGGAAGAGCTCGACAAAAAAAAAGAAAACTGTTCCGCGCTGGAGATCGTCCTACTTTAGTACCAATTAAAGTTGGAGATGTAGCTGTATACTTACCCCGACAAAAAACAATTTCCAGAGAACGTTATAAATATATTTCCCCGCCAACAGAAAAGGAACTTTACGCGCGACGATTACGGTAAAAAATTTAACCGAAGTCGGGAAAAAGATTCCAGCGGAGGAATATTTTTTCCGTGGTTAAAAAGTGACCAGGTGCCAATAAGATTATAAGATTTACTAGAGCTTCATAACATGATGGAAGACTCGAATACTTTTCGTCGTGTATATGGCGGAAAATCGTCATCGTGTTATTGAGTCATACTACGTTGAATATTCTTTTTGTGGTGAATTGCCATCGGAAAATTCCGCACACTAATAGTAGATCACGGGAAAAAACCGCGGTGCCTCCTTTTTTATTATGCCAGCAAGGAAATTTTACTCGTTTTGAAATCTCGTCACGTTCCTCGGCATTTTTTTCCACTTTCAACAAAATCGCAGCATTATTATGCTATAAGAGAGACGTTTCGAGACCGATTCCACCACGCCTTCTGATTTGAACGCGATGAAAAATTCGATTCGGATCCCATTTCGCCTCCTACAAGGTCGTCAGGTGTGCGCAACTACGCTTTGACGCTCGCGCCGAGCTGGCGAGCGCGGAGCAACCCGCGGAATAAGAGAACCCTAGAGAGTGCATCCGAAGGTCATAGCGGTTTCGCAACGCCGTTACCTCGCCGCGACTGCGCCTCGGGGATAACCGCCACGGACGAAAAGAGAACTAAGAGAAAGAAAGATAGATAGAGAGAGAGAGAGAGAGACCTATAGGGATGTGTCAATCCAACTCCCCTCGACTTACAAACACCATTAATCTCGGCAGGTGCGTGGGCCACGGAAAGAACTCCCAACGTCGCGAAGCGGACCGGTGATATTAGAGACGCGCCTTCCGCTCCACGCGTTAATATGCCGACCTGACGAATTAAAAGGCGCGAGGGAATTAAGCGCTATAATTGAAGCGGAAATCCAATCAGTTTAAATTTTTCAGGTATTAGCGACTATTGGAGGGAAAGGAGAGAAGGACTAGCACACCTTGGATAAATGGAGTGAGAGATGAGGAGAAGGGAGGTAGGAAAGAGAGATAGAGGGTGGGAAAATAAGGGACGCTTGCGATATTTTTAGCCTAACGGCCGAGCGAAGTAGAAAGCATTAATCACCTAGGGAGTGAGGGAGAACCATTAATCAAAACTTTGATTAAAACGGAAGTTGCTCCACTCCAGCAAGTTACTTTCCATTTGCAAAAACGTCCGCCATCTACGCAATAATGCAACCTGAATAATCGGTGTCTATCGAGTGTTCGAGACAATAGAAAGAGAGAGAGAGAGAGAGAAAGATGTACACCCGGTTCTCCTATAACACGGGGAATATGATCTTAAAATGTCCCGTGTAATGTGAATCCGTGTTATGTGAACCTGGAGAGAGGCGAGTTGCATTACATATCCTCCTAAGGTCTCAAAATTCCAAAACATCTATTTCATGCCATATGTACAAATAGAGTATTGTTTCCGTTTATCTTAGCTTATAAACACAGCACTCTAACCCTCCAGTACGTTTCTTCCTCGTTCTGCAATCTGGAATCCCATATCCAAAGTTAAAAAAAAAATCGCCCTTACGTGAACTATAACCCGCATTGTATTAATTTTATAGTTTCACTTAGGCGTCTGTCTGTCCGTCCGTCTGCATGTGTACTTGTTTGTATTAAAATTGTGACGAAACCATAAACGATATAGAGAAACTTGGAGGGTGGATTTCTATACCGCTGCCATTTGTTTTTCTTTAGATTTGAGTTTTGAAAAATATAGTGTTGGATAGGGGCCCAATTAAAATTTGTTTTTAATATTTCCCAAGGTATAAAAGATGGAAAACTGACATTTTGAGCGTACATTTCCGCATTAATACCACTTATTCTTGAAAAGTTCGAGTTTTGGAAAAATTACACAGGCGAATAGGGAACGGTTCAAAAATAAAAAAGCGCTAACTTTATCCATGCTCACGGATAACACTGTACTTGTATGTATTAGAGACAAGCCGTTTTGTAGCGAATCCGTGTTAGAGGAATCTGTGTTATAGGAGGTCCAGGTGCATTTTAAACCAAATGAAATAATTCTGCTCTATCTCGAGAAATTAATTAAGATGTGTGAATAGATTCTACAACAGGAAACACCATAGAATGGCTAAAGTTTTAGAAATAGTAGGGGGGGGCAGCGATTTGAAAACGAAATTGTAGAGTATGAACCAAGATAAAACGCTATTAATAATAATAATCTGAATAGGAAAATTTGAGCTGCGAGAGAATTTCCTTTAACCACTGAGTTCATCAATAATATAAATCCAGGCGATGACAAGTTGACTTCAACGGCCAAACCAATAAAAAAATCCCCTCCCCCAACACAGCACCGCTACCTCATAACTCATGCGCATGACGTCCGCGCATTTCATTCGCTCCTAAGAACGGCGAAAATTAAAAAAATAAACAACCGGATAAGACCTCACACACACGAGGAAATCGTTAATTCCGTCGGACCGGAACCTTCTTTTAAAACGTCCATTCGTCGAAAAACAAAAACGATGGGAGGGAAAAGCGGAACAGCACTATACTTAAAGAAGCGAGGTCAATACATTTATTCACCCGACGAACCTCTCGGAAAAGACGTAAGAAAATATATTTACGACCCCTCCGCTCTTATAAATCATCGATTCCGAAGGCGAGAGGGCTCTTTATCGTATATGTACCGCGCCCTACTAACTGCCACCCTCTTTTTCGACGCATTCTTTCTTGAATGTACTTCTGAATATGAAGACCCAAGATAGCACACTTCCAACAACACGACATCTCCCGACTTGTCTGACGCTGAATCTTCATAGTCACGGCAAATTCTTACCTTCGGCTCTTAAAAACAAGAAAAATTATAATGGTGGAGTTTTCTAAAACGGCGCCGGCCAATGACAGCGATGTTGCCACGCCGTGCAGCCTTCCCTGCCTCTCTTTTCGATCCATTCTTATGCGTGATTTGACAACGTCGTACCGTCTCTTCTATGTCAGAGCTCAAGTTAAGACTTGCTCGTCTTTATTCCGCGAGGTAAAAATTAAAAAAAGGCTTCTCCTCTCCATTAATAAATTATGATACTTACATATGCGTCAGGGCTTTTTGACTTTCGTAAATTGCGAAAGGTCGATTACCCCTCATCAATAGGGGAACGAAATCTGAACATAAGGGAAGGATAGTGAACGGGTGGCGAAGAAACAGGGAAAGGAATGGATGGAGAAGCGGTGGGGAGGAACGGCAGGAAAGAACAAATGAGGTCGAGAGGAACAAAAAAAATGGTTGGATTAACGAATGAACATATAGAGCAAGAAACGGGAAAAGAAACGCGAGGAACGAGATTGGAAACAGTAGGAACGATCGACAGAAATGGCTAGAAAAGTGTTGTGGAACAGATGCATAAACATGAGAAACTGAAATAGGAACGTTATAAGTAACGGAATGGACGGAGGAACAGAAAAATGAACGCATAGAACGAGTTTGGAAACGATAAGGAGAAACGAAAGGAAAATCTGGATAAAGAATCGAGATGAATGCAGATAATCAGAATGGACGGATACAGGAACGGGGCGAGAAAAAAACGAGCGGAGGAACGGAACGACCGGGAAGGAAACGGAACGGATAAAAGAACGGGACGGGAATCGTGAGAGGTGCAGGGACGTGATTTAATCGAGCGACAAAAGAGTCCAAATTCAATTTACGGTCGCTTATAGCGGATGGATGCGCAGGGCACTGGAGAAAGGTTATCAAAATACGCTGCCGAGGTCACCGCCAATAAACCACTCTATGGTTGGGAGGGTGGAACGGGAGAAGATGGTTGGCTAGCGGCGTACCCATCCCTATGAGTATATCCATCATACCCGATGGATATATATTTACACGCGCAGATAATAAAGAAAAACAAACCGTCCCCGGCCGTAATGGGAGCGCTATGCAGAGGTAAAAGGTGATAAAAACGACGAGGATTAGAGTCAAAACGTTACTTTATTTACGACTTTAAATTTGTCGTGTCCTTTTTTATTTCATTTGTCCTCGAGTTGGATTATGGTACGACTATAGTCCTCCATTACACGCTAGAGAAGATGTCCATTCTGTGAATCACGACTGAGCCGAGTTTTCATTTTAGAGAGGAAAGAGAGAGAAAGAGGAAGAGATTTATGCAGGTAATTGATTAGTAGTTAAGTAGCAGGGAGAGAAATGTGGGAGTTATTTATGGAATTGTAAATCTTGCGTTAATTTCAGAGCGGATATTCAGACTAAAAGCATCAGATGACACATTTTCCAAGGGCTGAAACCCCTGTACTCTTCGATAAGCAAATTGAAACGCGATGACAGAGTCGGTATTTTTTCTTTCAATAAGGGAACGTAGCAACATTCACGTGTAACGATCTTGTCAGAACAACTCTTTAGCTTGAGTCATTAAGAGAAGAACTGGAAATATTGACGACTTCAACGGTAGAATTATTACTTACGCCAGTAAGCATATAAGCGCAATCACTGACTCCATATGCATTATTTCTGTTAATAAATCATCAATATTTTACAGTTAGTTTTCATTTATTTAGTTATTATTTACGTACATGAATTTCAATGGTCTATAACAGCCTCAGTTCAGATTGCATAAGTTGGAATTTTAATTTTGTCGAAACTTAATTGTATTCTCATAATTTATGTTGAATTTTCATGCATTATTAATAAACGAAACCATATTGTTTTTCCTAGCTAAAACCGCAGCGTCGATTAAATTTCAAAGAAATAATTTCCACTACAAAAGACAACCATTTAAAAAAAGAGTATTTCTTTGCGAGGCAAACTTAAACAAAATTAATTACTTAGTTCATCAACAATTACGTCAAGAATATCTTCGGGGAATTGACTACTACTGACACAAAGAAAAAATAACTGCAACCTTCCACAAGAAACGTAATTCGGAAGATCGCAGCCATCCCTTTTTTTAGACAGAATTACATTTAGAAGCGCAAAGAGGTATGCAAAGGAATACTATTAGGGACACAATTCCGTCCGAATCCTTCTTATTCGCTAAAAATAAAAAAAAACGCTGGATAATACAAAAAGAATTTCGCGCGACTACATAAGCGTCGACGTCACGACTTTATGAGAGACGGCCTTTTTTTTCCTCCTCAACAGAATGCCATCCGTCTACAAGATAAAAAGAAACTCACTTGTGGATAACCGGAAGGAACCCACGGGGTGAATCGTAAATTTTGTGGCTAAGGAAACGAAAAGAATACGTAAAGCAGAGTTCTCGGTGTTTGGTTGGAGCTATGGAGAATACGTGTGTGTGTGTGTATACATATATATGATGGACTAATAAAAGCTAAAAATCCACCTTGTAAAAATTTTCCCTCGTTTTCCTCTTACACACAAATATATATGCATACAATGTATACATCCAGAGCAGAGCAGAGCAGAGCTGCTACATTGAATTCGCGGGGACATCATCCCTCGCGTGTGGGATTTTCTTAAGCGAGTTGGCCATTTTTGGGCCATCCTAAAGAAAAGGCTATCGCCGGCTTTCTGAACTACACGCTCGACTTCGCATTTTCTTCGATTTTAAACTGATCTTCAACTTTTATGCTCGTGAGGTGGGAGTAAATTATGCCGACTATGAAATTTCCACGGAGGTCATTTTAGACCCGTTTCTTTGAGATGCAGAGACGCCAAATGACTTGCCCATCCGTATTTATCATGTATAATATTGGAATGTAATATGCTAAAACTATGAACCTTCGAGAACGAATGTATGATATTATAAAGTTGCATTTCAAATGCAGAGGAACGTGTTTGGAGCAGGGCCATGAGACATGAGAAGAGCTTGCATTTGCTGCTAATGTCATTATCATATACAGCAGTACCTCGTTTTACGCGACAGATAGGTTCCTGAAAATTCGAAATTCGTGCAAGACAGGATCATTATGCCAATGAAGATAGGTTCCATGGACTCCAAAACGTAAGTGTAATATTAATAAAAATGCGTCAACCTGAAGAAGCAGCTTCTTGTCTGCTTCCATCTATCAACGCCGGATGCAAATCTTTACATTTTTTCAACAACTTATCTTCATCGGTAATTTTCAATTGGTATAGAAAACTATAAACTTCCTTATATTAAGACAAAATTGTAATTAATTCTGGTATGAATGAAATCCTAAACAAATCAGCGAGGAGATTTTATTCGAAAAGTCGCCGTCCTTTAAAAATAATAACGCCAAAATAATCGTCGATCGGGAGATAACCAACCTCGGAATTTCTTGTATAGTATCACATTCTGACCCTAAATAGGGATCCATAAAAGATATACCTAACTAACATCCACAAATCCGTAAAAATGGAATTTCCAATTTGTATATGGTTATGCCGCCTCCAGAATCGGCCACCTTTGTTTTTTTTACTTCCTCATATACTTACGTAGTATATTGAGAAAGTATTATAATCGTGAAAAAATTCGACTTCGAGATTTTGATGGAAATACACGTTTTTGGTGTCCCTGAGTCCATAAAAGTGGTCGTATGTCTGTCTGTCGGTATGTTCGCTGTTCTATGGCCCAAACGCGTACATAAAATCGAATGATATTTATTTATGTGGACTTGGAGGAGAATGTTGAAGATAAATTGGACAGATAGGATGAAAAACGATGAAGTGCTACGAAGAATAGGAGAGAAGCGAATGATTGTACAGACTATCAAAAAGAGGAAGGCAAACTGGGTTGGACATTACCTGAGGAGAGAGAGTATGATTAAAGATGTGTTAGAAGGAAAACTAGATGGGAAAAGGGAAAGAGGTAGGAAAAGGTTTCAGCTGATCGACGATTTGAAAGGGAAAGAGAGTTATCAAGGTATGAAGAGGACAGCGGAAAATAGGAGCATATGGAGAACCAGGTTTAACCAAGAATAATCACGGACCTGTCTACGGACAGACTACCTATGACGATGATTTATTTATGCATGATATCATCTTTTGTAGACCCTTTTTCCATAAAAATGATATTGTACAAAAATAAAGGGTAGTTTATTCTTAGCGATTTTTAGAGAAATTTTATTTACTGAAAAAATGACTGCAAAAATTTGATTAAAATCAATCCATTGTAGAGCCAGATGTCACAAATAATACTACGTAAGTCATATATAATCATAAATCACTATATGGCGTCCAGTGACATTACAATGTACGCTAAGCTATCTTACCTAAGCTCTATGACGTCACACCTCCGCCGCGATTCACTCAAAATATTACTACAGCCTAAACGGTTCAACTAAATCGAATGATATTTCATATTTGTGGTTAATATCATACATAATAGACACTCTGAAGTGATGAACGATATTGCGCAACAATGAAGGGTACTTTAGTCTAGGATATTTTGAAACAAAATTCGATTTACTCAAAATTGGCTTTAAGAATTTTGATTAAAATCCATCGAATTGTACAGCCTGATGTTACAAATAATACTAACTAACAATAAGACATATGTCCCAAAAATATTAAATATCGACCAGTGGTATTAAAATATACGCTCAACTACGGTTAACTTTGATTTATAAGCGTACACAGTCGACCAAACGTATATACGTATATGAAAAAGTTTATGCAATGTATATTGCGTCGTTTATTAAACCTGGTAGGCGCGGGCTTGCCTCGCGCTATAACGAATCCGCTTAAAACGGAGTCGCACAAGGCGATGTATGACTGTATTCTAATTCGCCACTTGGGCTCACCTGGTCGCTTCGGCCACAGACCCTCTGACATATATTTGGCGGAGTCAATTATAAAACCTACCGATAATCACTTAAGTACTAAAAACGGGCAATATTTTGTAGGTACGACATAGAAATCGTTAAATTGCAAATATTTCTGGAGAAAATTTTCCACACTAATTTTAAAAATGGATACTGCGCACAATTTTCTACAAAAGAACATTTTTCATGCACGTAATTCAAATGTTGAATTTGGCAACACCGCCTCCTACCATTTAGGGCGGGGCATGAATATACATATACCAGCCCAACTATTAACCAAACCACCCTACCCTGGACGATTGACAAACGTAAGATAAAAAAGTTCCGGCCGAAAGCTCCGGGACCTTTCTGGAAGACTGTAGATCATTCAGGAAGACTGTAAAAGGGACACACACACCCGCAAATACACGCGCTCACACACGCGTTCACACACGCACACGCACACACACACACAAAAGAACGGGGGAGGACGATAAAATCCCGCACCAGGCCCTCCAAAACGCAGCGTTGCCAAGAAGCTGAGATGGTGGTAAAGTATAGTACCAACCATCCCACATAACTCTCTCTCTCTCTCTCTATCACTCTCTCTATCTCGCCTCTCCCTTTATATCTCTCTCCCCCTACGCGTGACGACGCACGCACGCACGAAAACAAGCACGGGGAAAGTCACGGGACGAGAGACAAATGCCTAACAACATTGCGACGCCAGCCAGGCATTCCAATTCTCCCTACAACGGAACTAAATATAAAGACACTTCCTCCCTTCTGCTTAATACACCCTGTCTCCGCCGTCAATGAAACGGCAAAACAGGGAGGGTGGGTAGGGCGGACGGGCGAAAAAAGGGGTTGGCAAATGGGGAAGATGGCGACGAAGGATTGAGATGAAATAGAGGGTGGAAGGTAGGAGGGAGAGAGAGGGGGGGGGAGAGAGAGAGAGAGAAATTTTCCACCTAATTAAAAGCGCCGACGCGTATACCGCTGACCGGTTTTATAGCTTCTTAGTCGGTGACGTCGTCGTCTCCGCGTTGACAAATGGAATCCGAATGTTTGCTCCCCCATAAAGCAGAGCGAGAGAGATGGGGAGGGGGGGAGGAGCGGCTGATCTGAAAATAATTAAGTGGCTGCGCGCGTGGGAGGATGAGGCGGGATTAACTCACCGAGTGACACCTATAAATGATGATGATGATGACGTGATATTCCGCATGTTGTTAGTTAAAAGTTTTTTTCTCACACTGTTATTGAGGGAAAGAACTGATATGCGAAGGAGCCCATTACAACGCGAAAGGCTTATTCGTTTGTCTGTTTACTTTCTTTATATTTATTTTCGTTTAAACGTTTATTTATTTGTTTTAACTAAATCATTAACGAATCTCAAGGGAAATCGCACATTGCGCGCGTGTGTGTGTATATAGATATATGTATGTGTGTATTTTAAAACGGAATTAAAAAGATGATAAAATCACCAACGATTATAAATTACGGGCAGTTTTAATTATTCAATTAATTTTAAAGCTGTCCCATGTGTCAGAAAAACGCGATTAAAATTATAAAAATAATTATTAATTGTTATAATAATTATTAAAATGAAGTGGACATTATATTAAATAAATCTAACGCGATGAAATACAAAAAACGTGTTACAAAGGTTAAAAAATATCATACGCAAACAAATTAAAATTAAATTGCACGTGAAAATTGATTTCGTTTAAATGCGATAAATTCGAGTGAAAACGTTTCAAATTGAATAAAATATGCGTCTGAAAAAATGAAAAATAACAAAATGAAATTTTATCACGAGTTTAAAACTTGAATGCAAACAAATGCCCCGTCGGTGACTACGGATTTAAATGAGGTTCTAGCGTTTACGAAAACAAGAAACGAGGAGTTAAAAGCATGAGATCAAGGCTGCCACACGAATACAATTTTATGGAAAGTTACGCTCTAATAAATTTTATTTATCATTTCGAAAGAAACTGTAATAAGCTTTCTCGGAAGCCATTTTGCGCTAATATCACACTCGAGGATCTTTTTACTAAGTGCGTGAGAGCTAACATTTCGATCGCTGAAGCGCTACTTCATTCCGAGAAACTAAAAATATTTCCATTATGCTATACGTTCGGCTCGCGTTATTCGCAGAATCGCCATATAATAACACACTTAAGAGCTGCCAAAGGTATAATAAAAATTTTCACAATGGGTTACTAAAAGAGGAAAATTCTCGGCCTCGTGTTTCCATGGCAATCGTCAGAACGATTTTTAACGCAAAGTTGCCCTTGTGACTGATGAGGAAGACGCCTTGATAATCAACTCGCTACTTAATGACGCAACATCTTCATAAAACAATAAATAAACAATAACTTTCACCGTCCTATTATAAATTAAGACACTTGAACTGTACATTATAATCAAAATTTCGCCGGTTTCATTTTCAAGCTTCTAGGAAGCGGAATTCCACCGGGTAAATTCACCACCTTACCCGGCACGACGCAGCAACCTGGTTGACGCACTCGTTTCATTACTTGCGGTAACAGTCACGTAATCCGCTCATCGACATGCATGGCGCAGCCATTTCGCCGGAGCGAGTATTAATTAATAATTTACATGGCGCGCTAGGCAAAGTTCCGAGAATTCCGTGCGCGAAATTTTCTGTCTCCCGATAAATGGACAACATTCTCCGCCACATAGTTCCCCCCTTGGAATTCCATTTAACGCTCCTCACACACTCACTCAATTTCAGGCATCGAGGGGAGAGAGCACGGAGAAGGGTTTTGCTTACTGGCTGAGCTTCTATCCCGGGCTAATGAAGCTGTGAATGGTGCTCTGAAATAACCCCTGTAAGTCAGAAGTGATCCGGAAGAACCGGCTAGATGCCAAAACGATCAGTTCATGACTGTTTTTCTCAAAGGTTCGATGTCGCTAAATTACAGGGCTTCGAAAACTTATCATTATAAGATTTCTGAGATGAAAATATTAGTTGGATGGATCTCAGTTTCCATAGCACTTCAATGCGTGCAGAAATAACATAAGAGACGATATACTCAAGCAAATTTTCTGCGTCGTTTTCTTGTCAAGAAATTAAATATAAGGAATGTTTATATTTCCTTATAGTCATGCGATTTGGAATTAGTTCCAAGTTATTATTTTCACTAGATTCCCTCCACGTTTGTGGCATAAAAATGTTTTTAAACATTCATGAATGGCTTATCGGCCTCACCATATGGGCGGATTCCTTGTATGATCTACTTGAGTACTCGAGCAAAAAATGCTTTAGTAAACCACGAACACATTTCAGATACAAATTAGCCGTCTTCTTGGCTGATCGCTGACTCAAAAATTTTCACCTTGTGTGTGTGTACACACGCACACACACACACACACACACACACACACACACACACACACACACACACACACACACACACACACACACACACACACACACACACACACACACACACACACGCACACAGGAAGTACCATTTAAAACGCAAACCAAACTTCAATATTCTTTACAAGCGCAGGGGTTCTTTCCCTCTTGGTTGAGTCCACTCACACAATTGTGCACGCGCATGTTAAGATGACCTTGAGTATCTCATAGCTGGCGTTCTTAGTTGCTAAATAGAGCTGGAGGTGCAAAGACGGTTTTTACCCAAAGAGAACGTGTGTTTATTGTTGAGCATTATTTTTCTTTGAAATCTTTTACTGCAGTTCGTGAGGCATTCAGGCATATCCAGCAAAGGAAGTACCGGACAAGACATCATTATACCGTCTAATAAAAACTGTCGTGAAACATGAACGCGGTGAAAAGGGTTGAAGCATGTCATCGAGAAGGAGGTGGACATTTTCAGCACCTCCTGTAAGGTGGATGACACTATTTATAACAATTAACCAACAATATACTGTATATTTAATGAAACTTTTAATAAATGATACTTTCTTCGTGTGGGTTGCGTTTAAATGGTACACCCCGTGTGTGTTTGTTGTGTGTGTGTATATATATTAATTCATTCGTGTTCTGTCTTACGACAGGTCCTACCAATTAATTAATTGGTTTTGACTAGAGAATATACATACACGGTGTGGTGGTTTCCCGTTGCCTTCCACACCGGACACACACACAGAAGGGAGGAGGGAAACCCGGTGCCGGCATTTTATATATATATATATAATACACACAGGGTGATATGGAAATACCTCCGAAAACTTCGGGAACTTGTTAAGCGGTTCAAAATAAAGAGAAAAGTTCATATGATTATATATATCGATATTACGAGATACAGCTCCATTTGGTCCATGCCGCTGAGTGGGAGTTGGGGTCATAGAGGAATTAAAGGAGCAGCATTGTAATGCGTAGCTTTATTAATGTTTTCAGCAATCCAATGAAGTACTTAAAAATCATAATAAATGTTCAAAAAGACCTCCTTCCGAACGTATTCACGCTTTAGTCCTTTGTCTTAAGGACTTCCTGATACGCTCAAAGAGGACAGATTGTGCTGCAACGCTTTGACAAGCATTTTGAACCCTCTGCCAAAGCTCCCTAAGCTTCCCAAAGCCTCCCTAAATTTGGCGCCCCTTCCAGAAGGGGCGCCAAATTTAGGGTATACTGACATTTTTTCGATGGATTTTGTCGTGTATTTTCGGAACAATTTTTTTTCCTGTTTTTTAATTTAACGATAATAAAAACGACCTTTTTCTTTGTGATACGGCATTGTCAGATACAAATTTAAAGAGAGCCTACGTTTTCCTGCAGGCGATAGGTCAACATCACATACACATAAGAAATGTAAGTATAAACATTCTAAAATACACACGTCAGGATTGAATACTCATGTGTGACGTGTTGGCAACCCTATCTTCAGATCCTCCCAACAGTGACGCTAGCACCAGCTATGACGTATATCTGGCACCTACCGACTCGGTTGATGACCATAGAGGGGCCGCTACTGGCGTTAACAACCTCCGACCGCAAATTCAAAAAAGCATCGATTACCGATGAGCCTTACTTTGTCAGCAAATGCTACAGAATTGCTTTCGTCTGAAATGCTCTGTCCGCAAGTGACAATCTACGAAATTGGTTAGTGTATTCCATTCATAAAAACGCTGCATATTGCTCTTGCCATCTAGTTGTTCAGAATGAATTACAGAAACAATGGCCTATCATTGGTTTTTGTGATTGGAAAAATCTTTCCCGAGCTTTATGTTCTCTTGAAACTTCCAAAATCCATATGGACTAGTTTCGAAAATAGAAAGAATCAGACATTAGATTAAAAAACCATAAGACGATAGATGCCAAAACAGATTACTTTCAGATGAATAGAAATACTGGCGCAATGTATTAGAGAGGTTGATTGCTATCTTAAAGTTTTTGTTCTCACAGTGTTTGGCTATACGTGGTTCTACAGACAAGTTGTACATAGGGTGTTTCACGACTGGTCTGCTATACTTCAGGAGGTAAGTTTAAGTAAAAAAAGTTAATACAACATTGGGCCTATTTACAACCGTTGAGGAGTTGCGGACGTTTTAAGATTTGCAACGCTATAACGGCAAATATGGTGATGGCTTGAGTTACATTGTAATCACCATTGTTTCTTGCCTCACTTGCTTCTGATCCATGCTCATAGTTACACGTGACACTGTTGCGATAAGTTCAAAATTGTAATTTTGTCTTCCGTTTTATCAGAAAATGAATCAACAGTTCACTCCCAGTGAATATGCTGATATCCATTACATTCATGGATTTTTTTATGGTAACAACAGGGCAGCAGATGAAGAATATCGTCGACGTTTTTCGAACCGCCGAATCCTGAACAGGCAAGTTTTTAGTGATGCACACCAGAGAATAAGGGAAACGGACAGTTGATTTTGACGTCCTCATGTAAAACTGCAGCGACATTCGAATTGGGCTACCAGATGGGGTGGAATTATTAAAATAATTAGAGTATCTTTCCACATCTTTATCCTCTGGAATGACTCCGTTGGACGTAGTGAATTATATGCATTCTAATGAGTTGGACGCTATTTTTCCAAACACGTCGGTATGTCTAAGGGTATTCGTAACTCTGCCAGTGTCAGTTGCAAGTGGTGAGAGGAGTTTCTCTAAATTGAAATTAATTTTAAATTGCCTAAGGTCAACTACAAGCCAAGAAAATCAGTAGGTTGAGCCTTATTAAAGTGGCAAATTCATTAGATTATTTGGATGTAATTGACACTTTTGCAGAGCTAAAATCTCGCCGAGTATGTTTTTAAAATTTCTCTTTTGGATCTGTAATGTTGGATGGTTCATGTTTTTGTAAAATGTATACATGCATGTAGAATTTTAATTAATTTGTATAAGACTTTTTGCGCATATATATATATATATATATATATATATATATATATATATATATATATATATATATATATATACATATACATATACACACACACACACACGTTTATACAGGGCCGGGCCCAGACACTTGGCCGCCTGAGGCGAGACACGATATGGCGCCTCTTGGCTTTTATATGATTACATAATCAAATACATTTTATTTTTTCATGTAATTACTAAGGAGCATTTATTTATGCTTTATGCGCAAAAAGTTTTATTTTTGTAAAATGTATACATGCATGTAGAATTTTAATTAATTTGTATAAGACTTACCATACCTGGATTACATCAAAATTTTCTCAAAAACGAGGGTAAAAGCGGAAACTTTCCCTTTTTATGAAAACGTAATAAAAAAACTAAACAAACATCACGTACCTCGCACAAACCGCTCAAGAGAGTTCCAGCGTAACGTTTCAGTAGCAATCATCAAACTCCTCTCGCCTGCTATTACGAGATATTCAAGAGTTTCTCTTTCGAGCTCATTTCAAAATTTTACATACATTTTCGGCAACTTATTTAAATCACGAAAGTTGAACATTCGGGCGGGGAGTTATTTTTAAAGGAATCTGAAATTTAGCGAATTAATACAATATTTATGAAGTGTTTAAAATTATTTAGCCTTTAATGAACCGGTCCATTTATTCCGCTAGACACCATTTTAATTGGAATGAGATATAACGTGGCCGCATTATAAGAGTAGATAGAAGCGCTGGTATTACGTCTTGCAGAAAATATACACATATCGTAATTCTACCTTCCGGTAGGCTTTAGGCACAACCACACCAATCTGTGCTTTCCAAAGTCTTTCTCTTCCATGTTCCCGTATCTAATTCCTTAATTTAATGCATCTAATATACCTTTCCTCTTCCTTCCCCTTTGCCTCTTTCCTAACATTATTTCTTCTACGAATCACCCATTTCTTCTGCCTTTGCCTTATTACTCTAATTAAGGTCTTGTCTTCGCCTGCTGTATTCAAAACTTCCTCGATTGTTTTTTTGTGGTCTCAGTCCACCTAATTTTCTCTACTCTATGCCACACCACATCTCAAACACCTCTAATGTGCTAACATCTTCCTTTCTCACTGTCAATGTCTTGCATCCATATAATGCTACACTCCATATCAGTTCGTTCATTAACTTCTTTTTAATATCTTTATCCAGACTTCTTGTCACCGACTCTCGTCGCCTCGCAAATGCCTGCTTTGCTCTTGCTATCCTTGTCCTGATCTATTTCGTTCTTCTTCCATCCCTTTCCTCACCAACCGTAACACTGATGTGGAAAATCTCATGACTTTCGTTTTCTTCTTATTAATTTTCATCCCGAGCCAAAAACATGCACAAGAGAAAACAATATAAAAGCGTTCAAGTGGATTTGTTTCAAGGGAACATAATTGCAGTCTTATTTTTGTCGGATAACTACAAATTCCAAATGACTGAGTATTTATGTTATTCTTATAAATAAGACAATATTTCTAGGCCGCCGGAGGAAATTATTTTAAAACATTTTGCCTTCTTTTTACAGGTTGAAATCGCTAAAAACTCGACGCTGGCACCACTCCCATATGAATAGCAATAAACTCGTAGTTATAACGCTACGCTCTTTGACTGCATCAGGGTATATAATGACATCAAACGGACGTAATTGGTTTTGTTAACGATTTATTTATTAGAAAAAACATTTTTAACGCGTAAAAAAGCTTTCAAATCGGTTATTTTTACTGCTCTCTAAAACAGGTTCATTTCGATTTAATTACGAGGCATGAATCGATAACAATGGATTACGGTAATTGAAAAGCAAAAAAGAGGGAGTCGCGCTAATAATCACTAACAAAATAATGGGTAATTCAATATACCGGTGGGGGGATGGAAATATTAACGTGGCGTAAATACCGACAAAAAAGGGAAAATAAAAATTCTCGAAGCGGGGACAAATTAGATCCTTATCATGTTTAATAGACCTAACGTTTACTGAGAAAGAAACTTTGAAACGTAATATCCATTTTCCGAAGAGATTCCGTAAAAGCTTACCGGGAAGAACGCCAGAACTTTAAAAATGGAAAAAGGTTCGAATAACTTCGTTAACCGACAAGTTTTACGAGACTGGAGACAACTATTCCATTGCCAAACAAAATAAAATCGGAAATTGGACCTATTAGACATATTTAAAGAGCTATGTAGGTACTTACGTTTGTGTATGTGTGCGTTAACACGTTTACAGCATTTACTTCTGATGTACTTGAGTTACTTAACTGCCAATTTCCTTATTTGCGCGTTTTTCTTTAAGTGTTTCCTTTACTAACATTTGCTCTATTACCTCATTTGTGTGAACTATGATTAAATAGGTATAACGATCAACCGGAATAAGCTAGGTCCCTAGTCATTAATCGGGAGTACATGCATGTGTGTGTGTGTGTGTGTGTGTACACTCAGAAAATACATCATCCCGTTTCCTCCCATATTCGCCCACTGTAAAAAATGCAAGTTAATATTCTTCCATACGAATGGACGCGGGGCAGTGGAAACAGAAAAAGGAAAAACACAAACAAAATGGCGTGCGAGTCTAATAAACGTCGTGAAAAAGAGCGAAAAAATAAATACACATATATAAGCGCTCCCACAGGGAGTGCGAGAGAGAGAGAGAGAGAGTATACGAAATCGTTATGCCTCGCAATAAAAAACAACACGCAGTCTTGGAAAAAAAACCCTTTATCCGCGGCTCTCGGTAGAGATTTTTTTCCGACACCGCCAGATGGTAAAACAAAAGCTTTTCGTGGATATATGTAAAAAAAAAGAATCCGATAGATTTTTTAATATAAAAAAACGTTTTAAGCGAAACGACGGAGAGGAAGAGGTGCGCGTATAAAAATTCTTTCCGGAATGCTTGCTCGGGTAAAATGTATCGAGAACTCCCATTCGATTTGAAAACGTTGTTATGTCTGTTGTACCAATTAAAACCTCTCTCTCGACGAATGCAGAAGAGATACTGCCGCTCCCGGAAAGGTAGGTTGAGAATCACTCCGCGGAAAAAATAAATCTGCCGTTTACTTTATTTTTGCTTGGCGGGGGACAACTGAAATGGAGCTTTTATTATTGCCTGCCTACGACCCGGAGCGCTTGAGATTTAAGTGCTAAAATAAATACTCTATTACGGACTGCGCTCGCATAAAAAAGAGAGAGAGAGCGGCGAGAGGTTGAAACTTCTTTATAATATAAAAGAAAACGGACTGAGAGTGGAGAGTAATTCATGAATTCACTCTATAGGATATTTTTATTAGTACATTTATACCTATTAACGTAGCACTGGCTGATATTTATATCTAAGGAACTGTCAAGTAATTTAAAGCCGAGAAAAATGCGAGTGAAAAAACGATAGATGTAATTAAAATCAGTATCATGTTTATAGTCTCTTTAAAATCTATGTGATAAAAGTACTTTGGCTGAAATAAATACATGAATAAAATAAAAATGAAAATCTCGAAACCACGGTACAGTTGTGTAAACCAGCGGTGCTTAACCGGTGTTGCGATACAATGGTGTGGCGCAAAGAGCTGGGATGTGTGTCGCCGAATTCCGCTACCTATATCAGTGGTTCTTAAACTTCCAGTTGCCGCAGCCCTTTGAATATCATGTGGCCCCTTTTGAATTGAAAATTGCAAAAATAAGAAACTTGAATAGAATTTTTTCATTTTATAGAACTATTTCTGACTTTGATAACATCATATTTTCTAAAATTCCCTGATAAAAATTTACTATTCGTGTAAATTTTATTATTTCGCATTTCACCCCACATCCAACATAATTTAGGGGGCGTGGCCCCTAGCTTGATAAATACTAATCTATATAATAGCCAGTTGTGACTTTGAATATGACGCACTAAATAATTAGAGAACAGAACATGATTTCGACGATTTTTTCACAATTTCGTCAACTTTTTGTTTACGCGTCAAATCGGTCCACAAATTAGTTTTTAATGGCATGATTTGACGTGTTCTTACGAGAAACCTTACATCGTCAATATGATTTACATTGTTGCCGGTTTTTAATTTTTGGACGGATTCGGCGCGAATTAAAATATAGACAGCAGGAAAATTAAATTTCATTCTTTCAAGTGTTGCGAATAATTCGTCGAAATCCTACTTTCCGTTCGCCAGTTATTCGCCATAAACCATAATTCACCACCAGATGCACCACAGTCGAGAGTTACATTCCAAGACACAACTGCCTTTTAATATATGTAGTTATTATAGAAGATGGATTAATCAATTTTTTAAGTTGGGCGGATTGTAGCGTACAGTGTATCGCACACGTGAGCATCGACCGCCATGTGTGCCGCGATGGACCGAAGGGTGAGAACGGCTGGTGTAAAACTTTAGGGCATTTCAACATGGCCGTTAACAATGATGGTCCAAAGAGTCATTGATGGATGCTACTTCGTAGTTGAATCGCTCTTATGCTTTACTTGGTTGTCACCTTTATGATTTATTCTCACGTATTTTCGTTATATAATTTTATGATCACGAAAACAGCAAAATGTATCGTAAACACATTAGCCAAAAGTTTTATATGTATGTATAGTATTTACTTAAAGTATTTTTTTCCGAGAATGAAATTACAACACGAAGAAAACATTAACTAAAATCCTCGTATCTCCCAAAATTATTACTAATTGTAAGTATAAAACTTTTATTGAATTAATGCCTTACAACGACTTCTCGTATTTTACATTTCAGGAAGACGAGAACGATAATAAATTGATGACGACGGTGGGACTCGAACCTTCCCCGGACACGAAGGAGCTTAAGAAACCTGCCTTCTAATTCATCCCGGGAGCACTCAGGATATTGAACGATAAACGTAACCTGAGAACGTAAGAAAATATGATCACAGAAGGAAAACGCCAAAAAAGGAAGAACTGAAAGAAATACTCGACAACGGCGAGAACACACAATATACATATTTTCTTCCGACGGCTGCGTACAACGCATTTTTATTCTAAAGTGAGAAAGGAGAGAAAAAGTTTGAATAAAATGAAGCGGGAGAGAGGGGCAAATAAAGGGAAGAGGGGCGATAAATTACACCGATAGATGTCGGGGAAGAAAATATTTCGACCTCCCCACGAGTAAACCAGAGAGAGAGAGAGGCAGATAAAGCATCTGCTTACTGCTGCAATGTGGTCTCTAACCAGAAAGAGACACAGAGACACTGCCAGAACTGCTAAGCCCCAGTGAAGAAGGTGAAGGAGAAAGGGTAAGGGGGAGAGGAGGAGGAAAGGATGAGAAGATAGGGAGCTGAGTAGGGGAGGTCTGGATGGCGCAAGGGAGTGGCGTATTATAGGGAGAGAATCGGAATGACGTCACGGCGAGACTTTTCCCCTCCCCCTCACTCATTCGAGGAGGTGGGGCGAGGAAAATGTCTCTTCAGAAAAACCGCCTTTCGCTTCCTGCGCCAAAATGCTGAAGTGGAATTTTCTTCGTGGGTGGAGCAGTGTTTTAAGTGGAGGAGAATTAAGGCGGAATGACGTAAAATTATTTTTTTTTCGAAGAAACGATGAATAAGATTGAAATCAGAGGGATGGCGAAGTTTGGAAGAGAACATAAATAGGCCATGAAGAGTGGTACGGAGGAGAATATAGATTTATATTTTCATATATATTTTCCGTGTGATCAACAGGCATGATGTTACCATTGTTATGGAGTGCTTGGCAAGGGAGTTTCTGGGGCAACGGCGGAAGAGAAGAGGGACAGTAATGACGTACATAAATCAAAAAGACCTTTTATCTGCTGGAGATTAGGAAGCAAAGAATGAGTCTCGAAACGGTCGGCTCGTGAAACGGGAATGTTCATGTTCGCAGATATGAAGGACAAAGGAAACAGTACGGAAAAGTTTCTTTTTTCGATGACCGAATTAGGGAGGGTCTTCTTAACCCTACGGAAAAAGAAGTCGATCAATACGCCGTGGCAGAAGCCAGCATTCGAGCCTCCATTGCAATTTTAGGAGGAGCCATTCACGCGGACAGGATAGTCTAACTATCTCCAATAAAGCAGAACAACGTGTATCGTGATTGCGCCGAAAAGCAAGACCCGCGTCAATATACTGAGCGAAGGTGGATAATGTGATGCCGTTCGAACTTCTAAGTAAAACTATTCCTCTTTCTACATCTGACTATATACAACTATCAGAAAAGTTCTACTTCTCCTTGTGTTAGCGATAAACATTACTTCTTTATTTAAAAGTGCGTACCTCTGAATCAGTAGGGCTTGAATCAACGGAAAATGTCTCCATGGTTTCTCCCGTAAGGTCAAGGTCTGCAACTCCCTAAATATCCTATTCGAAACTCCTCGTGTTATCCTAACCTCTTCCTCCGTCCATGCTATCCGATTTCGTTCTATTCTTCTACTCCCTTTTGCATGGCAACCTGCTTTCCATGAATTCCTTCAGCATTCCATTGCCTTTCAAAAACTAACGAACCCGCTTCTTCCTTTTTAATTACTCTAATTAAGTTACCTTCTTCAGCCGCAATTACTTACTAATTTGTTTCTTTCGCATTGAAACTAATTTTCTGAAGTAGACAAAAAATAATTTATTTTTGGTAAAAATATTGCAAATTTTACTATCAACTGTAATAAGATATAAAACTGTTAATGTATTGTAATTTCGTTGCCTCCTTGTCTATTTGTATAATATGTCATCTGAAATAATATTCTTGAAAATGGTTTACCATACCATCGGAGATAATTCGTCAACTTCCACGGAATATTTGGATGAAAAAATGTGCTGCCTTAACAGAAATGCACTCCAATCAATCATAACATCTCCAATCCTCATTATACGTGAAACACTTTCTCACAAAACTGATGCTCTACAGCAGTGGTGCCCAACCTTTTTACATGGCGGGCCGCATCGGTAGTTGCGAATCCTTCGGCGGGCCGCATTAGAAGTTTCCAATTCTTCGGCGGGTCGACATGGAAGTTGCCAATTCTTCGGTGGGCCGGATCAGAATTTAAATTGTAATTTACCTAACAGGATGTATATAAATTATCTTTACAACTTTACTCGTGAATAAAAACTTTATGAAAAGACATAACTCTTTGTGCATCAACTGCGAGAGAAACTCACAAAGTTTGTTCTGAACATTACACACATTCAACATGGGCACCTTTTGTCACACATACAATAGCAATAGCAGTTTCAAATCTGTTGATGTTAGCCACCAGAGTTTGGTACACAGCCTGCCGTGTTCTTCCAACAAGACGGCGCACCACCACACAGGAGCTTGATTGTGCGTGCATCTCTTAATCAGCATTTCCCAAACCGAGGGATTGGCCATACTGTTACCCCGGTGGTCGACATCAAAGATTTGAAGAACAGATTTGAAGCTGTAATCCAACATAGTGTGGAGAAATAGTTATTAGGGTTAATTGTGGAAGTAATTAGTATAAAAAATGATTTTATCCTCGATAGGCCTAATCCAGTCATTTTCTAATCATTCACAAGAATTTCAGATTTCATCTTTTAACGTAAGAAGTGCTGGGCTCAATAATATCTTCTTCTTATTCGGAATTTGAGTGATCTGCAGAGATAGAAACTGTCTCCATGCCCACCTCTTAACTCAGCAAGCAATAAGGACCATCATACTTCAAACAGCTGATATAGATGAGAGAAATAAACAAGGTGTATCAAAACTCCTGCAAAATTTTCATGAAAACCCTCCTACATTACAATCAATATTTGAGAACTCCACTGTTACTCACATTGCAGAAAAATTCCAGCAACAGATCAACAACTTACAACTCCGAGGTAACCATTATTTCGTCATGGTTAATTTGATAAGGAACTTCGTTAGAGCTGAGCGGAGCGGGGATTGGGACCTGCATTTGAAAACAATTCACCAAATGCTTCCGTTTTTTATGCTGCAGGACACCTACATTAAGCGACAGGTTTTCACATGTACCTGCAAGATATGTATGCATTACTTGGAAACATGCCTATGAGCAAATTTTAAATATTTAATGGAGAAGGTTACTTCACCGCGCGAAAAGATCGCTTAAATTTTGGGCCGGATTATGGACAGATCTTACAACATAGTAAACTCTGACGCAAATGATGAAAATCACCGGTGGACTAACGAGAGGTCGAGGATTTGCTGATTGTGTCATAGCCAAATGGATTATAGCAATGCCTGCTACCTTTGCAATCTGTGACATCCTTGAGGAATCTGCTGGCATTCGAGGAATTGCATTAGATTAACATAAAGAGTTAAGAATTTCACGCAATCAAACGGAAGATGCAGACTGCAAGAAAGTTCTAGCATGGTTTGAAGCCTACTCTCCATTTCCAGAGATCAGTCACATGATGTTAATTGCCACAGGTTACATTGGTGAAGATTCTATCAACTGTTACAATGCACCGAGTTTTGGTACAGCCGCAATTTCAGAAATAAAGGATCGCATTCTTTTCATGCAAGCATTTAGCGGGTGTGACACCAATTCGGCCTTCTTTCGTCAGGGGAAAATGAAATATTTTGAAAATGTTTTAAAAACCGTACAGATGTACACCAAACACTTATGAGCATTCAATGACAAAAATGCAACACCGAATGCAGTTGCACAAGCTGGAGAACGATTCATTCTTGCTCTTTATGGTATCCCTTTCTCTGAAGACACTTTGGGCATACACAGGTACATTTGCTTCATAAAGATTGTTGACCACAGTAAAACAGCTGTAATTCTGGTTTTACTCCCACCCTCGGCTGATGCAGCCCGCCAACATTCTCTCAGAGCTTATCACCAAATACAACAATGGTTAGTGAAGAGTTGTCTTCAACCGATTAGGGTTGGAAATCAACAAGGAATTGGTTGACTCCAGTAACAACAACAGAAGCTCTAGCTCCAGAAACACTGTAATTTAATATCGTGTGGATGCACCAAAGGTTGTGAACAAGGCTGTGAATGCCGGAAAGCGGGCCTAGAATGTTCAAACCTTTGCAGTTTTTGCCATAAAATTCTCTGTGCGAGCAGCGTATCCCACCATTCAACTGCAGATGAAGCTAAGGACATTTTAGAACCAGATATTACAACAGATGATCAAGATATAAGCATGTATGACTCGCTAAATGACGTCTTTGTTGACATTGATGATGCAGATGAAGACTATCATCCCGATTTTGACTTAATGCCAAATGTAGACGACAACTGCATATCTGATTTCTACTTAAATCCCAATGAAGACAATTTCTGTATGGAGACATTTTCTATCTCTGCAGATGGCTCAAATTCTGAAGAAGAAGTCCTGTCAGATATTATAGAGCCCAGCACTTCTTACGTTAAAGGAAGAAGCAAGGGTGCTGCTAGAAAGCTGACATTCTTGTGAATGATTGAAAATGACTGGATTACGCCTACCGGAGGTACTACTACAAAAAACGCTCCTTTTACTCTACCTATGGTGTGGTGTGGAAAAGGGTAGACTAAAAATATACTATTCAAGGCAGAAATACACTATTGATTGCTCGTAATTGTCAATTTTTAGCACTTTTCAAGTCTTCGCCTATTTTAGTCAATAATGTCAGCGGCTGTTTAAGCGCGATAAATAGAAGTAAACAACTATATAAGTCTATATGAGTAGTGTATCTTATAGGGAATTTTCTCATCTTCTCTTTTGTCCCTAATAAACTTTGCCATAGAATTATCCGTTTTGGAGTTATTTGCGAAAAACCTATTTTCGGCGTTGTACGGCGGTCACTTTTCCATGGTGGCGGCGCTAGCACACCACCTACCGTTGGGGACTGTTAGTATGTTGTTTAGGATTATAATACCGACATTTCTATGCAAAAATCATTTCTACACTAATTACTTCCACAATTAACTTCTAAATGACCCAGACTAACAGTTGACGTTGATATGCTGCAGCGTACACGGATGGAGCTTGAATATCGATTGGGCATTGTACGTGAGACAAGTGGTGCCCATGTTGAATGTGTGTAATGTTCAGAACAAACTTTGAGAGCTTCTCTCGCAGATGATGCACAAACATTGTCTATGCCTTTTCATAAAGTTTTCATTCACGAGTAAAAGTTGTAAAGATACATATACATATATATGTATACATATATTCCGAGGTGCCATATAAGTGTAAATCAAGGTTGAATAAGGTTTATATGTTTAAAATTTCAATATGAATAGTTTTACTAACATAATTTTAATGAAATATATGAATTTGTGTGTTAAATGTTTCGGATTGGTTCATAGCTTCGCGGGTCGTACAAAAACCTGTCGCGGGCCGTAGGTTGGGCACCACTACTCTAAGGTAAGGGTCGGCAAACTACAGACCGCGGGCCAGATCCGGCACGCGGAGTGATTTTCTGTGGCCCGCCAACCTTTTGGCTTTGTTGAACTCATCAGGCCCGCCTCAACAAAATAATTTATAAATTTTGTTTTTTAAATTCAATATTGACTGGCATTTTTTGCCACCTGTCATGTGAAGTTGGCAATTTTGCTTAATGGATACATAAACATATCGCTTGCCTAGTAAGTAACTCTCATTGAATCAATCGCACCACACAAATTGACAAAAATTCTTGTAACTATAGAAGCAGTGGTGAGTTGGGACCGGTTCGCGAAAACCAGTTGTTAGATTTAATGTCAACGTAGCGAACCGTTTGTTAACTAGGGCTGCAGAAAAATAAAAAATTAAATGAATGTTATATAAAAGGGTTTTTATATTGGAAATGTTTTCTACATAAATATTAAACACTCATAATAAAATATTTAAGGAGATTACGCGAAAAAACGCCAGAAAAAGCTGTCTTCGTTCTTTTTCCGCATCGCAAAAACGCTCGTGTGCCTGAAGCCTATGAAGCGTAAAGGGCTCCAAAGAAAATTAAGCGATCAAATAATAGACAAAACGCTTTAATCGATCTTATGGAATTAGTTATAGCCAATGTTTTTAAATTATATTTTCTGTAACTACATTTATGGCTATCATTTGGTTTTTGGAGGAGCCTGTTTAATTCTATTTATTTAGAACGCGTTGCATACAATCTTTTAATTGTTGTGTACAAATTCTATTCAATAAAAACAGTGAGTATAATCATAAAACAAGTTAACTATTATTATTGATTGATTGATTAATTAACGTGAGATTGAGACTAAAATGTAGCCAATTCCATCTAATCTAAATTATTAGGCAATTACGATAAATTATTCAATTTTGAAATTGAGTGAATTCCCCGATGTATTCTACATAGCATATTATTTTTAAGGAACAGTTTGCATGCAAAAATTTACGGAGTGGATGTGTTCTTTCAGTGCAAAGATTGCGGATTTACGAATTTAAATACACTTTAAGACTTTCTATTTTCTCAACGGAAGGAAGACAGGAGGTCCTGAAGAGGTAATTACTGCAGAAAAATGGTAAAGAACGACTTTTCGTGTCCCCGTTGGAAAAGTACTTCTAAGAATAACTATTTTTTTGTTTGTGAATGCGACATTGAGGAGACCTTTGAAAAAGTCCTTGGAGTAAAGGTAAATCTCACTTTTTTCTTTTCTACAAAATGCTCGAAGTATTTTAATTATAGGTTAATTACATCGGAATTATTCGTTGATATAAATTTTTCAATTTAATTTCTTCTTTAAGAAATCCGAATTTACCTACTTTTTCTGATTGGAGGACCTCCAGAATTCTCTATTAGTGCTTTACTCCTGTTTAGTGATTTCGGAAAAGTCGGCAGATTCCTAAACTGAACACATCTTCTGAATGATAATGAAACGAATACTTTGTGGTTTCCACAACTTTAATATAACACGACCGGTTTCACTACGATCGTAGCATCATCAGAACCTGATCGTAACAGTTTTTGCCAGCATATATATTTGCGAACAAACGTTTTCAAAATTGAAGTTCATGAAAAGCAACTTTCGAACGCAAATGACGGATGAGCATTTGCATTCAATACTACGAACTGCTACTTCGAGCTTTGATACAGATTATCCAAAACTTGCTAAAAGTTTACATCATTAACTGATTTGTGACATTTTAGAATTTAAATTTAAAAAAAGACTTAAAATGTGTTATTATTTGTAATATTGAAGGAGTTTTTATTGTTGTGTTTTCTTAAATTTATTAAATGTCATTATTTTAATAAAATGACTATATTTTGTATTTTATGTAAATATTATGTGCCTACATATGTAAATGCTTTTTATATATTATTTAAAAATTAAAAAAATACAAAATATATATAGAAAATATTAACAAAAACTTGGACAGAAAATATAAAAAATTAGACAAAAACTTTGATTTTATTCTTAAGATACCTCTGACCCACTTCAAAATTCCTGTTCTGGACCGCGACTCAAAAAGTTTGCCGACCCCTGCTCTAAGGCATCGTAACGGATTAACCAAAAATTAGTTTCAAGTGTTAAAGATACTAATTTTCGACACCAGACGCGGAGGAAAAAAGTCGTAGTTAAGTCCTTAAGTCATTACTCGAAATACGATACAACCCATTATCCACAAAGATTTCGTTTCGTTTTAAATTATCCGGTGATTGCTACATCCAATCGGTATCACTTTCCGGAAAAGATTAATTTATCAAAGAAGGAAACTAAAAGAAAAAACCGTTACTGGTGAAACCAAGCATTGGAAAACCTAACCAAAAAGGGAAAAAGAAAATTTCAAGAAGTTATGTAATTTAAAAATACTACATAAATAAACGACTAATTCTCAAAACTATCTAACAATAATAAAAGGCTACTTCTGTCCCTTTGTGGTTCTCTGTCACGCTCTAAAAATGCGAATAATTCCATAAAAGATCGAAATATATTTTTGAAATTTGGCAGAAATGCTAGATTTGCATATTTTAAGGTGATGACGAGATAAAATCTCGAAAAAGTCCTAGGTTCGGCTCCACGGTAGGCATTTCCATTTCCCATATGATAACACGTAAAAATCAACTTTTCGATCTGCAGGCTTTTATTCTTTTTATATCTAAATTAGAAAGAATTAACCTATGATCTTCGGATCGCGCGCATTTCAAAGAAAAAATATAGTTTCTTATTCTGTTCATCTTTTCCCACCTACAATTCGAAATTTCTCATGTTAAACGTTTAATTCATATATTTTAGGAAAATATTGGCATTTAATTGGGATGTTGCCTTGCCAACCAATTATATTGTTAAACCTCGAAATCCTATTGTTATTTCAATCCTTATGGGTGAAAGCGTGCTTTGAATGCTCTTACAACTAGTACGAGAGAGAGAGAGAGGAGAGAGAAATTCTTTTCATAGCAACCAATGTAAACAACATTTGTTGCGTTATTTACGAGGAGTACATTTGAATGTAGAACATTATTCATTCGCATATTAAAATTAGGTACTTAGAATCATCGTAGGAGGTCGAAACTTGAAACAACGAACGCCTAAAAGAACGAAAGTTTGTTTTCTTGCCATCCAAAGAAAGTCAAGGTATGTTTATGATAACTGCCGGATTTTCCCTCTTCTTATCAGCTGCCAATTTGAAATGAGATAATAAAAGTTGAAAAAACGAATTTAATTAAAAGTTGGTGAAAAACGATAAAAATGAATAAATAAAAAATGTTATATTGGTGCAACTACTACAAAATGGTTGAATAAACCACATTTAAATAGCCAATGCAATTATTTTAGAAAAGAAGAGCCTTAAGTAACTCGGAATATGATTGTTTCCTCGCATGTTTTCCAAGCATAGTCGTGTCTAAAGGGTAGACAGGAAACTTCGAGCTATCGTGAGCTCGAGTTGTAGAACGCCATTTTAAATCACATGAACACGAAAGTGAAAAAATATCCATTTTGACTAGTCGAAATTTCGAGTTATATGCGTTCGAGATATTGAAGTTCGACTGTTCTCACGAAACAATCTCAACATGCATGCCAACATTTTAGTAATTGAAACGACGGCGTTCGATAAGTGAAAAAAAATCGATGAAAGTAAAAAATTTTCCGAGCGTCAGCGCGACAACAATCTCGCACTAAAATATGCTATACATCAGGGAGATACGCACTTCCCTCGAATAGGAAAAAATAAAACTTTATCTAGATAAGATGCATTCCATCGTTTCTTCTTCGCGCGGAAGGCAAAGGCTTTTTTTTAAAGAAACAAACGAAGGCGGTCGCGCACAACTCAGAAGACGCGGGATGAAAATAACGCGGGGACAATTAATGAGGAAATCATGTCCGCGGATACACTTGAGCCAAGATTTCGAAAGGGATAATAAATCCTCCTGAGAGCTGCCTGGTGAAAACGTCAGCGCGCCAACAAAGTAGAAGGGGTGGAGGGGAAGACGTCGGTTCGAAGATGACATCCGCCACGAAACATTTTGTTAAAACTAGAACAACTCTGCGGTAATGGCTTTCAAAAACTTCTCCCGTTTTCATATTTATGAACGGGGAGGGAGAAAAAGAGACTCGACTACCCACGGAGCGAGGGACCCAAGAATAAAAAAATCATTTCGCATGGCGGTCGTTAGCGTTCGCGTTTGACATTTTATAACGGCGTTTAAGCCTCGAGCAGGAACGAGGGAGTTCTTTTCATCCCTACGCCGTAAGACGCGAATGGGAGAATTCCAACGCGTGGGAGAAGTGAAGGGGAGGGGAGAGAAGCGCACGGAGATAGGGAGGATAGCGAAGAGATGGAGGAAAGGACGAGAAAGAGGAAAGAAATACGGAAGGACAAGGGGTAAAGGAGGGAGAGAGAAATAGAAATCAAATTCAAGGGGGAAGAGTGGAAGAAAGAGAGGGATGAATTGGCGGAGAAAAAGGCTGAGGGAACGAGAGATTGGGATTGAGAGATAGATCGGAAGAGAGAGAGAGAGAGAGAGGGAAAAACTATAGGAAGAGCTGAGGAAAATGTAATATATTTGGCTAGATATTGGGAGATAAAGGAAAAAAGTTAAAAGGTATGGGATAAAGTAGAGGAAAGGGATATAGAGGGAGAGTGGGGTGGAGAAAGAGGAGGGAGGGGGAGGGAGGAGGAAGGGAGGGGGAGGAAGGGAGGGAGGAGGAAGGGAGAGAGGAGGAAGGGAGGTAGAAGGGAGGAAGGGAGGAGGAAGGGAGGGAGGGAGGAGGAAGGGAGGGAGGAGGAAGGGAGGGAGGAGGAAGGGAGGGAGGAGGAAGGGAGGGAGGAGGATGGAGGAAGAGAGGAGGAAGGCAGGGAGGAAGGGAGGAGGAAGGGAGGGAGGAAGGGAGGAGGAAGGGAGGGAGGAGGAATGGAGGGAGGAGGATGGGAGGGAGGTGGATGGGAGGGAGGAGAAAGGGAGGGAGAAGAAAGGTAGGGAGGGAGAAGAAAGGTAGGGAGGGAGAAGAAAGGTAGGGAGGAGGAAGGGAGGGAGGAGGAAGGGAGGGAGGAGGAAGGGAGGGAGGAGGATGGAGGGAGGGGGGAGGAGGATGGAGGGAGGGAGGGGGAAGAAAAAGGAGGGAGTGAAAAGGAAGGGAGGAGGAAGGGAGGGAGGAGGAAAGGAGGGAGGAAGAAGGGAGGGAGGAAGAAGGGAGGGAGGAATAAGGGAGGGAGGAAGAAGGGAGGGAGGAAGAAGAAGGGAGGGAGGAGGAAGAAGGGAGGGAGGAAGAAGGGAGGAAGAAGGGAGGAAGGAGGGAGGAGGAAGGGAGGGAGGAAGAAGGGAGGGAGGAGGAAGGGAGGGAGGAAGAAGGGAGGGAGGAGGATGGAGGGAGGGGGGAGGAAAAGGAGGGAGTGAAAAGGGAGGAAGGAGGAAGAAGGTGGTAGATGAGGAGTGATATATGGAGAGGGAGGAAGGAAAAGACAACAAGAAAGAAAGAAAGAGAGAGACAGAGGTGTCTTTACTGTCGAGGTTGAGGCTAAGTTCCACCAAATCATTTACAATCTGTTTGCATCTAGATCATAGATTCACTGATTACCGAGTTTAATTTACACAGTATAAAGAGAGAGGGAGAAAGAGATGAATTAGAGAGTTGAGAAGTGCAGAAAGACGAAAAAGGTGAGAGTACAATGATAAAAACTTCGGAGCAGAAAATTAAGACAAGAGAAGCGAAGAGAGTGAGAGAGGTTAAGCGAAGGGAAGGCAGAGAATGGAATAAAGAGCAGATTATTAATGAGACGACTAAAAGACGAGTCGAGATAGCCTGACAGAATTACTAATAAAACGAACGAGAGAAATAGACGAGAGAAAGAGAGACGAAGAATATGGAGGAGTTAATGCAATAGAGGGAGAAAGAGAGGGAAGGGAGGAATATATAGAGAGAGGCAGCTGGACGGCATACTCTCGCTCCCCGAGTTGCCCAATGAAATACTAAACCATTCACTCTTCTCTTCTCCTTCACAAACCCCTTCCCTCTCCTCCCCCCTTCGCATCCCACATCACCACCCTCTTTTACGCCTCCGTCCCATCCCTTCCCACATTCACCCCGTGACCATATCGCCACGTATGCTGAAGTGTGCGCGAGATGAGAAAAAGAGAGGGGAATTTTACAAGACTGGCGGTGTTCCAACCTTTGGAAAAAAAACTCCCTGAGGGAAGACCACAAGACTATCCTGCCGAGAAGAGAACGTGGTGCATCAACGCGACGATACAACTGGCCCTCTTCCGACACGGGTTCTTATAACGCGGATTCGCTATAACACGGGTTTGTGTTTTATTGTGCTTTTATATAAAACGAGTGAATAAAAAAGGAATATTCGGAGTGGCTTAATGCTGTTATAGTCTGCTTGCACAGTGTCCAAATAAAAATAAAATATTAAACCTGGCACACCTGTAACACGAATCCTTATAACACGGTTTGTTTTTTAATACCAAAAATTCACGCAACGCAGTTTTTATGGTCTTGAGATGTGGGATTCCATAATGCAGAGTGAGAGAACGACGTGTCGAAGGGGCCTAATGTTTTGATTTTAAGCTTCGATAACCGTTATCAACGGCCTTATTTGTGCATATATGTGCATTAAAGAGAGTTTTGGAATTTTAGTTGCAGAGGAGAGTGCTTGAAGGGGTATGGAACGCAACACTCGTTTCACTTTGTAAAGTTAAGTTCGCCTAACACGAGGTTTACATTACAAGGCACCGCCCCCATATTATAGGAGGGTCGGGTGTATACATAATGGGACGCATTAATAGCTACCGCCACCTAGATTGATTTACATCTTTCTATCACCCTATCACATTATTTATACCTCTCCATAATATCTCTCTCCTTCTGACCCAGGAGTCTACAGCCAGCGGCTCTTTAGGGATTTACACACCAATCAAACTGTCTTTTGAATAAAGTGTCTGGAACGTCACATTCTCTCGCGACTCAAATCACCGAGAAAGTTTAGGTTTTTCTAATGAGACAAGATTCTTAAACACAAATTGATATACATTTTTTAACAAGCACAGTTTTAAGTTCGACTCTTATAACGCTGAGATTCATAACGAAATGGGAAAAAGAGCCTCTCCTTGTTAATTCTGTTGTGTGCCCCTGCTCTAACCTATCTCTTAACTCTCCCGTTGATTCTGGATGAGAGACGGTTAGCCGTGTTGGGAATAGGATGAGGTCTCTCTCTCTCTCTCATGATCGGGCAATCTGCCACAGAGCCACCTGGCCATAGGAGACTCCTTGCCAACAATACGCGGAATCCTACGCCTCACCGAAAAGTTTTGATTCCATCAAATTTTTCCGTTAGCCTCTCCGAAATCCCCGAGAGAGCTCCCACGCGCGATACGAATGAGACTCCGCATTCCTCGAATAACTCAGTTATCGCAAAAGGAGCCGGCGGAAAGAAAATATATATTTTTTAACATTCCCCGTTGGTTTCCCGTAGCAACGAACCGGATTAAACTTTTCCTCGGGATTTGATTTTTTTCAATGCGGTGACGACGTAAACGCCGAGCTTCTCGAGGAAGCTGGTCTGATAAGCATGGGAGGATGCTGATATTGAGGTGTAAATTTACCACGACTGTCGAGTTACAGGAAAGTGGCTGAGACAGTGTTATTTTACCTTTAATACTGTACAAAACTTTCATAGCGTGGCCTACCTAGGTCCAACCAAAGTAGATTTTGGCCCGTGTCAACTTTTGAGCTGTGCACCTCTGGTTTAAAGCATAGATCGATATGTGTATCTTGACGAGGTCAAAGGTATTATCAATTGAATAAAAAAGGAGCATATGGATGATGTACCAGCAGGCACATACGGTTAAAATATTGTTGCTTGAACTATATTATACGTGACCGGTTAAAAAAAAACGTTACATCCAACTCAACAATTTTTCTAAGGGAACTGAACAAATAATCTGCATATCCGTGGTTCCATACAGACAATATTATTTGTTTGTTACTCAAAACAAAAGGCGCCATATAACATATTACTCCGGTGATGACAGATGAATTCCGAATGAAATTTAACTACTTACATGCTGTCGCTGATGAGATAAAAATTTCCACTGCGACATAGACAAAACGAAATTCCGAAGATAAATTACAATTATTACAATTATAAAAAAGTAAATAAAATATCACAAAATACATAAATGCAACACTTACGTTTCCGCATGACAAACGCGATGGAATGGCTTTCTAGCTGAAGCTGGTATAAATAGAATCCGTTGAAAAACTTTTCACTCACCTGGAAAAATAGAGAAAATTTTTATTTATTATGGAGTTATATAGCAATAATTCATTATTACTTTCATTGAAGCGGAATAAATGTCACAAAAATGATTTTTGATGATGCAATAAATATATTTTGCCAATCTGACAGGCGAGGAAAACGAATTTCCAATCCGTCCAATTTTAAAGACGATATAAGTAATGAAAAATAGAAGTGAAAACACTGACGAAGAAAAATACAAAGAACTAAATCATTTATAAATATAGGATTGTTTATTCTAACGTATCGGACAATATCTTGCGGTATATCATCAACAATAAATTGGATAAATCAATTAGAAGGAAATTGAACTTTAAAAAAGTAAACAAGGAGGGAAACACATACGCGTGTTCGAATGAATCAGCGGCGAACAACAATGATAACACGCTGGAGTTGCTTCACTTACTTTTGAAGTTAATAAATGAATTGCTTGCGAAATGAAGCAGCTCGTTGCTACGCAATGACCCCAATTGTTTGAAAAAACGGAGGCCGTTTCCATTCGACCCATTTACCGATAGTTACCTCCGATACGAGAAAACGAGGATAATTAATGTCCATTAATATTTGAAGAACCCATTTTACTGAAACCGTAACACCGTCCAATTACTCTTCAGGGTCGAGCCGCGTGGAGATAAAGCATCTCGTTTCGAAAAGGTCATTTCAATTCCGTGAGACACGTTTAAATTCCTTTCGCGTTCGCGAAACTCACTAAGGCGCTCTAAGTTTGTTGAACACGCTCACTAAACGGGTAAACACGCAGGGAAATTAGTTCGCCAAAAGTTAATTTAATTTTGAATGAAGGGAAGATGACTTATTTAATGAATAACTGCCACGTATCGAATGGAATCCCGCGATATTCAAAATTAAATATTGCTGTACATCGTGGGAAGGGCATCGGTTCTGCGCATAAATAATGCCTTGACTTAAACGAAAAATTTGCGTCTTTTTTAATATCGACACTTCCATGAAAACTATCGCTTCAACATTCAATATATGCCGTAACAACAACGACAGCGGTAGAAGCAGGAAATTTATAGTGGTTACGTTTGATTTCTTCCCATTATATATACATTATGCACTGAATTACTAGTTACGTTGGTCAAGTAAAATATAAGCCCCTACCTAATATACTAATTCAGCAGGGAATTATCGACATCATTTTATAGCTGAAAATTTCAAGAACAAGCACTTAAAAAATACGTCTCAAGCATCTCCAACTACAACAAGATTATACAAAAACCTTGTTGTGACTATTGGAGAGACCTTAAACAAGTATTTTTAAGTGCTTGCTCTTGAACACTGAATATATGTTCATGAGTGACTTTATAATTCAAAGGAGATAACGTTGCAACTGGATTAACGAAAATCATAGGCATTCAGCAGGTTTGTTTGAAATAGAATTGTGAATTTTCAATAGGAAACCCGACAGCAATTAGGAGAAAAAGATCTAATCTATCATCGAAGTTATCTTATCGACCTAATAGTGTGTTATTTATTAGCAGCAAACACAACACGAATGGTAAATAAACGATTCCAGAAAAATCGCGTGGCAACTTCTTAGCACGTTGGCTGCCACCATACGAACTCAAAAGCATTCCGTGTACCAAAAAGAAAAGAGTATATTCTTATGACTGTAATTAGTGTGTGTATATACATGTAAGAGTACCTACATGTTTGTGGTTATGTGTGTGTGTGTGTGTGTATATATATATATATGTATATGTATTTATTTCCCTCCTTTCTCGCGTCTATAGCTCCGCGATGCGCCTCAAAATCCACTTACAACCCTCCTCTCTCCTAACCGCCTTCATCCAACCACCATCCTCCTCCTGCCTTCCCCACTAGAGTGACCCCTTTCACTTATTCAATCCCGAAAACCACTTCCCGTTATACACAAACTCTCAGACAACACACATTCCCAAACCACACACGCTCACTTCTTTAGACTTCCTTTCCCCTACACTCCACACGCATACCTTCCACAACCTTCCCGTATTCCTCTCACCCTCCCACTCATCCTCCATCTCTATCCATTCCCCCCACTCTCCCCTTCCCACGCGCGGAAACAAAACTTCCAATTTAGCGGGTTGTCAGGCGCTTATGTACCAAAAACCCTCAGGGCGGAACAGGAGGCAGAGTACCTATCGGTTTGTGGAGTGGGGCGTGCAAGAAATGGAAGGGTACGGCGGTTTCCAGTCTCCATATCCATCCTCTCCTCCTTCCTCATCTCTTCGTCACACCCGTTGGTATAAGACCATTCCCATAAAAGACGCCGAGAGAACCCTCCATTTCACACCCACCCCCCCTTCCCCTCTTCTCCCAACCCTCTCAGTTTTCCAACCTCTCCATTCCTACCCTTTGCCCCCGCTAGCAGAGGGCTTTAGCAAGAGCAGCGTTTCTCACGCCCCGTTGACCATTGCCCGTCCGAATTGGAAAGGAAGAGGGAGGGATTGAATGAAGGGGAGGGAGTGCCGATCTCTCAACCCCATTTCTCTCTCTCTTTTCCACTGATTCTGAAACCCTTCTTCCTTCTCCTTCACGAGTGCTTCCTCTTCCGTCACCCTCTCTCTTTCTCCCAGAAAAAAACCCTCCGCATAACTACTCAACTCTTGTTATCCAACACACTCCTGCTGTAGGCGGAGCGGAAGGGAGTGAGCGAAAACTCCTTGGACGAACTGCTAGGTCACACCATGTACTCACACCAACACAATCATATCCCAACTCCCCCCCTTTCTTAACTCCTCGCTTTCCCTCTTTCCTACTCTTCCTCTTTCGTTTTTCTTCCTCCCCACGGTTTTTTTTTCAAACCAGAAACCTAACATTCTTTACTGCTATCTATCTCTTGATGATCTACTAGCATAATGTATAACTAGAATATATTATGTCAAACATAATCAAAGGGTTAAATGTAAGCAGAGGCTATATAGTCACAATTTCGCTATTAATAAAGTCGTTTGTCAATCTTTCTTCCTTTCTCCTTTTTTCTTCTCTTCCATCTTCTCCTCTCTTTCTAACTTACTATCCCTCCCTTCACTATGCATCTCTACTTCTCTCTCTATTTCCCACACTCACTATCTGTCCCTCCCACCCAAGCTTTACTGCCGTCCTTTACGTCTCTCCCTTTTCGCATCTTCTATCCAATCTACCTCCCTCCATCCTTCTTTCTCTCTCCCATTTCCAGTCTCTCCTCACCCACTAATACAACTATCTCTTTTTTGCTCTTCTATGACGCTCATTCTCCTTTCTCCTAATCCAGGGGTCGGCAACCTTTCAAAGTAAAAGAGGTATTTTCCGTTTTTTGTCTCATTCCAAAATACTTAGGAGCCGCACGGCGACAACCTGTAGGACTTTCTTTTTAGAGATTCGAGTGATTGCAATAAGCATTTTTCATGACTGATAGAAAAGGTCAGGGAGTTTAGCTAACTTCCAAAGAGCCGCAAGTATGTATTCAAGGAGCCATGTGCGGCTCAGGAGCCGCAGGTTGCCGATCCCTGCCCTAACCCTTCCTCCCTTTCTTCTGCTTCGCCTCTTCCCATTTCTCTCCCTCCCGCTCTCCTTCCCTAGCATTTTTCCTCCCTCTTCCCATATGGCACTCTCCCTCTAGTCTCCCTCCTCCCGCCCATCTGTCTCCTTTCCACCGTCACTCTACATGCTCTCTCTTATTACTTCTCACTCTCTCTTTCATCCACTTCTCCGCTTTTTTCGCCTTCCCTTTCGTATCGCCTTCTCCCTACATCCCTCTCGTCCCCTTACCTCCCTCCCATCCCCGTGTTCTCGTCCACTCGTCATTTTCACTCACTTTCCTCTCCCATTTTCACTCTACCTCCTACCCACATTTCTCCCACAGCCTCCCCTCACCGTCCTTGCTTATATCCCTTCCGATCTCTATGTCCCTCTACCTCCCTCTCATTCAACTTTCTATCTCTCTCTCTCTCCCTCATCCGTTTATCTTCTTACTTCATATTCCTTTCCGTATCCCTGTATTCCATTTCTTTTTTCGCAATCTGATCGCATCCGTTAAGAGCGGAAGCGTGTAACTGTGACCGGGTCATTATGTATCACACGCGCCCTTGGCAAGGAGGCGTGTTGTATCGCGAGCAGAACCGAGAGAAAGAGAGAGAGAAAGAGAGAGAAAGAGAGAGAGAAAGAGAGAGAGAAAGAGAGAGAGAAAGAGAGAGAAAAAGAGAGAGAGAAAAAGAGAGAGAAAGAGACAGTGAGTGAGATAAAACGCGAGTGGTGTGAAGAGCATACGGGCTGTCACGAGCAGTCGCGATCGTGGGAAAGTTTTGCTCGAGGGTACGTTTTATTAGGTTGTGCCGATAAAAGGATTGATGCGACGAGAGACGATTTTACTGATACGTAGTTTCTGGAATGGACGCATCTCCCGTTCATTTGATACGTGTATCGTGTTTGTAGCCTTTTGTGATGGAACGAGCGATGAAATAATATTTTTCTATTATAAAAAGGCTTTCTTTTCAGGATGATGGTTGAAAGCGCGTGTTAACCACAGATATATTCTAAAAAAAGGAATTTCCCAATAACGATGAATGTACAAAGCTTAAAAGACAAACAATGGATGATTATTTTTTTCCATGGTATGAGAGATAATCTGAGCTTGATTAGCTGTTAAGTCAGAATATTTCACACACATTGCCCGATTCTTCTAGAGCATAATCCTGTGAATTATTTCAGCTGTCATATTTGTTAATCTCACAATAGAACTATCAAGCTCGTCATATTACAGAAAATTAATTACAGATTAAGCGCTTAAGTATAAAAAATTGGAGAATTAAGTATTTATCTTAGCTATCTCGAATAGCCATAACGAGACACTAAAACAAGTACATAAGTTTTCAATTTTTGATACTTAAATACTTATTCTGGAATAGGGAAAAGTTGGGTATTATGAGCAGGGCAGGTAATATGAGCTGTAAGAATGCAAGGAGATGCTAATCTCTGGTGAGCATGTGCTCAACTACCTTAAGAAGCAATAGTTTGAAGAGAAACACCAGTCTGGAGTGACGCATCTTGACAACGTGGTGTAAATGTTTGCTCCTAGGAAAGCATTTTTTTAATTTCTTAAATGTTTGATATAATGGACTTTAAGCTCTCTAAAGATTATTTAATCTGCTAAACTCATAAAAACCTTAGAGACACCTCTCGAGTCCTTTGTGAAGCTGGTGTTAAGGTGTGAAGCCAGAGGTTCCACCTGCAACCAAGCCATATGTTGGTTTAGGCCTACCTTACTAGTGCGGTTAATATGAGCAGCAGAGCATGTAAAGTAATTTTATTCGATGTTGCGGTCTTCAAAGTGCCAACTGCTATGATAAAGAAATAAGCAGGTAGCTGATACAGCATGAAGGGCAATATATGTCTGAAAATGTCATTCCTGCTTTATTTCGGGGTGCCTACAGAAAAGGAGCCACCATTAGAAATGCAGAATCAGGGTTTTGAAAGACGAATCCATCCTTTCAACCCTAATATTTTTTCAGAGGAGGATTTTCTGCCTTCAGAAATCAGACAACCATCAATATTTTCTGAAGGGGAGACTTTAAGTGGAGTAGTGGAGCCAGTGGAGAAAATACAGTCCAGCCCTTTGCAAAGGAGGGAAACATCCATGATGAGTCCTTCTGGTGATGGGCCTACTCAGTCCATCTCTCCTAGAAATGATGAGGAAGTGAACAGTCCATGTGCTTCATTTCCAGGTTTTAGAGAGGTAATTCCAATTCCCCGTCAAAAACTTCAAAAAACCTCAAAAAGGAAGGTTGCACATTCAGTAATATTATCAGCTTCACCCCATAAAAACACATTGGAGGAGAAAATGATAATGTCAGCAACGATTAAAAACAAGAACATTAGTAAGCAAAAACAAAAGTCCAGAAAGCAGATTTTCAAGGCTACCCTTCCTATTAGCAGTAAAAACGGAGTCCTAAATGAAGAGGAAGAAAGGGGGAAAAGGCGAAGAGGATTGTCCCTCTTTCTTTTGTAACAATTCGTTTCGGTTACAGGAGGTGACTGGATTCAGTGTCAGATGTGTAAAGACTGGGCCCATACAACTTGTGCTGGGGTTCCCGAAATACAAAAGCAGTACTTTTGTCCGATGTGTGCTAGGGTATAGACTTGAAAAGAAAAAGATGTGACAAAATAAATTGATATCCTGTGTATTCAGTTTTAAGCTTGGATAATTATAGCCAACTCGTTTATCATGTTTTATTTTGCAGAAAATACTGAAAGGGTAAATTTTATTTAAAAAACCTGCTGAAAGTGATAATTTTACAAAACACCAATGTAAACAATGTAATAAATAAGAAAACGTAATAATCACTAAAAATTGCAAACAATTTTTTCATTGCTCATATAACCCTCCTGTTCTGCTCATATTACCGGCCCATTCGGTTAATATGAGCACTTGCAGTGTTCTATGTACATTTTTTTTCAAAAAGATGTAAACAACCATGGAGTTATTGTTGATTGTTAACAGATACCAAAGCAATAAGCTACCAGCTCAGGTAATTTAAATTCAAAGAGCACCATTTTTGCAAAAGACATAGTGATATTTCCTTAACGTGCTCATATTACCCAACATTCCCCTATACCTGTAATGGATCAAAACAAATTGTAAAAATATCAAACATAGTAATAGATAATTTTTCTGTTCTTTCAATTTTAGTATGCACTCCTAAAATTTCTCCAATATAAATCGAACCATCGACGTCTTTGTTATAGGCGTGAAAAATGATTTTCGGCCTTTAAAAATATCGTGATTTTTTAATCTCGACAGTGAAACGCGGGAGGTATTGAGTGATTCAATTTTAATCGTAAAATATCGATGGTAAGATTTACATTAATATCTAACGCATCGAATGGCTGAAAACTTCGTAGTCGTTCGTGCAAATCAAATTTCTAATTAGATTAAAATATACTATGAGGAAGTATGAAGATTCGTTGTTCTCGGCTTCCGAAAGAAGAAAATCAAGAAGGCATACAGTTTTATGAAACATCATCATTATTATTAGTATAGTAATGAATTGCTGTGTGTATATGTGCGCACGTGCGCGTAAGTGTATGCATGTGCGAGTGGTCTGCATTTATTCTTCAGATTACGATAACCATGGCAAGAAAGAAAATGTTTCTTGATGAAATACTTCCAAATGACCCCTCTACAAGGTTTGAAAATAATCCTAAGTAGATGAAATGTCAAACAAATTAAAAATTAGATTTAAACTTTTGTGAACTACAAAAGTATTATTGATAACAGCAGGCGATAATCTTAAAACCGAGATTTTGTAACCATTAAAATCAACAAATTTTATCAGTAATTTTCAGATAGACAATTTACTGGATGAAATAAATGCTTCTATGAGAAATGCAAATATAAAAGCAAGCCAAGTAATACAAACAAACTGCATGAAATGCAACAATTTATTACTGAAATCAAAAGAGAGCAATTTCCTCCTTCGTATCCAGTCGAGGCTCAGAGAGTTTTCAAATAAGGAGGCTAGCAAAGGCGCCAGAAACTTCGAGACTTTTATAAGTTCCTCTGAATTTTCGAAATAAAGCTCTTCACCGAAGTTTCTTTTTTCACGCCAGGTCAATATTGGAGTTTAAGTCGTTTCTAGGGGGTAGTAATGTTATAGCTAGAACTTTTCGTGAAACTCCACCGGTGTAAAAAAAAAACCTTTTAAATCTCGAATAATGACTATAGCGAGACGTTTACCTTGTGCCTGTGTTTATATTTGTACGACACACAAAGTATCTCTACCGTAAAATATACTCTCCACTTCAATTTGAAAAATTAGTGTGCATGTACGCTTTTATTTTGCCACCGGATGCGAGAATTATTAGGAATTATATATAGGTTTAGTTGAATATCGATGTGCTTTTATCGTTACATTTAGAATCCATACGCAGTTTACAAATAAAACTAAGGTAAAATATATTTTACACACACATGATTCTACAAATGATCTTTACTGATCGAGATATCACCACAATTGCCTTTGAGTGCAGTTTATAAAATAACAACACATAAATAAATTCAAGCCCAAATTACGGCAGTAAAAATAATTTTTTTGTACAAATAGAAGAAGATCGTCCACAAATTTACGGGGATTAACGAGTACAAAAGATCGTCATATAGACCATAGCCTCGCAGAATGGATGAAACAGAGCGGAACCCGAATTCCAATCCATCAAAAAAGCCACGCCGAGCGTCGTGTAACCCGCGGAGGTCAACTTAATCTTTTTCATGCGTTGACATTCGCTGACAGCATGAAAAACAAAAGAGTCGCATCATGGATCCCCCTTCTGTCAATCTGTCATCGAATGGACTTTCCGGATGAATCAAAAACAAGAAAGAACCACACCGAAAGCGGGGGACGGAATCAATCATTCGCCTTTCCAATCACGACTGAAACCCGTCAAATTGCGCGTCTACGCATGTGTTTGATCGTTTGAACTTCCGTGAGGGCGAGTTTGTTTATTTATATGCACAAAAACATATAAATATATTAAATAAAACCCAAAGCTGTGGCAGGCATTTATTAATTTCATTTTAGACATTCTGATTCGTTCCATTCTAGTGATACACCGAACCAAATTCAATGGTATTGTGAGGAACGTTTTTATCACTCTGTAGGAAAAAAAGTGGGATAAAACAAAAAATGCAGAAAAATATGGCTAAAGCTACAAAAGAAAATACATAGTTTAAATATCTCCGACGGCTTCTACCATTTCTCACAATCCCAAATGCACCGGTGCACGCCGGTGCCGCAACAGTGACCTAATATGTACATACATGCGCGTGTAACATCTTAGGGAAAATGCAGTTCAATGCTAAAAAACAATCGCGAAACACCCTGAATCGATACAATCCTTCTATCTTTCTTTTCCTTCTCCCCCGACTCTTCCCCTTCTCGTTTGAGACTAAAATTGGAAAGCTTCCCTTCCCCCGACCAGTTGTTTTATGGCAAGAGGTTCTACGTCTATCCTCCTCCAACCGAAGAATCCAATTTCCCTCCCCCTCCCCTATGCCTCCCTTTCTTCCAACCTCGCTCCTCTTTGCCCAACTTCTTGTTCATAAGGCCGTCCATATAGAGACTGTCGTGTCCCTGCCAACCTCCCCAATCAGAAGCTCGTCCGTCTCTTTAGGCCTAGGGCAGGCATGTCAAACACAAAGACGCGTCATTGAAGCGATGGATGTTATAGAAGCGCCGCATTAGAATTATAGTTGTTTGATGAGGGCCAGAGCCGGGAAAATAGACCATCTAGAACAGTGATTCTTAACCCGGGATTTATTGGCCACCATGGGGTCTATAGAGTAGGTCCAGGGGGTTCGTTAAGAGTCTACGGAAACAAATACATTAATATAATTGCCCGTAAAAAATGACAGGTGTGCATGAATCAAGTATTAAATTAAAATTAATACACTTTCCTTTCCCACTCCCTCCGTCACTCTCTATACAATTTACTGGAGCCTTATGCAAATATATTACATAAATTGGGTCCATCGATAATGCTGAAGGATCTGGGGGGGTCTGTAGATGAAAAAAGGTTAATAGACACATATCTAGAAGAATGGACATCAGCTAGGCCGTTAAAAACAATAATGTAGAAACCGCGATCTATTGTTACTTTTAAAAATCTCGTCTCCCTTTCACAGAAATAAAGTATTAATTGTTGGGTGTCTTGATCTCATGGCATTTCAAAACGCTTGTTTCGCCATAAACTTCGTGCAATTTACATAGACCGATATTTAGAATGAATCAGTGCAGCTGTACGATCCAAAGAAGCACGGCGATATGCGTACAAATGATTACCTGAGGAGATCGCAAAAGAAACAGCAGGAATAACATTTCTTGGACAGTTTGAAGCACCTATCTGATGAATTGTAGATTAATATGCGGTGGATATACGAGAAAAAGCAGGAGACGGCGACTTTATTACATAAATCATCATTATTAATCTGTCCGCAGACGGGATCTCCTAACCGTCTCACGGGGTCATCCAATTCATATAACACTTGTGGCTTCTTACGGAATATTACCTTCGCATATTTTTAACTTTCACTGCTGTAATATTACGTTTAGAATCGAATTTAAGACGCATAATTTGTGACGAAAGTTGAAAAGACGGAAATTAATGCAGCACCTTTTATAGAGTGTTATAGCGTATATGTGTATACTATAATGAAACTGTACATGGGTTATTGCGCCGTGATAATTGGAAAATAAACGGCGCAATATTCTCATATACGTTTGGTCCACTGTTTACGCGTGTAAAAGAAAAACGCTAATAAATCAAAGTTTAGCGTATATTTTAATGCTACTGATCGATATTTAGTAATTTTTTGGGATATATGGCTTAGTTAGTACTATTTGTTTAACCGTAAGGCTGTAGTAACGTTTTGAGTAGATCGCGGCGGAGGCGTGACGCCATATGGCTTAGGTAAGTTAGCGTATCGTAAATTGTAATGTCACTGGACGCCATACGGTGACTTTTTGAGAAATATGGCTTACGCAGTATTATTTGTAACATTAGGCTCTACAACTGGAATGATTTTAATCGAATTCTATGTTGCCATTTTTGAGTAAATCAAATGTTTCTAAAAATCGCCAAGAATAAACTACTCTTTATTTTTGTGCGATATCATTTTTATGAAAAAAGTGTCCGCAAAAGATGATATATTACGTAAATACGAGATATCATTCGATTTAATGTACGCGTTTAGGCCCTAGGACGGCAGACGGCATGGCGAAAACAACTCGGGGACACCTAAAACGTGTATTTCCATCAAAATCTCGAAGTCGAATTTTTTCACGATTAAAATACTTTCTCAATATACTAAGTATATGAGAAAGTAAAAAGAGATACGTAGACATGCAAAACATTTTTAACATTCAAGAATTTTTAAGAAATACTTTATTGCGAAAACCTATACATTTCAAAATTATTTATTCAGTCCTGGCGCGATTTGGGTTTGAGACTAACATAGCAATGGACCCAGGAGGAGTGAAATTATACGTTAGGGGAGTTAGGCTGAGTAGGGGTGGAATGAATTAAGAAAGAATGAACGCATGAAAATGACGGTTGAACGACAAAAATCCTCGCCTCAGTTGCGACGGAGCTTTCGGAGAGATTTTCTGACTCAGTCTCCGAATAAAAAGTGAAAATGCGGAAGAGATTAGCTCATCTGTCGTCGTTTCATTTTTTCGGAGGAAGGTATTTTTACAAGTGGGCAAAAGAGAATTTTTTGATACATCGGTCGGTCAGGGCGATGATGAAACAACGTGGGGACGTTTTCAGCTTTTTTCTGTGGTCTATCATAACGAATATTTCCCGAGAGGATTATTTGCACGTATAAAACACGCGAAACAACACGAACGGTTACTATGAACTGAATGCGTACAAGTTCATCAGTCGACTTAGCATATTAATGGCTTCACATTCTCATCGTGCTAGACAAGGATAAAATAAAAGATGAGGAGTGGGGGCATATATTCATAATAGCGCAAAATTGAACAACTAAGCAAAGCTTTTCATTAAATATAATAATCTGAAAAACCAATAAAAATTCACGCGAAACTCGACTGCCATGAATAATTTGCAGCGCTATCCTTTCACTTTTCTTATCACGTGCCTACAAGATAAAAGATATTTTAATCGTTTATTTTAACAAACATCTCTGCGACTAGGTGCGTAATTTTGCTTAATGAAAGTTCATTTCGAACGAAATTATTTACTTGAAAGCATAAACTTAATGTTTTACTTTATTTATTTTTAAGTAGTTTATAAACGGAAATTAAAAGGTATTTTACAATGACCATACTAGCAGCGACCAAGTCCAGCACAGACGAAGATTCCCTCAGCAGGATTCGAAACCCAGAACCTTAGTATTTAGTAAGCCAGACACGCTTTCACCGCCTCTACAAAGGCCGGCAATTCATCGAAGGACCTAATTAATCCGTCCAAGGCTCGCAGAATTTTCAAAAATCCCGATAAAATAAAAGAAGGCCTACATCAACTGCCCGCCAAAAAATAACAGCAGGTGACGTTAACTTTTACCCCTATCTCGAACAAGTTCCCAATTTAATTTTATCCCCCACTCGCTCCATCAACCTCTCAGTTACCATCAGCAATTTAATTTGCATAAGAATTCGACTGCAATCTTTCGTCCACATCCTATCTATAAAATAACACAGCGGCATGCTATACACAATCAACTAAGGAAATTAATGGCCTGTGGAATAAACAAACCTCTAATCTGTCCCTCGGAGGCAAAAAAATAATTTCCTAAACCTCGTAAAATGAATTTGATGTAGTACGTTAATTCGCCGATGTCACGGTCGTTTCGAGACATACATAAATCGTCGCAAAGAGATCTTTGTCGATTACGATAAATAAAACAAAAGACTGGATAGCAACTACATCGCGTCGTTAGTTTTCCTTTCCTTCCATTTACTCTCATACGGCCTCCCGCGCGCCAAAACAAAGCGAAAAAACGATCCGCGCTCGATGTTCAGATTTTTTCTCACACGGTTGTATAAACAGCAAAAAAATTGATAAATCCGTAACCACACGTCATAAACCTTTATTTTAAGGGTGATTCCGAACGCGAGCCTCATAAAAATAGTAGATAATTGACGAGATATAAAAACCCTGAAATAAAAAATATTGTTGTTTAATAACCCACATACTCCTGGCCGCAAACTCTAATGGTTTCTCCTGCATAGTTACATATTCAAGCAAATTCACCCGCTCACACATACATAAACAAATACATCATACTATACAATATAAAAAGCTAATCTTCCTATGCATTGCGCGGTCGCCTTTTTAAGTCCGTAGTTTTGGATCCCGTAGTAGTATGGGGAAACGATAGCTTTGATTTTTTTGTACAATTTGAACGTTAAGATTTGCTTATGCATGGGTGCTTGTGTATGTTTGTAAACACATGCACACACAAATACGCCACATCCTTAGCAACTTTTGGCCATTAGGATATGTTCCAGACATTGGTAGAGGCAATACTAGGGTTGCAGTTTCGAATCCTGCCGAGGGCATGGTCGTATGTGTTCGTCTTTGTTATTGTAAAAGGCTCTGAACTACTGTTTATGAGTTAGTGAAAAATAAATAAATAGTATTCCTCTACGTTTATCCTCTGCGAATCTTATAGTTAGGCGTACTTTATAAAAGTAAAAAAATTAATGCCTTATGGTCAAGTCCTGTATGTCTGTCTGTCTGCGTGTTTCATATCCGAGACTATTGAGTGGATTTTCATGAAGTTTGGTACTAAGGACTTTTTGGGAAAAGGAGGATAAGAATATGATATACAAGGTTCACATAACCCAAACAGGTGTGCCATCTTTCAATGAACTTTCCTTCATATCTCGTAAAAAAAATATGTAAAGTCAAAAAAGCTTTCTAGGAAATGTTGTAGAATTAGTTATTTAATATGCTTACACAATTCGTAAAGAACACCTCCGACTTTCAGGTATGCACACGTTGTTTTAACATGTGCGTGTATGGGGTAAAGTAAAATGCACAAATATTAAATAAGCGACCAAATTCTTCTGCATTACTAAAACGAGGATGCGAGTGATATGTTATATAAGCAACACATGAAATATATTCATGCCTTAAGAAAAGCGACAATAGAATAATTGAAAATTACCAATCATTTCATCCTCCATTATTATGAGCACTTGTTTATTTATTTATTTATCTGCAAGATAGAATATAATGGTAGAAGCTAATGAATAAAGGTACCGATTCTAATTAGGACACCTCAGATCCACCTTATTACCACCTATGCTTTTGTTAAGATTATCACCAATCTTTGGGGTGGCAAATACCCGGTTGCCACCCTCCTGGCTGCGCCACTGAGCGAGAAATAATATCCGAATCTCTTATTTAGGCAGTTAAAAGGGAGAGGAGTGGCTCGGGAGTTGATCATCCACGGGGATGAGGATTGAGGGAGTGAGTGAGAGAGAGAGAGAGAGGTCAATATGAAGGAATTAAGTAAACAAATAACACTCTTGTGGACTTCACGGTAGCTGAGGCGCCGCCCTATATAAGAATGTAAGGAGAGAAGAAATGAGAGAGATGGCTACAAGAAAAGAGAGAGAATAGATGAGAGAAGACGAGATAAGGTCGGACGAATATAAGAGAGGGAGGGAATCCTCTGGTAACTGGCGTATAAATACACGTCTTCCTTTGGTGTGTTTTAGACTCCTACAACCCCAAAGTTTCCCCATTCCGCGAACCAACGGCGCGGCAGGAGTCAAGAATGAGGAGGAGAAGAGGGAGAGAAAGGATTTGGGAGGAGAGGAGCAAGTGAGAGGTGAGAGACAAAGAGGGAGGGATCCACCCAACTTCCAGCAGATAGGGAGCAAAGGAGTTAGGGCGAGTGAAGGAAGGAGAATGGGTTCCCGATTCCGGTAGCTCCGGAAGGAATGGGAATTTGGTGCAGCGTAGATCAGCGGAAGGGGGAGATGGAGCGAAAGATGTATCATTTGGGAGGGGGTGGTGCACGGATGAAAAGAAATCTCTAGCTATGTAGGAGGAAGGGGTTTGGAGTAAAGGGGGAAGGAGACGCCATTCGCCATGAACGGGTCAGGGAACCTTGCCCGAGATCACAAGGAAGGAAAAGATGTTAAGATAGACGGATGGGCGAGGTCAAAGGATAAGGTCGAGAAAGATTGAAAGAGAGAAGAGATTAGTGACGGGGCGAGATAGAGGGGAAGAAAAAGGAAAATAAGAGAAGGGAAACAGGAATCATCGGATGAGGAGAGACGGGAAAGAAGCGAACACGTTGGGAAGGAAATTTTCCGATACGTCCTTGGCAGAAGGGGAAACACCATCATCTCCCGGAACGTCTGTCCTGGTCGGGCCCGATCGAATCCCGCTGTACATTCACATGTTTTTCCCTCGATATACGTTGCATATGTGTATGTATGTATACACGCATGTGTACATACACATATGTCTGTATGTATATTTTTAATTTCTCCATAGGTAGTAAAGGGGAAAGTATTGTTTTCATTAAAAAATCGATTTCGAGATTTCAACGGAAAAACACGTTTTGAGGTCCTCTGAAAACGTTTTGACCATTGTCTCGATGATGTCTGCGTATGTGAGTTTTTTGTGGGTGCTCTAACTCAAAAACCATTAATCAGGTCAACGCGAAATTTTATATTTAACATTTTTATGACATCACAAGAGCTGATTAGTTTTTGGTAAAAATCGGTCAACCGGAAGTGGGTGTTTACTCTTGTCAATTATCCGTTATTTTGGAATATTTGCTTTAATATTCGATATATTTAAAAACCTACTGGAATAAACTATGTAGGAAATTTAATTTTCTACAACCTTTGTTTGAAAAATTTTCCCATATAATGCATCGTTTAAGATATATTTTAAAAACTAATGTTCTAGCTGCCACCACTTACCGGCGACCATTGTTAACAATTGACGCTTAGTTGTCTTAGTAACATTTCTTTTTATTTTCATGATTGTTGGAGCTTTGTGGCTATATTCAATATCAGAAGGCTATGGTTTGAGTTTATTTCAGTTCTTTGTAGAGTCGAAATTTTTTTTGCAGTTTCTTAAAGTATTTATTACTAGCTGAAACGCCCGGCTTAGCTCGGGAATGTTTCTTTAAAGTAGCAAAAGATTTTTATCATTTATTATTTTTATTGATATATCACTCTTGATGTCATATTACAATAAAAATCTTATGTGACCACCATATGACTTTCTGCATACCTGTATTATTTCTAAAAATTCCAAATAGGTTAAATGATAATAAATTTTACGGAACTGCGTGAAAAATTCAGAAACTTAACAAAGAACTGAAATAAACTCAAACCATGGCCTTCTGATATTGCATATAGCCACGAAGCTCCAACAATTAAGAAACTATAAAGAAGCGTTACTAAGGCGTAACTAAGCATCAATTGTTAACAATAGTCGATAGGTGGCGTGGTGGTGACAGCTAAAATATTTAGTTTCTAAGATATCTCTTAAACAATACATTATATGGAAAAATGTTTCAAACAAATGTTGTAGAAAATTAAACTACCTAGAACGTTTATTCCAATATGTTTTTACATATATCAAGTATTAAAGCAAATATTTCAAAATTACGGATAAGTGACAAGAGTAAACACCAACTTCCAGTTAACCGATTTTTTACAAAAACTAATCAGTTCTTGCGACTTCCATAAAAATGTTAAATATAAAATTTCGCCTTGACCTGATTAATAGTGTTTTAGTTCGAGGATCCACAAAAGACTCACACAGACATCATCGAGAAAATGGTCAAAACGTGTTCAGGGGACCTCAAAACGTGCATATACGTTGAAATCTCGAAATCGATTTTTTCATGAAAACAAAACTTTCCCCTTTACTACGTATGGAGAAAGTAAAAATAATACAATAAATTTTGAAATTTACTTACATTTGCTGTTGGGTACCCCAAGTTTTGAATTGATGGTTCGGGGATTTGGGGCCGAAGACCCCACAAAAAAAGATCCAACCTTTACCAAACGTTCCCCATTCCTTAATTTCGCAAGGAATGCTTACCTTAACATTTACTATTTTTTATTGTATTGTAAAGTTTTACCATTAATATAATTACGCATTAACGTCTTACTTAATGCTCACATGGATCATGCACCGAAGCCTTTAAAGCAGCAATAAAATTATGTGGATTATGTCAATAGCCAAAACGTAAACAATAAACAACATCTTAGTTACCGAACAATTGCAAGTAAATGTATCGATTTATGTTGCGATAAATCTTTCAATGTTAATGGTGAAAGATAACAATGTTCTAATATTCCATAAAAGTTATTTGACTCACTATAAAAGTATTCATAGACTATACTTAGGCATGAATCCATTTGTACCCTTTATCTTGGCGTTGGCTATTCTCTCACTAACATAAGCCACGGCGTGGATTTTCCTTGCATTAACGTTTACGTGGCTACCTCCCTTTGAAGATGGCAACAATTAAGAAATTTAGCTTTGTTGCCACCTGTAAAATGCTCATCTAAAACGATAAATTTTGCGCTTAAAGAAACATTTCTAGCGATTTAGTATGTAATACGACAAAACATGAACAGAATTAAAATATTCAGTCTTTCGTGCGTAAAATAAGCTATTTCCCGTTATCGTAAGTTAATATTTAGGTGTATTTATATCCACATAAGTGAAGGGCTGCATGGCATTTTGGGGTTTATTCACCCAATTTCCCATTCATTCTTATAGGAATAGTATTTTGTTGACCCCATGGGGTATAAGAGACCCCACGGTCTGCAAACCTAGACCAAGTTCTTCATTTGGTCCATAGGATGGCCCATGAATCTTTTGAATTCGGTAGCTTCAACGGTGCAAAAACGTGTAAAAAACATACATACACACATACATACACACTCTAAAATATGTATAAGATAATATATCGGTCTACTAAGCAGCCGAATTATACGGCCGCAAAATGTCCCAGTGGAGAAATTGTCGCGGTGAAACGTTGGGATTACGATCAACACTGACGTGACGGAAACGGACGGTGGCGTTTCAGAAGCTTGGGTAGCGGGATAACCATGCTAGATACTAATTGCGATAGTCGTACGTTGACGCCATCGTTGACGGAGACGGAGCGAACCTTGTCGAAGTCTAGCTTTCCCGTCACGTTGGTTCACGTCAGTCAATCAGGTGAGACGACGTGGAACTTACTGTGGAATCTAACTTGCTGTGGGTTAGCTGTGTTTGTATCAATTTGTACTGTTTGTGAATAGTTCGCATGTCTGAAGTTCATAAGAATGAGGAAAGAAATCATAATTGAATTTGTGATTAATCATATATTTCTGTATGACAAAAAGCACGGGGATTTTAAGAATGCTGCCAAGAAAGCAAGTCTCATCTCCTCTATCAAATTATGGCCATCTTCTAAATTTTCCCTAACAACTACTGACCGTTCTCGTCTACTTTCCAATTGAACAATATGCCTCAAAATTTCAATTCGGGTTTGTACAATTTTTCTTTGTACCCTATGTCGCATCATTTTCACGGAATACTTTTTATAATAACAATAAAAAATAAACTGATGTGGGCAACACATGACTTTCTCCATATTTATATGGCAAATACATGTTGTTAGCTCTGGGATCGTTGTCAATATTTACTTCCGGTTGACAGTTAAGAAAAGAAAAAGGAGCGTTACTAAGACGTAACTAAGCGTCAATTGTTAACAATAGTCTTCGGTAGGTGACGTGGTGGTGGCAGCTAAAAATATAAGATATCTCTTAGACAATGCATTATATGAAAAAATGTATCAAACAAAGGTTGTAGAAAATGAAATTTCCTACAACTCTTATTCCAATACATTTTTACATTTATCAAATATTAAAGCAAATATTTCAAAATAACGGATAAGTGACAAGAGTAAACATCCACTTCGGGTCGATCGATTTTTGCCAAAAACTAATCAGAACTTCTAACTTTTATAAAAATGATCAATAGTTTTTGAGTTAGAGCGCCCAAAAAATCTATCACATATATAGAGAGCGACAGACAGACACACAGACATCATCGCGAAACTAGTCGGAACGTGTTCAGGGAACCTTAAAAGATGTGTATTACCGTTTAAATCTCGAGTTCGATTTTTTTCATGAAAACAATACTTTTTCTCATACTACGTATATGGAGAAAGTAATAATAACAACAGGCCGGTATAATAACAATAATAAAAGCAATTATAACACACTTCACTCAGTTCACTTGCAACCTACTCCAAGAACGCTGTTTCTCTGAACGTTCAATAGTTGGCGCTACTACTCCCGTCGATCATATTAGACCCCTCCTTGACGTGCAGTCAACGGAGGACTTCACCGCCACCGTCCGTTTCTGTCACGCCAGTAAACGTCGATCCTAATCCCGGCCTAAGACGGCGAATAGTCCTGGGTGAATGGATTACTCCACAATTTTACACCGGGTTCATTTACACAATAAACCTATTCCTTGCTTTGCACTGCGCATGTGTTCCTGGAAACGATCATATAAAACGAAGCCTTGCAACGTATGGCGAATTTTTTCCATGGGAGTATGATATAATGAGGCACGCATTTCAAGCTCGGAATTATCTTAACGCCTGTGCGCATTAACACATTTGACGATGAACAGTTGTATAAAACATTTGACGATATTCATTAGATGTACAAACAAATCCTTCAATAAAACTGTGGTCCTTTTCAACGTAACTGTACTGTTCTTTCCTTTCTATTGAAATCATCAGAATTATAAAAGCAATAAAATATAATGAATTGTAACTGTTGCAGTACTTTCGGAACACCACGTGCATCAAGTCAGCACCTAATTAAAATCGTTCTCTGCTGACACGCGCAACACCAACCTCGCGAGAAAGTTCGTTTCGCACGAAGAGAGAAGACATCGGGGTCGGAAACCGACCGGAGGAGAGATGATTTACAGCGAGTATTTAAAAATCGAGGCGACGATGATTTCACAATCCCGTTCCCTAGGTGATGCCTAGGACCCGTTTGAAACTGCTCATTGTTAGACTTCGTTTTAAGGAGATAGAGCTTAACGCTTCTTCCCCTCTCCATCACGTTCTGTTCTCTTCATCCACTGGGGATGATTGACGCGATTGAATTCGCGCAACCGGTCAAAGACGTCAAGGATGACAGGCGAAAATGAAATATGCCAAATTCGGCGAGGATGGACGTCCGGCAGAGGGCGAACCGGGACGAGTTGATGACGGATGGTGGAGAAAAAAAGAAAGGCGATAAGGAAGACGAGGAACAAAAACCCTCTTTGTTTCATCGAGAGAGAAAGATTGTGGCCGTCAGGTCCCTGTTCAATGAGACCGAAAATCCCGGCTTGTATTTCACGCGGATGAAAACGAGACATTTGAACGTTGGCTGTCAAATCGATTCGTTTCTTTTGATCAACCAAGTAATCGATCGGTGAATTGATTGGATGGCGCATTCTTGTCGCGAAAAGTAACAAATGACTAATAACTATTTGCTAATCAACTCCCCCTGTGGTCTGATAGGAACAGAGCGTGCATAAGAGCAAGATGAGGTGGCGAAAAGGCGTTTTCTGCATTGCATATACATATACAGCATTTTTTACGAATGAAATAATCTGCACAGGAAGTTTTAAAAATTATGCTAGTCTAAGCATGTACGGTATAACACAGATTATTTTGAAAGATGTGTTTGTACAATTTAAGAAATGTCACGGAATTATTCATGAACAAAATGATTGGACTGCCCCTGAACAAACAAAATATGAATTAGTCGAAATCATTATTGATACGGATGGCGTCAAGCTGTGCAGATAATAATATGATAACAATATGTTTTGAAACTATAATAATAATAAACGAGAACATGAGAGTTAAAAAAGAGTAGAGATGGATATTACGAACATATTTTGGAAACATTAAAACATTAAAATTAAATAAATTCACATAAAGTTGAACAAACGACAGAATGGAGCGCTTTGTTAATGGCTGCAATGATTACCATGTAAATGCCTGAGAGTGCCGGTTGCCGTGTTTCTCCTCTTTTTAGTACCTTGAATGTTTATGGCGATAGGATTTAGTTTTGAAAAAAAACAGAGACCTTTCAAAGTTCAGTTGCAAATGGGCAAATCCCACCGAAGACCCACTCAGGGCCATTACTTCGCGGGAAACGCTCTAGCAGAGGAAGTCATGGCGAGGGATTTTAAACGAGAAAATGAAAAATCAAAGAACGGCAGACAGAAAGAAAGCGACGGAGAGAAGAAAAAAAACAAGAAAGGAATACACGAGGACAGAAAAATATCACGAAACGAAGAGACAAATGAAATACGACAAATATTGAAGCTCGGACAGAATGGGGAGAAAAAGGCAAGGATGAATAATTGATTTCCGAGATTTTTCAGAAAATTCCATTTTTCAAGGGCATTAAACGACCGCCATCAAAACGTTAAATGCATTAATTTCTCCCGAGAAGAGGTCACCCGAAGGAAAGGCGGAGCATGAATTATTATTTCGAGTTCTTTTATTTTTTCTCGGTTTCGAATATTATGTTGGAAAAAAGCCTCTCTGATTAAAAACGAATTTTCGGACGAAAATTTCACCGACACAAATTAAAGCTAGTAGGCAAAATCCTTTAATCAATCAAAAAAAAAACAAGATTATTAATAAATGAAAACGACTTTCGCTTCCTACGTTTTTATACCAATGACAGCAAATCATTTCTTCATCGGAATATTCAACACGGAAAAAACTTATGCCTCAACGCGAAAAAATATTAAATATCTCAAAGATAATTATTTTCTTTGGACATTTTTCGAAAGAATTTCAGCATGAAATAAGTCAGTATTGAATAATGGCACATAAACGAGAATGATATTTTCAGTATCCACAAGAACAAAAATGCCGTTCGTAAAAACTTTATTCGCCCTTCGTATTGCACAGACAGTGGTAGACACCAGTGGACAACTTGCAGGTTTCTTAGTTCTTTTTTAAGTATAACTAGCTTACTCATGGCAGCATAGGTTGCAGTTTGGACTCGTTTCCACTGAATCAGAATTTCTCATTTTCTGATGCTTTCATGGAGGATAAACCCGCCGGATGACGAACTACCTTAGCGGTAGTAACTATCGGTTAACTACCTTAACAGCATCACACTCCCGCCGGATTACGAGGCATTTAACTACCTGAAGAGCATCATAATCCTGCCGGATGACAAGGTATTCGGCAACTTGAATAGAATCATACTCTCTCCCTTCAATCTGAAAGCATTGGATTCGTTTGCGTGGTATTAGAATGTCCCTTTGTTAAACTATCGAAAAATCAGGTTTTTTCTGCCATCAAACGAATTGCTATGCTTTTTTGGAGTCTCTCTTCGAGAAAAATATGCTAAGTTCTTTCGGCCGTACAACTGTCCAAGTTTAAAACTTGTATATTAATTCTAATTTCAAAAAGAAATTTTATGGATATAAATGGGGACGCGATGTATTTCTTATGGAAAATATTTTGTTTTTAAAAATTAGTTATATTCAACATTTCAATTTTTTCATAGTCTTTTTTTAAGCCTTCACGATTATATCTACATTCTATTTCCATAATTATGTCTATCTAGTACCGTAGCGAGGGAGGGGCGATCGTCTTAGGCGCCGTAGTGAAGGAGCTACAACAAGCAAGTCGCGAGTGAACATTTAGTTGTAAGCATGTTGAAAAATATTTTCGTTCGATTAAAATTATCTAATGAACAAAGTAAAAATTTGAGACAGCTGAAATTATTGTTTTTTTTAAATTATGGAAGCTAGGGGACGGCAATTTTCGGTCTTGCCACGGTCGCTAAAATTTCCCGCAACGGCACTGCTGCGCTTATCGATTTCCCCCTAGATGTGTTATTAGGGTAAATCAAAAAGTTAAGGCAATTTATTTTTCTTAAACCTAGAAAGGTAAAATATACAAACTTTTAGTGTAATTTTTCAACGTGTCCCTTTGCTTGAGGAAGAATATCAAATTTAAGCTCTTGAATTGTTCCAATGGTTGCAGCAGCTGAATGAGGTCGAGTATTGTCATGATGCAAAAGAACACCTTTTGACAGCAATCCTCTGCGTTTGCTGCGAATAGCACGAACCCTGCGATATTTCAGGTCATCGTGCATGATCGAATATACAGATTCATAGCTGATGTCAAACATTTCGGCAACAGCAGTAACAGTAATCCATCTGTTTTTTCGTATGAGAGTATTAACTCGAACAACATTGTTTTCTGTTCTTGAACCTGTCGGATGGACTGAACGTTCTTCGTCAAGCAAACTTGTTGTCACTTTTGAACCTTTTCACCCATTCGTACACTTTTTTTGACTTATACACTTTTCACCATACTGTGCTAACATTTTCCTATAAATCTTGGAGGACTTGATCCCTCCTCACTGCACATTGTTCACTAACGGTGCAATCGGAAAGCGGAGTTGCCATGGTTACCACTCAACTGTACGAGACACAATGAACACTGGCAACTGGAAAGACACGTTTAGATTTGTTTGACTACATAGCAAGTATGATGACCTTGAGATAGCATTCTGACATTGTGTATTGTTATTACACGTAAATTGCCTTTACTTTTTGATTTCCCCGCGTATGACCTCAATATGGTGATCTACATTCATGGCGATAAATATCTGAATTTGTGCCCCATTTCGTTCGTAATATTTATTGAATACTAAATTACATCGCATGTCGCGCTTTGTTTACCTTTTCAGAGGAGAGCATTGCTAACTACCACAAATAATAATGCTTAAATTTATTCTTTACTATTGGCGCACCATACGTTCTCCGCTCTCTGTAAGTCAGTATGAATTTGACATCGTATTTTCTTAGCACTTCCATTAACCCATATTACTGATATTAAATGATCACACGGCTTAAATTTTACACAAAGAAAATTTTTAAAATACACGTATAACGTTTTTTTATTCTAAACATAGAGGTTCATAACGCTATATTTATGAACTAAAAAACTTAATATAAACAATTTTAAGAGATCTTGTCTGACACCGAGCCTACCCCAATATCAGCATTGTAATTCACGAGGTGTCCAATTGTTTATTTTATGTTGTTTTTATTTATTTATATTATAATTCAAACACCGTATTTTATTCGAGAAAGAATTACCTACCTCACCGTATGGCTGATATCGGTTTGAAGAACTGTGTTTCCCCAATGGTCATTCATTTTTTAGACTCTACTGTCGGTGATGGCACGCTATTGACAGCTGCTTCGTAGCCAAAATATACATCTGGTATTTCAAAACTTTTTATGGCCAATGGCGAAAAAACAGTTTGTCGGTCGTTCAAATAATCCGTTTTCGAAAACTAAGCTAATAAACCAATTCCTCACACGTTTTCAAGCGCACAGCGCTTTCCAACCGATTTTACAAAAATTACTTTGATTAAATTTCTAACAAATTATTCTTTGTATTTTTGCATTTATCCCTTTCTCCAATCACCATTTCTGCATTAAGTAATCCTTTACCCACAAATTTACTCCTCTCTTCATCTCTGGAAATTCTAGTAAATGCAACCCGCCATAATTATTCATCTATTATCTCAAAAAGGACAAGAATTTTTTTTTTAACGTCACCGGGTTGATAATCCGGACTCATACGTTTTCGATTACCTGCGTTATTTCCTGCAGCGACCTTTCTCTTTTTCGCTGTCCGGATGGACATTCTTTCTGTTTTTTTAAATATTTTTTGAAGAGAGCAAAATATTTTGACAGGAGGCGAATGCGAAAAGGAAACATTATTTCGCTACATCCCGCAGAAAAATACGGCGAGAAAAAACAAACTCCACGAAGCGCTTCCCAAAAAGTAACGAAGACCGCATCGAATTGATGAGCAGACGAACAGAATTTATTACTGCCATCGGCTGAAAAATTCTCCCAATCAAAATGTCAGTAAACTTTGAGCGGATTTCCTTTTGAGTGTTCATTTATAAATGCTATTCAATGATTAGTAGATCGGAAATTCGGAATTAAAGCGAATTTCCTCCGCCATATCATAAAGATAAGGTTGATTGGTTTGTAAATTTGTCACGACGTGCAGGACGTTTTCATTTATATAACATACACACCCCTCAATGCGGTTTGATTTAAATGATTATTTTATTCCCAACGACTTGGAATTCAGCTGAAATAAATAGGACCAGTTAATTCGACGGATTCTAGCAAAAAATGAGAAAATACACAGTTATTTTTCAATCACAAAAATTAAAAAAGTAATAGAAAAGTTAAGGCAATGAAATGTCGATTTTAGTTATAGTTAGGTTGATCGGAAAAAATGTCTTCAGCGAGCAATCGCCGATTCGAGTTATACGGATTCAAACCATGGAGGCTCGACCGGAATTTTTAGCCTGCTTTACAAAAAATCTGATAAGGCCACCACATGACTTTCTTCATATCTGTAATATTTTTAAAAAATTCCAAATAGGTTAGATAATAATAAATATTTTAAGAAACTGCGAGAAAATTTTAGACTTTACATAGAACAGAAATAAACTCAAACAATAGCCTTCTAATATTGGATATAGCCACAAAGCTCCAACAATTAAGAAAAGAAAAAGGAGCGTTACTAAGACGTAACTAAGCGTCAATTGTTAAAAATGGTCGGTGGCGTGGTGGTGGCAGCTAAAAATATAGGATATATCTTAAACAATGAAATACATGGAAAAATGTTTCAAACAAATTTTGAGGAAACTTAAATTTCCTACAACTTTTATTCCAATACGTTTTTTCCTTTGTCAAATATTAAAGCAAATATTTCAAAATAACGGATGTGACAAGAGTAAACACCCACTTTCGTTTGACCGATTTTTACCAAAACCTAATCAGTTCTTCTGACTTTTATAAAAACGGTAAATATAACATATCGCGTTGACCTAATTAATAGTTTTTGAGTTAGAGCACCCACAAAAAGCTATCACACGCACGCACGCGCGCGCGCGCGCGCACACACACTCACACACACACACACAGACATCATCGAGAAAATGGTCAAAACGTGTTCAGGGGACTTCAAAACATGTATTTCCGTTGAAAACTCAGTCGATTTTTTACTTTCTCCATATACGTAGCATAGGGGAAAGTATTGTAATCATGAAAAAAATCGACTTCGAGATTTCAACGGAAATACACGTTTTGAGGTCCCCTGACCACGTGTGTGTATGTTAGTGTGTGTGTGTATGTGATAGCTTTTTGTGGGTGCTCTAACTCAAAAACTGTAAATCAGGACAATACGAAATTTTCATTTAACATTTTTATGAAAGTCACAAGAACTGATTAGTTTTTGGTAAGCAATGGTCAACCGAAAGTTCGTGCTTTGAGATATTTGCTTAAATATCAGATATATGTAAAAATGTACTAGATTATGAGTTGTAGGAAATTTAATTTTCTACAACCTATATTTGACACATTGTTTAAGAGATATCTATTATTTTTAGCTGCCACCACCACGCCACCTACCGACGAGTTAACAATTGACTCTTAGTTACGTCTTAGTAACGTTCCTTTGTCCTTTCTTAATTGTTGGAGCTTTGTGGCTATATCCAATATCAGAAGGCTATGGTTTGAGTTTATTTCTGTTCTTTGTAAAGTCTAAAATTTTACTTGCAGTTTCTTAAAATATTTATTATTATGTAACCTATTTGGAGTTTTTAGAAATAATATTTACAGAGATGGTGAAAGTCATGTGGTGGCCACAACTGATTTTTTCATGGATACAATACTTTCCCCTATACTACGTATATGGAGAAAGTAAAAATGGAATGTAGTCTTATGAGATCGCCTCGGTGTCCGTATGTATGTGTGTCCCCCTAACATCTTCTTTATGAATGAACCTATTGCAGCTAAATTTGGTACATAGAATCTTCACATAAATGAATGACCAAGATTACATATTTGGACCGGATCGACTATGCAGGGGTGCCACAATTGCAAAGTTAAACTTTTCGGTAATTATGAATTTGGAAGGAATTGGCCGAACCAATTTCAACGAAATTTCGTATGAAGTAGGCATGCAACATAAAATAACAAATTCAAGATATTTAGTATAGATATAGACAGCAGGGTTGCCACAATACAAGGGATAAAAAAATTATTTTTACACGTATTTGTATTGAAATTTTCACATCAATTTTAACCAAATTTAATTCTTATAATATACACATATGTATATAAAAACCATATTAGCATATTTTAACCAAATCAGCCAAACAAGGGCGACAATATTACAAATTAAATTTTCAGTAATTAAGGATTTGGAAGGAATTGGTTGAACGGATTTCAGTTAAAATTTGTATATAAGATTTGTACAACATACCATAATGAGCGGAACGGAGCTAAAGAGCAGGACTACCACAGTAAAAAGGTAAATAATATTTTTACACATATTTCTAGAGAATTGACCCAATGGATTTTAACCAAATATAATATATTAAATCATCACATAAATAAATAACCAAAATGTCAAATTTCAACAGGGTCAACTAAACAGGGCTACCATAACATAAAGGTTAGAATTTTTCTGTAACTATGAATTTGGAAGGCATTGGCTGAACGGATTTCATAGAAATTTCGTTTGTCGGGCGAGTACAGAATGGCAAAACGAGATGTTTAGAACAGATCAAAAAGCAGGACTACCACAATATGAGGAAAAATATTTTTCTGATTTCAACGCAAACGATTATACTACGGCCAATTTGACGAAAAGCACTTCTGTACCACGGGAAACCTGTGTACACCCTACTTGTGATATATTATTGCATTGAAAGGAAAGTAGGCGGATAAGTTCTTTCCAGAACTACTTGTTAAATATATTTATTTAACCTCTTCATCAGCGTGAGACAACAAAAGAACCTCTTCTGAAAAACGTACTACAAACGATTAATTTACTAAGGATGAAATAGAGAAAAAAAAGCAAGTGAAGCGTTCCTTCTCAAGTCTCTGCCATTATCCGGGAGGGCAAAGCGGAGAGGAGGGGGAGGAAGGAAGGGAGGGGAACGAATGATTCCGAATCGAAAGAGCTGGGTTCCGTGAAAGAACAACATCTGATCGACGACGGACGCCGAGAGAGAATTCTCCGAAGTGAGTAGCGTTAAGAATGTTGGATAAGGAGATGATAGGAGGCTGCGGGTGGCATTCGAGAGGAATCGGGAGGCGGGGGAGGGAGGAGTAAGGGGATGGGGGGGGGGGGGGGGGGGCGTGGCTGGGAGGGAATGGAGTTGGGAATCGTGAGAGGGAAAAATTCGAGGAAGCGAGAGGGCCCTTCGGCTGAAAGCGAGGGAAAACAATCGATAAAAGATACCAAGTGGGAGAAAGATGAAGGGAGAGACGGATGGGAAGAAATGCGAAAGAAAGAAAGAAAAGAGATAGGGGAAGGGAATCAAACGAGCTGAGAGAAGAGAAAGGAAGGAAAGGGAAATAGGGAGAAAGATGAAGGAGAAAGATGAGGTAGGGAGGGAGAAAGGAGGGAGGGAGAAAGAAGAGAGGGAGGGAGAAAGAAGAGAGGGAGCGAGAAAGAAGAGAGGGAGGGAGAAAGAAGGGAGGGAGAAAGAAGAGAGGGAGGGAGGAAGAGAGGGAGGGAGAAAGAAGGGAGGGAGAAAGAAGAGGGGGAGGGAGAAAGAAGAGAGGGAGGGAGAAAGAAGGAAGGGAGGGAGATAGAAGAGAGGGAGAAAGAAGAGAGGGAGGGAGAAAGAATAGAGGGAGGGAGAAAGAAGAGAGGGAGGGAGAAAGAAGAGAGGGAGGGAGGGAGAAAGAAGAGAGGGAGGGAGAAAGAAGAGAGGGAGGGAGGGAGAAAGAAGGGAGGGAGGGAGAAAAAATAGAGGGAGGGCGAAAGAAGGAGATAGAGTGAGGGACAAGGCGTGAGAGATAGGGAAAGAGAAAGAAGCCAAACATCGTAGAGGTGGCTGAAATCGTAATAAGGAGAAAAAAAATAAATAAATAAACGAACCGAATTCGTCATATACAAAAAGATTGTGCCAATAGAGGAAAACGAAAATTCTACGATTATTTAACAGTTATCAAGCCCAACAACTGTTAGTGAAAAATGCATAACTACCGACAAAGTGAGCCACGTGTACGGTATTTTTATTTAATCTGAAAACTACGATAGAAGTGAAATTCAACTATGCATCTTCCACAGAAGTTTCTGTGGAAGACATATGGTTTAATTTAATTTGTATCGTGAATAAATTCCACGAAGTGGAACCCGGATTTATTAATCTGAAAACTAAATTTAAAAAATAATCGCAGCGTAGTAGATCGAGTAGATAAAACACTAGTTTTTCTTAATTTTTTAATGACAACAGTTTAATCGCGAAGATTTAGCTGTTAAAAGTATAAATTTGAGTAGTGACGCTTGTTCAACTGTTATCTACGAATCGGGAGAGCGGAACTTACATCCAAAGTACATCGTTCTATTGTAACAATGCATACCTATCCCTCATTTTGCACTGTAAATCTGTTCCTGGAATATATCGTGTAAAGCGGAACCGTGCAGAGTATGCTACAGGTTTTCCTATAGGAATGGCTGATATCACATTGGAGCGTCTTCTTCAGCTCAACATGCAACAATTTAGTTACAAGGTATACAGAATTACTTCCTCAATCCTTTCTAACAACTTCTTTCAGTTGAACTGAAACATTTTAAGGCTTTTTAATGTTTAAAAACCGTGCTAAAGTTAAACGATGGCTGTGCAATTTGAAGTACACAGTTCACTGAAATGAAAACCGTGCTAAAATGAAAACGTGTAAGCGAAACCTTACAATTCGATGGATGAGTGCATACGGCAAGAATGAGCCACTGCCCGGATAGAGATCCGCGATAATACAAATTTATTGCTCAGAAAATGAACATAACATTAAATCCTTTCTGATTAAGAATTAACGCTAATAATTTTTTAATGACTTTCACTGTACGATACCATTCAAGTAAATTCCGAAGTAAACTAGTATCAGGCATGCCAAAGGACACGCATTTTTTGATAAGTTAAGAAAATGGGACTTCCTACTTCTTTTGGCATTAACCACAACCAACATAGCTAAAAAATACTTGCCACTAAGTTCACAATTAATCTTCACAAAAACAAAAAACCCTTCTTATAAGCAAGATGAGGTGATAATTAGGAATAGCCCTATGAAGCGTTAGTGTTTATATTTATGAGACAATATAGTCCTCTTGCAGAAAAAATAGAGCATGAAATTATCCTCAACATTGGGAAAAATGCTTTCGTAATTTAAAAAAATATGATGGAAAACATAAAAGTCGAACCTAAAAGAAATACAAAAAAATCGAAACGCAGAAAATTTGTCATTGAGCTTCACGTTAGCACCCAGGAACACAAGAAATGTTCGAAGTTTTTAGACAATTATTATTAATAAGAGATTTCGAGCTTTGGATGTTGTAAGAAAATTCAAAAACGTTAAGGGTTCTTTTCATAACTTCAGTTGGCAGTCCAAAAAAACATGCGAAATGATAGCGTTTACAATTTATCTTTGTAAAGCATTTGACGGAAGTCTAGAAATATTTCCTCTCGTATTTCGAAAACTTAGCCGCAAGAGCGCATCGAATTCACAAAGAGATTTACGAAATTTCGAAAGGCTGCGAAAGAACTGAATTTAATCACAAAAAAACGGAATTTCGCCATTGCAGCATTTCCAATTAGTCTTACCCCTTCACAGATAATAGTCGCAAATTTTACGAGGCAGAGAATAAAATATTTTTTCCTTAGTCGGACAATCTCAAAGGAAAAGTTAATAAGAAAATTTGTAAAATGCAATAAAATTTAGAATTGAAATGTGGAGAAGACCTGCACACCACACGAATCGAAAATTGAATCAACCGACGAGTTTCCTGCGACAAGGATTAGTGCGAACGCGCCTATGCGGACAGACACGGAAAGACGGACAGGGCGATTTCACCAGGTTCATTTTTTTGACCGCATGGCAGTCTCCGAAAATAAAACGGGCGGGACAAAGAACGAACCAAGGAACGGAAACACTAGCGCCGCCACTGAACGCGGCTCGGAACGAAAACAAGAGGAAAAACAGAAAACGTTACTCCCCGCAGAAAATGCGGTCGGAAAAATGAAGAAAAAATGAAACAACACAACCAGTACGGGGAAATCCGTCGATAGTACCAGCATATTGAAAAAAATAGAAGTCCCGAATCGTCGCGCCGCGATCCGTCTATTTTCATTTTTACTTTTTTAATATCTTCCTCGGTCGCATCTGGAACGAACGGGTCGTTCCGACCGTGCGCGAGCTGGTTTTTCAGGGACCTCGTCGTTCAGACACGGTCGAGCAGGTGGCGTTGGGTCTGCCGTCCTGCGGCCCGGGTAGAGAGAGAGAGCGTTAAAAGAGGGGAGGGTCATTGATCCGCCTGCAGACCCAGTTCGTAGCGACATCTTGGATCGCGTCTGACGACACGGCGCAGGAAAAGCGAGTTACCAGTCGAGGGTAGCCCGTAGGAGGCGTTAGAGGTGTCGTTGAGACGGATTTCCTCCTTCCAGCCGCCATGGCTCTCGAGGGTAATATGCACTTCTGGGAGGAATTCATCGAGATGTACCGCTCCTTTCCGTGCCTCTGGGACATGAACAGCGTGGAATACAAGAACAAGCGACTGAGGAACGCGGCGTACGATCAGTTGGTCAAAAAGTGCCGAGAGGTTTGCGAGAACGCTAACAAGGACTACGTAACCAAGAAGATCAACAACCTCCGGAGCGCGTTCAGGAGGGAGATGAAGAAAGTGATCGAATCCAAGGCTTTGGGACACACCGGGGATGGAGTTTACGTCCCCAAACTGTGGTACTACGAACTCCTCCAGTTCACCGCGGACCACGAGAAGAAAGAAGCGGGAGTCGAGGAGTGGGATTACACGGAAGACGACATTGAGGAAGAAAGAAGCAACACGGAGAACTTTACAGATGTAAGTAAAGTTCTGCGACTTGTGTTAAACTAAGGGCCCGCGTGATGGGTTATGCAGGGCATGGTGCGTATAGGGCTCCGAGAAAAGGGCTTTTACCATACCTCAAAGAAAATAAACTCATAATTCATAGAGGCTATAATATGAATGTTTCATCATTCCAACTAGGTACATTAAATGGAAACCCATTTGTCGTAGTTATATACTTTCAATTCATAGAATTTGTGCCTTCAAATTCGTGCCAAGTTTAACAGTTCATTCATGTGCATCATTCCTCATAGTATATTACGTTTAAGTATTTATTTTTAACAATAACTAATGAATCCCAATTTTGTTTTGCATGCGAGTCCCAAAAATAGGATGCCTTCCCACATTCTAGTTTTTATTAAACGTATGGAATGAATCACCATCATCATATGGTTACGACATGTTTTTGACTCATACAGCCTAGTATAACACACAAAAGGGTCTTTATCTTCACCTTCTCATACGCAATTAATTCTTTCAAAGCATTTAATATTTATTTCCTATTTCCTAACCTCTTTGCTTCTTCCTTAGCATCCTCGTTTTTACGACTTTCTTCTTCTTTCTTGTCATTCTCTTATTACTCTAATTAGGCTCCCACCCACTTCCATTCTATTTAAAACTTTCCCATTCGTTTTCCTCTCGGCCCAAATTATTTTCTACGATCTACGGCATACCCACATCTCAAACGCCTCTATTCTACTCAAAGCTTCCTTTCTCATTGTCCATGTCTCACATCCAAATCTTTTTGATCCTTCACTCATAGAATAAATACGATGCTAAATTAAGTAAACGCAATGCGAAACTCATAGGATTGCCATCTTCATTGTAGTTGATTCCGGGAGAATTTTCTCTAGGTCGAAAAACAACTAAAGTGAGCAATGAAACTTGTTTTATTTACTGATTAGAAAACATATAAAAATTATTTAATCTTTATTTTATGGTCACAGTTAGGGTTGCCACCATGAAAATTGCTGATTCCTGGAGATATCCACCATATGAGTAGTTAATTGCGAGATTGTTTGTATGTTAAAAAACAGCGAATGAGAACAATAAAATTTGTTTTATTTATTATTTAGAAATATATGAATATTTAAGCTTAATTTTATTTTAACATTCTATAAATTATAATAATAAACTCTTAAAAATAGCATTATTTCAAAAGCCAGACTTCATTTATTAAATTTTAATTTCTATTTTGAATTACTTCGAGCAGCGCCCAAATGGTCTGGTTTTTATAGTAGAAAGGCACAGAAATCTTTACAAGAGTAATTAAAATTGGTTCATGCTTGAATTTCGGTCTTGGCATTATCCACTCTTAATTTGTTTCGATATTTACAGCACAATTCATTAATAGCATTGAACACACGTCCGAAATCTGCGTTGGATACTGGAATTGAAAGCACAAACGTTACAATTTTCTTTAATTCTCCGTCAACTCCATTTACTTTTGAAAAGAAATCGTAAACAATTTTGATTGATTCTTGATTGGTTTAAATTGAAATAAAATCAGGCGTGCCTTTAGTGGCACGTCAGAGGTAGTAACCAACATGATCCTGTATAAAGAGTATATTGATACATTAAGTATGCTTCATTGGAATGAAAAAAACGATTCTAACAAAATCTTAACTCAATATAATGTAAAAAGACTAGTAAAGCTGAAGATTATTCAATTACGAAGATTTTGGGCTCCCGGACAAGTTCTGCCAGATTCCGGGAGAGATGTATCTAACAAGTTGGAAATAATTACGGAAGAGGTGGCAACCCTAGAAACTCGGTTTAGCGGCGACGATAAAATGCATGACAATCTTAGAGCATGCACTATTATTGTCCAAATATAATGGAGATTTTGTTGATAAGATATTCCTTTTCTGCCTTTAAATATCTTAAATAATACACTACATAAATTAATCTCGGGAATTAAAATAACCTTAAAAACACAAGCATCAAAATATTTTATGTAAAAAATAAGTATGAGAGCTGCCTTTGATGCGAGGTTTGTGAAAATTTAACACAATATACACACACAATGTGTTACATTTTCATATAACCTCAAAATATTTCCCAAGTCAATTCAATAGATATTGTAACTGCATCCTCGCCTATGTCTAATACAATCACATTCAGTTAAATACAATAATTATCATCATCCGCATGTGTTAGCGATCAATTACCATTTACGAGTTGAAATCACGCGGCTGAGTTCTTGTTCATTCGTTGAGGAGCAAAATTGGAAGGAAACCGCGATAAATTTCAAAAATCCAAATTTTGTTGAGTTTTTAAAACTCCAAATCTAGCACAATGACGCTTTTAAAGACAATAATTTGCATAATTTGAATTCCGTAGTAACCAGCGCCAAACAGTTTGGGAGGGCTAAGAAAGAGACAATAGTCAAGAGTCCGAGAGGACTCGAAAAGAAATTTTTTTCTTTAGGGCCGGTTTCAGACATGGGCACTCACTCAGGCAGAAGGAGCCCTAGGAGCGACCCAGAGGCTACCTTTGCTCCTTGCATGTTCTTATGGATAATAGAGATTGCGCCGGAAAAGAAATTGTCGTGCTAACCTTATGGCAGGGATCCAGAAAACTCAATGCTGCCTTCGAGTTTTTTTTACTCTGCATCGACCGCAAAACTTGGCGTAAATGATTGCAATGTATTCGACATACAGGAGTATTTTTAGCGCAGTACATTTGTACTTAAACCTTGTCCTATAAATTATTTTAATTATTGTAAATTATTATTTTTGTTAATTTTTATTTAAAATTATGTTCACAATAACGGCAAACGAAAATGAATACAATGAGTCTAGTTATTTCATGCAGGATAATGTATACTAGAAGCTCTGCTCCTATGCGCTACGCGCGGCAACCCCGCCCCCCACTCGCTCCGCTCACTCCAATGATCTCGGCGCTACACGCCTCGCATAGCTAGACAAAATCAGAAATGAGAAGCACTTATTGTGTAGTTTGCAGGCGTTCTTTACTAGCGAAGCGGTAGTAGCGTAACGCCTTATGGACAAGTCCCCTCCGTCCGTCTGACTGTCGTGATTTTCATCTCCTAAACAGCAGGATGGATATGAATTAAATTAACTATTAGAGAACCTTATCAAAATTTGTCACCGGATTGTGATTTTGAACTGCATCCGTCAGAACTTTAGCTTTATATAAGCAATTAAATAAACTTATACTCGTATCTCGTTAAATGGAATCCACCAAGCAACAATTAAATACCATACTTTCCTCCTTCTAGGTCTTACATGATCTGTAAGGTATAGATTAAAAAGTTTATTCGGACAGAGGACAAAATTTACCACAGAAAATTCAGCGAGACCACATAATTACGACTTTAGTTTCGGAGATAAAAATCTCAAGAATAATATCACATATTTTGTTTACAACGATCGCTACGATGATTCTATCGGAAAAAACTATTATAAAAACATTTTTTTCTCTCCCAAGCTCTTATATGATCTGTGAGTTATCGATTAAAAGATTTATTCGAATATTTACCACATATAAGTCCGTAAACCATATAATTACCACTTTTAGTTTCGGAGACCAAAATTCAAGTATCGCCCAATCTTTCGAAACCGTTTTATAGGACGCCTTAGAAATCTCTGTGTATTCCATTTATGGAATATACTTTTCCATCTTGTTTACCACAATATACAGCAATATAGAAATAAAACAGTAGAATCACTCCCTCTGTCCATCCCTATTTAAAATTAATTGTTGACGGGCAACCTTTGGACATCGAAAAATAATTATCGGATTATTACCCATTTAAAAACATGAAATATTGCTTAATGCGCAATAAATGCTAATTTTATCGGAAATAGATGTTTTCTAAGTTGTTCAAATCGTTAATGATTTTGATTGAAATTTTCTTAGTGCGGCCAATCATTTGTTTTATCGTCAGACAACTTTTCACGAAAATGTTCAATCGCTATTTATCCTTCATACGTCTGTTTCATTTTAAATTAATTGCAAATGAACTGAAAACGCGAGGCCAAAAATGCCAGTAACCTTAGTAACTTTTTTGAACTGATAAAAATTCGGAGAAGCTTGAATAGTAACAAAAAATGTGAAGAATACCAATTATACAACTGAATTAAAGAAAATAATAGAAGTCTTAAGTCGAAGTCTCAATTATATGACATTTATCAATGTTAAGAAATATAGATCTGCACATCAGATTCCTGCCGATTACATATTAATCAAATGAAAAACGAAAAGTACCTGGAATTGAACTCGAGTCTTTTTTAAACAATCCTCAAAAGTGATGGCCACCTCTGACTTAGCGCATTACTAGAGAAACTCACTAATATACCTGAAATGGGTATTTTATCAGCTCTTTCCAAATGCGTAACTTCACGGCAGGTGGAGATAGACTTGAAGATAATCTTATTCCCTATGGATGTACTCGGATGGATAATATTAAAATCTCTGAGGCAGGAATAGCGAAGCAACTGGGTGCGATAAAGCCCAACAAAAACCCAGGACCAGAAGGATTTCCCGCGCGTGTATTAAAAGAACTAGCAGAAGAAATAGCTCCCTTCCTTCGGATAGTATTCGAGAAATCCCTTACCCTCTGTGAGGTTCCTGATGATTGGAGACTGGCACACGTCACACCCATTCATAAGGGAGGTGACAAAGAAAACCCCGAAAATTATAGGCCGATTTCTCTAACATCATTATCATGTAAGATTTTGGAGCACATTATTGTTAGCAACACAATGCGTTATCTCGAGAGTAGATCGCTCTTAGTCAGCTGTCAACATGGCTTCAGAAAAGGTAGATCCTCTGACACCCAACTCGGTCTGTTTGTGAATGATGTTTTATCATGCGGCGAAAATAATAAGCAGGTCGATGCAGTGTTCCTTGATTTTAGAAAAGCTTTTGACAAGGTTCCCCACCGTAAGTTGTTATTAAAATTGGGAAATCTTGGCGTTAATGTTAAAGTCATTAACTGGGTTCGCGCTTTCCTTTGGAATAGAAAACAAAAAGTAGTCATCGATGGTAAGTCCTCGAGTGTGGCAGATGTAGTCTCTGGAGTGCCGCAGGGTAGTGTGATCGGATGACACCGTAGTCTATAGAGAAATTGGTGGTCCTAGCGACCATCGTCAGCTTCAGGATGATCTGGATGCGTTATCTGTTTGGTGCAAGGAATGGCAGCTAGAAATCAATCAGAAAGAGTAACGTTCTAAACTTTTGGAAATCTAGAAGCCCATCGTCCGTGTTTACCTACTCGATAGATGGTGAGAGCATTCCTGTTTCGGAATCCGTGAAATACCTCGGGGTAACCTTGAATCGTGACCTGTCTTGGGACACCCACATAAGACGAGTGATAGGTGCGGCAAATAAGAAGTTGGCTTTTGTGCGTAGAATAGTCAGGAAAAGCACGGAAAAGGTGAGAGAATCCTGTTATTTATCGTTGGTTAGACCTCAAATGGAATACGCAGCAGCGGTTTGGGATCCATATCAGAGGGGACTCATAAAGGATTTAGAAAAAATACAGCGGCGAGCAGCTAGATTCGTGAAAAAGAATTACGATAAAAAACAGAGCGTTACGTTACTCATTGATGAGCTGTGTTGGCCATCGTTGAAAGATCGTAGATTATAGGAGAGACTTAAACTTCTATATAAATATAGGTCGGAGATATTCGTAAATGAAATGAAGGATATTATTCGACAACCAACGTATATCGGACGGAGGGATAATGTGGACAATATTCGCGAAATAGATAGTAGGACGGAGAGGCATAAGGAGTCCTTTTTCCCTAGGACAATACGTGACCACAATAGATAACTGTGAATAATAATTAGTAAGGAACATGGTGCGCGGCACCCCCTGCCATCCACCGTCAAGGTGACTTGCAGGGTAATATGTAGATGTAGAAATCTACGACCCTCCAGTGGTAGCCAGTTCAAATCCCTGAATAATAAGGTGACGCTTTCCTTATGTTCGTACTTTTGTTTTACGAATCTAGCTGCTCTGCGCTGCACTTTATAATTGAATTATATGCCCCTTCTCGTACGGATACCATATGCAAAGGGCGTATTCCACTTGTGGTCCAACCAGATATAAGTAATCACGTACTTTCTCTGTAGTGTTCCGTACTATTCTACCTATGAAAGCCAGTTTCTTGTGGGCCGCGCCTATAACTCGACGAATGTGCATGTCCCACGAAAGATCTCGACAAATGGTAACTCCTAAATATGTTATATACTCGGCTGCTTGAATATTTATTCCATCTATTTTATACTCGAAACCTACTTCTATGTTTTTACTTTTCCAGAACTTAACTGCGGCATATTTAGTGTAATTAAGTTCAATTTGCCATTCTTTGCACCACGTTGAAATGGCTCTTAAGTCTTTACGCAGCGACTGATGGTCTTCCGGGTTTTAAATTTCTTTATATAGAACGGTATCATCGGCAAAAAGTGTAATTTTACTACAAACTACCGAGCAGATATCATCCACATGACTTAAGAAAAGCAGTGGGCCCAATACACTTCCCTGAGGAACACCCGACGCAACTTAAACGGGGGAGTATTTCCCATCGATAACAACTGTCTGTTATCTATTCGAGAGGAAGTCTCTCACCCAACTGACAATTTTTGGAATGATACCATATTGTCCTAACTTCGCATTTAATTTCTTATGAGATACTTTATCAAACGCCTTCCTGAAGTCAATGAATATGGCATCGGCCTGAGTATTTTTCTTTCAGAATCGCAACAAATCATCCACGAAGAGGCCGTGCTGCGTTTCGCGTGATCTACCTCTGCGGAATCCGTGCTGGCATCCGCTAAGCAATGACCGACTATCTAAATAGCGCATCACAGAACTAAAGATTATGTGCTCAAGTATCATGCACGATAATGAAGTTAAGAAATTTGGCCTAAAATTTTCGGGGTTCTCTTTGTCGCCGCCCTTATGGATGGGCGTAACGTGTGCCACCTTCCAATCTTTAGAAATTACACCTTCCGGAAAGGACTTCTCGAAAATAATTTTCAAATACGGAGCGATTTTATAAGCTAACTCTTTCAATGCTCGCGCGGGTATTTCCTCCGGCCCAGGAGATTTATTTGGTTTAACTGAATGAAGTTGGAGCGCGATACTATTTCCGGAAAATATCAAATCTTCCATCGAGTCGCCCTGATGCGTAGGAATAGGGGTTTCACATTCATCGTCATTAGGAGTAAAAGTTTTCTGAAAGTGTAGATTTAATAGGTTTGCTTTCTCCGCACTATCGTGAACTACATTTCCCGTTTCCGATCTCAGTGACGCAATAGTGGGGCCTCTACCTTGGACTTCCCTGACGTAAGGCCAAAATGCTTTTGGGTTCTCTTTCAAGTTATCCTGTAAAACCTTCTTTTTGTAATTCTGAAACGCATTACAAATTGACACTCTGGCTATGGAGCACGCCCCTGTTGAGGATGTGTTATTTACGCGAGTGGAGTTTCTTTGCCGTCAGAGAGCGCTCCTAACTTCCTGGTTGTACCATCTAGGTTCTGTATTTTCACGCTTCAGTTTGCTTGGAATAAATTTATCTGTGCACTCTCGCATCATATCTCTGAACGTGCACCAGGATTCTTCCGTGTCTGCAATATCTGATACCTCGCAGAAATTAGTATATTTATTTCGCAGAAAAGACCTAAATCATGTGAAATCGGCTTTGGCGAATATATAAAGCTTTCTTTTAGTCTTAACTTTTTTCTCAATGTTTAGCTGAAACTCCACGTACACTGCCTTGTGATCTCTTATTCCCTTAGCAACAGATACCCTATTCATACGCTCAGGAAGATTAGTAGCCAATAAATCTAATATATTATTAAATGTCGTGGGAAATCTCACTAACTGATACAATGAGTGTTTACCAAAAGTTTCAAGTAAAGCCTCACAAGATCCACGCTCTCTACCACCGGAATAAAAGCAATTATGCCTTCAATCAATTGACGGAAGATTGAAATCGCCCCCGATTATAATGGCTTTATCTTTATTAATCGAACATTGCGTCGCCACTTGTTTCTCTAGATAATAAATAGTTTCCACGCTCGCATTTGGTGGTCTATAAAAGGCGCATATATTTACAGTTTTACAGTCGCTCCCTTTCACACTACACCAAACACTTTTGACTTCGTCGTCGTTAATCTGTATTGGGTAACTTTCGTATTTATTTCTCTGCTATAAAGGCTCCACCTCCCGACCGGATATATCGATCTTTTCTAAAAACGCTATAGTCCCGAGGAAAGATCTCCTGACCGGCTATATCCGCCGTTAGCCAACTTTCTGTACCTATCACTATGTCAGCACGCAGACTACGAATAAGATGTTCAAGTTCGTCCTCCTTCCTACGAATGCTGCTACAGTTAACCGTGATGATTTTTAGTTTATCGCTATTACTACGTAGCGATGCCTCGCGTGCTACTGAATTATTATTATTATTTACTGCCTCCTTGTCTTTCCTATTACGTCAACTATTTCTACGCTTAGAATGTATTCTACTGTTAATTAACATCTCGTTCATAGTAGTATGACGGTCGGACGTATTACTACTATTGACGTGCATTTCAACGCTTGGTGAATTCCTTAAATCTAACACTAAAAAGCCCTAGCATGCCCGATCACCCTACTCGCTACCGCCTCCGCAGCCTTGGCAATGTAGTGCACACCAGAACTGTTTAGGGATGCCCTACATGAGTCCAGGACCGGCCTCAGGTCAACGAAGTCCACTCCATTGCCCCTACGGAAGTCCCACAGCCTACGGTTCAGCCCGACCACTCAGTTCCAAACGATAGCATCGCAGTCCATCCGAGGAACAATTCTGCAGATAGTTAGCCGCACAACAGCACCCGACTCATCTCGGACACGAGCAGCCTCAGTGGCCAATCATTAAAAGAACTTAAAACCTCCTCGGACCCGCGCTTCGAAGCGTCGTTAGTCCCAACATGGGCCACAACCCGCAGCGAGGAGCATCCCGTGCCCAATACCGACGCCCTGAACTCCTTCGTCACCTGGGGCACCGAAAATTCTGGTATACACCTGGAGAACACCCGCTCAATAACTCCCTCCCGGAGGGCCCTTTACAGTAAAGGCGCTACCACACGCCGGACGTTGGAGTTCCTATCACTAACAGCCACCTTTTCCCCCCGAGCTCCCCTTGTGCTTGCCCCACCGAGGAGATGTGAGCGGGTGCGGGCGTAACGGCAGTGGAGATGTCCTCTGATAACACCGCAAACCGATTACTAACAGGAAGATGGTCCACCGAAGGCAGATGGATAACGAGAAAGCAATTAAAGATAGTAGAGGATAAATTACTATAAATAAATTGGATATAGTAAAAGAATTAATGAGGTGGTATTCACATGACTCGTTGTCTATTTAAAACAATTTTCGGAAATGGTCATCGCATTTATATTTGCAATTAGAATACCTCATAAATAGGTCTTATCGACTGTAGCAGATACGGGAGGATCGCCCTTGGCGCGCTCCTAGGGCTCTATATACTAAAGGGCCCCGAAAAAATGTTCGTAGTATATATGATTTCAGAAATTCGACCTGGATTCACTATATATTTAGCTTGCAGGGCCCCAATCGTTCAGCGCCAGGGGCCCCAGAAGGCGTAAACCCGCCGCTGCTTATCTTGTAATGGACTTGATAATGAAGTGGCAGGTGTATTAAAAATAGGAGCAGCGATAGTGAATTATTCTCAAGTTGCTATTTACAATGTTTCTATGCAATGTCTGCACCTCTAAGAATTTAAAACGGCAATAGTTATTTATATTTACAATTATGGGAACATAACGGAGGTCGGAAGGCCTGTGAGCGTAGTTTGTAGTGATTGGTAGTTCTAAAACCAATGGAAAACTTACTAGCAGATTGACTGCGTAACGTTCTATAAATTAGTACGTAGTTTTAGGAAGGGCAGTAGGACCATCCTTTTGTTGATTTTACCTTCCCTTTTCAATTCCGTTATTGTGTGTTTTGTTTTTATTTTACGTGCCGCCCACTCAAGAATTGAGAAGTTTAGTTAGCCATTATGTGTAGTCCATACGTGTCATTAATGTTTTTAATAACTACCTTGCGAGCTCTATCTTCCGCTTGCTTTGTCATACACACCTAATAGGTACACGGAGAAGACGTACTAACACTGACAACGACGCAAAGTGTGCAACACAAAATGGTCGCAGAAGGTGGCGAAAGTCAATCTGGCGCGGAAAAAACGTATTTTAACATGCTGCTTGCATGCAGCCATATTGAAATCAGCAGGAAGGGCAGTACGTATTCATAAAGAGTAATTAATACGAATTTCAGTTATGACAGTACCAGGACAAAGTTAAGGAGACGGAGGATATAGGAAAGGGGCAGTCAAAAGTGTCCCGTCACATCCTGCTGACGATATTTACTCGACTAAAAATGGACGTGAAGGGAGTGATATGGATACAAGCTTTCTTAACATGTTAACGCTGGCCGCGTTTTCGCCCGGTAGCTCCTGCGAGCGTCCGATTTTTTCTCATGCGTCCTTGTCGGGCGGGAATGATAAGATTAGGAGGTAGTCTCAATCGGGTATTTCCATGTAAATATAGACACGACAGAAGCTGACGTTTGTTTTAAAAGCGTCTTTATATCGCGTTAATATAAATTTCGCAATCGCTGCTCTCTAACATTCATCTTACAGTCAGAATGTTATGACTCTTTCAGTAAATTCATTCAACTTCTGCCATGATGTTTACAGTAGTAGTCGACATAGTATAATTAATTTTAAACTTAACTAACTTAAATAACAAAAATCGACGATTTGGAGCTCGGAGATGAAGTGCTTAAGTACTGAGCGGTTCTGGGTTCGCTCTGCCGCTTTGTAGGCGTTTTAGAGGTAGCCTTCACCGCCCTCGTCCTTTCGATATCTCTTCGCAAATAATGCCAAACCTGTTTTCCTTTCACCTCGTCTCATGAACCGTAACCTTCGTTGACGGCATTGGACCTCCTCTGCTCGCTTTTACGATTGGGGTGTGGTTTTCGTGAATGGCGAATCGCCCTTGGCCCTCCCGACTTTTACCCGTGAAAAATTATGTAAAGCCGCTGAAAGCACCGCTCAGAATGATCGGTGAAGCGTAACAACTGATCTAACAATGGAATGCCCCCACTGCGAAAAGACCTCCGAATTACTCGTTAGTATTCGAGGGGAAGTCTGATGAGGAAACCTACTTGGTTCCATAACGACACCCCCGTATACCTCAAAAGGACATCCTTTTTGTAGCTTTTGTACAGAAATATTCGGATCCTTATAGGCAGCGTTCTACGGAACAACCGATTAGAATAGTATGTAAACCCTCTCTAACTTTCGGGAAAAATGATTCAATCAAGAAAGTAACAATTTTCTACATGGTTTCTACTGATCCAGTTACATTGAAAAACTGTTGATTTATACAGGAGTGGACACCATTACATTTTATGCAATCACTAACTTTCACAACTATCAGGGTCGAATCATTTTAGAGGAAATAATATAGTCCTCAAATTTCGAACGTCATTATGTGTAGTTACCTTGGTTTGTTATCTGTATAATACCCGCCAAATGTCAGTCTGTTTTTCACGCATTGCCCGAACACTTGTAGATCCAATTACAAAGGGCACTAACTGAACTATTTCCTATAATATTCACGAGAGCAACGGTTGTAAAGCAAAGGTAATTAATTCCACCTGCATTGACGTAAAAGAGGAAATCGTACAAGTATTTCGATATATTTTGCTCCATGGTAAGTCAACTGTCGTTGGTTCCGCTGGCGAAAGACAAAATCCAGTGACACACATTAGAAATTCTAAGACCGGCATCACTGCAGATGTACCATGCACATGCACTAATGCGGATATTGTTCGCTCGACCGTTTTAGGTGATAAATATTGGGTCGAGTTAAAGCAAGCTATTTTTAAGTTGAGCTTGACATTTAAAAAAATATCTATACTTTCTAACGCGCCCTTTTATTTTCTTTCAGAAATACGTCGCGCAGGTCCAGGCTGTGATCGCCCCCGCTCCGCCACCCGAGGAGATACAAATCCAGTCGTCCCCATCCCAGTCCTCAACTTCTTGTCGCTGCGAAATGGCCCACAAGATGAGATCCCACCATTCTTTCAAGAAGAGGAAGAGCGACCTTATAGACCTGGCCTACACTAGACTCTCGCTCCCCAACCAGGCGGACGACGAATTCGACGTTATAGGGAAGAGGTTCGCTTTCCAACTGAGGAAAATGGACGAGCACCAGAGGCTGATAGCCGAGAAGATCATCTACGACGTCATGTTCCACGGAAGGCTCGGGCGTCTCACGGAATCCTCAGGATTTCACCTGATCCCTCCTAAGGAACAAAAGAACTGAGACGAATTTTTGCTGAGCCACTCCTCTACCCGAGCAAAATAGGAGTTGGTCCAACATTCTGCAGAGCAATAAAACTACTTCTCTCCTCTTTGAAAATTTCCAATCCTCCACTCCCGCCTTCGAATCCCTTAACCATGAATTAGACGGTCTAATAAAACCAAAGAGTTCTTATTAAATAAGAGAAAATTCACAGTTATCAAGATTTTCTTGCATCACGATTCACTTTTAAAAGAATTACTTTAGGTTTGTGATTAATAATATGACCTAAAACCGTAGCAAGTCAATCGACTGTAATGACTATATTTATTGCAAATATTCAGATTTTTCGAACATTGAAGAATTGTGTGTAAAACGTTATACATTGTGTATATAGGAACTGAAATATGTTTTATTTTTATGTAATACCATTGATGTTTTATGTACTTGAATTTTTGATGATGTTTGCGATTAAAAATTATGAAAAACAAAGGAACCACTATCACTGCAAGGCAATTGTTTTTAAGGCATCTATATGTAAAAAAGGTTAATGTAAGAAGCGTTAGAATGCTCAGGAGATTAAAACATTGAAGGAAGGACTATCAAAACAGTAAAATATATTGATGACCAAGTTCCTCTAGCAAGAATAGAAAAGGATAGTCAGAAAATTATAAATAAAATGGTAATAGTAGGTAGAAAATATTGAAAGGAAATACGGAAAATTTCAAGGCCAAACGAATATCGTGAATAGAACAAAACTTGAACATAAGGTTTGGTGGAAAGTCATTCAGACAGAATATACCTTGGAAACATCATAACAGGAGATGCAAAATATATCGATGAAATAGGACTAGAATAGCAAAAACAATACGCCGCTTTCAGAAGAAAGAATCTTCTACTAGGATGAAAAATAAAAAAAGACACGGAAGAAATTGATAAATAATGCATAAGTATGGCTTCATATGGAGCAAAAACATGGACACTCTGGAAAAATTATAAAAAATACCTACTTGGGAAACTTCGAAATGTGGGCATGGATGCTGAAGATAAAATAGGATGAAAAACGAGGAAGTATGTACTACGAAGAATAGGAGAGAAGCGAATGACTATACAGATTACAAGAAAGCGGAACGCGAATTGGATTAGACATTACCTTAAGAGAGAGAGAGAGCATGATTAAAGGCGCGTTAAAATGAAAAGCGAAAGGGGAAGGAATAATTTACAGTTGATAGAGAAAACCCAAGAAATGAAGAAGATTACGGAAAACAGGAGTACGTGGAGAACCAGTTTGAAGCAATTAGGAGCCTATGGACAGACTACCTATGATGATCATGATGATGTTTCTAAACCCAAAATTTATTTCTTCACAAACTATGTAGTCAGAAAAAATATCTTGAGGCAGTATGCAAATATTTCTACGGGCAACTTAAGTCTGCCTAAGAAATTTAATTTTTTTCTCTGGCCTTTTCTTTCTCCACTCCACTGGCCCCAGAAGGTTATATACGGGAAACACGAAAGTGGAGACAAAGGTGAACGCACTGGCCAGTCATACATCATGCAAATATGTAGAAAGTGATGCGAAGAGAAAAATAACGAAACGGAAGATGAAAGGAATGAATTAGTTGGAATAACTGTAATAAAAATCACCAATCTAAAAACAACGAATTTCCAGTCGGTCATTCTCGGTGCGGGAGCGTTGATATCATGAATCCCAGAAGAAAAGAGAAAAAGGTTCGAGTTATAGAAATTCTTTTCGACGCATACGAACACGAACGGGGAAAAACATCCACGTAGACATACCAAATTTTCTAGCTTTAGAAGCTCGAATTAACGAGGCTCGACTGTATATACGAGTACAAACACACAAGACACGCCAGTTTTCCAAGCATACTGTAATGACTTGGAAGATGAAATGTATACAGTTACACTTATGTACCTTTAATACCCCGATAACTCCAAGAAGATATTTGTTCAGTTATACTATATGCTCGAATTTTCTTTAACCGGAATAACTTCCCTCTTCCTTTGGGGCTCATGTTGACTAGATACGATAGTATTTTCGTCGACAGCAAATTTTTTATGGCGAAAAATATCTACATTCAAGAGGAAATTGAGGTCGCGGAGTAAAGGACGACGACAAGACTCGAGCCTAAGTTATTACTCATTAACCGTCCCGTTACTGTTACTGAGGTTAATGATCAATACAAAGACGAATAACATTATGCGATCGCATATCATACGAATCATTCATTCCTTTTATTCTTCAAAAACGGATAAGTGTCCATATGGAGCGAACTGATACAAGATATTAAAAATAACCAACTTGGCTACTATATGAATACGTCACATAACCTCGAGAGCTATGGCTTAAAAAATGAAGATCGGGTAATATTTTTCTAAGAACCAAATTCGTGATGTGATTTAGTCCTGACGAAGTTCACGCTTCGGAAGGAATTGGCAAGAAAATAAAAAAAATAGGTTTTGATCAAAGCGATCAGATAATATGCATATGATTCTTTCTCTCGAATACTCTTATGATAAAGGAAAAACGAAGAGAGAAGAATAGTGCGCGAGAAAGTTTGCTTTGGAGAAGGGTCGAGCGAAAAAATGTAAGAGACGGAAATAAAAAGAAACAACGCGAGAGAAGGACATGCAGGAGAAGAGAGGACGAAAGAGAAATGTGTGGAAAAAGTCCTTTTCTCGTTTTTAGATTAAGGGTTTCTCCGAGCTGAATAAAAATGTATAAAAAAGGAAAGAAAATGTGGTGGGGGGGGGGGGGAAGAGATGGGAGATTCGTTGTTGGAGTAGCTTCAGAATGTCGGAGGTTGAATGGACAAAAAAGAGAAACTTTTCCCAAACTTCCTCTCTCTCTCTCCGCTACGCCGTCTTCAAAATCACATAAGGATTTCCTTTCGGGTCTGTCTTTTCTGCCCGAATGTGTTTGGGCGTTTTTTTTCTACAGAGGCGTGGGATGGACCGGATCGTATTTTTTGTTGCCATTTCTAGAAATTCAACCGAAAAGACATGTAAAACCGATTTTTCAATAACAAATCCGATTACACGGCAGTGAAATTGGCGATGAGCTCGCAAAAATAGCTAGTTACACACACGGCCGATGGAGAGATTTATGGCGGAATATTTGACAGCGGCCGATTCCACCAATCGAGAAGTTTATTTATTTACCGTGCGTCCGAAAGAAATAAACTTTAGTCGCAAAGTAATGCGGTTTTCCGACTATCAAAATTCACATAAAATATAGCATTTTGAAGGTTTGAAGGTCCATAGCCGAGATTGAATCTTCGAAGAAGTAATGAATTAAAATGCTCGAGTGCTTTTAATACTGTTAACGTAAAAAACGTAAGTTAATTTTAATATTCCTAATAATTTCAATAACGATGGGTGACCTAAATTTCCCAAGCTTGTATTTTTAAGTAAAAACAGTATCGAGGCAAAAATTTCATTTTAAATTGAACTTAAAATTACTTTTAATACTGCTAAGACCTGCAACTTATTTACTTCTCATATTCTGTAATAACTCGTAAACAGCCGTTTTGGCCTTTTACAATGAACATCATAAAGATAGCAACAACAATCACGTACAGCCATACCCTCGGCAGGATTAGAATCCGCGACCCTCCCATTGGGAGGCAGAGACGCTAACCACTTATCTACCAAGGTCGGCTGGATAAGGAAGCTCACGGTTAAAAATTGTTTCTTGTTATCAGTGTTGTTATAATAACACAACATAAGATTTAAAAATAAAGAAAAATGTTCCTATTACTTCGGCCCTATCGAAGATCAAGGAGTAGACGGGAGGCTATCAAATCATGGACGATCAGGGACGAGCAAGGAACAAACCACTTCACCACCAAAAAAATACACTTTAGTTAATAAACTCTCTTAAACTTTAGGACCGAAAACACGTGACCGTTTTTCAATTACAAACATGCATCGGGGCATAAAATCGGCCAATTCCAGTAGCATCTCGTCCGCTATTCCACGCACAGCCTCGAGTAGAGAGGAGAGAGTAGGGTATATTTCCATCACGCCGTTGATGAAAAAGGACTGCGAGACGGAGATAAGAGAGATTGGGAGATCTTCGCGATTAGGGTACCGGAAAAGGGAAATGCACAATACTCTCTCTCTGACTAGCTTCTCCCCAACACCTCCAAAACCAGACTCCCACCTTAAAACCCGTTCCCTCGGTAAGAGGAGTTTTATCCCCCTCCCAACCGTCCGCCACGCAACAATGAACTCCACGAATCCCCCAAGGAGCGTTAAGGGGGAAAGAGGCGTTGAAGATCCTTTAATAAGCTCCACTCCAAATACCGCTCAAGTGCCAAGACGTGGGGGCAAGAGAGTGAGAGGGTTAGAGTTGGAGAGGGACAATGGGGGGAAGGCAGGGTGGGAGGAAAGGGGAGAAAGACCCTACTCGCAATCCTCTCCCGCTTCTGCGGTTCCGGAAGAGTAAACACGGTGCGAATAGCGAAGGACACAACCGCCCGATGGGGCGCTAAAGCAAGGAAGTTAATTCCAAACAGCCTCTCCCTAACTTGCTCCCTTCCTAATCTCCTTCTCCCACCTTCCCTTTCTCTCTCTCTCTCTCTTCCACGGTCCGGCAAGAACTTTGGAGAGTTCTTTTTTTCCTATCCCTAGAATGTCGCGTTTAAGATGCGTCTTTCCTTACTTTTCGTTTGTCCGCTCCAGTGATTTCGGACTTTATTTTCAGTTTAAAAGCTTCTTAAAAAAAAGAAGTTCCGTCGCGGAGTACACTCTCTCTTTCTCGTCTCGAGTTCTAACGGGGGGAGACGATTTCTTGCTTCCGGCAGCTCGTGTTCTCATTTAACGAATCGACGTTCTTATTTAACAAATGACGTACCGACTGAGTTTTTATTTTATTGCCTCGCGCACGGCCGGAAAGTCGGGGGGGAAAAACCGCCCGTAATTTTATTGTGAAGACATAGAACGGATGGAGAAAAAAAATCGAAACCCGAAGAAAGTATCAATTTTTTTATTGTTCGACTGCTACGACGAGCCGAAATGTCGAATCATATCGATTCAAGTCTGACGTAACAATTAATCGAACCATAACATGAACTTTCTATAATATATTACTTTATTTGGATAAAAAATACAAATCTTATAAAAAAGTATTACGATTTCCACAATGGTGGTGAACATTTTTAAAGTTGTTGTAACAGCTGTGGAAATTGTTAACTTTTTTATAAAAGCTGCATTTTTAACAAAGAATTTATATAGAATGTACTTACACTAAGTATTATCGTGTAATAACAATAATATATTTAACTCAAATATTTGATGCGTTTTTCCTCATAAAGTCGAGCTAAAAATTAACAAATGAATTTAAAAAATTGTTAGTAAATTTTCTCTTATCAAACGGATGGAGAATGTACGTATTACAAAGTGCGAAAACGTGGATGGTGAGATGACATCAAAAAACCTATTAGAGAGAGCTCATATCAGCACGTGAATCATATCAAATGAATGGCAAACGTAACTTTGACGACAATGACCAGGGACGTACTGATAAGCCCCGCAATGGGGGGGAGGGGGGGGCGGGGAGTCGAGATTTAGGGGGCCCCAATCATTGAAACCGTACTGACGAAGGCGTCTGACGCCCGCTTTAGAAACCCGAAAAATGTAATTGCGACTTCTACAAGATTTGTCAAATCGAGCCGGCCATTCTTGATTTATTTGCGTTTATACTGGGAGGTGACGTCACTCGATGCTTAATCTGTTTTTGTCCTTAACGCGTTTTATTGCAAGCTTAGTGCAAATGCACTTGAAGCTCGAGTCTAACAATGCAAAAATCCAGGATGAACAATGCCGGCTACCATAGCAACCTCCTTTTTGAAATGTCGAAAACCCGGAGAAAATCGAATGTAAACTTGAAATATGAGCAAACACGAATTAAACAACAGAATCGGCGGTAAGAATAAGAATCTTCATTTCTTTATGCGTGCAATGTTATAAATCTCGAGTCCGAGTTTAAAATGGTAAAGAATAAATGTCTACACGTCGTATTCTAGCCGATCACGTGTTAATCGAATGAAAATACGAAAACTATCCTGGTATCGAACCCATGATTTTCCGGGGAACAACTACCCACTTAAAACCTGTAGGAGATCGGCCCGAGTATTCAGGCGAAAGATTTGTCGAAATCGAGCCTACCGTTCCCGGTTTAATTGCGTTCATGCCGGATGGCTTCAGACGCAGGCAGGGACACAGCGATTATAATATATTAGATATTGTGTGCATTTACTTCTTAAGTGAAACATGACTTCTGTGTCCACTGTTCAGGGTCTAAAGGAGTGGATCCCAAACATTTTTGTCTACGATCCAAAATTTAAAATCACATTCACCTTGCGACCCAAGTGGTAGCGGTACCTACACTGCACCCCAGCAAATCAATGTAGATTTATTATAATAATAATAAATGAAACGTTTAAAAAATGTAGACACAATTGCTCAATTTCTTCCAATTGTATTATTTTTCTGTATAAAGGTAAATTCTTGAAATGGGTGCACAAAAAACAAAAGGGAATCATTGCATCAAGGCATTCCTTCACTGAAATTTTAGGAAAGTTTTCAATTATTTTTAGAGCAAAGAAATCTGCAAGCACTAATTTACTTGAAACTAATAAAAATATAAACATCACTCGGCTCGGCTTTCATGATGTTGTTGAACCTTCGTGATAAGCTGATACAACCTTAGTTTAATATTGATGGAAAGAGCGCAGCACAGATCATGCTGAGGATCGAGTTTATTTCTTGCCTCTCTTGGTGGTCATTCTCCACATTTATACTTACTGGTATAGAAAATTTACAGTTTTTCACTTTGGGTCTGGGGATCATCCGCGAACCATCATAAGGCCTTCGCGTTCGGGTCGCGGACCTGGGTTTGAGAACCCCTGCTCTAAAGGATGACGACTTGACTTCAATTACCGGTCGGTTCAGTTATCACTCCTTTAGGCCTCCAATATCATCATGAAGTAAGTTTTTGTTTTCATATATAAGGTACATGTACATGGTAGCTTTTGGTTGACATGCATTTTGGACACTACGAGCCGCCCCTGATGGCACATTAGATTTTACAGATTGTATTTATTCACTGAGGGACCGTTCACGTATTACGACAGCAAATGTTTAACTATTTTTGATCCCATTCTGCCCAAATGGCAGCAACCGTCAGCATTTGGGCGACCATCTCCCCCCTCGTATTACGTAAGAGTTCGCTGTACTCCCATTTTTAATAAAAATTAGAAAATGCAAAGTTATGCATGGGAATACATTCTAATGCCTTCTTATAGCGTTACAATGCATTTTAATGCTCTTTAAAGCAAAATGAGAAAATATTTATCAGAGTAAACAAGGCAAAGTTATGTTTACCGAAAAATCAGTTAAATACGGCGAAAAGAATTCTAATGTCGGGTGAAACGCAGATAACGAGCAGATGGAAGCTTGCTATGGACGAGCTGTCGCGACACGTAAATCGAACGTAAAAAGTAAAAAATTTCTTAGACAAAAAATCTTTTGAGTTAGAGCGCCCACAAATCCATCAACTGATATTAACTGGTATCCGAGTATTGAGTATCCGAGCATTGAGAACAGTCTGCTATTTTGGATAATAGGTATATCCTCGCTCTTTAAACGGCATCTGTTAGTGGTGGGGTGGGGGTGAAGGCTTGGCGGGCAGGGGAAATACTACCATCACCTCCCACCCCTGTGATGAGTCCTCTTCCCCGTGGCGTGAGAGCACGTCGCCCCCTCCCTCTCTAGCCCTTGCGGGAAGATAGAGAGTGCGCTGTGGTGCGTGAAAGCTTGCGAAAAACAAAGGCGAGTATTAAGGGTTGATTGGTATCGAGTATGGAAAGCAAACAGATATGGTCCAACGGTCTGTTTGAACCTACGCCTATTATTTCTTAACTGATATTCCAATAACAGATTTTTGAAAAATAGATATCACTGATATCTGTTCCTGACCGGTATCTGTTACTAAATACCAGGTTGATATATATCGCTCACCCTTAGTGATAACAGAAACAAACGATCGGCGAAGCGAGTGTTAACGCTGAGGCGTTTTATGGAAGTTACCTACGTCATTGATATAAGTTAAACCGCGCTTCGAATCAAAAGCATACCACAGAAAGCGGAATGACTGACAGGGAGACCGCAAGAAATAAGGAAAAAGTCGCTAAAATTCTCATGGAGACTATTTTTAACGATGAGATATGGTCGCGTGTTATTGCATCCGGCTAGCACGGTCGCCACGGCCGCGGGATATAAAAATCCTGACACCTCGCAAGCGGGAAACCAAATTTAGTCTCAACGAGGAAAACTCACATTTGCATTGAATCGCCGAGTAGAGAAGTCGTAAGCGTGTAACTTTTGCTTCATAATCCCTACAATTGAAGTCTGATGATAGGTAGGGCGTGGATATTTCGAGTTAATAAAAACTTCATTTGGAGGGTAATTATCGGAATTTAACATTTAAAAATCGTGAAAAATCGGATTTCAATAAAAGCATTATTTTTAAATTATAGGGTCTTATTTTATCTTTTATGATTCACCTACAACATCAGCATGACCAATGTTTCTTCGGTAATATTATTCCTCTCCAGAGTTTGAAAATAACACGATTACCTAAATGAACGCTCGACATCATAGCAATCTATTGGTATACTATATATCAATGTTAAGGCAAACTTTTTAAATTTTGGCTATCGGACTCCAACACCAATCCAAAGTTTAATAATATCAAACTTTTTTAAGAGGTGAGGATTCTAATAAATAAGCTTGAAGTTCGAATTTAATCTGCTCATTCACATCTCCTTACATGGCCAAAAATTTGACGTAATCAACAGCATCTGGGGCATGTATAGATTTATTAAAAGAATCGAATACGGATGTCTTTCTCCATAAAGTTATGAAAGATGCATGAAAATTTTAATTAATTGCAGTCACGCATTGTGAAAAAAGAACTTCCGAAATGTAATTTATAGCCGTAGTAATTTCTGCTGCGCTAGGTAACGTTTTCGTAACAATGGTATGAACACACCTGTTTCTAGCTATTTCCTGGGAAATTCCATTTACTTCTTAAGGCGTATGTCGACAATGTGGCCAATTCGATGTAGTATGTAGCTTAACTTTCAAATCATTTTTTGTAAATTAGTAATTGGTGCAAATCGTTCTTATAAATATCAAAGTAAAATGTATAATTATTTATATAGCTAAAATATTAAATTTTGTCATTGATTTCTACTACATTTTTACTATCAGCTATCTCAAAGTCTACTAAAAATTCAAATTGGGAACCCTGGCTCTTAAACGTCTTCAATCAATATTTTCACTGAAGGTTTTAAAATTCAAATTTTCGGAGTCTTCCGGATACAATCCGAATTAGAAAAAATCATTCGGAGTGTGTATATATGGTAAAACCCTAAAAATCCATACCCTAACGATAGGTGATTGGCGAAACTAAGAAAAGGTTGCCTATATAGATAGGATAGTATGGATTAGTCCTAAAAATTAGAGAAAAATGTTATTTATCTTTGGTAAGGCAGCAGGTAGAATATGCATAGCTGCATGGGGTTTCATAAAGTAGAGAAAAAGTGCAGCGCAAGACAGTTTTATAAAAAGAAATTGCGTTAGGTCGCTAACAGAAGATTTGAAATGGGCATCGTTAGAAGAACGCATATAACAGGCAGTTAGAAAAGTATATGACGGGCCAGCCAACAAACGAGGTCATATCTTATCAGGAATCCAACATATTTCGGAAGGCTCGATAATGAAGATAAGATTCGGGAGAACTGAGCGATGAAGGATTATAATAGGAAAACGATACATGAGAAAAGCTGGGGACGTGTTTGGTGCTGTGCCCCTCCTGCCCTGCATCATTAAGGAGATTTACACGGCTCCCTAAACCATCTCTTTCTATCAGGTATAGATGTTCGCTCGCGACCTGTCCAAAGTGAGTGTTTATTTATATGAGTGTTCTAAAATATTAAATTATCATTTTAATAAGCACTGTCTTATTCACCTATGGTAGGGCTCTTTTTACACTGAGTTTTACTCTATGACTTTGAAAAAAAGACATATTATTAGGTATCCGAGTCCTTGCCTAGGGAGATACTTAAGAGAGAAACAGCAAAAGAGAGAAAACTTAGCATTCCTCTAAAAGCGCAAACTCATATACCCTAGGATTAAATGCGCCATTATGGTAGATAAAATGCTGTTTTTTTACAGCTACAAAAGCTACAAATCAAATTCTGAATTCTAGAGAGTGGTCATACTTGCTCTCATTTTAATATCGCCAATAAATGACGAAAGAATTGCTCGAATTCGCGAGAGAAAACACTCGAGGACTACCTACTTTTATCGTTCTTCTATAAGTTTTTGAGGATTTAAAACCTTGAGTTAATATATCCTATGACTTATTCTTTTTGACGTGTAGGCTTATCTTCTTTTTGACATTCAAATTAGAAAACGTTGACTCACGAGCAATAGATCTAAACCATTTTAACTAAAAGATCACAAGGATTCTTATTCTGTTCATCGTTTTTCGTCTACAGTTCGAAATTCCTCACGTTAAACGTTTAATTCGCATATTTTGGGAAAATCTTGCCATTTTAACGGGATGTTGCCCTGCCTACCAATTACATTGTTAAACTTCGAAATCCTATTGTTATTTCAATCCTTATGGGTTTAAGCGTGCTTTGAAGGCTTTAAATACGAGATGGAGAGAAACGAAAGGAGGGGGAAAACTTTGCATAGCAATCAATATAAACAACATTCGTTGCGTTATTTACGCGAAGGTATACCAAAAAATCTGAAATACTACTTAAAAAGATTAAAATCGTTATGATGAGCTAAATTCAATATGAATAAAATAGAAACGGTATGAAAATCTGAGATATTCGCTGGACGTTTCAATAAACAAACCGAGCATGTAAAATATTTATAGCGCGAAGGATTGTGCGATTGATTACGGGAGTTAGAAGTGGAGTGCTTGAGGACGGTTTTGGAAATAAGGAGAGAAAGAGAGGTTTAAAACAATCAAAGAATCACAAAAATAATAATATAAAGCTAAGTTTTCAGTCCGTTGGTCTGAGTGACAAGCTATTGAAACGCGAATAACTCGATCAATGATGTAGATAGAAAATTAAAATGTTGCAGAAATTGATATAATGAGCTAATCAGAATTTTTTATTTAGGGTTGACATAGCAATTAAAGAAATTACTGTCCGTTTGTGGCGCTAATTTGAGGGGGGATATATTGCACTTCCCTTGAATAAAACTAATTAAATTTTAAGTGGGGCTTGTGTAGAAAAACTGGGAATTTTAGGGGCGCCAGGCATAAACTCCGGGGCGCAAGGGTTAAGGAGTGACCCTGCAAGCTCAGCATGTGGCGAAAAGTGGGTATCTGGAACAAACACTGGTGCATTGGGATTGAGAGAGGTTTGAGACTCGGTGAAGGAAAGAGATGTTTACATACGGAAAAAAATTCCAAATTATATTTGGAATCGAATCCGGATCTTCCATTTTCCCGGTAGATGCTTTGATCAAGCAAGCTACCTCGTCAGTCTAATTCTTCATTCTCGAATAGGGATATCTACATTGATAAAGGGCTAACTAAGAAAAAAAAATCGACGATTTCTCCTGCATCTTATGCAGCCGTTGATACATATCCCAAGATTTATCGGAAAATCAAAGATCAATTTGATTTCTTTCTTTTATATAATGGGAGCTGGAGGACTCTTGGAAAGGTAACGATTAAATTTCCATTGAAAGAAGAAAAGATGAGAAACAATAAGCAATAAAGTAGTATGCAAGCGCTTCCGGTTTCAGAGATACAAGAGATTCAATAAAAGCGACATCGTACATACATACCAGTAAGTTAATAAGGAAGTCTTTCAAAAAGAATAATCATCTCTCCGATTTTTCTCATAATTAACCTCATTGAGAGTCATTATTCAAATTCCCTCTCTCGCTAGGAAACTCGCAAGACTTTCTCTCGTTTAAGGTAAGAAGTGGTTCCGTGAGAATCACTATAATCGAAAGGAGATCGTGTTCCTTAATAGGTTTTGGAGAAATAATATCTTGCATGAATAATACATATTTAGGGACGAAATATTAAGTACTGAAAAATCACAAGTTCAGTTTCCTATTAAGTTTCCGCTCGATCGTTGAAAAAATGAAAAAGTGAGAAAATAGGCATCGACGTAAATACTAAAGCGAACGCAGAATATTCGTATGGTTTAAAAAATACCGCGTGGCTTGTTTAGTTATTTCTCTTCGCTACGTATATATCAGGGAAGATCTGGCTGAACCGATTTCAACCAAATTAGGTAGGTACATAGAATATTCACATAAATACATGACCAAAATGACATATTTGGACCGGATAGACCTAGCAGGGGTGCCACAATTGCAAATTAAACTTTTCGGTAGTTATGCTTTTGGAAGGAATTGGCCGACCCGAATTCAAACAAATTTGGTATATAGAATTTTCACATAAATTCATGACCGAAATGCCATACTTCTACCCGATTAACTAAGTAGGGGTGCCACAATTATAAAGTTAAACCTTTTGGTAATTATGAATTTTGAAGGAATTGGCAGAACCGATTTCAACGAAATTTTGTATAAAGGAGTTGTGCAAGATAAAAAAAAACAAAACTAAGATTTTTAGGATAGATATACAAAGCAGGGCTGCCAAAATAAAAGTAATAAAAATTTTCTTTTTATAAATTTGTGTGTTGAACTGTCCGCATCGGTTTTAACCATATTATAATATTTATTATGTACATACACACACTTATATATATATATATATATATATATATATATATATATATATATATATATATATATATAACAACTTACGGAAAAGGAAAGGTAAAATGAATATATGGATGTCAACAAGGTGTTGGGATGAGGAAACCCAGTGAGCACTCACCAATCAGACCAATCATCCCAACACCTTGTTGACATCCACATATATATATATATATATATATATATATATATATATATATATATATATATATATATATATAAAGAAAACTTTCCCGAGCGTAGCCGGGCGTATCTGCTAGTAGATAGATAAGAGCTATCTTATTAAAACAAAAAAGTACACTGTGCACAGACAAACGGACAGACTGCATAATTTCATTAGCACGCCTTTTCTTTTAAGAAAACGTTCTATATCTAGCCCAAACCCTAAATCTTTAAATTAGGGGAAAGAATTTCTAAAGCGGAAAATTCTACTAACTTATCTTAGAAAAAGCGTTTTCAACCAGTATTCTGCAAAAGAGTCTATAAATATGTCACCCTTTTCAAATTACCAGTAATAATAAATAAAAATAAATAAATTAGTGTGCGTATCTCGAGTATCAGCAACATGAATTTAATTTGTACACGTGTGTATAGATAGTAAATAACTATTTTTAAAGATATTGGGGTTCCGCAAAAAAAATTGGTTTGCAAAATGGTTCCGCGGCCGAAAAAAGATTGAAAATCACTAGCGTAGATAAACGCACCGCAGGAATAGCATAATCTCATTACTCAAGTTTATCCAAATAAAAATCAAGGAGTTCATATTATAGCTGGAATCCAAATGATAATTTAGTTATGTCCAATAGCCATAATAAAGGATTCATGGTTTTTGGGGCTGGCAATTCGCCAACTGCCAGTATTCTAAGTTCGAACGTTAAAGGAGAATATGAGTTATTCAAGTAATTTATGATGAGCTTTCAAATAAATTCAATAAGAATCAGCATTAAATCGAAGATTATGACGAAAAAAATAGAAATTATAGTAGAACATTTCCGTAGATTAGATTGGGTTATAATTGGGGTTCGAATTCGTTCTTCTTCCGAAATACGGGAAAGATTCCCCTAACTCGTTCTCAAGAGGGAGCTGTTTTGGGAAGGCACGCAGCGGTACACACTGCTATTAAAAGACGAAACTAGTCATCTTTAGCGATCGCGTAAATTTAGAATGCGAATCTGTTCCATGCGAAAATAAACTGCAGCGAGTTGGGAAGAATGGAGGGAAATCCATCCTTGTAAAAAAATCTCGGAAAAATGGCCAGGGCATCGAAAGGAACGCGAACGAATAGTTTGTAAATACACGTGACTAATGAAACCGTGCTGAGTTGTTTTATCGCGCATAAGGACTTCGGCAAAAAGCAAAAAAAAAATAGTTACGGCGCGACTAGGCAGCACCACCAATTCCGCGAAGAGTAATTCTCTCGGCGGTTAGTGTATAATAGTACCACTCATAATCAGGACTTTTTAAAAGACAAAGTTCATTATTCCAACCGCTATAACTTATCCATTTCCACTCCACTATATTTATATAGAGCGGAAAATACTTGCTGCAGTATGTATTTACACCTATTTGAGAATGGTAATATACTGCAATTCACGTTTTAACGAAAAGGAGAAAAGAAACTCTCGAGGGGTCGAACCCAAGCACTTTTTAATTAATTAATTAATTAAAATGTGCGGAAAAAACTCAGCTGGAAGAATTGTCTACATGACTCGAGTAGTTTTGAGGTATCCTACAGCGTGGTAAACGTAACGCTTTTCCTGAGGCGGAAAAAGACTAATCAAAAGAATAAAAGGATTTGATTGCAGGTGCATGGCCACATTAATCATTATAATGATGTCAAGTTATGATATAATGGCCCTAACCTTCATATTCCAGCAAAAATTCCATCGAATTAGAATGGAAATTTCAATACAGAATACGGACCATAACCATAAAAACCTCACTAATTGGATTTTCTTAATAGCCCGAATCAAGTATTTTCTCCCCCTCTGATCCGATTCGGTGACTCGATGTCCTTTAAATCGAACCCTTGATGAGATACAGTTTTGTTGGTATCTACCTAAAAGTTCGAGTTCAAGAGGACCTATTTCGCGACAAGATAAATCGGATGATATTTGATCGGATCTAGACATTCGACATACGTCCGAAAAAATCTTCATCCGACAAATTTTCAAGTCACAATTATAATAAAAGAAATCATTTCATTGAAACACATTCACACAGCAAAAGGAAATGTATACAGAAGCAATCTCTGGCCGCGAATCTCATGAGTGGATAACGAGTCGCCCGCCGAAAGGAGACCGATCCCGCCGAGATCTGGATCAAAGGAATTCGACCTAGCCGAGCTCAAAGACGCGCACGTTAATTTTCGATTGTAATTCCGAGGGCGACGTAATGAATTAGGGCAGAGAAGCCAAAGCCATAACGAACGCGGCGGTTCGGTAGCGAGATCATACACGACGTCGTCTCTCGAACATCACGAAGGGGATGATGGGAGGGCCGTTTAGACCTCGGAGAGAAATCGGCGCGGATGACCATATCAAATTCAAATGCGTTCTTCGGAGGCTTATTATGATGGTGACGGCGGTACGCGGCAAGATTATAATGGTTATGTCAAACGTGGGTCACCATATCACTATCGCTAAGATGCTGTACTGAAAGAAAGACTACCAATTTGAAACGTTCGGATAATTTTTTCTCTCTGGACCACGTCGTAATACTGAGTCAGGAAACAAGGTAAAGATCATTTATAAATTTAACAAGCGAGGGGATAATTGCAGAGAAAATTACATAAGACGGTTTTTTTCCTTGTTTTATGGTTACGACGTCATCACAAGATTACATCTTTGGTTGAGATCGTCGGTCTTGTAATATAGTCTGCAAATTCCTTTTAAAGGCTAGAGGCAGCTAGAAATCAATCAGAAAAAGAGTAACGTTCTAAACTTTTGGAAATCTAGAAGCCCATCGTCCGTGTTTACCTACTCGATAGATGGTGAGAGCATTCCTGTTTCGGAATCCGTGAAATACCTCGGGGTAACCTTGGATCGTGACCTGTCTTGGGACACCCACATAAGACGAGTGATAGGTGTGGCAAATAAGAAGTTGGCTTTTGTGCGTAGGATAGTCAGGAAAAGCACGGAAAAGGTGAGAGAATCCTGTTATTTATCGTTGGTTAGACCTCAAATGGAATACGCAGCAGCGGTTTGGGATCCATATCAGAGGGGACTCATAAAGGATTTAGAAAAAATACAGCGGCGAGCAGCTAGATTCGTGAAAAAGAATTACGATAAAAAACAGAGCGTTACGTTACTCATTGAAGAGTTGAGTTGGCCATCGTTGAAAGATCGTAGATTACAGGCGAGACTTAAACTTCTATATAAATATAGGTCGGAGATATTCGTAAATGAAATGAAGGATATTATTCGACAACCAACGTATATCGGACGGAGGGATAATGAGGACAATATTCGCGAAATAGATAGTAGGACGGAGAGGCATAAGGAGTCCTTTTTCCCTAGGACAATACGTGACCACAATAGATAACTGTGAATAATAATTAGTTAGGAACTTGGTGCGCGGCCCCCCCTGCCATCCACCGTCAAGGTGACTTGCAGGGTAATATGTAGATGTAGATATCAATGCTATGTAATATTGTGTGTCCCATTTAAAAGCAGTGCACTCGTTACCATGGATGTTTTAATTCCCAGCGTTAAAAATCAGTAAATTTTCCCTATGTTTTGGATTAAAAACAATTGTTCGCCCTTATTCAACAGGGATTTCAATTCTCTTTACAAAAAAATATAAACTTTTATACTTATAATTCTCCGCGCCGATTTCATGCTTTTCTGATGGGGTGGAAATAAAACAAAAGGGTTGAAAAAAGACATCGAATACTCCCCAGCAGGTGATCCAATAGATCCAGCAAATTCTTACCATGTTTATCACTCATATAGACAGCCATATCCTGAAAATTTGGCTTGTAGGGGAAATGTAACTTGGACCTCTTCCTAAATTGGACTTTTCTTCCACATCGAGCATTACTGTCGAGAGCTGCCATTTATGGTCATACTTGTGAAGTACTACCGTTAGAGGAATCTGTGATTAGTTTAAAGTGTTGCTGGAGGTAGTGTGGTTCGCTGGAAAGCAGTCTGAAGATTTTGGTAGTGTTTTATATAATTTCGCAGTGTCACGTCATAAAGCTGTGAGCGAGATATACTCAAACATAGATAATTTAAACTTGCAGAATATTTTAGTATGATATTTCACGAAGAAGTCGTAGTAATTGTGTTTTTAGGCTAGGCTATCCTACATTAGCCACTCAGTTGATATCAGTTGTTTTGCAGTGCTCCATATTTTCCCTAATATTGTGTTTTTCTTATTGTATTTGTATAAACCACAGCAATATTTTGATATATTTTGTATCTTGGACTTTGGTTTAGTTCCTCCATGAGTTACTGCATTTTTAATTTTTATTTTTTGAACGATCTTTGGTATTTGTATTTTTAGTTAGTTCTTAAATGGATCTATTAATTTTTTAATTTTGGTTGTTTTGGACAAACTTTTGTATTTGGCATTTCCAATTGCGGATTATTTTTTGTGTTTAAATCACAGCAAATTGTAATATGTATCTTCTTTCTTGGTATAGTTCCTACATGAGTCAGCGAAAATTTCAAATTTTATTTCTCATCTTTTGCAGTCTTTGGTATTTTGAATTTACGATTCTGGACTGTATTTTATGCTTAAATTACAGTAAATACTGACACACATTCTTTTCATCTCGGTTTAGTTTCTACATGGGTCAGTGCATTTTTTAAAATTTGATCTCTTATTTTTTTGTGTAACCTTTGGTATAACACTATCCTGTGCAGTCATCATTTATTAATTGAATTTGTTATTTTATGTACACTAGTTTCATATGTAATCTATAATTCAATAAAATGTTTATAATTGTTCTATATAACATTAATATTACATATTATAGTGGTCCATTTTAGGATTATAGCAGTCCAACTTAGGAGTACATAGTTGTTCTTATATTGGACCGACTGCAGTACCTAATATGTATATATCTTTTTACCTATGCGCACAAAATATGCGAAAATTGAATATTCCGTTTCAGTAATAATTCAAGTAAGATCATTTGTATCATGACGAATTAATTTTACAGCTTCCACATTTCCTCCAATTCTTGCAGTAGTGTTAAGTGGCCCAGTGTTGGCATACTTCCCCTACAAGTAGCACGATTCCAGAGATATTGGCCCAACAGAAGGACGGACAGACACATCGATTACATAAGCGATTTTTTAAAGAAAAGAATCTTCATTAGAATGTTGAACGGCGCACGAAATAAACTAACGAAAACAATATCCTACATCGAAAAATTGACTAATAAAAAAGAAGAGATCTGGACCAACTGCCAGAAGTCTCAGGGATCGCAATTAACAGCGAAGCGATTAAAAAACACACTAAAACATTATCTAGCGCTTTTCAATGCGGCCGTACTACCAAGTTGTTGCATTGACGTGATAGAAAACGGGAGAATTAAAGCAAACAATGTGACCGTGTCAGCTCCTTCCATCCTATCTCCCCTTCACCCCGCGATCGTCTCGTCGGCCTATTCATCCCGTCCGGCGACACAATACTTCGCCCTCCCCATTCCGACTTCCTGAAAAAAGAAGTTAGCTGAAGAGGGTTAACTCGCTCGGTCTCTCGCTTTCTTTTTTGTATTTTTTCAGGACGCGAATAAGAAAAGGCTCTTTTCACGGCCTTAATATGAGGTGATTAGGATCCAGTGCGTCGTGTTCTTCGGCGATATATATATATATATATATATATATATATATATATATATATATATATATATATATATATCGCCGAAGATATATATATATACATTGTGATCCTGCGAGAAGTTAATATTGTCGGATATGAATTAAAAATTTTTAACAACCGTTTAAATTCGTCGATTCGTAAAAGTGTTTCAAATCGTGAATCCAGGTCGTATGAATACTAATTATTTCAAATTTTCTTCACAAATCTTTTCCGACAAAAATGAATAACGACTGTTCCTCTGGGGCTGTCAAAAAAATGTGAATAGAAAAATGTGAATAAAAAATGTTCTCATCAAGTCTTTTTTATTGTCAACTGAATCAAAATTGAAGGATAATCTAAATTAATTACATTCAGGTATTTACGAGGCTTTTAACTTGTGAAGCGGATAGAAAGAACATTCTTTAATTTCTTTTGTATCGCGAGAGCGGAACGTCGAGTAATATTAAAAACTCTGCATGCCACTCATTTTGCGAAAATGTAAGGAAAAAAACGTTCCTCGAAAATTGAAATCGGATGCCAAGGCTTCTCAAAAAATCGCAATTTACCGAAGCGAAAATTCTTTTCATATAAATGTTTCCGGAGAAATTTCGGTGCCTATTAGTTAGAATTTCAAATCCTCGTGGGAATAAAGACATTCCAGCCACTCCAAATTTTCTATACATTTTTATGAGACTCAAAGGGACTGACTCTCTCACTGCGGTATTTCTTCATAAATTTTATTCGCCGGAAAACTGATGCCTCCTCATAAATAAGAATTCCAAGACGCGAATTTATTTAACTCGATCTACTCGAATAAAACGAGATATAATTTATAACAATAAAATCTACACGGTTAACCCAACACTTCGCTAGAACTCAACTTGAACAAGAATACCGACCCTCTAGATTTCTTGATGAAGCCAAATTAAAACAGCGGCAGCAGACGAGGCCGTTATCGCAATCAAGTCAGCTAGAGCAGAAACACATTCCACTAACACTCCACCGCTACTCCACGTGAATTGCATTCGATGGTCTTTTTATGCATCCAGAGAATAGAAATTCTTGAAAACGCCGGCGAGCGGAAGCTAAGAAGCGAACATTACGCGGAAGAAAAGAGGGTTGGACGAATCAATTACAGAAACCATCGCCTCCGCAAGCAATCTCCTAACAATCACAAGACATTAGGAGCGTAGAAGAGGCTCCTCTACCTCAAGGCTGACGACGAAGGGGGCGCAAACATCTCTCACGGCTCCTTTCACCACCCAAATTCCAGTCCTTTCCGTGAAGTCGGGAGAAGTTGGCGAGACAAGAGAGGAAGCGAAAGGACAATGAGACAGCGAGGAAAAGCGAAAGAAAGAGAGAGAGAGAGAGAGAGAGAGAAGAAAAGGCAATCGCAGCGCCGCTCCATTCTCGGGCGGACGTCGAGAGAACTGAAAAACACTCCCAGGGTAGTAATTATGTCGATCCAAAACGTCCCCGTTGTCGCCCGCCGTCTGCTCTTCCTTTTTTTTCATAAACCTTTCCCTTTCCATCCATCTCTCCCCCTCCCCCGTCTACGGACTGCGTACAGAGCAACCCCATTGTTATCACGGTGGGGGTCGACGGAGTGTGAGGAGTGAGAGAGAGGAGTAGGAAGGACTCCCGCCACGCTACCAGTCAGCAAGAACTCCTCCGCCTTACACAGCTGTCTGAGAAACTCCAGGAACACATTACATTACATACCTTTACCACCCTCCTCCACTCACACACACGCTCTACTCCACACACCATTCCTTAACTCCACATTCCCTCACTCCCCCTTTGTGTTCCCGACCACCACTCTCTTTCTCCCTCCTTCCCCTCACCACCTCCTTTCAGCATCCCCACTTGCCCTCTCCATTGACCTCATATATACCGTCTGCTTTTGTTCGCGGGAATCCGTAGAGGAAGAGGAGAGGACAAGGACGGGGGAGAGAGGGCTGAAGGGAAAGGAGGGAGCGTGGGTGGGAAAAGGAGGAAGCGTGGGTGGGGAACGGAGAGGGGGTGTGGAAAATCCCTGGGGACTGCACCGAAGAAAACTTTACACACGTAACCTTCTCCCCATCCCTATCCTCCCCTTCCCTTTCCCTATCCTCCCCTTCCCTTTCCCTATCCTCCCCTTTCCATATCCTCCCCTTCCCTTTCCATTTCCTCCCCTTCCCTTTCTATATCCTCCCCTTCCCTATGAAGGGAGACAAAGGGGGGCCTTAATCAAAGTTCGTCTCCTGTTCACTCCCAGTGTTGTATGTGTGTTCACTTTCTGCTAGTCTTTTCCACGCCTTCGATCTCTCTTCCTTCCACGGGTGCCTCCCTCTTTCCATTCTCCTCCTCCCTCTCTCCTATTCCCTCCCTTATATTCTCTCCCTCCTCCTCTTCCCTCATCCCTTACTCTCCAGAGTCCCCTTTGTCAACCCCTCTGTTCCCACAAACCAGCCTGTCGAATATCTCACAAGCCAGACGACTCGACTTTCTTCCACATTCTCCCTATCTTTCACTCTCGCTCCATTTCACACTTGTCTGGGTGATAATAATGTTCTGTCTCGATTACGCCACATTATAAGCCAAATTTTTCCTTTATATTGACTTGTAAGTAGCTAATAAGCGGCAGCGCAAGGAATTTTATGATAAATATAACCAGGTTGGTAAATGCGAACAAATACCATTATGTCCGGGGTTGGATTTACATCCGAAAAAGAATTATTGAGCTCGAATTACAACTGAAAATCAGATAGAAAAACTACGTCTATCCAATACATTAATCCCTCGAATTACACGGTTTCGCTTTACACGTTTGCAGTTTAGCAGTTTTCTTTTTTAGAGAACTAACTCGATTTGCACGGCCCTTCATTTTGCTTGATCGCGGTTTCGGAACGGTTATCGAGCATTAATAATTCATTAAATGTTCCAGTTCTACTAACAGATTGTAAGAAAAGAAAAAAAAATCAATATAAATAAATTGTTGCATGTTGAATTCTAGTGGGCGCTCAAATGTACTTCATGCATTCCTATAGGTAAGCCAAACCCACTTTGCACGGTTTTGATTTACACGGTCTCTTTCGAAAACGTATGCATCGTGCAAATCGAGGGATGGGTCTAGTCGCAAAAGATTAGAGAAAACATTAGAGGCGTTTACACTACCAAGCAGCCGTCATCAGTGGTAGTTCACCGCCAGTAATTTCCTAATAGGATTTAAAAATTAATTACAAGAATGATAACAGTTACGGCGTAGCCGAAATGCGCATCCTGTTCCCAAACCTGATCTTACGATGGAAGAAATTATAGCTATTGGTTAGAAATAGCATTTCAAACAAACATGCGGAGGCAGGCACGCCAACCATCCCTCTTATACACATATACACACCTACATATATAACACACACAACCGTATAGCGGCCTGTCTCTCTTCCTCTCCGTATCACTCTGGTCCTTGACCCGAAGGAAATTTCCGGAACAATGCCGGTTTCCTTCGCAACATTTCGTTTTTTTGTCGTTTAGAAGGCATGATTATTTCTTTTTTGTCGTGACGCCGATATCGCGAAAGAAACATGATTACAACGTTTCGTGTCCCACGTAGAGTGGATAATAATCTAGGCTGCGCCACGCAGGAGCATTCCCGAGAGTGCATTCACGGGAAAAATCACGATTGGTGGTGCCGTTCGATATCGGTCGGGATGGCGGGAATATTTTCCGTCACATTCGACGCACGTAATCGATTTCGCTATAAACCAATCGATACTGCCTCAATCGAATGCGGCGTGTAAGAAACTTGGATTTGCGGTAAATAGCACCAAGAGTGTCTGTATGCATGAATAAATATACATCAATACTTGACGGAAATATAACATTACAAGTTCGGAAAAATTACATTAAATGCACTCATTCCCCGGATTACACGTTTTCGCTTTACGCGTTTTCGGTTTGGCACGGTTTTCTTTTTTTAGAAATACCTCGAATTGCACGACTCTCGATTTCGTTTTAGCACAGATTTGAAACGGTATTAAAAATAAAAAAAAAGTATCAGTTCGATAGAAGTTACAAGCAAGGATAAAATAAAGCAATGCTAAATATGTACAATGTGAGTGAACCTTTGCATTTAGGCCACAAGAAGGCGCTCAGATGTAACCCCACGCATTTTTGTAAGAAAGCCCATCTCACTTTGCATGGTTTCGTTTTACACGGCCTCATCCGGGAAGGCAGCTGCAACGCAAAGCGAAGGATGGATGCAACGCTTATACAACCGATACACGGCAACGCCTGTAACTCGCATTTCCCATGAGTCGTCGACATTTTTTACGCTCGTATTCATATACGAATGAAGCACTACGAAGTTGAAAATTATCGCATATCTTGCACATTGACTATCGAGGTGTAGGTATAATACATGCTCTTAGTCAAAGTAATTTCAATCAAAAATTTATTTGAACAATATTTTAAACATTACACTAACAAATTTATTCTTAAGCTGGAACAGGCAGACTGACATACAACTGACAATAGTTCCTTCAATGTGGCAGCAGGATAGCAGAGAGCTAAGCTCACAAGAAACCAGCATGTAGCTTTTTATAAAAATAGCTAGGCTGAATGTATTGCAGTTCCCTGAATATGATTATATCGAGGGAAACGCTAGGAAATCACGAGATGTTACCATCCGTAGCTCACGTCGACCGAGCAGTTAAAAAAAAAGGAATTGAAAGAATTCGACATAAGGACAACTTTTTCGGTTTATATTCGCTTAGATAAAGCGAGGTATTCGCCTCAAAGACAGCATTACGAATAAATAAACTGCGAGAGATGCTCTTCTCTCTCTCTCTCTCTCTCGATGCCCAACCAAAATTGCACGCTTGCAGCAGCGTCCCAATTCGCCTCATCCAACCTGCTCATACCGACCCACTTTCTCATGCTTGGCCCCCCTACACCATCTCCTCCAAAAATCCTTACGTCACTGGCAGCTTCAAAAGCTTCCAAAGTGGGAGAGAGAGGAAGGAAAGCAGCCCCTCGAAAGCACTAGCTCGATTCGACTGACGGGTAGTGCACACTAACACCAACATAACCAGAGCGAGGAAATCTCCAACCGGTTCGTTTGAGAACGTACAAACACATATGCACATCACTGTATACATCTCTCTGCATAAAGCGGAAATGGCGCGTCACAATGCATTCACAGTCTATTTTCGCGGACGTATGATATTCCATCGAGCGCAGTGGAGGTTCTCGTTACCAAAAAATAATAAGTGAAACGTATCCTGGAAAATCGCACCGAGGAGAGGAAATGACAAAAAACAACGTCTGCCTTGACTGATGGAGTACATTAAGATCTTGCAGCATTACCTGTCTAAATTTTAAGTTTACCAAGCGGATTGATCTAGGACATGTAAATGTGTATGGACACGCACGTTGAACTCGGAGTTACAATTACAGGGAACGACATGTATTATAAAAATATAACAAGAAGGAAAAGTGTACTCCATAAATGGAGTACACTGAGATTTCAAAGACGTTCTTTATGAGAAATGCCTATAAAACGGTATGGAAATATTTGGAGGTTCTTGAACTTTTATCTCCGAAACTATAAGTCGTAATTACGAGGTCTCGCAAACTTTTGTGGTAAATGCATTCCTCTCCGAAAAAATATTTTAATCGATTATACAACTTATAAGAGCTAAGGAGAGAAAATACGGTATTTAATTGTTGCTTTACGGAAGCCATTTAACGAGATACGAGTATTATACGTCAATTTTATTGCTAATATAAATTGGGAGTTCTAATTAACGGGTGGAGTAGAAAATCATAATTTGTCGCTAAATTTTAATAAGGATCACTGATACTTAATTTAATTAAAATCCGTCCAGTAGTCTCGGAGAATGAACATGCGGATGGACGATACACTACCACTTCGCTGGTGAATAACGCCTAATTACCCGTTCCTACGATAAACAGACGCGATAAATAAATATTAGAAACAAAGATCACGAAATAGATGCTTACTAAGGACCGACCGCACCGATTCATTCAGTACTGCACTGATTTTGACTGTGATGTTGTCTTAGAGATCAACTTTCTCTGCAGATGTGCTTGGTTTCTGGCGGAACCCAAGGAAGCTTCCGCGGAACCCAGTTTGGGAAACCATGCAATATATATATATATAATATATATATATATAATATATATATATAATATATATATATATATATATATATATATATATATATATATATATATATATATATACACATATACTTCGTTTTACACGGCACTTTTAAGATTCACCCTCTTCGCTTCACTGTCAAAATCTGAACCTCCACGTGATGCCACGTCCTTTTGTCCGCAAGCAGTTCTCGACACCTCTTGACAAGATAGGAAAAACAACATTAGAGTTTGTGGTTTTACCTCTCAACCTCCCTCTAAAATAACTCCTTCCTGAGCCAACACCGACTCAAATCCAATATCTCAGCCCGTCCCCACTCACCCCTTTGACAAAGCTCCCCCCACACTACCACCAAAGAATGGTACCCACGCGCCTTTCACACTCCAGCTCCCACCAAACACCCACGCCTCGACACACTCCACTCATTCTCAAAACCCATACCTCAACAAGTCGAGTGAACTCCCCATCCCAGTACACACTTTCGCCGTAACTCTAGCGTCAAGGGATAACACACGCACACATACAAAAGCAAAAGCCTTTCCGGTTAACGATGTCGTATTGTATAGTCGGTACTGCGCACATCTTCTGGTCTCAATTTATTGGCGCGAAAAGATACGTATTTCGTCGCTAGGCAAACTTCTGTTGCGGTCGAGAACTCGTGGGTTGGTCAATCCACGTGGTAGAGGTTTAGAATTGGGATACGGATATATGGAAACGAATCGTTGCGATGATCGTATTCTCACGTTTACATATAATGTTCCATTTTTTTAAATCCGAAGCAGACATTATTCCCTTTTCGTCCGTCTTTCTCATAGTTTTCTATCCTTCTATTAAATTACATCGGCGATCTTTGTCTCCCTTCCAAATGATAAATTCCATTTAGCGATTGCGATAACACTTCTTGCCATTATATGCGAAAACTTTTTACACAAAAAATTAATGCGTTAATAAAACATCTTACAAGGATACCCTATACGAAGTATAGAATGCAAAGTAAATATGGATAATTTCAAAGTTTATAATTAAGGTAAATTAGTACTTTTCAATGGGAGTTTCAATCACTGTCGTGTAAATTGACCTGAGGCCGGTCCTGGACTCATGTAGGGCATCCCTAAACGATTCTGATGTGCACTACATTGCCGAGGCTGCGGAGGCGGTAGCGCGTAGGGTGTTCGAGCATGCTAGGGATTTTTTATGTTAGATTTAAGGAATGGTAATTATTCACCAAGCGTTAAAATGCACGTCAATAGTAGTAATACGTCCGACCGTCATACTACTATAAACGCGATGTAAATTAACAGTAGAATACATTCTAAGGGTAGAAATAGTCGACGTAATAGGAAGGACAAGGAGGCAGTAAATAATAATAATAATTCAGTGGCGTGCGAGGCATCGTTACGTAGTAATAGCGATAAACTAAAAATCATCATGGTTAACTGTAGCAGCATTCGCAGGAAGGAGGACGAACTTGAACATCTTATTCGTAGTCTGCGTGCTGACTTAGTGATAGGTACAGAAAGTTGGCTAACGGCGGATATAGCCGGTCAGGAGATCTTTCCTCAGGACTATAGCGTTTTTAGAAAAGATCGATGTATCTGGTCGGGAGGTGGAGTCTTTATAGCAGTTAGCAATAAATACGAAAGTTACCCAATACAGATTAACGACGACGAAGTCAAAAGTGTTTGGTGTAGTGTGAAAGGAAGCGACTGTAAAACTGTAAATATATGCGCCTTTTATAGACCACCAAATGCGAGCGTGGAAACTATTTATTATCTAGAGAAACAAGTGGCGACGCAAAGTTCGATTAATAAAGATAAAGCCATTATAATCGGGGGCGATTTCAATCTTCCGTCAATTGATTGGAGGCATAATTGCTTTTATTCCGGTGGTAGAGAGCGTGGATCTTGCGAGGCTTTACTTGAAACTTTCGGTAAACACTCATTGTATCAGTTAGTGAGATTTCCCACGACATTTAATAATATATTAGATTTATTGGCTACTAATCTTCCTAAGCGTATGAATAGGGTATTTGTTGCTAAGGGAATAAGCGATCACAAGGATCACGTGGAGTTTCGGCTAAACATTGAGAAAAAGGTTAAGGATAAAAGAAAGCTTTATGTATTCGCCATTCACATGATTTAGGTCTTTTCTGCGAAATAAATATACTAATTTCTGCGAGGTAACAGATATTGCAGACACGGAAGAATCCTGGTGCACGTTCAGAGATATGATGCGAGAGTGCACAGATAAATTTATTCCAAGTAAACTGAAGCGTGAAAATGCAGAACCTAGATGGTACAACCAGGAAGTTAGGAGCGCTCTCTGACGGCAAAGGAACTCCACTCTCGCGTAAATAACACATCCTCAACAGGGGCGTGCTCCATAGCCAGAGTGTCAATGCGTAATGCGTTTAAGAATTACAAAAAGAAGGTTTTACAGGATAACTTGAAAGAGAACGCAAAAGCATTTTGGTCTTACGTCAGAGAAGTCCAAGGTAGAGGTCCCACTATTGCGTCACTGAGATCGGAAACGGGAAATGTACTTCACGATAGTGCGGAGAAAGCAACTATTAAATCAACACTTTCAGAAAGCTTTTACTCCTAATGACGATGAATGTGAGGTGAAAACCCTATTCCTCTGCATCAGGGCGACTCGATGGAAGATTTGATATTTTCCGAAAATGGTATCGCGCTCCAACTTCATTCAGTTAAACCAAATAAATCTCCTGGGCCGGAGGAAATACCGCGCGAGCATTGAAAGAGTTAGCTTATGAAATCACTACGTATTTGAAAATTATATTCGAGAAATCCATTACGGAAGGTGTAGTTCCTAAACATTGGAAGATGGCACACGTGACGCCCATCCATAAGGGCGGCGAAAATGAGAACCCCGAAAATTATAGGCCAATTTCCTTAACTTCATTATCGTGCAAGATACTTAAGCACATAATCTTTAGTTCTGTAATGCGCTATTTAGATAGTTTGATAAAGTATCTGATCAAAAATTAATTGCGAAGTTAGGACAATATGGTATCAATCCGAAAGTTGTCAGTTAGGTGTCTCGAATATAGAACAGATAGTTGTCATCGATGGGAAATACTCGTCCCCCGTTAAAGCTGCGTCGGGTGTTTCTCAGAGAAGTGTATTGGGCACTCTAATTTTCTTAATCTATGTGAATGATATCTGCTCGGTAGTACGTGAGATCGATTGTGGGACGGAGCGTTATCTAGGCTCGTTCTTTCCGAGTGCAATACGAGATCACAATAGAAAATTTCAACCTGCGATAGACAACCTTTAGGTAGGTTTTGCCACCCACCAATTAGGTGAATTGCAGGGTATATCGGACGGAGGGATAATGAGGACAATATTCGCGAAATAGATAGTAGGACGGAGAGGTAAAAGGAGTTCTTTTTCCCTAGGATAATACGTGACCACAATAGATAACTGTGAATAATAATTAGTTAGGAAATTGGTGCGCGGCACCCCCTGCCATCCACCGTCAAGGTGACTTGCAGTGAAATATGTAAATGTAGATGTAACACGTGGATGTAGATAAATTACTTTCGAAAACATAAGTATTAACAACTGATTCATTTGTTACGCTACGCCAATAACCGTGACAAGTCGATCGCTAACGCAAATTGTAAGTATTTACTTTCACAAGAATGGGGTTCCTATTTATATTTTCTTTACAGTCAGGATCGCGTCCATGTCACGCTCCCCCCGAAGAGACGTACTAAATAATCAAACAGTTCCGCAACTTCAGCTACGGGCCTTCTAAACGACGCAATGCTTATCTTGTCGAAATGTTTCAACCGTGGTCCTAATGAGTAGGACCTACTCTGCGAACTCGAAGGCATCTCACAAAGAGAGAGCAAGCATTTCTCTGTGCTTCTATTAACTCAGCACCTGAACTACTCCATTCATCATTTCAAATATCCAAGAAAAGGCGTTACACGGACACAATATGCTTCTCCAATGGCCCTAAATCCAGATGCGCCCATGTGATGCATAGCAGCCATCATCAGAGGTTATTCACACAACGTAAAATCTAATAAAAGAAACTGCTATTGAATGGACTTATTGTGTCAATTTTATCGTGGGTTTAAAGGGAGATCGATAATCTTCTCTATTTCAGCGGTTCCCCAACTGTGTGCAGTGGCACACTGAGGTGACGCAGTAGATTTGTAGAGGTGCCGCGAAAAACTTTGTTTTGTAAATAAATCAACAATTTGGATGTATTGTGGGTAATTAGGGCAACAACATTTCTACTTATGAATTTATTATGTAGTAACATCAACAAATAGATGCGTCCTAAGGAATACCCGCATCAAAAAATATATAAACCTTGTTAGAAGGCTGGGGTGCCGCGAAATCCTGTGTATCTTTGAAAGTGTGCCGCGGCTCAAAAAGGATTGGGAACAACAGCTCTATTGATCAAATGCTAGTATACTAGTCTGGTGATGTTAATCGGTTATAGAATCGGTATCCGCGGCTCAGCACGTAAAAAATAAACATATCTCCATCAATACTCTGGCCGTATCAGCTAAGCTCTATTTCGTTCCCTGTGTGTTCATACATTCATCCATCTCCTATACGGCGGTGTTTCAACCACAGAGACCTAATCCCTATTCCTGTAACTTGCATCCATCCCCGCGGCTGTCTCCCTTCCATTGTTCTCCAAGAACTTCATTTCCGTTGCCTACACCCTCGGTTCCTTTCGCTTCGTCACCGCCCAGGTTACTGCTACGACAAGTTCAAAATTTGAATATAAAAGCTTTTGTAAATGTTCCTTTTTATACTTAAAACGGACGCCTGTATTACACTAGAGAAAATAATTCTGAAATCGTAGAATGCTTCGGTTTAGCTATCGCCTCCGTACTAATCACCCCGACTAAATACGCCACGATCTCCTATCGAGTTGAAAATACTCTCGTGTCGACTATAGAGAGTTTTACGATAGGAAATCATAATACTTTAATCACTTGTTTACTTTATCAGCCATTTTGAAAGCATTTATTTTTCGTTTCGTGATAAATTCGATATTTTTATCGTAGACTGGCATCACTGGATTTAGACGATAAAAAGTGAAAACAAAACTAAATTTTAGAATGAAAACGAGTACAACGATCGAGATAAACCACTTTTTCGGAAGAACACCAGGTAGGGGTGATAGTTGAAACTGGATACAGATAAGGGCTGGGTAAGCATCTGAAAATAGACAAACTATCAGCAATTCAAACACCGCTAGGTAAGCAAAAACTCATTTCAGATAAAATCTCATTGTCATCCCAACGAAAACACCTTTATACGCAATCATTTACTCGCTACCGTAGCCGAAAAATTATCTAAAAACGTTTAGGTTTGACCCTAACCTTGCGAATACCGAAAGTCTTGGCCGAGTTTATCCGAATCGCATCTCGCACATCCTTAAAAAAAAGGCGTTAGAACAGCACAGAATACGTGAATGAACATGTTGCGTCTCTAAACGCTAATTAGTTCCCCCTAAACTCGTCAGGCGGCCGTGACGACGACACCTTAAACAACGACGCAACTCGAGCGAACGCGGCAACCGCCGCATTCATTCATCATAACGAGCGCGAACTCTTTCGCGGCTTCGAAGGTTTCGAACGTGCGCGGGGGCAGCACGGTCGCGTTTCCTCCCCGTCACGCTGACGACGTTGCGCAAGCTTAGCGCAAGCGGAGAAAAAAAACAGCGAGAGAAGAATGAATCTTAACGGACCTTGAAAACATTTCCTGAAACGCTCTTTCGGTCCGGAGTCACAAAGCGTGAACTTCTCCCGGGTAAAACGAGATAGAAAAAAACAATGGAATGGCAGTTGTGAGGGAGAAAAAAAGGGTCCTTCGCATCTAGGGACACATAACGTGCTTTCTGGGCTTAAAAGCTCCTGGCATCCGCTTCAATCGCACGATTCAGAACTGCACTTAAAAAAAAACGAGAGGACTCATAAAAAGAAAACGCCACAAACAACGAGGTCGTGGAATATTTTTAGTACAAAATAAAATGAATGACAGGTATATTTTTGGATAAACGGATTCAAAGGAGAGTATAACGTCCTTTCAAGAAGCATTTTCTTTCGTTAAGAACTTACGAGTTGGATGCATAAATGCTGCGATGTCAGCTGCCTTCTTTTTTTATAAATGAAACTGAATACCTATTTGTCCTTATGCCCTAATAACACAGTGCTTTCGCATGCGTCGAATCAACATTTAGTTTTTGATACTCGAGAACAATTGGCATTGCAGTAACTGTTTGAAAATTAATTTAACGAAATGCATTCCTCCATCGTCGAAAAGCACGCTTCACCGGATAGGTTTCTGCGTGTTTATTCAACGAAAAAATAACTCCATAACTCGGCGAAAGGCGCAATAAAAATTTAATCCCACTCAGCGGAAGCGCGCTCTGAAAGGTTTTTGCTATTAAACCTTTAATCCCCGGCAAGTTTTATCGTTAATGTCCCGATGTCGCCACGCGAAAGTTATTCTTCGTTTAAATAAAAAGATGTTTATTTCATTTTTATAAATACGCCTCCCGACGAAGCGTAAAGGAAATGTTTTTCGTGCGGAAACATATCCTAACGCGCTTCCTGTCAAAACAAGAGGAGTCGAATAAATGGGAATATCGTGTTCGACCAAGTAGTAGGCGAAGCTCATCCGCCCATGACAAAAAAATACGCTTGTGTTACCGTTCCAGCATGTACACGCGTTTGGGATAAGCAAAACTGTTAAAGAACGAGAAGTGATAGGTTCACGTCACCTAAAAGTCAGTCCTCTGTGCTATCAATTTCCTTCTCGATGGAATTATTTGTTGGTGGTTTCCACTGATTAAGACCAACTAAAGGTTGAGACGCAAACGTCAAGCAAAGAATTGCATAAATATCGGCGGACTACCACTGATGAAGGTTTATTTTTCTGCGGAAATGCGCACATTTTACTCATCCGTTCCACAACTACGGTCTTCATTTTCCTAACAAGTCATAACCTGCACTCACAAAGTAAAACTTGGAACGTATTTGAGGAATGAAAAAACAAAATTGTGCTATAGCTATAGATAACTTAAGTTGTTTTTTAAGATAAGAGTACAGAGGGCTATAAACAGGAGAGGCCCGAGGAATTTTGGCACCCCAGGCGATATGGCACTCCATCGCCCCCTCCGAAAATGTTTGTTGAGATATTTTCAAAGTACATGTTAATTTATTCATGGCCCGGTAAAAAATATTGATAACGAAAAAATAAAAGGAATGCAATCAAGATTCCAGCCAGTTCCGCGATAAAAACTGGTATCCCATATTTATTCATTTGTAAGTAATACACAGACAGATGATCGGGATAACGCCCCCAAGACTCTGGCGCCACTGGCAGTCGCCCTGCTTGCCCACACCTCGGGCCGGCCCTGATTATAAATATCCTTTCATACGGCATTAGTAGGGTAAGATAAATTCAAATATATATTGCCATGACGAATTGCAAACTCAGAGAACAAAAAATCGCTATATTTAACAAAAACTATTTAAAACATTTCACACACAAAATAGCCGCCATTCGCGCTAATTTCATAGATAGTTTATTTTAAAATATCAATTAAACATCAATGAATCACAGATCAGGAAGGCCACAACTATGGAAATACGTATCTGGCTTAGTAAACCATTTTACGGGGAAATCTTGATCCCCGATTTCAAATTTTATTCACCGTTACTTCAGTTCACGCATCATACTAGAGCAAAATAAGATCTAAAGCAAATTTATCCACCAAAGAGATGCGTAGGGACAACTTTTAACCCGAGCTAGCCGAAACAGCACAGAATGAAAAAAATCTATGACAGGATAGAAGACGGAGGTCCATTGTATCAAAGAATATAAATCGCTCCGAGGGAATAAAAGAGCGGATAGGAGGAGAGGGACAGAAGAGAAGGCAGGGGGAGGAATGTGTTAATTAGATCTACAAGAGATAAAGACGATTAAAGGAAAGCGAGTATGAGGGTAAAGATATGTGCATCATAAATAGAAAAGAGAAATTGGGAGAAAGGTATGTGGGAGAGGGGGAAATTAATAAAGAGGTAGAGGGAAAGTGGGGGAGAGCGGGAGAGTGGAGGAGAGAGGGAGAGTGGGGAGGGGGAGAGGGAGAGTAGAGGAGAGAGGGGAGTGGTAGAGGGAGAGAGGGTTAGAGCGATATGGAGTGAGGAATGAGAAGTGAGCGAAAGAGAGGAAAGAATGATAGAACATATTCTCATTTTTCCTCTGTTTCACTCACAAGCAGACTGGGTGATATAGGATAAGAGGGGGTGAGAGAGAGAGGGGGTGAGAGAGAGGGGGTGAGAGAGAGGGGGTGAGAGAGAGGGTGAGAGGGAGAGAGGGTGAGAGAGAGAGAGGGTGAGAGAGAGAGAGGGTGTGAGAGAGAGAGGGTGAGAGAGAGAGGGGTGAGAGAGAGGGGTGTGAGAGAGAGGGGGTTGTGAGAGAGGGGTGTGAGAGAGAGGGGGTGAGAGAGAGAGGGGGTGAGAGAGAGAGGGGGTGAGAGAGAGGGGGTGAGAGAGAGAGGGTGAGAGAGAGAGGGTGAGAGAGAGAGGGTGAGAGAGAGGGTGAGAGAGAGAGGGTGAGAGAGAGAGAGGGTGTGAGAGAGAGAGGGGGTGAGAGAGAGAGGAGAGTGAGAGAGAGAGGAGAGTGAGAGAGAGGGAGGTGAGAGAGAGGGGGGGAGAGAGGATGAGAGAGAGGATGAGAGAGAGGATGAGAGAGAGGATGAGAGAGAGGATGAGAGAGAGGGGGAGAGAGAGGGGGTGAGAAGGATGAAAGAGGGGAGATGAGAGAGAAGTTGGGAGATGGGGAGAGGGAGAGATGAGGAGAAAGTGGGGAGGGAGAGAGATCTAGAGAGGGTTATAAAGAAAGAGAGGGAGAGAGAGAAAAAAGGAGTGTGAGATATGGGAACGCGAGAGACAAGGAGGAAGCGGGAGAGACAGGGAGGGAGAATAATATACCTTTCGCGAACAGCCAGCACATAAAAATTAATAAAATGTCATGGAGAATGAGAAAGAGAGGGAGAAAAGGATGGAGGTGAATTTTTTCTTTCTACAAATATGAGGAGACAGTAAGCGGAAACGTATTTTTAACATCGACTAGAGATTTTAAAAAAGAATATTTTACCTGTCGCCGGTTTGTTCGGACAACGAAATTCGTTCGAAGGGGTTTATTATTGTAATTTTTTCCGTCGTTGAAATTGTAATCGTAAATTACAACCCACACGGGACACCCAAGAGGCTAAAAAAAGTTTTTATATCCGGCTTAAGACATCTTTCTTCATTAAGGAGAGCTCTCAAAAAGCCTCCTTCGTAACTCAACTCTATTGACGCAGTTTGTTTTTTCAAACTCCATTATTCTTTTTTATCTCGCCCTCGGATTTTACAAGAGAAGGTCATTTGTGATTCGGAACACGCTTATTTTCTCTCTGTCTTTATAAAAAACTATTTCCGAAAAATAACTCGACGCGTTTATGGGAATAATTTACATTTTTATTCATCCATCAATATCTCTTCATAATTATAACCGGTGGAAAAAGAGAGAGAGAGGCATATTTTCAAAAGATGAAATGAAATCGAATTAAATTAAGTATATTAAACCCGTGGATTTTTATATCAAAAATTGGATTCCCAGAAATAAAAATAATGAAAGGGATAAGCGGATGGATTAAATGGAATTTCATCGCTTTTTGGATTGGTCGTTAATGAAACTTAAGTCGCCCATCGTGCGTGATCCGATTAAAATAAAACATGTTCAGCATTTTTCTAAATTATCTTCGATTTCTACGAACTAAAGTGTGCATGGATGACATGCACCTATAACATACCTCCGGCAACTTGTTAAGTAAACATTCTCAGAAAGACAGAAATATCTGTTTCAGCCAGGTATACAACTAACCTGAAACGAAAAAAGAAAACAACGTTAGACAACAAAATACAAATACAAAATTTAATCTATTAAGTTTTAAAATTAATTACTATATTAAAGAATTATAATATGAGGATTATAAAGAATTCGTCCCCAGAGTAATTTCGAATGTCGATTTTGTGAACACGGACGCTATTTTAATATGATCCAATAACTACCTTCGCACCGCAGTAAAATAACCCGAAAATTAAGATAGGTCATAAAAATGAAATACAAATACATATAGAATTAGTAAAAAAATAAGCGAATAGGACATTCAGCTTTGTAAAAGCGATCTTTTGTCCAAATGTCACAATGCCTCAAAAATAGGTCAAAACTTCGACAAAGGGATTTAATAAAATACTACGAAGGATGATACACAGCGCCGTTGAAAAGGAGCTTATTATTCAATCCGGAAACAAATGAATTTCAAAGATCATCAGTTAACATCCTGACAGAAGATGAGCATTTAAAAGAATATTAATTTGGCTTTAAGTCAGTCTTTATATTAGTAACAATTACAATAACATAAAATAAATGGAATAAGCGCGTTATATGCAAAGTTTAATAGCCTTGAAAATGAAACTATAAGCGGAATCCCCAATAAAATAAAAACCTTTGTATGTCACTCCGTCACGCTCCCTTAAGAGCAACCGTATTTTTGCAATCTTCCTGGAATTGTGTTCTCCAAATTGAATGGAGCAGCATTACGTATTTGTCTAAATAACTAATGTGTGTCGTAGAATGATATTTCTTGAGATGTGAAGATTAATGTTAAGTAATAATGAGTGTGTTGTTCAGACGCGTGTCAACAGTAGTATGTATAGCTGTTACTGTAAGTTGTAACGAAGGAAATTCCTGATGTATTTGCATTGTAATATTAGATCGTAATTTAAAATGTTCATAATACTCCATAATTCCATTATAATTCTTAATTTTATTTCATGATATTATAAATTTAGTCTTTTTTATATGGGAGATATCTTAATTCTGTTCTACGACTGATGTAGCTTTTAACACATTCTACGATTAAAGTATCGAGGCGTGAGGATGAAAACAGAGATAAAGGTTATTTTTTCCTTGGAATACCAATTGTCTAAAAGATTTTTTCGATCGAATCCCCATTGTCCCATTTTGATGTTGCATGGCCAATCGTTTCTATCCCTTGCCCTAAACAATCGATTTAAATCGATGATCGCCGGTAATTAGATTCCAACCTCCGCCGCCCATTTGGCTTGATATAAAAGATGACCGGGAAACAGAGAAAGCTGAAGGATAAGATGTTACGCGGCTGAAATCTTCACGCGAACACGCGCAAGACATACGTCACGCACTATCCCAGAGGCACGCACCTCTCTCAACCTCCGCCATACACCGCGCGCCGCATCGAAGCATTCGCGGCGGCGATACGTTCATCACAACGGCGGTCGGCTTTATCTCGCTCGGAGAAGCGGGAAAGGGCTCGCCGGCCATTGGCCAGGTCGCCCATTAAAAAGCTGAGGATCAAGCGCGCACACACGCACAAACTATGCCTCCACGCCTCGCTCCCACCACCGCAACTCACGGCGTATTTTAAGTGAGGATTAGGAAAAGGGGCCGGAGATCCCGGTAATCCCGAAGTTATCACCGTTCTCGTCCCTCACTCACCTTCCCCTTTCTCCTCCCCCTTCGGCTCTTTTACCCCTTCTCCTCCAGAACCCCGGCCCTAGGAATGAGATACGGGATCGTTATAAACCGTGCTATATAAACCGTTCGGAGTTTTCCCCTGGGCCGTTTTAGAGGTACACCCGTTCCACGTGTGTTCCCTCGCTGGGATTAACGAGAGAGGGAAAAATATGAATGGAAATCAGGGAGAATTCCGAGGAAGGGATAGATGAAAGAGGGAAAAGGGGGGAAGGGTAGGGAGAATAACGAAACTCTCTGCAAGCTAAGCGAGGCGGAGATGGAAGTAGGAAGGTAGAGCAGGTATATGTACTTACTACACGCGGCCCGGTCTCCAAAGCAACACTCTGCGCAATTAGGGCAGAGAGTTACGAAATAAAACAAAAAACAAGTCATAAATTGATGCGGACGTCGATCGGAGAGGCCGCATCGCCCTAGTTACGAATAAACGGAACTGCGCCCTCTTTCGTGTTATTCGCTCAATTAGCGAAGCGGGGAATATTGTAATTCATCAGGCGTCTGTTGTTGATCGAGCACTCTAATAATATTTGGTCTTTGATGCGTCGTTGTTTTTCGGAAAACAAGCACAGGAAGTGGGTAACTACTGCAGCCATAAAACGAGAGAGTAAATGGCAGTTTACCTTTTAACGTCAATTTGATACGAATCATAGGATGAGTTCTATAATTCAGTTTTGGACTTTTGTTCGTCTTTTGAACGAATGAATGCTTCAATGCAGATAGGGATCTGTCGTTAACGAAATAATTAACATGGTAATTGATGTGTCGTCGATTGAGAGAGAAAGGAATGGGAGAAAAAATTATGAAATTAAAGAAAAATGTGCAATGAACATACCAGCATTTTATCTAAAATCTCATTATATGTATTCATCAATTACCGTATTTGTCCGAATAAGACGATGATTTTCCTGGGAGAGAAAATTTTGAAATTACAGAAAAATGTTAAATGAACACAACTAATACCAACATTTTGATCTAAAATCTCATTATATGTATTCATCAATCAGGTATATTAAATCTATACACTCATAATATTGAGGAATGCGAACGACGAACCAACCAAACAAATCGATTGCTATGTTCGTCATTGAAGTATTTATTAAATTATTCTCCTCGAATATGAGTAAAACAATATTTCCTGAATTACGATATATTTTTGGACGTAATTAGGACGAGTGCATTATAAAAATAACTTTTATATGTTATCCCTATATCCACAGACGAAAAGCATTATTCTGATGACAAGCCATGCCAACTTACATGTTTTTCAAATCCTAAAAATATTCGACGGACTTTCGAAAATCCGATATTTGTAGCTTGCAATTGCTTTGACCGACAACAATAGGCGAGTTAATTATAAATAAATATCTATCGCTGTAATTAACATGGGTCGTACACTTCCCAAGTAGGGGCAAATCTTTAGCCATAGAGACATTCGGCGATGCCATACCAAGAGGATGTTCAGCACCAAAAAGGTCCAAATTTGGTGTAGGAAGATACGATTATCACACCATCGAACCTGCTATGTATCTCCTTCAATTCCCCCACACCGACTCCTAGATTCGCTACTTCTGACAATAAAAATGATGAAGTTTTATAGTAATTCTACGGATTTCCGAGGAATTTGGCATGTAAGGCTCGTTTGGGAAAAGCTTTAACTTGACATAAAACCATTATATTGCAAACATTTTTTACTTTAGATATGAGGACAAAGAACGACGCTGGAGGTTTTGTGTTTTCTTGGAAGTAAACATTTCCATTAGTGTGTAATTCAGCATCGATGAGGTGCGCGATATCCGTGCTTGAATACTATATATCCAGATCCTCTATAACACGAGGTGAGCGTACTGAAAAAGTACTGTGTAAAGTGAACCAGGTGAAAGGGGGTTGCGTTCCATATCCTTTCATATGCCCAGAAAGAAGAAGTCCACAAATCCAAAAGGTAATAAAATGCTTCTAAATACAGATCGGACAAGTTATTTTATTATCTTCCTGATGGGGCGTGTGCGTTTAATGGAAGGAATGAGGAAAAGAAAAAAGGAAGAAGGTGAAATAGAGGGAAGAAAAAGATGGAAAGAGGAAGAGAAAAAGCTGGAAAGAGAAACAGCTGAAAAGAGGAAGAGCTGGAAAGATAAAAACCGGAGAAAGTAAGAGTAAGTTGGAAAAGTGAAGATCTGAAAATAGGAAGAGAAAGAAGGAAAGAGGCGAATACAAGTGGAAAGGTGAAGGCGATGGTTACAGACATTTTCTTTTATTTTGGCGAGCCATAGGGTCACAATTCCTCCTTCGCGCATCAAGTACACAATAATGAAAGGAAGGAAATAGAGGAAGGCAGAGAGATTGAGATAGAGTGAGGAGATAAATGGCGTGGGTCGAAGCAAGTTTTCCGCGGTGAGAAAAATTCATAAATAGCCACTTCACGTATGCATAGCAGCTATCAAAACGAGTATCGTGAAAATCAAGGTGAACGAATTAAGAAATCGTCAACGGAAGTTTGCTTGAAAACCACAGGATCTGACAGAAAAATGCATAGGAAATGTATTTTTACTTTCTCCATACGTAGTATAGGGGAAAGTATTGTTTTCATGAAAAAATCGACAGAGATTTCGACGGAAATACACGTTTTGAGGTCCCCTGAGCACGTTTTAACATTTTCTCGATGTCTGTGTGTGATAGATTTTTTGTGCTCGAACTCAAAAACTGTTAATCAGGTAAACGCGAAAATTTTATATTTAAAATTTTTATAAAAGTCACAAAAACTGATTAGTTTTTGGTAAAAATCGGTCAACCGAAAGTGGGTGTTTACTCATGTCACATCCGTTATTTTCAAATATTTGCTTTAATATTTGATATATGAAAAAATATACTTGAATAAAAGTTGTAGGAAATTTAATTATCTACAGACTTTGTTTGAAAATTTTTCCCAAATAATCCATTGTTTAAGAGATACCTTATATTTTTAGCTGCCACCACCACGCCACCTACCGACGACTACTGTTAACGATTGACGCTTAGTTACATCTTACAATTAGTAACGCTCTTTTTTCTTTTCTTAATTGTTGGAGCTTTGTGGCTATATCCAATATCAGAAGGCTATGGTTTGAGTTTATTTCTGTTCTTTGTCAAGTCTAAAATGTTCTCGCAGTTTCTTAAAATATTTATTATTATGTAACCTCTTTGGAATTTTTAGAATTATTACATATATGGAGAAAGTCAGGTGGTGGCCAAATCAGATATTTTGAGGAAAACGTCCGAGTATTTTAATAAATTTAACCTACCACAAGAGAGGGATTTTAAGATTTTTAAGATTGTGATTAGGCATGAGGTTTTGCACAGCATCGTAATAATTAATTTTTAGCCCTGTAAATTACATTAATTCTGACATTTTTAACTATGGCTTCCTAAGGACGATTCTCGGTACAAACATTATATATATATATATATATATATATATATATATATATGTATATATCATTATATATCGACGACTCTTACAGAGGAGGATATAACATATAGGAGGATACTAATGTTTACGCACTTCCAGATGTGCTGGAGATTCGAAATTTTTTTCATAGGTAGGATTTTGTGCAAAACCGACTAGAAAAAACGAAAATCTTGAAAAAGTGCAACAATGCGGCCGCTAAAAATTCGCAATTGTTTAAACAAATTTTCATGGTTTATGTATTTCCGCATGTGCTACGGAGTTGAAATTTTTTTTATGAGTAGAATTCCTAAAAAAACGAAATAGGGATTATAGAAATTTTGATATTTTAATTTGTTTGGCAGTTAAAAATTCTTAAAGTTTAAACAAATGGATAACTCTTTAGGTACTACGGGATGAGCTAGGATGCTGAAATTTTCAAATTATTAACAGAGTAGTGAATTTGCACAAATAAACATTTCAATTTCACCATATATGAATTGCGGCAACCGTTAAAAATTATTTAAATTTAAACAATAAGAAAAATATTATTTGACTTCTAGAAGTGTTACAACTTTAAAATTTTGCTAAATTGTGAAGCATTACTACCCCATAATGGAGAAAGTGTAAAAAATTTTAAATTGCAACATTTGGGGATTGTTTAAAACTATTATTTTTACATTTGGGGAAAACGGAAATCGCTGCGGAGGTGAAATCTTTAGAATTAAAAGAATATTTGTAATGATAAAATGTCTGTCTGAAAAATGAATGTTTTTTCAAGGTGATATGAAATGCTTGCAGTATGCAAGCACCAACCACTAGTATAAATATATATATATATATATATTTTGTGGTAAAGGAATTATGAATACGGATGGGAAGATAGTCTCAGAAACAAAGGATGTAGCACATGTATGGGAAGAATACATTGAGGAATTATACAGCAAACAGACAGGAGCGGCAAAAATAGAACTGGAATTAGAGGAAAACATTGAAGAAGACAACTTAGGACCAAGTATTATGGAGAGCGAAGTAGAAAAGGCGATAGTGGAACTTAAGAAGGGGAAAGCCACGGGCAGCGATGGAATACCGGCTGAGATACTTAAAGTCATAGGATCAGAAGGATTAAAAGCGATCACGAAATTAATTAATAAGATTTACGACACGGGAGAGTGGCCTCAGGATTTCCTAGAAGTAACAATGATCCCTCTAAAGAAGAAGCCAAAGGCAATGCAGTGTAAAGATTACAGAACTATAAGCCTTCTGTCACACACATCGAAGATCATCACGAGGATTCTTAATAAAAGGCTGGAGAAAAAGGCAGAAGAAATAATAGGGGAAGATCAATTCGGTTTCAGAAAAGGACGAGGAACTAGAGATGCTATAGGAGTAGTTAGAATCATATCAGAAAGGGCAATAGAATACAGTCAAGATATCTGCGCATGTTTCGTAGACTGGCAGAAGGCCTTTGATAGAGTAAATTGGGTAAAGTTGATGAAGATATTAAAGGATATAGGTGTAGACTGGAAAGACAGGAGACTGATTAGGAATCTATATGAGAATCAAGTTGTAAAGGTCAGGTTTGAGAATGTGGACACCTGCGGAATAAATATCGGTAGAGGAGTAAGACAAGGCTGCTGCCTATCGCCAACCCTATTCAATATATATGGAGAAAGTCTAATGCAAGAAGCTTTAGAAGGCACAGGGGATTTCAAAATTGGAGGAAGGATTATAAGAACAGTAAAATACGCAGATGATCAAGTACTTCTAGCAAGAAAGGAAGAGGAGCTACAAAAAATGATAAATAGACTAGTGATAACAGGTAGAAAATACGGTATGGAAATAAATACAGAAAAATCCAAGGTCATTCGAATATCGGGTAAAGAAGAGAATCTGAACATAACTATTGGGGGAAAGCCATTAGAACAAGTTTCAGAATATAAATACCTTGGAAGTATCATAACACGAGAGGCAAAATGTACGGATGAGATCAAAACTAGAATAGGAAAAGCAAAAGCGGCTTTCAGGAGAAAGAAACAACTACTTACAGGGAATATAAGGGAAGATATCCGCAAGAAGTTGATAAAATGCTACGTATGGAGTATAGCATTGTATGGGGCAGAAACATGGACGCTAAGGAAAAATGACATAAAATACTTGGAAAGCTTTGAAATGTGGACTTGGAGGAGAATGCTGAAGATAAAATGGACAGATAGGATGAAAAACGATGAAGTGCTACGAAGAATAGGAGAGAAGCGAATGATTATACAGACTATCAGAAAGAGGAAGGCTAACTGGGTTGGACATTACCTGAGGAGAGAGAGTATGATTAAAGACGTGTTAGAAGGAAAACTAGATGGGAAAAGGGAAAGAGGTAGGAAAAGGTTTCAGCTGATAGACGATTTGAAAGGGAAAGAGAGTTATCAAGATATAAAGAGGATAGCGGAAAATAGGAGTATATGGTGAACCAGGTTTAACCATGAATAATCACGGACCTGTCTACGGACAGACTACCTATGATGATGATGATATATATATCTGACTCTCTCCTTTTCTTTCTCTCGCGCCTCTCCTCCCACCCTTCACTCTCCTTCACCCACCAATCCTCTACCTCCCACATCACATTCCTGGATGTCGATCTTTACCTCCAAGACAACAAAATCCGCACTTGTGTTCATATCAAACCCACCAACAGCCTCCAATACCTCCACTTTGATAGCTGCCATTCCCTTCATACCAAAACCTCTATCCCCTATGCCCTTGATCGACGAGGATGGAGGATTTATTCCGATAGAGCATCCCTTCTACAGTATTACTCTGTCCTCGAGTACGCTCTTCTCAAACGTGGCTACCCTCCAGTCTTGGTCCGCCAACAGATCCATAGGATGACGCCTACCCACAATAGATCCCATCCTCACACACCCACTATCCCTGCATCAACCCCTCCACTCACTCTTACGACACTTTTCCTTCCTAGTATGCACGAAGCCCTCAAAACAATCCTCCATGCTAGCCCACCCAATTCTTACCTCTTCCTCCCACCAGTCCCTCTTGACCAACCTTTTTGCCAATCCCTCGCTCCTCTCCTTCCGCCGGTCCCCTAATTTGGGAAATATCTTGTGGATGAAGGAACTTCCCACTTCTACCACGCCTCTTGCCTTAAGGTCTCACCCCTGCGGCAAACCTCGCTGCCTCACTTGCCCTATCCACCTATCCTCATCTTCTTTTTCGAGTCCCTCTACCAACATCACCTACCCCATCACCTCTAGAAGCAACTGCACCACCAGTAACGTCATTTACCTCCTCACCTGACCCTCTGTCCCGCGTTTTACGTAGGCCTCACCAGCAATCCGTTAAACATCCGCATGAACGGTCATCGGAATAGCGTTTCTCTCCGACGCCCCCTCCCAGTTGCATTACACGCCAATGCCCCCTTCAATAGTTGCTACAATGTAAGGGTTATTCGCGTCTTACCCAATGACACTCCTGCTCCCCTTCTCCGACACTGGGAACTAGCCCATATACATCTTCTTGACTCTTTCTCCCCGCCTGGCCTCAACCTCCGCTAACCCTATTAGCCTCTTACAATGTCTCCTCTGTTACATTGTAGCTATTCGCGCTGTACCTTACCTCACTCCCTCCTTATTGCCTATCCACCCTTCCCACTACCCGCCTTCTTCAATCATCAACCTTCCCACATCACCCTGTCATTCCCCGCTCAGTGTGTCACTTTCAGTTACTCTATCTCCATCGCTGAAGAAGGGCATAGGCCCGATAAGCTTTCTTTTTTTTGTTGTGTGCGTTTTTTACGTGTGTCACTTTGACGCCCCCAGCAGCCTGCCAACTTGGTCCTCAACTTGGTAAGTGTCCGCTGGGCTTCCTTCAACATCTTGTTGCCACCCACATTACTACCTTTTCTTTTCCTTAAGTTTATATATATATATATATATATATATATATATATATATATATATATATATATATATATATATATATATATATATATGGCCGCATATACTTTCACAAACGTGAATATATGAACAAATACCAAAAAGATATATGCATGCCTGTTTATAAAGGGAATTGATCGGTGAATATTGTGCAAATACATTATTCTTTCCCACAATCAATAGATGTTTTCTAAAGGTCGGTTTTCTTCCTGACCATTAAAAAATGGGAACGTAAACCCCGAGAGCATTTTATGCAGCCTGCGAAGCTCTGATTAAAAAGAGATCCGTAAAATTCCACACAGAACTTCATATAATACATATTCAAATTACGATAATAAAACACTTGAGATTGAAATATTAACCATAAAAACCTAATTTTGATTTGATGTTCACTGATATGATACCTCAGAACTCCTAGTTAATATCCAATTGAAAGTATTATCCTGCCCACCGAAGCATTTACAACTTGCAATACGCCCGCCGAAGAATTTACAATCGTCAATCCGCCACGCAGAAAAGGTTGCCCACCACCAATCAGAAGCAATATAAAAATGCATTTTTATTCTTTAAAATTAAATAATTCTCAAATCGAGAGAGAAAACGAGCCAAGGGGCAGAAGTGGACGAAAAAGAATGAAGAGCCGGAAAGGAAGCAAGGTAGAGCCGGAAAGGAAGCAAGGATTAGACGGGCAAAATACATATAACGAAAGGGAGGGAGAGAGAGAAACCTGCGACATTAGGAGATTAGTATGCGAGTAGCGCCATCGCACCAGCATGAGGCATGGAAGGAGAGAATCATACACGGTAGGCCGCGAATCGTCCGCCGGGTACGGCCATCCAAGGACACTAGCACCCACAAGGGACACACGCCGTAGTGTGGCGGCGTCCCTCCCCCTTTCCCTCCGTCGGCGTCGTGTCGCCGCCTCCCGTACTCCCCGCGGGGAGAGGGGGCGCCGTGGTGTGAGGCGACCGCACGCCACACACCGTCGTCCAGAGAGCACCCATACCTACATCGTGTATTCCGGATGGTTACTGCCCTCTACTCGAGCCGCGAGACCAGATCCTAGGGCAAACATCATTGTCCCCTGGATCTAACCTGAAGCCCCGCTCGTCCCATCGCGCACGTTCCGCAGTTAAGTGGGCTAATCTACGTCATCGATGATGACAAAGGGATGCAGGCGCTTTTGTGACAGGATAACTAAAGCCACCCGCGTTGGCCTAATTTAATGAACCGAGTGACGAACGAAACGTTATCTACTGGTTAAATCTCTTTTAAGCGTATTATAATCCACCTCCGGCACCGCACCTTAAGGGACCTTTAATTGCGAGAAAAATGAAACATATAAAACGATTTTTCTGGTTTTCCATAAGTCATCCATAGTTATAAAACAAGTAAGGAAAGAACTGATGATTCAGATATTAAGGGCGGTTTGAAAAAATATAAAAACCGCTCCTTAGGCTGCCCCTGAAGTTACCAGATTTCAACCGCGGAAAGAACAACCCCTAAAAATTTGGTTGCTCTATCTTAAACGGTGTTGAAGTAGTTCGCCTGACACGGAAATGTGATGGACGGAAAGACGGATGTACAAAAGGATTACATTAGCGGATTAAAAAAGAACTAATTAAAAACGCAAAAAAATGGTACTGCACTAATAATAAAGTTTCCGAAGATTCAATAATATTCCAAACTTTAACGCGCCGGAAATGTCACGAATTTGACCGAAACGAGCGTCTTAAAATGTATTTAAATTCGGTGTTAATTATTATCTACAATTAAAAAACAACAGATTATAGTACGAACTGCGACTTTGGTTTAATTGACGATATATTTGATTTTTCAGAAAAACAATCTCAGAGCTGATAAAGCTCGTAAAAAAATCCACACAGGGAAATAAGTTTATTTCTCATCTTAACATCTTAACAAGCTATAAAGGACCGACCCGAGGTACGGGTAAGCCGAGTTTCTGCCCGGGGCGACAAATTCTTGGTGGATCTATCCCGGATATCTACGTATCTATGTATTACTTGCAACGGAATAAATATTGAATACCAATTTATAACGCGGAACAGGCAGAAATCTTAATCGCATTACCTTTATTTTTCATTATCAATAACATTTACAGAGCGATGAATAAATGAACACGTACTCTGTAAATATCTCAACGAACATACGGAGTGTTATCTCGGTCGGGGAACCAAAATTCCTCGGACCGCCCTGAAGTTATATATATATGGATGTCAACAAGGTGTTGGGATGAGGAAATGGGGAAAATGGGCAAATATTCTGTGGAAGAAAGAACCCCCAGCACCCACGCCTTTACACCCAGCCGGATTTTACCCCTGCGGTAGACCCCGATGTCTAACATGCCCAATAAACCCCCCCTGCAACTCCTTCTCCAGTCCCACAACCAACATCACCTACCCCATAACTTCCACCACCAACTGCACCACCCGCAATATCATTTACCTCCTGAGATGCACCAAATGTCCCGCCTTTTATGTTGGCCTCACCAGCAATCCCCTCAACATCCGCATGAATGGCCACCGCAACAGCGTCATTCTCAAACGACCGCTGCCGGTGGCCGTTCATGCGAATAAACATAATTTAAAGTTTAACAACTGCTTCACAGTGAGAGTCATTCGCGCTCTCCCAGACAATGCTTCGGCTCCCCAATTCCGTCAGTGGGAGCTTTCGCATATCCATCTCCCAAACTCCTTCACCTCCCTGGCCTCAACCTTCGATAGCTTTTCACTCCCTTTCTGTCTTCTCCCAACCCCCTACCAATCCTCAACCCCCTCCATATCCTCCAATCCTCGACCTTTCCGCACTACCCTTCCACCCCCATGCCTCCACCTAGTGTCACCGCCATCAGTTCTCTCTCTGTAGCTGATGAAGGAATAATTCCGAAAGCTTCTACGTTTGTGATGTTGCTGTGTTTTAGTGTTCTTTTACGTGTGTCGCTTCGACATCCCCGGGGCCTCGCCAACCTGAAGTCGTCTGATTGGTGAGTGTTCACTGGGTTTCCTCATCCCAACACCTTGTTGACATCCATATATCCATTTTACCTTTCCTTTTCCGTAAGCTGATATATATATATATATATATATATATATATATATATATATATATATATATATACACACACACACACTCATATATTAGATAATTTAAGTGCACGAGGGGAAAACAAACAAAATTCAATTAAATAAATAATAAAAACTCACCTTATTACAATTTAAACGCGTCTTTTCCCAATAAAGCCTAAATCCCCTTTTAACAGTAACGAGTGGGATCTCAAAATAATATACAAATCTCAGAATGATGCTCGCTACAAAATCCTTTGAATACTTGAAACTGAATACGTAAGCTTTTGATTGACTTGAAAAATGAACCAGGAACGAAAAGGAGAGAAAAATATATCGGATGGAATCAAAGAACACTTGTATGAGGCCCTAATCTCCTTCCGAAAAAGATGGAGAGATCCCCAACCCTCCCACAAACCCACGCAGAGACTATCGCCGCCTTTTTGCTTTGCGCACCCGAATTAGCATCGCTAATTAGCCAACCCAACCCAAACCCCTCTCTTCCCTCTCTTCTTTTCCTCCTATTCGTCTCTCTCCAAGCGTATTTAAAAATCACTTCCCTTTAATCCCAGACTACCGTCTTCCTCTATCCTTTTACGCTTTCTTTCACTAATGGAACAACCTTTTTGTGTCACTCATGATTTCAAGTCACGTAGGAAGACGAAAAAGAGTCCCACTCTTCTCCCTCCCTTCCTCCCTCTCCACCTAACCGAACCAACCGACGCCGCCTTCTTCCCACGACATTTCAACGAGCTGACGAAAGAGCCCCTTCCATCTCTCTCTCACCATCTCCTTAAAAGAAAAAAAAAAGGAAAACATCCCGACGTCATCATCTTCCTGATTAACTGCCTTATTTACGCTTCTTCCGAGGAAGAGAGGGAAAGATTTCGGAGTGGGAGTAAAAACCCATAGGGAGAGGTATGGGAGGAGGGAAGTGGAGGTGGTGGGAAGAAGGAAGGCTCGAGCAGGGGAGATGGCAAAAGTTGCGTGCCGACAAGCTCTTGAGTAGTGACATGATAAAGAAATATGGGCACCTGTTACCTACCCGGGTAGGTATAAGTTAAGGGGTAAAAATTTACCGAAACGAAAACTTATTCGGGAGAGAGAGGGTTAAAAAAAAGGTTGACGGATGAAGGTTAAAAAAAGGAAACACCTTTAGCATATATCCTAGGGTTATAGGCAAAAAAAAGATGAGCGCGCGACTTCATTATTAAAATTATTCGGTTAAAGCGCAAAATAGTTTATGCCGCTAATTTCACTGCGACTGATTTTATATTTGGTTAATTTTCCACCAAGTCCATTAAATATGTTTCATAAGTTTTTAACGTTTTAAAGCGTGTCTTTTACTTGTAAATGAATAAAGGATTTTTGACCACACCCGCGATCAACATAAAAGAAGAAAGAATGATAACGTACTTCTTAAATAAATGTTCTAATCGGCGGAAATTTACGCCAAAGGAAGGCTTGCATTTTTTTCTTCGGGCAAAAAGCGTAAGAAATGAAAAAAATCATCTTTCGAAACAAAAAAGCGCGCAGCGCGATCCAAGTAGGTTAACTCAGAGTGCCCCTCTCTGCCTCTTTGTAAACTGTTCCCGCTCCGACCTTAACACGCGCTCAAAGCGAGATAAAAAATCGCGCAAAATACATCAAAACTTAATGGAACGCATAAAACGGACAAGCGAGTTACATGAGAAATATCTCGAGAGCTCGCTCGTTGTGACACGTTGCTACGGAGAACGGAATAAAAACTACTCAAACAACACTCGACGCTGTTACTAAGGGTCTTGGGGGAAATCAACTTTTTCAATGAACCCGCGCCCGAGAAATGTAAGAAAGATGTAAAGGAGGAGCGACGTCTATTGTGTGTGTGTGTGGGTTAGAGGATTGGACGGATTGCGAAACATGCGAGAAACGGATGGCGGGTGAAAAATAACAGCAGTAGCGATGAGCGAGGACGTTGCGTTATTTCATTTCAAAATTTGAACTCGTGCATATTCACACGTCCGCTTTTCTCTTTTTTGTTTTAAAATGTAGCTTAAATAAATATAAATAAACGACAGAGTAAAACAATGAGTGTGAAATGATAAAATTACATAAAAATTCTAAGCCTGAAGAAAAATCATAAACCAAAGATATAAATATATAAAATTAAACTAAATAAATACTATAAGAAGCAAAAATTACAATTGAGAGCAAAGTTTTAATTATATGTGAAACATATAGGTATACACGAAATTAAACGGCAGTGGAAGGGTTGGTTTGAAAAATATCTTCCAAATATCAAATTCGCAAAAGAAAATAAAAATGCGCATTCGATCCCATCGATTAATTAAGAGATACTAAACAATAAGCCAATCATTTTCTGGAATTCTGACACGTTAATCCGATCAAAAATCCTAAATAGCAAAAATAATAAGATCGGAAATCGGAAAGGGAAAAACAAAATATGATAACACGCTGTACGAAAACATGACGGCGCGGCTAGAATCAGATAGGACAAACAAACTTTATAGAGATAACCTCCATCGCAGTAAACGGCAAAAGTGCTCGCGTAAAAAAGGAAATCGCTACACAAACAAAAAATAACACACAAAAAAAGAAAGATGCCTTCGTTAGATTTATTCGCCGAGAACGAGGACCAAAAAAAACCTATTCCATGTAGAGCCCCATCGCGCCGACATTTTTACATCCACGCAAAAGCTCGTAGATGGAGGTCGTTGTAAATAAAAAGAAACACAGGTAGAGATAGAACCTCTCACGCGGCATCCGATGCAGAAGTGCGGTTTTAAAACGTTTTGCCGGCAGATTTTTTAACAGTCCAACAAAGACAGAATACGAGAGGTCGCCTTGAGGAAGGGGGGAGGAGGAGAGAAAAAGGAGTAAAAGAGAGAGAATATTTCGAGAAGACAACAGGTTATATTCCCAGTTCTGAGGGCGTGCGGGAGAGATAGGGAGGACAACGCGTGTTACATAGGATACGACACACATTTTCCGGGGCGAAACTCCGTCGGCTGAGAGGGAGGAAAAATAAAGGCCGGTCCGGGAGGGATTACGGAGTCGCGCAATAGTTATATTGCGTCCCGGTGGGGAAGTAATTCCATCACGGAGTGCTTTTGCAAGAGCGCGAGGAGTGCCACTATTCGCCGTTTTCGAGCGAAAAAAATAACCCCCTTCCTCTCGTGACTTCCCTCCATCTCTTCCCCCTCCCCAATTTTGCACTTTGTTATAGTTTTAAAAATCTCCCTCTGGGAGGCGAGGATACGAATTTGTGCCGTGGTGAACAAAAGGAGGAGCTGAAAAATAAGGCAAGAGGCAACGCTTTTAAAAAGTTTGTTTTTACGAGGAAGATTAGGCGACACCACGAGTAATAAGCGGGTTACATTTTTGGGACGATGAGTGTCGAGTAGAATTGGTACTCAGGGTTTTTTTTTAACGGATGTTCGAGGGAGTCGACAATTGCGCTCAAGAAGGCGACGTTAAAAGATACGGCGCGACACTTCCGCATTTTACGACCGCCATGATCATGCGCGGTCTTCTCCAGAATGTCTATCCTGGCTTTTATTGCGGGAAGGATTTCTTTCTCTTTAACGTTCGCAGCCGCAGCAGGATGGACGCAAAATGACGAGGGTTGATCTTACATACGGGAGGACTGCGCTTTGCAATCTCTCTCTCTCTCTGTATTGTTATTTAAAACGAAAAATACGATAATTTTGTACTTGATACGAACCTACGATTTTATCTAAAAGAAGATATTCTAAAAGATTAGAAAATCGGACTATCAAGCCAACAGATTATCAATAAATCAAAGTAGTAACATGTTTTCAGAAATATTACAAAAACTAATCTAAGATAGGACATCGAATATTTTTTCCCAAAGGTTAAAATAGAGAGATTCCGTTTAACGAATTGCAATAAATACATAAATTTACGTGGAATGTATTTTAGGAATGGTAGTAGCTCATGATTCCGGTTCGTTATCCTTGTGATATTCCACTATGAAAGTTTTAAGGTGACTCGATTTGTGATTGAATCCACAGAGCAACCGCAAACGCTTCATATCAGCCTCAGGATCCCGCCGGACAGAGGAGGCGAAACCCTGAATCCAACGCAAGCACGTGTATGAAATGAAAAATATCGCGAAAAAAATTTCAGATAAGAAACAAAAAATTTACGCGGCACTAATGGTAATGTGCGGACATTTTTTTCAAGGACTTCATGAAGCGCTTTTTAAAAGAACGACCTGATAAACTTGTGACACAAGTTACGCTGGTAACCGTGACCTAACCGTACGTAATGCCAGGTGCTGCGCGTGAATTAAACCTAAGCACTACCCGCATAATAAACGAGTTGGACACTACAGATACTTTCATATTATCAAAACTATGAGTCATTATTCTCTTCTCCATCCGACCTATCTTCAGCCCTGTTCAGTTTTTCACGAACGAAAACGTCGACTTTCCGCAGAAGCGAGCCAATTTTCCAGCCGAATTTTATCTCGAAAAAGAACCCAAATCCTCATTTCAGAAATCTCCACCTTCATTTCCTTCTCCTATCACGAAAACTCACGTCCTATCGAATTTACGAAAAAAGGAACGAATATTTAATGCTCGGCGCACCACTTCTTTGTTTTACTTTCGAGAAGATTAAAATAAATAAAATAAAATAAAAAACTTCCGTCTCCTCGTTCGTTCCTCAGGTTGTCTTACAGAACCTCTTTGCCGATCCGCCGCACGCATGCCTCTTCAACCGAGTAGATGTTCAGGATACCCTTTTACTTTTACCGTTGAGCCAGAGAGAGAGAGAGAGAGGAGGTGGAGATGGAGAAAGAGAGAGAAGGATGTGGAGATAGAGAGATATCCCTGCCCTCTCGAGGTCAAATCGGCATTCATGAACTCCACCGAAGTAGTAGTAGTAGCATCCATCCCTTCCTCTTTCTCTCCCACACTCGAAACCTTTTCCCAAACCCTCTCCTCGTCCTACACGCTCTCACTCTACCGCTACCTTCTTATCGCTCCAATCCTATCCGCAAAGATATATTTACCTCACATGGCGACCGACCTTTATCCAACTGCCACTACCCTCCTTCCCCCACCTCCCTCTCGAAAACCTCTTTGGCGTGAAAAGTGGAATATTTCGGATTTTTACGATGACCCCTCCCTCTCCGCGACGACTTCCATCTAAACCTTTTTATTCTTTGAGGTTCAACCCCTTTTACAGATTCTCTTCCGATTTTCGTCTGAATCAGGGAGATCTTTTTTATTTAGGCTGGAAGACGTTTACGCTACGGTCAAGCTTTTATGCTAGGCCGGTGGTTCCCAAATTGGGTGACCCTACTGATTTTTAGGGGTGCCGCGAAAAGCTTTGCTTAGTAAATAAATAAACGATTTGGACGTGTTGATAGGCAAATGGGAAATAATATGCTCACATAAATTGATTATGAAGTAGTACAAAAAATGGATGCGTACCTTACCTAAAATGGTTAAATCTGCAGCTTAGTCTATAAATACGGGTTTTCTTAAAAATATGCAGTGGACAGGTTTTCTAAAAAAACTGAGCACATAAAAAACGAATACTATAAAGAAATATTACAGCCTTGCCAGTACGATTTTAAGCGAATTAGTTACACTAGTTGCTTATTGCAGCGTTGTTTGCAGCATCAATAAAATACGTGCTAACTTCCACCCGGCATGGTAAATTAATGCAATGCTTCTTTTCAAATTAGGTTTTCCAACAACTGATCATATTAGATACTCGTACTTTTTTAAATTTTGTTTTAGGCGATATTTGCAATCAAAAAAGGAACCATAAATACTTTTAATTAAATTTCAATAACGTAGTTAACAGGCCATGGATCAGTCTTGTCCAATAACCATTCGGGGGCAAAAAGTAATGGTATATTCTCATAGCTGCTCCCGCTACGGAAGCTGAAGATAACATCGCTTCACCTTCAGTCATTGAAGAGGAGATTAAATCTTCACTGCGCTACCTCCGCTGCTACAAAGCTCAGGGAAGGACGGCATCAAGAATGAAATTCTGCGACAGATTCCACAGTCTGTCGGCTTTTTACTCTCCTTGCTCTTCACCTGGAAAGAAGCTAGGATCGTCTGCATCCCGAAACCGATGAAGGACCCATCGGAGAGATCCAACTACCGCCCCATCTCCCTCCTAGACAGCCTGGGGAAACTTCTAGATAGGGTCGTCCTGCCCCACATCCTGCAGCACGCTGAGGAAAATTCCATCCTCGAGAAGCTCAACAGATTCGGTTTTCCGCTTTGGCAACGAAGACTCATCGCGTCCTATCTCCGTGGCAGGACTTGCCGCGTCATTTGGAAGGACTTCCTCTCTTCTCTGATGACCATTGCGGCTGGTGTTCCACAGGGATCGGTGCTGGGACCACTCCTGTTCAACATATTCACCGCGGACATCCCCACTGACCTAGGCTGGAACGCCATGTTAGCCCTCTACGTCGATGACGCGGCAATAGTCTCGCGATCCAGACGGGCCAAGACTGAGGCTGGCTACTTTCAGCGGGCGACCTACCCACTGCTAGACTGGTACGAGGAATGGAGGATAGAGATTAACGCCTCCACGACCCAATGCGTCCTCTTCTCTCCTCAGCGCAGAGAGGAATCAGATCCAATCATCGTGGGCACCATCGAAGAGGAGTGGAAAAAGGAGGCCAAATACCTTGGAATCAGCCTCAACTCCAAACTCGACTTGACTTCACCCAACACGCCCGCTTTGCTGCCTCCAGAGCCTTTGGCACCAGAATCCAGCTTGCCCCTATACTACGGTCTCCGCTCGTCTCACAAAAGTGGAAGCGTTGCATCTACCTCACTGTCATTCGGCCTGGAATTTTGTACGCCTCTCCTGCCTGGAGTGGGCGCCTCACCACCTCTGGTCTAAACAGACTGAAGATTGCTGAACACCGGTGTCTGCGCTCCATCCTCAACCTAGGATGGAACATACCAAACGTGGCTCTTTACCACCTCACCGAGGTGGAACCCTTGGGTGAGAAAATGAAGACCGCTGCTCAACGGTTCTACGATCGCCAAGAGAACAAAGCGGAGTTCCTACGAACAATCGTAAACCGGACTGTCTGCCCATGGGATGCTCACAAGAGACCTAGGGCGTCCACCGGTAATAAAGATGACCTACCCCCTCGTAAGAAAATTAAAGATTAGGGAGTGAGGATACTACGTGAAGATGTTTTACTGTGCGTGCGACGCTTATCCCATTCCCTAAGTTGCCTGCAGCGCAGAAGGGAACTCGGCTGAAAAAGAAGTTCAGCCAATTGCAGCTCAAGAAGGTATATTGTCACGGTGGGGTGACCCGTGACCTTCGCATATGATACAGGTGTCATCGTCCTGACACTAACAAAACACATTTAATATATAGATAAACACTAAAATAATATTCTCTAAAGCTCAAATTTACTAAAATACTAAAATGTACAAAATTCGACTGTTGGCATTGAAGCTTCATTAGAAAATTATTTTCGATCAACCGTCGATTTCTCGTTTCAAAAGTTTCACGGCCTTCCGTTTGGCCTTGATCCATTATTTTCCAACTCAACCTTTTAGGTTTAGAGTGAGTTAGGAGGCGACGATCGCCGAAATTACCGAATCAATTCCACTAGTGTAGGCGAAATAGGAGTCCTTATAAAAGGGAGACTCAAAGAGCTCGATCTCCTGTTTTACCCTCGTAAACTCGTCGTTCCTCACAATACGGAACGCTTATTTAAGCAGGCGTCTCGCGACTAACATTTTTTTGATTTAATTAAATCTGCTCCTAGACTGATGTATGCGCCTATGCTCCAACTGGTGTCGACCTACTTTGCTTAGTGAGGCCACGAAACTAATTTCGTATCTGTGTTTCATGCAACAGAAAAAAATTGACAAAGAGCAGTGGCGTGCCGGAAAATGTGTACCTCCCCCTACCCACCAAAACAAAATTGAAGTCCAGGGGAAAAATGTAAGGCCCTAGTGAAAAAAATATGGGCCCGCTTTGGCCATGGCCCCCTCCCGTCGCGGGGTATCCGGTACGCCACTGATAAAGAATCATGATCTAAATAGAAAAAACAATATGTATAAAAGTACGGCAACGCTATCCAGATAAACCAAGACGATGTAATAGCTATATTTTCTCGCTTCAGTGTTCACGTGAAAAAATTATAGTTGTCTGCGTGAAACATCCAGCGTTTCCATGAATTGTATCAGTAGAAATGTAGAACTGAACACAAAAGGTATACTATAAATTCGGAAAGTTACAACAGCAAAAGTCCTGCAAAACTCACCGGCGAAACATAAAAGATTATAGAGCATAGCAACCAAAAGATATCGTGACGAAAAATTTCGATAGTCTGCGATGTAAGCATTATCCGGGGCATTCATAATCCAAAAATCACACCACAAAAACATACTTTTAGGCTACAAGATAGCTCCTAACCATCCACTTTAAAGTTCTACAGTACAAATATAATAATAATGAGAGCAAGACGAAAAGCGTTGGAAAAATAATTTCCTTCGTAAGCTCCATTTCAGAACTTGGCCAGGAGCAAGAACGGATAAAGAAGAATAACAGCGCTTTACCTTTCGCAATTGTTAAACAATGGGAAACGGCGCCATTATAACCCCTCGGATACGGGGAGACGAATCCCATTCGCGATATTGGAACGCGAATTTCGCTTGTGGCGATGCGACGGGCTCGTTAAAACTCCTAAAGCCTAAAAAGCCGTAGGGATACTCGTCGCTATGGGATGTAATTGCCGCTGTACTTCACGAACGGCTCGCAAAACGAATTTTACTCCGCTTGCGAAAGTTAAGAGGAATTTGATTAACCACTAACGTGTACCGAGCATTTTGCGCCGCGCGAATTTTACTGACCGCGTCTTTTAATACCAACGGTTAACGCCTGCATCCCGAAGGTATTAACTTATACTAAACTTTATGATCAAAAAGACACGTACTAAGCAAATGATGCAGATTCGCTTTTTACTTGTAAAACTGCTGAGTAAATAATTTACGTATATCAACAACCAAGTAGCCATATTCGATGATGATTAATTTTTGACTTTGATGAGAACAGGACTAGTATGTCGATTAAGTATCTTCATTGATTCCTGTAGATTTACTAACTAGGCCGCCAAAAGAAGATCGTCCAGTCGTATCTGCATAGAACGCGCGAGACACATAAACCCTACATGGGATGTTATGCCTTTAAGTTGGCGCTAGTTCACTGCAGGGATAACACAAAAGGTCGCGACATACGATAATGCATCAACTTTAAAACTTGCGCTGCAATGTTGACCTAAAATCCTTTGTGAGAAATGTGTAAAGTTTAGCAATACAAAATACATCTACATTTCTTACAAAGGAATTTAGTTCAACACTGCAGCGCAGCGCACAGCAGTAACTTCATAGAATAATACAGTATGAAATACAGTAAAACCCCGATTATCCGTATGCGGATTAACCGGGAGACGGATAGTACTTCAGTGAGTTTGAATTTATACTGGGTTCATTTTTCATGAACAAACTTTCAATTCCTTTTGCGATATTATTTACCATGAGCTCCTAAAAAGCAGTCTAACGCCACATACATTCTAAATAATTTCGTCAACTAATGTTTCTTATCCTATTCTGAATCTCAGCATTTAATACGATAGTAAATATTTTTATATAAACATCGTGATCGTCCGAGTGGCATCTGACATTGACAAAAATAAATTGTACAATATTAAAATGAAATTTAAAATAATTTCGCGTTTAAAATTTCACGCTTCGTGTTTTTAAATTTTCCGTGATTACACACAACACGGATAATCGGGTTTGTTACTGTAGCGAGAAAGGAATAAAAATTTATTTTCATAACCGTCGACAAATGGAAACAAAACTGTCATCGAGTAAATTCTCAACTGTAGAAATGTTATTCGAACTACTGCTTTGTCATTCCTGCGTAGGCATATAAAATTCCTTCACGTCTATTGGGCTTACATGGTACAATAAATAAATGGCCTACTTATGCTGAGTTGCACTTCATGTGAATAAACAATGCCTTGTGTACGTCCTCGAACAGCCGTGCAGGAAAAAGCCTTGAGTTCCACGTGAATGATATTTTTATCCTCTTAACTGGCGTTTTTACGAATGGACCGTGATAACCTTTTTGTGCTTCAGCGTTCGCTCGTCATAGGGAGATATTGTCCACCATCCTGACCACGTGTTCCCTAACCACATCCAATCCGCAATTAATTTCTTTCGTTACCTTGAGTGAGCGAGTATGCCTTTTGGCCACGAGGTCGAGACCGCACATTGAGGATATATAGTATCGCCATAAATACATCGAGAAAATTATAAGTGATGGAACAAGTCAAATAAACGGAGGGAAAGTGCAGACCAAGATAACTACTGCAGTCGTAAATCGACTGAATGGAGTCGATAATAAATTTATAAAGACTACGATTACTTTGCAGTTGAAATGCGAATCGAGTCTTACACCTCCCGTTGTCTTTGAAATTGTCATTCGCCTCGTCAGATGGTGCAACAAATAAAAAAATAATTCTCTGCCATTTTAACTTTGAACTCGATGAAGTTATAAGCAAACGAGATTGGGATATGCACGGCATCAGTCTCTTTGTTCGCGTTGTCGAAAATCAATTCACATTCCCGCTGAAGGATTTATTGTCATAAGTGAACGACCTTATTAAAACCCCAATAAAAATCACACGAGAATCAACTCAACACCATTCATTGTATTCAATTACGTTAATAATGGACTATAAAACATAAATCGATGAGCTATGTAGGAAGACACCGGAATCAATTTCGGAAGCATAATTCGAGAATCTAGTCCGGGGGTGGGGAACCTTTTTTCATTGGAAGGCCAAATGTTACTTAACGGAGACCTCATCAGGCCGCACATTGCGATGCACGTTGCATACATTCACATTTATCAAAATTGAAATAATAAAGAGGCAAACACAATTTAATGGCTTTTTAATTTAACGAATACAGATTTCAATTCTTCATATTTACTAATATTTTTAAAATTTTGAAGGCTTGAACATAATATACTTTATAATCTAATGCAAAAACTTTAAATTTTTCATATTTGCTAGTATATTAATAAACTGTAAAGAAGTTAAAACAAATTAAATTAAAACAAATAAAATGTTGCATTCAATCACATTCATCAAAATAAGAAGGCAAACACAATTTAATGACTTTTTTGTGAATGTTTGTTATGAGCTAAGAACTTGATATTTGGTTCCAGCATTGTTGTCTTTAGCTTCAATTGGTCTTCCAGGTCAATGTTTGTCATCTGTGATCTCAGACACGTCTTGATTTGAGCCATATATGAAAATGTTGATTCACAACAATAGGTTTTGCCAAAACAAGAGAGTAAACGACGAGAATATTGACGCAGTCATGGGTATTTAACAGCATTCTTCTATATTTCAATGGAATCCTTTTTACTGTCGAATAGAGGATTCAAAATGTTATCTTCTGAGAGCTCAATCAACTGGATCTGCAAATCCTCAGGTGCATTCGAGACATCAACCAGATGTGGCTGAAAAGCTAACCTCAGTGTGGCATCATGTTTATCAAAATCTTTAAATCTGTTATTGTATTCTTTAATCAAGGAGTCTAAAACACCTATATATTCATTCATATTCCAATTTTGCAAGTTTTTATTCATATCTTGTTAATCAATTACCTTTGCCAGTTCAGAAAAATGCTCGGCTGAAACAACTGATCTGATAAGGCCAATTTTTTCCGAAATGACTGAATTTTCTGCAACATTTCATATATGGATTTAGTTTTACCTTGTAGAGAAGTATTCAAATGATTTTGTTTTGACATTAAATCACACAAAAATGCAACATTTCTGCAGAAATCTTTTTTCAAAATTTCACTAGGTTCATTCTCTTCTTTGAAAAAGCTCGTGACTTGTTTTCGCAAAGCTAAAAGATTTTATAGTACTTGACCTTGTGACATCCAGCTCACTTAATGGTTTGGAAGATCTACACTAAATGTTTCATCTTCATATTGAAGCATGGTGCGAAACTGGCGATGCCGTGAAGCATTAGCTCGAATGTAGTTCACCATACCAATAACTATACGTAATGTGTCATTTAAAACAAGATTTGCCGTAAAGATTCTGTTGATGCAAAATACATATCTTTTGTTTGTTCTTTCTGTAACTTTCATGCTAAAATCATATATGAGTTTGAGTATGTTTAGACAAGTATGCAAAAGGCCACACTGAGTATCACAAAAGGCCGCCGGTTCCCCACCCCTGATCTAGTCGGTAATTCTGGATACTCAGACATTCAGAATTTAGATATTTTTCAAGGTTCCACTTTACTCGGAAACCCTATGCAAACATACATGTACGCAATTCAATTTGAGAAAAACTAAAAAACAAAGAAAATTTACCAGCTTCACCTTATCTTCCATAATAAATCGGGACAGATAGAAACTGGTACAAGCAAGTTATGTAAAGCGGGTGCTTTGGCAAAAATCGAACGAAGTAAAAACGCAAAATGGAGGACGCCACGAGTGAATATCGTAAACGAACAATGAGCGTTTCGACGGGGAAGAAATCGTGGTTCCAAAAAAATCTTTAAAGATATTGGCGCGGACTTTTACTAACTTTTACTTTCCGGTCTCTTCATGATGTTTTACTGTGGGTCTTCCGAAAGGCGTACAGGGTGAGGCTGAGGGGGTGAAGCAGAAATGGCGGAGATATACTTCATCCAATTTTATTAAGGGAGAGGTATATTGCGGAGATAAAAACGGAGAATGACCTCCAGCCAAGACCAATATTTTTTAAACTTTATTTCACAAAAAGTCTTGTTAGCTTAAATGCAAGTAAGCATGCATGCAAAATTGTGAGAATTCAAAAAAGTAGGTAATTATTTAATTATAAAATTATTTCGTAAGTGGGTTATGTCATTTACTGACTTAGACACGAAATTGGCAAATTAACCAACAATAGAATTTTAAATATACATAACTACAATAGACATACATTAATGAATAGTACCACAGATTTATAATGATGCAGACATTTTTTGAAGAAAATCTCCTCAGCTCTTTATCCCGAGGGCGATTTTTTTACGCCATTGAAGTTATCACTGCATCAAACAAAATAGATTCGATAAATAGCTGAATCAAATTAATTGGTATACACACATCCATATATATCGTTTTTTGTGCCCCTTTAAAATTAATTGCCGTGTGATTCGGCCATTTCCCGCAAATAATCGCCTTATCGCTTCGATTCAGCATTTGAATATACGCTTATTAATGTTAATCTAATGAAGTTAACGTAGAAGCAGTTCAAAAATGGGCGCATAAAAACCGTATAATCTCCTTTTACCTTCATCACGTCCACTTCCTAAAATAAACACACGTTCTTGCGAAGACCCATAATGGAAATGGGATGACACCCATATCTACCCTTTAATGACTATGATGACTTTGCAACTCTTTAGAGGGAGAGGAGATAATATTTCCGAGCTGATTCCTTTTGGATTAACTAAAGGTGGAACCGAGAGCACTTTTTTAAATCTGTAAATAAAGAATTAGATTCGATGTCTCTTATACATATTTATTATTCTTACCTTTATGTTATTTTTTGGTAGGCGTGTTTTAGTGCGAGGGATATTTTAAAATCGACCAACAATCGAACTTCGATGAATCGAAAATAAATATGTAGTGGAAAAAATAACTTATAGAAGTTGTTGAAAATACGAGTTGAAGAAATTCGAGCAATCGAACGTTGGTAAATCGAAATTAAGCGTTAGATGGAATAAAATAATTTATAGTATTTGTTGAAAATACGCGCTGAAGAAATTCTAGCTATCGATCATCCATGTGTCAAACAGAAATATCATCGGAAATAACATACGACCTCAGTCTTCGAAAAACCGAGACACAAATCTTCATGACGTAAGAGTGTACATATGATCATATTCAAGTCGCTTAAGTTACTTGTGCAATGAGTTGCTTAAGTAACGCGCAAAATTCATGAGCTGAAACTACGTGTTGAATAAGGGCAAGGAATTACTGCCATAATTTTTTTCTGGACACGCGAAAAATAAACAACGCGAGTCGCTTCGCAAGCGGAAAACGCAGCTTTTAATTAGGATTAACACAACGGAGGGGAGAAAGAAGTAGGAGAAGGGAGAGAAAGAGAGAGATGAAAAACGATGACGCTGCCGTCATTGCCCCGTGATGTAGAGCGAGCCATTCGGAACGGATTGCTAGGGCAGAAATTCTCTACCTCGCCCAACTCATAAAGACCTCATGCGTAATCGGACAGAGAGCAGAGAAACAAATTAAATAAACACCTCGCGCGGACGACCGGATTTTTTTCAATGGAACAAGGCTCGTTAAAATCACTTAACTTATAAATTACGACGTTTTGAACATGCGACGAAACACAAGGAACGTTTCCATACGCAATAATGATGAAAACAACAATCTTCTTTTAGTGATATTTTGCGAGCGCATAAAAATAAAATATTACTCGAAATAAATTGACAAATTTCCTTCGCTTGATGCTCTGCGAACGCGTAGTTATCGATACTACGACCACACAAGAGGAATATTAATAATTTGTCTGTCTTCTACAGCACCGAAAAAAATCAGCGGAAAATATTTCACTCAGGCATTCTGCCATAAAATGACTTACGAATGTCATAATATTTTCCAAGTAGTGCGACTTTTTATTTTGGGATCTCTCACTGAACGTCTGCAGACTGTAATGGAAATATTTTTGTTCTATCCTTGTAACAATTTTCTCTAATAAAAATGCAAATAAGTGGAAATTATTACAACCCACGTCACATCCCATTAAAAATTAAAGACTGAATGATAGTGAATGGTCTCGTTGGAGTCGAATGTCTATGAGGAACGAACAACGTTTAGCTAGGCGAATGACATTAATCGTTATATTTTTTCGATGAAAAAACATTTACACCGCGCATTTAAAATCACGTAAACGTACATTTAATAAAAAAATATTTTCAATAGTTATGCTCTCCTGACAGAGTTAAGCCGTAACTTTGCAGAAATGAACAATGATTAACCAAAAAACAATTCCAGAATAAAATTTATTAACGGTTAAATTTTATTTGAAGGTGTTCCGTTGAATTGTCCTCCCCTAAATTATTTTATCACTATAAAAGCGCCAGGAGCCTCCGTCAGATTTGCACGTTTTTCCAGGCATGATGTCAAAAGTCGAGGGGAAAAAACAATAAAAATCCCCCATGCAATTCCATAACTCCGGATTATTTACACGAATCCCGAAAACAAATCCCTGCGAAGCTTTAAAATTTTAAATAATATACTTCCATGTTAAAATGATAGCAAAACATATTTGCGTACAAAAAACAAATTGAATTAACGCGGTCGCGAGGTCCCAAAATCGACCCGAGCTCTCAGGGGGAGAAAAAATAACAAAACAACATCGTGTGCGAGCGAGAGAGAATGTTATTTTTCATGTACAGAAGCGAAAATAAGCTCTGTCACCGCGAAGTTAATTTATTCACCTTGTTTGCTCTTCACAAAAAAATCTCTCTCTCTCGCTCTCTCTCTTACACATACACACATACTCAGTCGGCGATCTCATTCCGCGCCTCGAAAGTTTCGACGCGGAGGCAAAAACTTGTTTACACAATTATAAATGCGCGAAGTAAAAAATGAACATCGCGCGCACCTCCGCAGGCTCAAAATACGTACGATCCGCGTGCATACTTAAGGCGTGTGAGAAACATTTCAACCTCCCCAGTTGTCGTTATATTTTTTTCAAAGCGCTAATGCAATGTGCTCTTTCAAAACCTACATAGGTATAAAACCTTGTTTTTGATTCGTTCGGCCTCCATATGGACGAGCACGATTCGTTTCAGCCGCCATATATAGTAGTCTCATATTATGCGCGGACGAGCTGTGCTCGTTCGTAAAATTTTCCTCTGGTGTATATTTTAGAGGAAGGTGTAATCTTACTCACCTTGGTCGCCTACGTCCAGCGAGTCATAGCATATGGCAGGGATCTCAACCTACAGGCAGCACACGGCCATCGAGAGCATTTTATGCGGCTTCTGAAGCAGTGATGAAAATTCGATTCGTAAAATTTAACACAGGCAACTTCGTATTTGTTAATTGAAATTATGATAATAAAACTCTGAATGTTGAAATAATAACGCTAAGTAATTGCAACTTCCAATGCGGTGAGCGTGACAGAAAAGTTTGCCGGCTCCTGGTACATAAAAGAGTCAAATTAATGTTTTTAGTGAACAGCAATGGGCATGTTTTTATGCCAAAGCCATCTCTTACTCTAATAGTGTGATTTTCCCCAAAAACCAGTAGTCAGCGTCTTCCTAAATTTGACATTCATAGCAGAAGAGGCAACGAAAGTTGACATCTCCGAGAAATTTGACATTTACAAGTACTTGAGGTACCCGCACGAGGTAATTTGGTACACCTGACGAGTATTTATTTCATTACAATTTAATAGAATCTTTTAAACGTACGTGTTAATTTATGTATTAAAGTTAAAACAGTAACTATGAAAAAATTGGGGGGAAATGCATTGATATTCGGTCTGTTCTACTGCACATATTGCCAGTTAACATTAATTCATTTCAAGTAACCTCATCGAGAAAGCGACCCCTAATATGCGGCTCCCAGGAAAGCTGCCCGGATCGCTGGTGCCTCAGACCGGCCCTGACTACTGGATAAGTTGTTCAGGCAACTAAGTTTTTATCAGAGGGATAGACAAATCTAGCTGAACCGCAGTACTGGACATGTCCTACGTAGGTACCAAAATTAACGCTTCACAAACATCAACGTATAGCAAATACCATGGCAACTTCTTCATAGACAAATACCCATGACATTATTTCGCAAATTTAAATATAATACCCCTGACAATGCAAATTCCATAGGTACAAGACCGTCCCAACAATATTATTTGCATCACTTCGCAATATTAAAAAAATAACAATGCCCAACCGAATTCGAAACTTGTTAACACTTTCCGAATAGCGGAATTTACATGGAGAGAAAAGCGCTCAAGTGAAAATCGTGTGATAAAAGCCCCTCTATCCTCCTCTAATTCCCCCTCCCCACCCCCGTGCACTCTCTTTGGAGTGTTCCAAGTTCCGCACCGACCTTCATCGAAGCCGCTTGCTCGATGGACCGGAGCGTGCTGACCCATATCTTCATCGCGGTGACCGGGTGGGAAGTTTCCAACACGAGCGCCGTCGAGGACAGGGCAAAATAAAAAAGGATTTTCATTTACGCGCACATGATTTATGAATGAAGCGAAAGTGTGTCACAAAAGTGATGCAATTTTTAAGGTCGGCGCGGATAATGCTGCAGCGTCCGTTGGACAAAAAACGAAGAGAGGTGAGGCGCACTTAACAAAAACAACGAAATTGTGCCGCTGTGATATTTTATTTAACTTAAGGGAACTGCATTGACGCAGGTGAATGTATTACATAACGGCTGGCTTCCACGCGCAATCAACTGTTCTATTTTCATTTATGGCGCCTACAACTCTTCTTAATGGCGGAGAAATTAAGAATCCGAAAAGTTTAAACTATTCAATGAATAAACGATACACCCATTTTTTTCATAATTTCCATAATCCAATTCGGATTATCATATTATTTTATAGATTTTCCAACACAGATTCGATAAATGTAACAAGTTTACATAAGGCTAGCGATAAAACAAATTAGAATTAACGAGACCTTGTAATTCCACGATGTTTGTCCACACAATAACTCCGCCTGTCATCCAAAGATTTCGTAAAATCGAACCAATTTCTGTAGCATTATGAACAGGGGCATTCACACCTCAACGCAATCCGCAGCCCCCTATACTTTCGAGTACATATAAAATATCTGATGTGGCCACCACATGACTTTCTCCATTCCTGTAACATTTATAAAAATTCCAATTAGGTTAAATTATAATAATATTTAAAGGAACTGCGAGAAAATTTTAAGACTACAAAGAACAGAAATAAACTCGAACCATAGCCCTCTGATATTGGATATAACCACGACGCTCCAAAAATTAAGGAAATAATAATGAGCGTTACTAAGACGTAACTAAGCGTCAATTGTTTACAATAGTCGTCGGTAGGTGGTATGGCAGTGGCAGCTAAAAAATATCTCTTAAACAATGCATTATATGGTAAAATGTTTCGAACAAACATTGTAGAAAATTAAATTATCAAAACCTTTATTCCTGTACTTTTATATATTCATCAAATATTAAAGCAAATATTTCAAAAAACGTTTAAGTGAAAAGAGTAAACCCCTACTTCCGCTTGACCGATATTTACCAAAAACTAATCAGTTATTTTCTCTTTAACAAAAATGTCAAATATCAAATTTCGCGTTAATCTGATTAATAGTTTTTGAGTTAGAACACCCACTAAATTCCGGTCACAGACACACACACACCCAAAGGCATCATCGCTAAAATGGTCAAAACGTGTTCAGGGGACCTTAATACATGTATTTATGTTGAAATCTCGAATGCGATTTTTTTCATGAAAACAATGAGGTACTTTCTCTATACTTCGTACATGGAGAAAGTAAAAACATCGAAACCTTCCGTCATAAATAAGCAACCAAATACCAGTACACCTGGCCCTTCTATAACAAGGAGGATGCGTTCTGAAAAAGGGCCGCGTAATTTCAGTCCGTGTTATGTGAACCCGGATCTACGTAGCGAAAGGAGAGTTGCGTTCCATACCCCTTCAGGCACCCTCCTCCTGACCAAAAATTCTCAAATCTCTCTTAGATACACATATATGTCCAAATAAGAAAGGTTTTTACGGTAATCTAAGCTTACAGTAGCATATTAAAAGAAGGGGATGGATGTTAGAAGATGAAGAAGGCCTTTGTTGGTACGGTTCGGGTACAGAAGCCAAAAACGTACCGAAAGATAGAACTATGAAAAAATGAGGTAAATCAACCTGGCTCTTCGACACATCTCTTCCTGACTTTGCAATCTGGAATCCCAACTCCTAAGTCAGACAAAACCGCGTTAATCCGAACCATAATCCGGGCTGCAAGAATTTTCGGTATTAAAAAAAATAGCTGTTGTAGTGAATGGGCGTTATGAGGGCCAGGTGTATGTACATGGCGGTTGAAAGCAGGAGAGACAAAAGCATACGCCCGTCGATTCGTGACGCTATCGGACGATTGGGTTGCAATATAATAAGGGGCGCGTGCGAAGATGGAATGCAGCTGGAACTCTCTCTAGAGAGAGACACGGACGCGCATCGCGTATGCTACGAGCGAACGAAAAGAAAGAGAGAACAAGAAGACGGGGGGAAAGCCTTGGAAGAACGACTGAGGGTAGAAAGAGAAGGCAAATGGAAAAGACGAGAAAGAGTGGGAAGAACAGAGACGAGATGGTTTGTTGAGGGGAGGGGTCCATCCTCAGGACGAAGCGGCGCGTGACTGAAGCAAACGCGGCGCGAGTTTCGTGACGCTTGGAGACGTGTCCGGACTGCCAGAAGGCCCACGGCGGATGTGTATGGGTTTGGACGAGGACGGGAGGAGGAGAGTAGTGTGAGGAGAGAGAGAGAGAGAGAGAGAGAGAGAGAGAGAGAGAAGGGAGGATATGGAGGGAGCATGAAAAATAACAAGAGAGGCATAGTTGGTTAAGAAGATTCGGCGACTTAGGCGGAATAAAAACCAGTTCACGTCCAGGTGAAAAAAGTGATTCTCCTCGTCAGTTTTCGATCTCGCCACGAGATAAGAATATAGACGTCTCGACAGGGAGAAAAAAAAACGAATCGTTTCTCGAGTCGTCGGAGAACAAGCATACGCTGAGCTAGGTTTTGCATCGACCGCGGGTAAAATATCCATAAAAAAGCGATAAGCATTACGTTAACCACTAAATATTGACATCGGACTGAAATGATAAGGGTTTCCTCGTAAGAGTCGCTTTTTTACAATTTTTAAACGAGTAAATGCGTTTATTCCAATACAAATTGCCTGGCACGGCAACATGTCCCAGCGTGGCGTCGGATCATCTTTGTTCCGTGTCGTATTTTAACTTCGACATACGACATCTTAAGAGCGTCGATGCTATCGAAGGATCTCTATCAACGGTCAGATCACATCGCTCATTTCACTTCGACACGTCACGAGTTTGTAAGATCGCTGAGGTATAAATGTAATCGATAGCGTTAATGGAATCAATAAGATCGATACATCGGAACGAAAGCGCCGAGGCTTAATGTTTATCAATTACATGGGAAAAATTCCAGTTTGCGGAATCATACTGGAGCGATAGTTGAGCTGGTTAAAGCACGGCAAGTGGAAGATCTGGGTTCGATTCACGATCAAGTTCGGAATTTTCCCCTGCTCTCCCTTGAAATTCATTTTAACACATACAACCGTGCATACAAACTTAATAATTTTGCTGTGTATCTCGTAAGGTCTGTCATATCGCCGATTTGAGATTAAGTAATGGATACCTCTTTCGTGGCTCGGTGGAGATGTTTAATAGGTTAAGTTTTACTATTTATGTAGCATTTCCCTCACCGGAAACAACCTTATTCGAGAACAGATACACATGATGGCTTTATAGTTTAGCTATTAAAAGCATTCCCCTGGAAGGTGAAGGAACTGGGTTCGATTCACGATCAAATTCAGAATTTTTATCCTTCTCCACTTTGGAATGTGCAAACTAAGGCTTATTTCCTTCGCGGAAAAGCTAGGATTTACGAAATAAATTGTCAACTTTGTATCCTTGCGGTTATGCGAACACATTAATCGATGCTAAAAGCTCTAAATATACAGATAATACAGAGGACTGGCGTTCCCGTTATGTGACCAGCAAAAAAGTTGGATAGTTTTGCATGAAAAAATGTATTCTCAAAAATATGGGCATTAAAAAATAAGCAGGTCCCTAAGGAAAGCATTTACGACTACTTAGTGTCTATGTGTCTACGCACCATCACAATGTGTCGAATATTAATATAACGGTAGCATAATCTTCTCTAAATCTAATAAACAAATTCCGCTACAGTCGTGAAATCATCTTTATGAGCGCCGCTTGTGTCAGGCATAATATCGATTTAACTAGCGTTAAAATTTCCTGTGTTACGTGAACAAAGCGAAATTATTTGAAGAAAGCAGTTCGGCAAGTTCCGGATAAAAAAACAAATCATTGCGCGAGATATTAGTTCCGGTGGTTCATGGAAGAAAGAAAACATAAAACCGTCACAGAGGGGCTTTGGATTTGTGGCATACTGAGTTTTAAATTTTATTAAAAGCTTCCATTTTGGTTAATGTTTATATTTTGTTTTAATTTTATCATAAATTTGTCAAACCAATTAACTTTTGCAATGAGTGTAAAATATTACATCGACCTTAAGTAATTCATGTTTAACCCAAAGAGTATTCTCAAATGTAAAAGAGTTTATGTAAAATTTAATGATTAAAGTGTACTCGTTTGTGATTATATTATTGTATCCTTATATGTATTTGTCACATTTTTCAAGAAAGATTTTATGTTAAAATAGTTTACTAATTAAACTCCTTTAATTAAAAAAGTCTTCTTTCTAAAATGAAAGTATATTTTCTTAATTTTCAACTTGAAAATTTTAGAATTGAAATTTAAAATGTCAGACACAGAAATGAATAATAAATACTTTTTGTAGCATTTTAATTTAGGGTTTAATTTTCTACATAGAAATGAAGTTACATACTTAACTGACAAGAATATATCAGATATTCATAGTATATAATTATTTAGAAACAACAATAGGAAATCTTCTGTTAGTTTTATCCATTATATGGATTTTAATGTAACATATATATTTTTTATTAAATACATTTTTAACCTATTGGGACAGATGCAACTACCAAAAAAGTCTGCAATGGCATAATAATAACAACATAGGTTAACAAGTTAACAATTGGACTCTGCCTTGCTAGATACTTATTATACAATTCCTATTACGGAAAAACGCAGTACTTGGAAAAGGGCTTTAAAAAGGCTCTTCAAATGTCCAAAGAAATTTGTTCAGGCGAAGATTCCATCTTTTTGTGTATTTATAAAAGACAGCGATAGCTTCAAAATAGTTGACACATTTGCTCTGCACACAGTTACGATACTCTAATAGTATCTTATGGTAAGCTTTCAGTACACAACCATGAATATCATTGGTTTTATATATTCTAGCTACTTTCTAGCTACCAAGAAGATGAAATCTAGCTCCCAAATGCTAAAAAAAGTGGCAACACTGTTTGGTATGACATAAGGATGCACAATTTTCATAACGCGTTAAAGGCATTTTTTACGATGGAAACCAAATGTCGCATAAATACGTTCCCAATTTCTTCTCCGTGATAATAGGGCGAATGAGAAAATGATGAAAACTAAACGCTCGTAAATAGGAAATAGGCACGCTCAATTATGGAGCACAGAAGGTCGCGCGGGGTGACGGAGTCACCCCATTTTAAATTACATTTTCCAACATAATTATTCATGATTTCTTTATTTTTGTATACTTGGATTAGTAAGGAAAAAGTTTGTTAATTCAAATTTATTTTAAACCCATATAATTTACGTTTGTTAAATATATATTATTGTTCAAAACTCCTGATTAGCTAACTTGCATACAAAAGAATTTGTATAATAATAATAATTATACTTAGTTAATAGTAATTATAACATATAGTTTTTACATAATATTATGAATAAGACAATAATAATAAGAATTATCTAAGTTCACTTCTCGTTCTGCTATTCGCTGTCAAGGCAGTATTCACATACGTATTTCATGTTTCATACGCATCGGCCTCTGACATTTAGAACAAGACGTGTCTTGATTTCTTGGGCATACGACGCAGCGTAATTTGGCAGGTCTAGATGGACCGGACTCTCCAAAAACATTTTCTTTTCTAGGCGGTACAAATTTTTGGCCCAATTCCCTTAGTTGCTTTGGTAAGGTTTTATGTTGCAACCGAGAAATGACAGCTGGTTTTGCTAAGTCCTGCCCGAGTAATTTTTTATGAAACTACTTCTTTTGAGCACTGTATTAGGGTCATTTGATAGAAATATTACGTAGCTATTGAGAAGAATTTCACGGATTTTCTCCAAGTCGCGATGTAAAACGAAATCTGCCTAATAAAACGTAAATAGAGGGTAGAAACATTAAACTGGTAAATTGTAAAGAGATTCCATCGATTAATGAAAATTACAGACAGATATAGAATAAAAAGCTTATCATGACTCGCTATAAGAAATGTAACGTGACTGTTTCACCCCAGAATGGTTTTTGAAATGGTTTCACGGACTAACGAGACCTAAAAGTGATATAAATATGCCCAAGAGAGTTCGGAAGAAATGCACTGATTATTTTAGGGAAAAAACCTACGTCACGAGTGGGTGAGTGTAGTGTAAACATTAGTGGGGCGACTCAGTCACCCCGCGCGTCTGCTCCCGGATTACAAACTTGGGCTGATATTTTTTTAACTGACAAGCCTTCCTGTTAGTTTTTAAAATTTTAATTAAAAAGTTTCGCACGTAAAGAACTGCTAACAGGTGTGATAAAAGCATAAGAAAATAAGAAAACAGCTATAAACATTTTAGATAATGCGAGAAATCAAAAATCCTTGTTAAATCACAAATCACAACATCAGATTGTAGCCAAATATCAGCGGGAAACTTCGATTGAAATAGTTTACCGGCTGAAGTGATTAAGTTATCAATCTTGAAGCCCACACAACGCTTCCACTCCGATAACCCCCCCCCCCTCCACAAAAAATCCATTCTACCATTATGAGGCAAGTTATAGCACCGACCAGACAAAAGAGGAAAAACGATTTTTTTTAACTCACAAGTCAATTTCGAAGGAACCAACATATAATTTCCTCAATCAACACAAACAGAGGAAGAGAGAGGAGCCAGGAAGAGCAAAAAAAGAAGAGACCCGAGCCAAAAAAATAACAAACCCAACTATATCCTCTCTCCCCATCAGATTGGATCGACGTAACTACATCAAACTCCTCTTTTATTAAACTAACACGGCGAGGAGAGGAGTGGAAGAATAAGAGAGGGAAACTTCACTTCATATTTTCAATTAGGATCTTTCCGGCCCCGAAAAGAACCTTTCTGTCCCTCCCCTCTCGCCGATTCGTTCACGATAAATCCAACTTCTTAACTGGCGGGAAGAAGACGAGGAACGAAGGAAAGAAGGCACTTCGAAGCCGAATAAAAAAGATATAATAAAGCAAAAAGAAGAGAGAGAGAGAGAGATGCGGGGTAAGAGGAATTGGAGACTTTCAGTAGAGAAGAAGTTTCGGTCCAAATAAAGTGCGGGTAAATCTCCCCGAAAAGCTCCCGGGTGAGCAATCAGCCCTATCCTCCTCCTCCACTCTTCCATCTCTCTCTCTTCATCCTTCTTTGTTCCTATTCTCCTCTCCGCGCCTTCTCCTGCCCCTTTCTGCCTTCTCAAAAACCTCTATTTATCCTTCCGCCACATCACGGATGCATTAGCAACACGGATCCTGGAAGCGCCACTCCTTTAAAGGTGTTGATCTTATCCAGTATCTCACCTCTCTCTCTCTCCCCCACCCTCTTTTTTCCTATTACCCAGGGACGTGAGGAAAGCTGAAGATGACTCTTGGATAATGGGAAACTGGAGGAGATTAGAGAAATTCATTGGCGCGGATTTATTTTCTACTAAAAAGGTACCTGACCTCAAATGGTGATCGGTCGATTAAGTTTTCTATTTCTCGGTAGGTTTTCGGTTGATCCTTTCCAACCTACTTCATCTAAAGCCTTCTCTTGTAGCCCTTCCCTTACAAGTACAGGTAGGATCTCTTTTCTTACCCCAATGCCTCTTTCTCAGCATATTCCGTGATTTCCTCCAAGAGTAAACAGCTTCTAAAAAACCTTACTCACTCACTCAGTATATGTAGCCGACTCCTCGAAGTTTCTCTCTTCTCACGCTATATTCTACACTTTCTCCTATTTTCTCTTTTCAATTAAAATTCTCTAGCAAATTCCTCAGGGAAGCCTTAGCTCTGTGGAATTGTATTTGAAAATAAAGAATTTGCATAGGTACCACAGTAAAGTTCCATTATATCATTCAATCCTCTATTAATTTTCTCTAGAATACGTCATGTCATCTCCAAACTCTTCTCACCTTTTTTTAGATCCCATGTCTAACAGCCGTATCTATGTTTACGCTACTCTCTCATTAACATATTTAGTTAAACTACTAATAGAAAAGAGGTTGGAAATAGTTGGGCTAATCGTTGATACTTATAGTTAAATAATATTTAACAAACATCATACTCAGAGTGAGGTACTTCTAGTGAATTTTTTCTCATTTCTTTTACGATAAGCAACTTTTCAACGGACAGGAGTAAAGAGCGAAAGGTGCTTTTACCAAACTTTAATTCCCAAAAATGAAAAAAATTCATCTCACTAAAGTCAGTGCTACGATCCATACCTTACAAAAACAAAGAGATGTATCAATCATTAGGCGAACAATCAACTCCAAAGTGAATAAGATAGGGATAAAAAGGAAATTTATCATTAATTCAAATAAATTCATCCCCATCGGGCACAACGAAATAGAATGAAAGCGATGTGGCGGCCTGACGCTCAATATAGGTGGTGGAATGAAATTTGCGTGGGTGAGAGGAAAAGGAGAAAAATTCCAAATGGCGCAGATATTGGAAAGATCCGGTTGTTTTTGCGGCACTCAATATCACAGGTGACACTAATCCCTCAGAACTATGACGCAGGGTAGGTATTTCTGCGGCGTCAAGGAATTTAAAAAATGATGACCGATATATTACGTTGAAAGGCGCCCTACTTAAAGCTTACGATAGATAAACGCTCATTTCAATTCCGTGCCAATTCTCAATCGCTTAGGAATCTTTTCTTCTTGCTGGCAAGCTGCACGAGCGAAGCAGTCACCCCGCTCTGAGTGAATTGGCCACAGCGGCGAGGAATAAAACTGGCTATTTCCAAGGCAGGATTCAAAACCTATGACATCGGTATACTTTAATCGACCCGGAAAACCAGACAGAAAAATAGTATAAGTAAAGAAGTTAATCACTTCAAACTATGCATCGGATTTGAAGTTAAGATAATTTTATAAAATTAAACTTGGCCGCTTTCAGAGTCTGTAGGCGTGCAAGATTTCATGCGTCAAAATTCTGACAAAAAAAAACAAACTAAAACGTGCATACTATGGACGCAACACTATATAATAAAGGGATAAAACGACATAGATGACGAAATATATGCAACCATTATCGCGAGAGGCGCCGTGGTTTTAAATAATGGAAGTGTTAATCACCAACTCCTTCGCATATGTTACATCATCCGATGATACAAGTATGACCTTTGTCTCCGTCGGCAAGTGAAAACTGCTTTAATTATCTCAAACTTCCATGAAAATTTCGCTCGTGTGACCTTTCTCAAGGTCCAAGCATTAAATGGCTGATACGTTCAATTTTTACGAAGCAAGTTCATTATCGCAATGCGATCTCGGAAAGAAAAGAATGCTTATCCGGAGGGATTCCCGATTCGGGAAACAATGAGATTTGAATTTACGATTATTAACACATACACTCTTCAATGAAAAGGCTAAGACATCTGAAATTAAAACTAATAGGATGAAAACTATAGTCATGAGATTTACCAAGAGTGGAGAACCATTGGACAATGTTACATGGGATGGGAAAAGGCTGGAACAGGTAGAATGTTTTAATTATTTGTGTTATTCTGACTCGAGATGTAAGAACTAAGAAAGAGATCACGAAGCAGATACCAAGAGCAAATGAGATAGGAGAGTTTTTGACTGGCAGTCTGAATAAAGATATGAAAAGAGATTAGTGAAAACATTCATAAGGAGCGTAACATTATATAGGTGTGAGACATGGACTATGAGAAAAAAGATGGGAGCATATTAGAGAATTTTGAGATGTGGGTATGGTGTAGGCTGGAGAAAATTATTTGGACTGGAATAAAATTAAATGAGGAAGTTTTGAGTAGAGTAGAGGAAGACAGGAGCTTAATTAGGCTAGTAAGGAGAAGATAGAAGAAATGTCAAAAAACGATGCTACGAAAGAGGCAAATAGGTAGAAAGAGAAAAAGGATGTCTTAAAAATTAAAAGAAGGGGAAAGGTAAGAGAAGATAAAGAGAAAGGCCTTGAAGGGGAAAGATTGGGTTGGATGATCCAGAAACCTAACGAAAGGTAGAAAACATACGATAAACACGCCTTCGCTCCAAAGATTGATGGTTCCTCCTAGAAATTTCCCATCAACTGAGGAAGAAGTAGGAAGGGGCATATTACCTATATTCCAAGAAAACTTTCGCTCTCCTTTAGAAAACACGCGTTCTGACATAATTCGCGAAAAGCAAGTCGAACGCCCTCGAATCGGACGACGGAAGAATCGATTTCCAAAAAATTCAACTGTTTACTTGGAAAACGTCGAGTTACGTTCATTGTCAAGACGTTAAGATTTGGCGTTAATTTGATCGTAGTCGACGCCTAAGACCATGGAATCCGAGATTCGCTATCAATGAAAGAGCTGATTGTTTGGAGGCCAGCATTCGCCGTTGGTTGAAATAATAGACATATACTCGCAGAAGCGTTTTCAGTCGAAATATTTGCTAAAGATTATCCCTAAAGTTTTGCTTTGTTCATTAATAGAGGATGAGCTTGACTATCTCTCTCCAGTAACAAAAAAGATGAGATAAAGCAGATGCGTAATGGGCCTACAAAGCAGCCGTCATCATATGTTTTTCACCGACAGTGAGTTCTAACGAAAATTTTAGCTATGAGGCGAGCTGGATAATTCATTCATAAAGAAGATAATCTGCTAACGACACGAAGCAAAAAACGAAAGATTGACAAATCATTAACTAAAACAAAATAAGATTAAGGGACAAAGATTGAAAACTATACTAAACGGCAAAAATGCTAGGAGACAGTCATAGGAGTAAAATGTGTCTAAAAAAAGTTAGGTGGAGATTTGGATCAATTAATTAAGAGTTGTACGAAGGAGAGGAAAGGTGCCATTAACATGACGGGGAGAAGACTGAACAGATGTGAAACACGTTTGATAATAGAGAGGAATAAGATGTGTATACAGTAATTACAGCTGAAAGGCCAGTTTTTATAGAAATAACTCGGAAGATACGAGAAGGTCTGCGTCGAAGGAGTTAAATTCAAGAAAATAATCATGAAGATCGCCTTATGGCTGGGTTAAAATTGATAAATTACATAGATCCGATGACCATAAAAAACTGTTAGGAAAACCAGACTATTTTGGGTAAAAAGCAGCCTTCATCAATGTTGGTCTCGTTTTCATTCCGTTAGCGTTGGATTCGGCACGACCACAGTAAACATGAGGTGCAAGACTCACCGCGTCAAAGGTAATCAACTCAGACTTCCAGTAAAAATCCGCAAACGTCATTTTGATGAAGACTTATAGAATCCAACGGAGTGAAACAATATGGAAAAGTATACTCCATAAATGGAATACACAGAGATTTCAAAGGCGTTCTTAATGGGAAATACGTATGGAACGGTATCGACAGATTAGATGATTCTCGAATTTTTTATCACCGAAACTATAGCCTCGGGGACTATCTTGTAGTAAATGCTGTTCTCTATCCAAATAAATTTTTTAATCTATACCTAACAGACAATATAAGAGAACGGGTGAGAAATATATGGATTTTTAATTGTTGTTTAATGAGAGAATCGTCATAGCGATCGATGTAAACAAAATATGCGAAAAAATTTTCGTCTTCCTTAGAATGAAATGTTGGTTAGGAAGTCTCTTAGTATACCTAGCATTTTGTCATTCATATAATAAACTAAAATGAAAAGGGAAAATAAACCGCTTAAAATACTGCAAATTCGCAAAATACTCGATTCCTACGGACCCAACCTATTCTATCTGATCGAGGTGCCTATTTACACGTAAGATTGTATAGGTCTGTCGCATTCATAAGAACATGCGCGGATTTCGGCCGCGCACGGAGGGGAAGGTCTCTCTGTCATCTTGACTACCCTCACCCCACAGTTAGCAGTTCCTCCTCCACCTTAGGTTGTCAGTTTTCACCGTTTACAGTTGACTGCCTAGACGAAGTTTTGGGGATATTTGGCAACAGCGTAGTTAGAAAAGGACCGAGACGGCGATAGCCCATGCGGTAAGGAAGGGCGAGACGGGAGGGTGTCAAGTGGAGTGAGAGATTAGACCACACCCACAGTACACCCAAAATGTTCTTTTGATCGCGGCAGACCTATAGTACATAACAGTAAAAAAGTGAAGTAAATATATTGAAAGAAAATAAGACATTAAAAACGAACAATTTTATGTCGTTGTGTAAAGTAGGCTTACTGGCCTTGTAATCAAGTATAGGGTTATTAGGTAAAGAATGCATATATATATATATATATATATATATATATATATATATATATATATATATATGTATATATATACAGAGAGAGTAGCTGAAGAAGGAGTAGTTCCGAAAGCTTCTACGTTTGTGATGTTTCTGTGTTTTAGTGTTATTTTACGTGTGTCGCTTCGACATCCCCGGGGCCTCGCCAACCTGAAGTCGTCTGATTGGTGAGTGTTCACTGGGTTTCCTCATCCCAACACCTTGTTGACATCCATATATCTATTTTACCTTTCCTTTTCCGTAAGTTGTTATATATATATATATATATATATATATATATATATATATATATATATATATATATACGTAAGTAAGGCAGAGTAAAAAAAACGTTCAATTAACAAATTAAAAAAATGTTCGTTAATCAAAATTCCAGTCGTTCGATACCCGGTTAATCGGGAATTTACTGCGGTAGGAAATGAGAAAAATGGAACGCGAGAGGAGAAAATAAACGAAACAATTCCCTCCTGGGAGAAATAACGCGAAGATAAAGAGAAAGAGATGGACACATCTGTGTTTTGGAAAGACAACCATCCTCTCCTATACCGCCACGCCCACATTCTCTTCTTTCCCTCATCCTCCCTCCCCCTGGCATCTCCTCCCTCTTAAAAAAGACCCGCCCATAAAAAAATATTTACAAAAAAATCTCGCCGAGCAGGAAAATAAAGCGAAGCGGTGAGAGTCGGAGGAGGAAGGAACGGATTCCAACTCCCTGAAGAATCAATTCGATTTTCCCTCAATTTGGAGGCGATGGGATGGGCGGGCCTGGATGAGGACGAGCGGAAGAGGACGGCGGGAGGGATGGGAGAGAGAGCGAGATGGCGGGGATCTTGAGAGATAGAAAGAGAGAAACAGATAAACAGGGTGGGCGGCGAAGATAAAGGAGAGAGAAAACAACGGTAACGAGAGGGGTAGACTCGCATTTAGGGCGGAAGGCAACATAAAAATAAAAACGTGCGAAATAGAAGGAATCCGCACCCGTGAGAGAATGAGAGAGCCGAGAGAAAGAGATAAAAATCAAGAGCCGCAAGCAGTATGGAGAAGATTGGGCACGAGGGGTGATTGGAGGGTGGGGAGAGGAGGAATAAGGAGGGAGCGTTAGAAGGAAGGGTTTTCGAGAATTTGTTTTTTTTTTTGGAGGAAGAGGGCGATAAAAAGTGAGTGGAATTCGAGAGTGAGTGAGAGAGAGAGAGGCCTGAGTGGGCGAACTTCTCTCCCATTCTCTATCATCTTGTCTCTTTCTCCAACGCTCTTCCGTTACCCACGTTCCCTTCCAACCATCTTCTCCATCGTTCTCTCACACTCCTCAAATCCTATCTTCTAGAGCTGGGGGGGGGGGGGGCTAACTACAGCACGCGAGGCTATGATGAAAATCGATCCGTAAAATTTGGCACGCAAATTCAAATTTTTTGGTCAACTTAAGTCAATAAAACCTTAATTCTGAAAATAATACACCTAAATAGTGATTTTCACTTATATGATAAATGCACTGGTGGTGTAGTGGTTAGCGTGTCGGCTTTCTATTGCAAAGTTCGGGGGTTCGAACCCCTCGAATGGAGGTTTTATTAAAAAAAAAAAACTATCATCAGTGCCTGGCAGTAGGCAGCAGTACTGTCAGTATGGTATAGAGCCGAAAACAAATGATGTTGGTTGGGTCTATATCCAATACAGCTGTAGGCGTGATCAGGACGATTTGAACGGCTACAGTACTGCGATGTGGAAAGCAAGAGGGAAACTACCACATTACAATCCCTAGTAAAGATTATATGGTTGGACAATATGAGTTCTCTCGAGGTAAAACAATCCGGAGGTAAAATAGTCCCCCAATCGGATCTCCGGGCGGGGACTGCCTTGAGGAAAACATTTGTCGAAAGTAAATTACGAATAGGGACTTGGAACGTAAGAACTATGAGAAAGGCAGGAAAGCTAGAGAACCTGAAAGAAGAAATGAGAAGAAATAGAGTTGACATTATAGGGCTAAGCGAAACTAGATGGGAAGGAGAAGGACAGTTCGACTCGGAAGAATTCACGGTAGTATATTCTGGAGGAAATAGTGGGGAAAGGGGAGTAGCTCTGGTACTTAGGAAAGATATGATGAAAAGCGTGACAAAGATAGTAGCAACGAACGATAGACTGATGGCAATAAAGCTAAAAGCAGTCCCAGTGGACATGCTGATAATCCAGGTATATATGCCAACGTCAGCTCATGACAATGAAGAAATAGATGAGATCTATGAGCAAATTAATGAAATTTACGAAGAAGACGGAAGAGGAAAGGTAAACTGCATAATAATGGGAGATTGGAACAGCATAGTCGGAGAAGGACAGGAAGAAAATGTTGTCGGGCAATACGGACTTGGGAAGAGAAATCGAGGAGGGGAGAAACTCGTAGAATTCTGCATCAATAATGACCTTGTAGTGACTAATACATGGTTCAAAAACCATAAACGAAGGTTATACACATGGAAAAGCCCAGGAGATAGAATGAGATGCCAAATAGATTACATCCTTGTAAAACAAAGATTCAGGAACAGCATAAAGAACGCCAAGGCATTGCAAGGAGCAGACATTGATTCAGATCACAGCCTTCTAATACTTGACATGAGTACAAAGCTCAAACAAATAAGAAAAACGAGAAGAGAAAGACAGACCTGGGACCTAGAAAAACTGAAAGAAAGGCAGGATGTAGTCAGCATGAAGTTGGAAGATAACCTAAGAAAGTTGGAAAACAAACCGAAGACCGTTGATATAGAATGGGATGAAATTAAAACCAGTATCAAGGATACCTTGGATAAAGAGATTGGAAAACAAGAGAAGAAAATCAGAAAACCATGGATCACGAAGGAAATGCTGGAGAAAATGGATGAGAGACGAAAATGGAAAAACGTTAACAGTGAAGAAGGTAGAGCCAACTATAGGCGTATAAACAATGAGCTGAGAAGGGTAACAGATAAAGCTAGAGAAAATTGGATAAAAGGAAAATGTGATGAAATAGAACAAATGGAGAAGTTAGGACGGTACGATATGATGTACGCTAGGGCACTGGAATTAGAAGATAAGAAGTCTAATGGAATTTGTGGTAAAGGAATTATGAATACGGATGGGAAGATAGTCTCAGAAACAAAGGATGTAGCACAGGTATGGGAAGAATACATTAAAGAATTATACAGCAAACAGGCAGGAGCGGCAAAAATAGAACTGGAAAATGAGGAAAACATTGAAGAAGACAACTTAGGACCAAGTATTATGGAGAGCGAAGTAGAAAAGGCGATAGTGGAACTAAAGAAGGGGAAAGCCACGGGCAGCCATGGAATACCGGCTGAGATACTTAAAGTCATAGGATCAGAAGGACTAAAAGTGATCACGAAATTAATTAATAAGATTTACGACACGGGAGAGTGGCCTCAGGATTTCCTAGAAGTAACAATGATCCCTCTAAAGAAGAAGCCAAAGGCAATGCAGTGTAAAGATTACAGAACTATAAGCCTTCTGTCACACACATCGAAGATCATCACGAGGATTCTTAATAAAAGGCTGGAGAAAAAGGCAGAAGAAATAATAGGGGAAGATCAATTCGGTTTCAGAAAAGGACGAGGAACTAGAGATGCTATAGGAGTAGTTAGAATCATATCAGAAAGGGCAATAGAATACAGTCAAGATATCTGCGCATGTTTCGTAGACTGGCAGAAGGCCTTTGATAGAGTAAATTGGATAAAGTTGATGAAGATATTAAAGGATATAGGTGTAGACTGGAAAGACAGGAGACTGATTAGGAATCTATATGAGAATCAAGTTGTAAAGGTCAGGTTTGAGAATGTGAACACCTGCGGAATAAATATCGGTAGAGGAGTAAGACAAGGCTGCTGCCTATCGCCAACCCTATTCAATATATATATAGAAAGTCTAATGCAAGAAGCTTTAGAAGGCACAGGGGATTTCAAAATTGGAGGAAGGATTATAAGAACAGTGAAATACGCAGATGATCAAGTACTTCTAGCAAGAAAGGAAGAGGAGCTACAAAAAATGATAAATAGACTAGTGATAACAGGTAGAAAATATGGTATGGAAATAAATACAGAAAAATCCAAGGTCATTCGAATATCGGGTAAAGAAGAGAATCTGAACATAACTATTGGGGGAAAGCCATTAGAACAAGTTTCAGAATATAAATACCTTGGAAGTATCATAACACGAGAGGCAAAATGTACGGATGAGATCAAAACTAGAATAGGAAAAGCAAAAGCGGCTTTCAGGAGAAAGAAACAACTACTTACAGGGAATATAAGGGAAGATATCCGCAAGAAGTTGATAAAATGCTACGTATGGAGTATAGCATTGTATGGGGCAGAAACATGGACGCTAAGGAAAAATGACATCAAATACTTGGAAAGCTTTGAAATGTGGACTTGGAGGAGAATGCTGAAGATAAAATGGACAGATAGGATGAAAAACGATGAAGTGCTACGAAGAATAGGAGAGAAGCGAATGATTATACAGACTATCAGAAAGAGGAAGGCTAACTGGGTTGGACATTACCTGAGGAGAGAGAGTATGATTAAAGACGTGTTAGAAGGAAAACTAGATGGGAAAAGGGAAAGAGGTAGGAAAAGGTATCAGCTGATAGACGATTTGAAAGGGAAAAAGAGTTATCAAGATATGAAGAGGACAGCGGAAAATAGGAGTATATGGAGAACCAGGTTTAACCATGAATAATCACGGACCTGTCTACGGACAGACTACCTATGATGATGATGATGATGATACTCTAGATAAGCGGCTCTCAACCTTTTTCGGTACCCCTTATTAATTTTCAACATTGTCGTGTGCCCCCCACCCCACCCTCTCTTCCTACTCGCATTTTATGACCAAGATTTTCTTATCTAACAAAATAACTATTATGACATTTAGTGAAATATTATATTTTACCAAATTTTCAAAAATCACTTGTAATTTATGAAGACGATTTATTAATTTATTTACCATATCTATCGGACTATAAGAGGCAACAAGGTTGTGAATTTAAAAATTTAGGGAACAGAATTTCATTTTTTACGTTTACTTATATATAAAAGCAAAAATGAAGCACTACAGAACAGCAATGGAGAACAAAATTTCAAGTGTCCTTACTCTTCATAAAAGAAAAACAAAAAGTTTCATTACTGCTCAATAATATGTGTGCAATTTACAGTTGATGTTGTCACTTAGAATCCTGTCTCAGCATTGGTTAACCCCCCCATGATATTTAATTGAATTCCACCCGTAAGGTCGAAGGACAAATAAATCGGCGACTTATATCTCTCCCTTTCCTCGTATTCACCGCTCCACCCCTTGCGTACAATGTTAAAACTTTGTATACTAAGAACGTATTGTGTGCTGATACTCACTCGACGGCCATTTAAGCTATATTTTTTAATTTTTCTCCTCTCTCCCAAATATTTCCTCGGGTCTGCATCAATGCACTGTTGGCATCGTCAGCACCAACGTTACCTCTAATGTGGCTAACTATCTGAGCGGAAATGGAAGAGTCTGCGCGGCCTTTGTAAATTCACAGCATTAACTGAGCGGCCTTTTATGCAAGAAATTTTTAGATTTTTATATGAAAATAAGGTAGAAATAAGAAATCTAAGATTTAATTTCATTCATAAAATTTTCTATAAGATTATTCTAAGATACTTTTTTACTTTGTATTAGCCATTTTATGAAAATTATAATAAAATAGTGCCAAGGGGTTGTCGCTTTTAGCGGCATCACTGGTTACCTTGTGTCAACGGAGACTGTATAAGGCAGTCGTGATAAGGAAATATGTATTAAAAATAGAACAAAATAGGAACTTTAATTTCGGGCGTGACCCCTTTGTCACTGTTTTTAGTCTGTGGTGCGCGGAATATAGTAATCTGTGCGCGGGTGTTTAGAAATTTGTGCGCGGACGCGCAGCTTAGAGGGAACATTGGTCAGCACCCTTGTCACTCTGTACCCCCTTGAAGAAATTTTGTACCCCAGGGGGTACATGTACCCCCGGTTGAGAACCGCTGCTCTAGATCAGTGTTTCTGAACCTTTGGGAAGCGAGGGTCGTCTAGGCCGGACGCGAAGTTGGGAAAAAATTGTTATAAAACCTGTTCTCAACAAAATTACTGATAAATAGAAATTAACTCCTTAACCGTAAAATTCAAAATTAGAGACACACAATGAAAAGGGGGGAGAGGAAAGGAAAGAAAGGCAAAAGACAATAAAATTATAAACTTACAGGTTTAGGAGTTGTTACTCCACGCCAGGGACCTGATGTCACTCACACATTCACTCACTCAATCGCACAAGCACTAATCCTAAAGGTGGAAAAGGAAACGGGACCGGGTTTGCGAGAAATTACTCTGAGCCAGGGACCCAAAAAATCACACCGTTGCTAGAAGGTTTGTGAGTCAGTACGACCGCGACAGGGACCTACTAAGCAACCACAGACACGCACACGTACACGCCAAGAGGTAAAGGGAAAAAATTAAAGGGGGAAGGAAAGGGGAAATAATACTAGGTTTACGGGAGATTAAACCACGCTAGGGACCTAGTATCGCACACAGCGGCCTGTAGGTTTATGTGCCTTCCAGCAGCGACAGGGACCTAACAGACGAAACAATCACGCACGCAAGCACTCGAATACGCGCACACAAGATCTATAAAGATGAGGTAAACGTACTAAATACGTATTCTAGCAACGGTGTGATTTTTTGGGTCCCTGGCGCAGAGTAATTTCTCACAAACCCGGTCCCGTTTCCTTTTCCACCTTTAGGATTAGTGCTTGTGCGATTGAGTGAGTGAATGTGTGAGTGACATCAGGTCCCTGGCGTGGAGTAACAACACCTAAACCTGTAAGTTTGTAATTTTATTCTCTTTTGCCTTTCTTTCCTTTCCTCTCCCCCCTTTTCATTGTGTCTCTCTAATTTTGAATTTTACGGTTTAAGGAGTTAATTGGTTGGTTGGTGCACAATGCTGGGAACCACTGCCCTAAATAATTTCCGATTTAAACTCTAACCCGGCCCGCCGAAGTATTGGCAACTTCCAATGTGGCTCGCGGAAGGATTCCCGATACCTAGTGCCGCCCACCATGTAAAAAAGAATGCCCAACACTGTTCTAGAACAAGACGCCTGTGCCTCTCCCCGTTACTTGTAGTTTCCTTTCTAATTCGTCAAAAAATTTAGGAACGCGTTTCGCTGTACGTCGCGTCACGTAAGACGTCGTCTGCGATGAAAAAGTGCGAAATTCCAATTGTGGTTACGTTGATGCCCGCACTGTTTTGTTTGTGACATTCTAAGCGAATTACGTATAGATGACCTTTCAGATTGCCAATGCAAAAACGATTCAGTGTTAATCACGCATTTGTTCGACTGGGGACTTCAATTTAAGCAAACCTTTCGTCATAATTACCTTGATATTATTCATTTAATTATAAAAATGAATAAATATCGAACTATAACATATTGTTGCACATTTTTACAAAATAATACCGTTAAGTATACAATACCTTAAAAACAGGCATTTGTCTGACTAATGCCATCGCATAAACACTTCTCACCCGCACTAATAATTTGAAAGTGTTCTGTGAGTCACTTATAATCATCATGAAATTTTGTTGAAACTGGAACTAAAGAATTCACGGTAGTATACATCTCATTTAAAACAATACACAAGTGTAAAATTTACAAACAAAGCATTTTTATATCATTCCGTATCTCTTTGGTGTTCCATGAATGTCACTTCCTCCATTAGAATTTCATTGTAAGCAACGAGAGGGCCGCAAATTTTTTAACCGACGGACTGCATGCGACTCGCAGGTTTTCAGACGTCAGCTCCTTTCTTTCCTCTTCTTCTCCCTTACTCCCCTCCCCATCTCCCCCTCTCTTTTACTCCCTGTGTCTTTCTCTTCCATTTACCCTGATAAAGAGACGAAATGGATGGAAAAGCGTGAAAGTGAGAGAGAAAGAGGGAGTAACGCGAACTTTTGAGTCAGAAAACCTCACGACAAGGCGATATTGTTACCCGAAAATAAACAAAAAAGAATAAAAAAGCCTCGCGTGTTTCGAATAAACAGGCGTTCACGTTTAAGGGCAGCCTCTCTCTCTCTCTCATTCTCCTTCGCGCTTCTTTTTAGTGCTTCGTGGAAAGAAAACACCGGGGCAAGAATACGGAGAAACGATGTTTGTGAAAGTTATGCGAACAAAACATTCGCTTTATTTAAGGAAGGCCTTTGAAGCGCCATTTTTCATTCCGAAACGGTGACGTCTTCGCTCCGGTGTGACGCATCCCTCGCCTCTCCGAAAAGCGCACAAAAAAGGGGAAAAATTCGCCTTCCGATGCGTATTATTTTGATATGATTATCTCTGTGAGAGTCCTGTGGGGGAGTGAGTGGGTGAAATGCAAACAGCTGTGGGATTCGAGAAGGCGAGAAACATATTTCGAACAAAGGTTATCCAAATATTCATTCGAAATTTTTATCGTTTAAATATAGAAACATTAATCAATATGATCAGGACGAAAGTCTCAAACAACTTCATATACTTCTAGAAAATTTGCTATAGAATAGGTTTTGGCAAAAATCGTACTGTTTTTGTTTTTCGATCTTATATTTATACTGATACGGAAATGTTAAGGAAAAAAACAAAAGTATTGCTGAATCGATTTTGTTTTTTTAAGACCTTGAGCTTTAATTCCATAATAATAGCCATTTTTTATTAAAATAATCAACAAATGTAACCATGGATGTACATTTTAGGATAGCACAAACACAAAGTTGTGGCTCATCCTCCTTGCAGTTTCTTTTGCCAGTGGGACTCAATAGTTGGAGAAGAATGTAATAACTATTGCCTACCACCCCTTATTTCGCTGGCAACGGGACTCTCAATAATAGCAGATCTGTCAGACGCGACAACGAGGTGATAGTAAAGACGATCCGCCAGACGCAAAAGTGCATTTATTGTTAGCCCGCGAAACCTCGATCGACTCTTTTAACAGTCGGGGATGACGAGGCTCTAATTTCGGGAAGGAATTCTACGAGAGAGGGGGAGATGAAGCCAGGAGATGATGACAGCCGCTTTTCCACGGGTTCAAGAACGAGATGCTGCGATCGCTGGAGAGATGTCCGAAAGACAATGGGGAGGAGGAAAGGAGAGAAGACGCAAAAAAGGAGTATGGAGGGGAAAGAGGATGTGTGAGGAAAAGAGGGAAAATGAGAGGGGAGAAGGATCCTGGAGAGTAAGAGTCGGGAACAATTTGACGCCAAGGATTACGATCTTCTTATTTTTTTGACGTCGGCCCACCCTTTCTTCTTAGTCGCTCCGGGCGGCTGTCTTAAAAAGAGATAATTGACGTGATTTTCTCTTTTTTTATTTTTCCTTCCAGCCCGTGCCCGACGTGTTTATTAGCACCGAGGATTATATTTTTTCCTCGAAGCATTTTTTTAAAACGATTTATTTGTTTTTTAAATTAAATCTCGCGACATCGGGGAGGAAAAAAACGATAAAAATAATAACTCGAACGTAAATATTCTGCTAAAATTGTCGCTCGTTTTCCGCGTATAGTAAGAGTTGGGAAAGAAAAACAATGGGAGGTTATCCAAATTTGTACGAAAAATAGGAGGAATTTTATACAAGTTGTAACAAGATCAGTTTTATCTATACTGTGATATATAGCTGCTTCTTGCTTGTGATATATTACTGTCATCTATAATGTGAAGGCATTGCAAGATGAGCAAGCGACTTGAAATTTTGTACATTATAGGTTATTGATCACAACCAAACATAAAAATTCGAAATAGGGAAAATTCATATTTTAAGGGGTTTTTTACCCCATTTGTACATTAAAATTTGACAATTTTTATCTCAGAAACGATAAGACGTAGATACATGCTTTTGCAGATTTTTTGTAGCAAATGTTGACTTCTACCTGAATAAAATTTTGATCGATACCTTACAGATCACATAAGAGGTAGGTAAAGCGAAATACGATTTTCACGATGGTTAATCGATTTGACGTCATCACGCCGTTCCTTACTGCGTATTTGCGCAAAACAACAACGCATCGCCCACAGCGCTTCTTACTGCGCATACAATGACTATTCGTTCTAATGCTTCTAAAGGTAATTTTTTCATTGAGGAGATCCTTAATCCTAATTTTACATGGCATTCCGTAATTTAAAATAAAATGATCTGAAATGCTTGCAGAATGCAAGCACCTTTTACTAGTACACATATGTGAGTTGTTGTCGGCATGTTTTTTAACCTATATATCTTACATACCGCCGCCTCGACACTCCAATCTTCCCCTTATCCTCATAAATAAAAGTGCAATGGCGCACTTGCCTTCCGTTCTGACTAATTTCATTCCCTCGGATATCTAACCACACTATCTCCTTCCTCTCCCGCCACCGATGGATTCCACCATCTTGTCGACACCCACCACACCCCTCATCAACTTCGTCCGACAATCCCCCTTACCTCGTTTCACTACTCTACTTCTCTTTTACCCGGAAAACTCACTCTATGGGATTACTTGTTGCGTCACGTAAGGGTTTGGAAGGGAAGTATAGAGGGAACATTACGAAGGGAAGTTGTATGATGGAAAGGGGAAGAGAATGGTATATGTCCCTGGCGCCTTCGTCCCCTTAGACCACGGGTCTCAAACTCACGTCGGTCTGCGTGCCGCATGAAGGCCCTCCATCGTACCCGCGGGCCGCATTAAGGAACCGTACCAAGTCTGAGACCCTCATACTTCCCATGTCCTCACACCGTTTCATGTTCTTTGGACTTTCATTTTCCCCTTCCATAAAGGAAGAAATCGTCCCAACCCTATGATGCGGCCTTAAACGTATTCATATTAGATTCGGCGTTGAGGGTTATGTTCTTCAGACACGCAAGAAACGAGCTAGCAGCGAGATGAACATACTTACAATTAGTACCCAATCTGTTCATAATTTTTATAAATCAGAATGAGCAACACACTGCTTATATTTTAAAAGTGCTGATTTAATATACATACTTCTTAAATTTCATAGATTTACTTAAAATATTTTATAAGATATATGTTTGAGTTTTGGCCGCTAGTGTAAACTAGCTTACTTCGCAGGCCGCAGCAATATACTACGGGGGCTGCGAGTTTGAGACCCCTGCCTTAGACGATGGCCGGAAGAAGCCACGACATAGTAATAGCACTAACGATAAATCATCGCGGTAGTGGTTAGCGTGTGTATCAGTTAAAAGAGAAAAGAAGAATCAAATGTCGGGAAAGTGAAAAATGAGGAACAAAAAAATTAGAACAAAGAAAGAACAGCGAAGACGAACAAAAAGCAATAACAAATGAAGAGCAAAGGGAAAAAGAATAGTCAAACGATCGAGTGTGACAAACCATTTAGTTACAATGCCTTACAACAAATAAATACATTTTCCAACCATCCTTATTTTCTCCCTCTCTCTCTTCATCACATTCTCTCTCCCTCTCTTTTCCTTCATCCCATTCTCTCTCCCTCTCTTTTCCTTCCTCCCATCCTCCCTACCTCTCTCTCCCCCTTCCTCCCATTCTCTCTCCCCCTCTGTTTCCCTCCCATTCTCTCTGTCCCATTCTCCCATATTCCCTCTCTCCCCCACTTCCTCCCATTCACTCACCCTCTCTCTCCCTTCCATCCTCTCTACCTTTCTTCCTTCCACCCATTATCCATTCCTTTCTCTCTTCCTTCCCCTTGCTAGTCTGTTAATACTTAAAACTGAAGAAATAGCTTGTTATGCCATTTCTTATTTACATGGATAATTAGTGACCTTGAATTCATTTCAATGTTATAGGTTTGCGATATAGAGTTTGACAACAATATCGGAAATCGGAAAGGAAAACTTTTTCATTATGAAAACTCGAGATTTATATAGTTTAATTTTGTAAAAAAATAGATCTGTATTTGAAATTCACAGTAGGAAAATGAAACTTCATTATTTTCTTCATCCTCGAGTTTAAGTGTTGATTTTGTACGATGATATTTAGTAATTTTAATGTACTAATGAAAAATAGTCTACATGTTTTGAAATGAGGAAAATTAAAAAAATAAATAAATTGGCCGAATGAATCGGTTTAAAAACCGGCCTACTACCCTACACTCGCTATTGCAATTAAAATGACCACATTCCATTTATCTCTACATTATGTAGTTTTTGAGTTATAGATACATACTTATACATGACCGGAAACCGCCTCAGACACTAAAATATTTTTATATATAGTACGATTATTATTATTTATAAAATTATGGAGTGGCAGGAGAGTATCGCTTTTGCCTATAAATAATCCATAGAATGGTATATCATGTACGACTAGGTTTGCCAACCTCAGATTCATCGGGAATCTCCCGGAATATGGCAAGATTCCAGAAATTCTTCCGACTCCCAGATTGGGGTCTTTTTCTCCCGTTTTCAAGATGCATATTTGACCGTAACCATGCTGTTGAAGAGTTTGCAATATTACCAAGGGATCGGGTGGGTCTCATGCAGTTTTATGTTTACATTGATTGAATATGGAAGGTTGGCTAGCGTCTGTACCAGGGGTCGGCAACGTTTTTCAGTTGAGTGCCACTCTTTACTAATCTTATAAATATTTTAGAGTGTGTATGTTCTTTATACGTTTTACACCGTTGAAGCTATCGAATTCAAAAGTTTCATGGACCAAAGGAAGAACTTGGTCATACTTAGGTTTGCAGACCGTGGGGTCTCTTATACCCCTTGGGGTGAACAAAATACCATTTCCATAAGAATGCATGGTAAATGGTGTGGAGAAACCCCAAAATTCCATGCAGCCCTTCACTGATGTGGATATAAATATACCTAAATATTAACTTACGATCATGGAAAATGGCTTATTTTACGCAAGAAAGACTGAATATTTTAATTCTGTTCATGTTTTGTCGTATTACATGTTAAATAGCTCGAAATTATCCTTTAAGAGCAAACTTTATTAACATTTTCCAGGCGGTAACAAAGCTAATTGTCTTAATTGTTGTCCTCTTGAAAAGGAGATAACCACGTAAAGATTAGTGCAATGAAAATCCACGCCGTGGCGCGCCGTAGAGGAAGAATAGCCACCGCCAAGATAAGGGGTACAAGTGGATTCATGCCTAAATATAGGCTATGAATACTTTTAAAGTGAGTCAAATGATTTTTAAGGAATATTAGAACATTGATATCTTTTACCATTAACATTGAAAAATTTATCGCAACATAAATCGATACATCTACTTACATTTGTTCGTTAATCAACATGTTGTTTATTGTTTATGTTTATCTAATAGTATTGACATAATCCACTTAATTTTATTGGTGGTTTAAAGACTTGGGTGCATCTAACCATGTGAATATTAAGTAAGACGTTAATGCGTAATTATATTAATGGTAAAACTTGACAATAAAATAGATAAAATAAAATGTTAATGTAAACAGAGCTTGCGTAATTAAGGAAGGGGGAACGTTTGGTAAACTTGGGAGATCCAACAGCAAAAGTAAGTAAATTTCAGAATTTATTGTATTAGTTTGATTGTAATATGACATCAAAAGTAATACTTATATCAATAAAAATAATAAAAATCGTTTCCTACTTAAAAGATAACTTTCCCGAGCGAAGCCGGGCGTTTCAGCTAGTATTCACTATGTGTGGCCCTACTCGTGTGTCACTTTTCAAATAATTTTGTCCATATCTCTCACAGAAATGTGATTCTAATATTTTAATAGCATAATGCGGCATCATTGCAATACGAAATAAAAGTGAAATCAAAGTAAAATTCTGTTAAATAGATACATATATTTGTAATTCTTCTTTGAAATATCGTGCCATAGGTTGCCGATCCCTGGTCCATATAGTACTATAAAAATGTGACTTGATCCATAAGTATACCGTATTAATTATTATATTATTTAGTTATAATAGTATTATAATTAATATCTATTAGTGTAAAAAGGACAATCTCGTAGGGGAATCAGACATAAAAAAATTAAAACAAAAGAAATCCGCAACAACGTAATTCATCATGACCAATAAAAATTTTCACCAGAAAATGTTGAATTTCCGCGTTCAAAACGAATTTGTAACAAGAACAGAAACGGACTCAAAAATTGATTGATAGGAAAGTAAAATATCATTCATTCATACGTCCTATGTTTCAAGTGTCAAATTCGTACGATTATTGTAAGTAATCATAAAATGCCAATAAAAAAATGCTGCACCCTTTCCTTTTCAGTTAAATTCTGTCATATGTATCTTATTTCCCCGACGTGTTATCCTGTTTATTAGGAAATTACAAAAACATTAAATATCTTCTAAACATTACGTTCTATGTTAATTTGTTAAATACAAAAACTATAGAGAGTAATATTTTAAATAAGAACTATGAGAAAAGCAGGAGAGCTAGAGAACTTGAAAGAAGAAATGAGAAGAAATAGAGTTGACATTATAGGACTAAGTGAAACTAGATGGGAGGGAGAAGGACAGTTCGACTCGGAAGAATTCACGGTAGTTTATTCTGGAGGAAATAGTGGGGAAAGGGGAGTAGCTCTGGTACTTAGGAAAGATATGATGAAAAGCGTGACAAAGATAATAGCAACGAACGATAGACTGATGGTAATAAAGCTTAAAGCAGTCCCAGTGGACATGCTGATAATCCAGGTATATATGCCAACGTCAGCTCATGAAGATGAAGAAATCGATGAGATTTATGAGCAAATTAGTGAAATTTACGAAGAAGACGGAAGAGGAAAGGTAAACTGCATAATAATGGGAGATTGGAACAGCATAGTCGGAGAAGGACAGGAAGAAAATGTTGTCGGGCAATACGGACTTGGGAAGAGAAATCGAGGAGGGGAGAAACTCGTAGAATTCTGCATCAATAATGACCTTGTAGTGACTAATACATGGTTCAAAAACCATAAACGAAGGTTATACACATGGAAAAGAACAGGAGATAGAATGAGATGCCAAATAGATCACATCCTTGTAAAACAAAGATTCAGGAACAGTATAAAGAACGCCAAGGCATTGTAAGGAGCGGACATTGATTCAGATCACAGCCTTCTAATACTTGACCTGAGTACAAAGCTCAAACAAATAAGAAAAACGAGAAGAGAAAGACAGACCTGGGACCTAGAAAAACTGAAAGAAAGGCAGGATGTAGTCAGCATGAAGTTGGAAGATAACCTAAGAAAGTTGGAAAACAAACCGAAGACCGTTGATATAGAATGGGATGAAATTAAAACCAGTATTAAGGATACCTTGGATAAAGATATTGGAAAACAAGAGAAGAAAATCAGAAAACCATGGATCACGAAGGAAATGCTGGAGAAAATGAATGAGAGACGAAAATGGAAAAACGTTAACACTGAAGAAGGTAGAGCCAACTATAAGCGTATAAACAATGAGTTGAGAAGGATAACAAATAAAGCTAGAGAAAATTGGATAAAAGAAAAATGTGATGAAATAAAACAAATGGATAAGTTAGGACGGGAAGATAGTCTCAGAAACAAAGGATGTAGCACAGGTATGGGAAGAATTCATTAAGGAACTATAAAACAAGCAGGCAGGAACGGCAAAAATAGAACTGAAAGATGAGGAAAACATTGAAGAAGACAACTTAGGACCAAGTATTATGGAGAGCGAAGTAGAAAAAGCGATAGTGGAACTAAAGAAGGGGAAAGCCACGGGCAGCGATGGAATACCGGCTGAGATACTTAAAGTCATAGGATCAGAAGGACTAAAAGCGATCACGAAATTAATTAATAAGATTTACGACACGGGAGAGTGGCCTCGGGATTTCCTAGAAGTAACAATGATCCCTCTAAAGATGAAGCCAAAGGCAATGCAGTCTAAAGATTACAGAACGATAAGCCTTCTGTCACACACATCGAAGATCATCACGAGGATTCTTAATAAAAGGCCGGAGAAAAAGGCAGAAGACATAATAGGGGAAGATCAATTCGGTTTCAGAAAAGGACGAGAAACTAGAGATGCTATAGGAGTAGTTAGAATCATATCAGAAAGGGCAATAGAGTACAGTCAAGATATCTGCGCATGTTTCGAAGACTGGCAGAAGGCCTTTGATATAGTAAATTGGGTAAAGTTGATGAAGATATTAAAGGATATAGGTATAGACTGGAAAGACACGAGACTGATTAGGAATCTATATGTGAATCGAGTTGTAAAGGTCAGGTTTGAGAATGTGGACACCTGCGGAATAAATATCGGTAGAGGAGTAAGACAAGGCTGCTGCCTATCGCCAACCCTATTCAATATATATGGAGCAAGTCTAATGCAAGAAGCTTTAGAAGGCACAGGAGATTTCAAAATTGGAAAAAGGATTATAAGAACAGTAAAATACGCAGATGATCAAGTACTTCTAGCAAGAAAGGAAGAGGAGCTACAAAAAATTGTAAATAGACTAGTGATAACAGGTAGAAAATACGGTATGGAAATACATACAAAAAATCCAAGGTCATTCGAATATCGGGTAAAGAAGAGAACCTGAACATAAGTATTGGGGGAAAGCCTTTAGAACAAGTTTCAGAATATAAATACCTTGGAAGCATCATAATACGAGAAGCAAAATGTACGGATAAGATCAGAACTAGAATAGGAAAAGCAAAAGCGGCTTTCAGGAGAAAGGAACAACTACTTACATGGATGCTAAGGAAAAATGACATCAAATACTTGGAAAGCTTTGAAATGTGGACTTGGAGGAGAATGTTGAAGATAAAATGGACAGATAGGATGAAAAACGATGAAGTGCTACGGAGAATAGGAGAGAAACGAATGATTATACAGACTATCAGAAAGAGGAAGGCTAACTGGGTTGGACATTACCTGAGGAGAGAGAGTATGATTAAAGACGTGTTAGAAGGAAAACTAGATGGGAAGAGGGAAAGAGGTAGGAAAAGGTTTCAGCTGATAGACGATTTGAAAGGGAAAGAGAGTTATCAAGATATAAAGAGGACAGCGGAAAATAGGAGTATATGGAGAACCAGGTTTAACCATGAATAATCACGGACCTGTCTACGGACAGACTACCTATGATGATGATGATTTTAAATAACGTTTATAATGAGTAACATCTATATTAATGAAGATCTGAAATAGTTATTTGCTAATAACGAATAAATGACAAGAGTAAACATTTAATTTCCGTTAAATGATTTCAGCCAAAAAATTATAATAAAAATTGCAAATATAAAATTTTGTGTTGCACTGACCCTTAGTTGATGAGTTAGAGCGCTCAGAAAAAACTATCACACACACAAAGATATCATTGAGAAAATAGTCAAATCGTGTTCAGGGGACCGTGTATTTGCGTTCAAATCTCGAACTCGATTTTTTTCACGAAAAGAATACTTTCTCTGTACTACGTATATGGAGAAAGTAAAAGATAAAATTAAGACTAACTATTCGTTATGTTTTCTCATCAACATAAGTATACAAGTTTCATGGTTCGCTTGAGCATTTCTTTAACTTGGAGAAACTTCTCCCGGGTTCTCCCGAAATTTCCTTCTCATGGAGCGGAAATCTTCCGGAATCAACTCCTCACGAGTTGGCAACCCTATGTATGATCCGTTTACTTTAAAATAGAGCTATAAAAATCATATCCTTAAATTACGAACACTTTTTGAAGAAAACTTTAAGCTGGCAACGTGATCAGTGGCGCCTTTGCCCCCTAAACGTAGCCGCATCATCTTGACGATTCCCCCTTTTCTCAGACAGCTTCTCCCTTCTTTAGTTCAGAGAAGCAAACTTCTCTGACCTAACCGATTATAACCACCGACCGATCATCATTTCGGTACTTATCTCGTCCACTGAGGGGGGGGGGGGGAGAGATTGGAAGTGGAAAATGGATCCAGCAGCGTGGGAGAAGAAGAAAATACATCCACAGATGGTCGAGTGCGGAATAGAATCTGTCCGCAGAGTGGAAAAGCAGCGGTAGTGAGTGAAAGGGAGGTGAGGCGGAGAGGGCTGTTAAAAGACCTTCCATTCCGAAAAAGGCACTTGGAGAGGGTCCAGAGGAAGAAAAGGGCCCCTTTTTTGACGACCGCGATCCTCCGTTGCGATTGCGAATGGGAGAGAAGTGGGTGGATGCGGTCTTGAGAGTGGCGGAGGGGGATAGGATTGAAACGAGCGTGGCTAGGGCTGTCCCGTTCAGGACGTAGAGATAAAGCCTTTCTCCCTCTCCCTATCTTGCAATGTTCTCTTTTCATCGCAAGTGGATTTCCCCGGAAAGGGAGAGAAAATGGGATGGGGAAGAGCGAGAGAGAGAGATGTTAAGGGGTGAAGCAGGGTCGGAGTAAAATGGGCCACCACGTGGACGCTGGAAATGGCGGGAAGAAGGAAGGGGGGAGACGTCCATTTTCCGTTCCGTTATACGTATTGTGTCAAGTGTGGTATGGAAGGGAGGAAGAATGCTCGACTGAAACCGTGTAATTTCGCAAGTGCCTCCTTTTTCCGGAATCAGGGAACGCTGATCGGCTGTCGGGACCGAAAGGAGGGCACAAGTTGGATTTATATGAAGAGCACGCCGGCGAAAATTACTTTTTTTAATCAAAGATACTTTCACGGTGCGTGCTGAAGGGAAATAGACAATCGAAACATACTAGTCCTAAAGGATCGACGAACAAAGGCGGCGTTCTGCTATGGATCTCTTTCTTCGCTAGCCTAAATGATATTACTTCGTCGTGATCTGCTTTCTCCAAATCGGCAATTTAGCAATTTCCGGTTTATCCTTCTCAAGCTACCCCATCAAAAGCTCTTCTGCTCATATTATCTCCAATATCTCCTTTGAAATCGGCTAAGTTCTCCTTTTTCTTCTTTGCTCTTTGGATCTTACCTAGCATCTTCTCTTCGACGGTATCATTAAAATCTGATCCACCAATCTTTCCCGTCTCATTTGCTATAATGCACGCGGCCCTTACTCCGCCCTAATGCCACTCGAAAGAGAGAGAGAGAGAGAGAGTGAGAGAGAGAGTGAGAGAGAGAGTGAGAGAGAGAGAGTGAGAGAGAGAGAGAGAGAGAGAGAGTGAGAGAGAGAGAGAGAGTAAGAGAGAATGAGAGTGAGAGAGAGAGAGAGCTCCCAGCCACTAGGAGAAACTATATAGATCGCCTCAGAGTTGCTTTTGTGTTCGAGTTTGAGTTTAGTCCAATGATTGTGCGCTTTGCTACATTTAGCTAATTTCGGTAATTAAATTCTTTTCGTTAGATAGTATTTTATTTATTTTAGTTAAATATTTATAATATTTGCTTTAGAAATTAAGATATCAGCTAGTTCAGTTTAATGTGTTCAACGTTTTTTATATTAGAATGAAAGATATGTTGAGAAGAATCGGACGAGAAGATGTACGTGGTTATAAATATTCTTAACGGTCAACTATCATAATAAGGTCTATGCAACTGAATGACTTTCACACGAATGAGAAAGCAAAATAAAAGCCCAAACAGCAATGACGAGCATTTGAAACGCACGTTTACTTTCATTAACGGAAATGGCCTGTCTGAAATTTATATAACGGTTTCCCGTTTTCTTGCCGATGTGCTCAGAGCTCAAAGCGACAATCACTTACGCTACAGCAACTTTGGGACACTGCGTCAAAACAGAAAAAAAAAAGAAATCAAACGCGCATTTCTGCAAGAAGAAAACTGAGCGTATAGTTAGTTGGACGGCAATGCGCTTCGAGCAGCACCTTAATCGAGGGGGGGAGAGATACACTAACAAGTTTAACAATTTATCGCACGAAGCGAAGGCTAAGTACACACTGTCTGTCGTAGAGTCGAGGTGTGAATTGTCTCCTAACCGCATCCCTTTTTTGTTTGAATAACCCTGACCCACCGAAGCCTCGGAGCGACAGTATTGGAAAGAGAGAGATACCTTAGGAATTACCATCCTTTTAACGAAATGGCGGCGAATGTTATATGTTTCTCCGCGTGCGAGGGCCGCCAAACTATAAAATTGAGCAAGGGTCTCAAAAAAATAATGATGGAAGCGTCGTCTCTTGAAGCGATGCTATCTCGTGAAAGCGAGTGCGGAAGCAAAATGCACGGTCTGATGAGTAGAGACAATCGAGATGAGATGGATAAACTGCTTCAAAATATATACGATTTGCGATACGTTACACGATGTTTATGTTATTAATTAGGCATACCCACATGGGGCCTTAATGAGGAATTGATGTAAATAAGGGAGAAAATAATTCTTTTCGAGCGTTTTAAGTCGTAAGATCTCACCTGACAACGTCCGCAATATGGCATCGGAAATAAGAAAGCAAAACGGCTGCCTGTGATAAATGTAAAAATGACGACGGGTAATAATACAATTAGCGGTCAAAAAATTCGGATTTAGGATTTTTTAAAATGACTTTCTATAATGAATAATGAAAAATTATAACAAAGTTAATACATGCTATCATCGGGAACGAAAATTTATAAATATCCCCGTTGCGAAAATTCTATCGTAAGTATAAAATAATTTTAAATATACGTCAAATACTGGATCCATTTTAAAACGAATACAGTAAGAGATATTTTGTTTGAAATAAACCTAAATTTTTATGAAACCTGAATGGGAAAACAGGAGAGAATATTTAGGAAAATATCAATGACATTATTTATTTTTCGAACGAGTTTTTCAGTAGATCAAAACGACCTAAAAACGTCTATTTTATAGACAGAAGTTGCGCCTCTATACAGAGAAATTTAGTTTCTATTAAAATTTATTCAAGGGAGTCATTTTTAACGAAATAGATTTTCGGCAAATTAAAAGTGCTAATTACAAACAAAGAGAGGAAAAACAAAATGAGAAATCACAACAGGTAGGTCGTGGTTTAAACGGGCGGAACAGCACGAAGAGAAAACTGAGCTTATAAAATAGTTCGAATTTCATTAAGCGAGTCAAAAAAAAACCGCAGCTTCATCGATGCTCCACAAAAAAATCTCTCCTGTATAAGGATAACATTCACCCTATGTCACCACCAGTATATAGGTAAACCGATTTTTTTGGAAGAAGAAAAAACGAGTTCGGAGACACTCGCAAAATCCGGCGAGTATTACGCCTGTTATGCTCTATTTTCACATACAGTCAGCCCTCGATTTAGCACCACCGTATGTCCGTCATTAGCGGGGATGGTGTTAAATCAAGGTATATGCTTGCCCTATGTAATCAAAGTCGGAAGTTCTGTTCACAAAGATTCATGGGCGGTATGTGAGGGTGGCACTATATAGGTGGGTGGTACTATATAGGTGGGTGGTACTACATGGGGGAGGTGGCATTACATGAAGGAGGTGGCACTATATAGCGGGGGCGCTAAATCGGGGTTTAACTGTACATTTTCAACTTACATCAAGGAGAGACCTTTCGCTGACAAACGATCGACTTAACATGCTAAAATCCTACAATGACCCTACTTACAAACCTCTTCTTTGTACAGGGCAGGTACCCTAAAGGTGAGAGTGTGATATTAAAATGCCGAAATGTGCCGGAGATAAACCTTTAAAAGCGTGTTTTCTCCGCGTGAGAGATATCGCATGGGCACTTCTCTTCAGGTCTCGCTTCCACGTAGTAATAAGAGAGGAGAGCTGGCTTGCGAGAGAATGAGAGGAAAAGGGTAGGAAAGAGATCGACACCCCCACCTTGAGGTCGAGCGTTTTAGGGGAACATGTTCGTTGATGGGAAAAGGAAGTGGGAACAGGAGACTGCGATGACGAGGCAAAGCACCGTCCGGGAAACGAGGAGGAGATACTATATATTTAGTACAAGCAGCCGCATTTCGTATTCAGCGCGAACGCCGTTCTCAGGCGTTCGTTAAAGGAACGAGTTTGCAGTTTCACGTGGGACTGTAATTGCGTAGCAAAAAAGCCAAGAAGGGCCTAGCACTATTTAGGGTGAGATCTTTTTTAAGAGATCGTGACTAAAGACGCTACCTCGCATTGAGCGGTAGGGCATTCAAATTCCTGTTCTGATGGTGAAAGATTCTTTTGGAGGGTCAACTAAAATAGCTACCCTATAATGGAAATTTTATACGGATTGTTCCATTCGAGTGTTTCTGTAAGTTTTATTTGACCCTCATTGCAAGAATGCAAGCATCTGCGTGTCACTTCTCGAATAGAAAGGACGTGCATCGCACGGCATTCAGGTCTAAGGGTTTCATTGTCTCAGAGATTGCTCCTACCTAGGGTTATGGAAGGATAAACATTAGGAGAATTTCCTTTTAAATTTTTATTTAATAAGTGATGAGAGAAACAGAGCGCACCACTTCTCAGACTAGGAGAAATTAACTTCGTGGGAAGTAAAATTATCCCATTCCCAGCCAACTAGTTTTGCTGAAAAAAATGGTAATGTGATTTTATGTAAATGAGCAGCCCCAAAAGTCATTTCGTGAAACGTGTTAAATACATGATACAGATCCTTTTGCCACTTTCTTTGGACGAGTTTATGTATACAACTTCAAAACTAGGAAAATCAAATTAAAAACACTTGAAGGGCGATGGATTTTCAGAATAGGGAAACATCAACAAAAATGTGACTGATATTAAATTAATAAATATCAATCTTAACTAACTAATCCGCAATATTTATTTTTTCAAATATTAAAAAATTGTTATAAGGGTATATATTACACACTTGCTTTATATTATTAACGATAAAACATTTCAGCGTCATTCTCCAATCTCGAAATAAAAAGCACATGAAAGTGAAAACCCCTTTAACAAGCATCGCACCGAGAGAGGAAAAACAAAATTAAACCAGATATCCTCAAAGAAGCTGCACCGCGCGGTGTGACGTATTGAGAGCCCGGTACAAGCCCAATCCTTAAGAGATACGGAATTCCCGCTAAACGCAAAAAAACGCATAAAAATCGCGTATCCATTTCTGCAGGCAGCGGTAGGACGAGGAGACGAAACGATTTAATGAATTATGCCGTTGTAATTCTCGGAGGCTTACGCTCGCATTATTCCCCGGTAAAAATCCAATTTTCCCAAGACCGGTTATTTCACGGATACGCCCATTCTCGGAATTTCCCTTATCGGGAGAGTGGGAAAAAGGATGAGGAGGAGGTGCTCCCGTTTTTCCCATCCTCCCTCGAGTCTCCTTTTTAATCTCTCTATCCCCCTCACTCCCTAAACCAGTGGGAGAGACACCTCGGGAGATAAGGACAGATAAGTCGAGGTCGGGAGAGGCGCTGGATACCTACTCTCTACAGCTACCCTTCCCAAGGGGATTCTCTTAACGGAGATTCTGGGGAGGGAAGGAGGGAGAGAGAAGGGAGATAGGAGGGGGGAGGAAGGGGGGAGGGAGGGGGGGGAGGGAGGGGGGAGGGAGGAAGGATGGGAGGAGGGAGGGAGGAATGGATGGAGACAAGGGGAAAGAGGTTTAAGACTTGTGAAGACCATCAGAACAAGGTTTCGCGGGTAAGGAGATTAAGAAAGATGCCTTTCATACACATCTCTCTCTCTCTCCCCATTTCTATCTCTCTTACGGTGCTGCTAAGAATACCGCGGGTCCGGGATGTATCTCCGCCTCAACACAAGGTTCGAACAACCAATTTGTGCCGAGGAAGGAATGAAGATGAGAATATGGATATGATTACGCCGCTTAAATGACGTTGGTTTCTTAGCATGAGGCGCAGTACACTATACTAAAATTATTCGACTGGTGTAAAGCGCCGTAACAAGGGCGAGACAAGCGGGGCATCTGCCGCGGGCGTAACTAAAGAAGGGGCGCAAACATTGTTCAACGCAAGTTGTGCATGCCACAAGGACGGGAGATTTCACTACTATACTTGTTCTAGACATTACGCATAACAGAAACTATAAATTTCGATGATGCTATTGATCAGTTTGCTGCAATAAAATCACTTAGAATAACTCTTTAATATTAAAATATTTATACTTTCTGTATTTAAATTAGGTATGTGTGTAATTATGTATGTAATTATATTTATAATTTTATATTTAAATTATGTGCATTTACAGTAAGAAATTATATCATTTATAGTTTATTTTCATTCATTAATTGTTCGCCCTAAATCCATATAGGTATTAGAGAATTTTTTATGGAGGGGGCGCATATATGGTAGTTTGCCCCGGGTTCTATAATAGCTAGTTACAGCGCTGGGTGTAAGAGCATTACGTGATGACAATGCTCATTTTCTTAAGGCGAAAAATGGAGGAAATATTCTGGATATTGACATTCTGTCCATAACCTTTATATTCAACGTTAACCTTTGTTTTTTAAAATTAAATTCCCATCGACCCGAACTCAATGTTTATATGATTTCAAATATTTTCCTACGATAGAAAAACTACGATTTCAAAACATTTACATCTTAGAATTTACTCAGAATTACACTAAGCCATTTATTTGTTCAAGCGCAAAGGAATAAAATATAAACTGTAGTGGTGTATACACTCCATTTAGTATTTCCTTCTCAAATTAGTTGATTGAGAAAGACGGTAAATTCATGGCCATAGATATCTTGCCATTAACGAGGCTCACCTTAAGCACTGTAAAATAGGGGTTAAAAAAAAACCGGCGTAATCTTCTTTATATAACTGTTTGAAAAAGGACATTAAAACTCTTTTAAAATTACTTTCCGAACATAAATATCTACTGTAAATATTCCATTTGAAAGGGCTGCATGACGACTTTTTAACATTCTTTGCACTTTTAATTCGAATATCATAAGTCGCAAACCACTGGAAGTTTAGATATTGCTTAAATGGTAAAGGGCGAGGGAATTCTTTTACCCTAGTCTCGCTTTCCTACTACTCCTTCTGTGAGCGGAATAAGCAATCGCGGCTAGCGGTCCTTAGCATGGGGCTTTCGGTCCATTGGCGCAATTCATTAAGGACGGAGTGATGCCGGGAGCAGAGGGTTTCTATCACTCGAGCCGGGTGAATGAACAAAAAGGGTGGCATAAATTTGTTATGCGGTCGCCGCGGTGAGGAATTCGGGAGGAAAAAAGGGTGGAATGACTCATCTCTTAAAACGTTCGCTCAGGCTTTCCAGTTGTAAAGTATGCGTATGAATAATCGAGCTAATCAGCCGAAAGAAACTGTCAAAGAACATACTGTGAAGCAGTCAGCTCGCCAGGTGGAATGTGGATACACAACTCAGTCGTTAAAATGCCTATTTCGGCGAAATTTAACACTGCAGTAAAAGATATAATTCTGGCACCCTAGCGTGAAAAGCAAAAAATTAATCCTGACGTATTATTCGCATCCCATTTGTATATCTAAAAGAATTTCTACGACAATTAAAGACGAAGAAATTCCTAGGAGGAAGAGAATTTGGTAAAGAGAAACTTGGCAACAAGAATACAGTTCAGTAATTCAAGTAGGTATTCCGATTTCAATGTGCGTAATGAAACAGATTGGAAAAAAATATATTTTACCCAATTTATACAGGGCGCGTCATTTAAAACTATACCGAAGCAAGTTATGTAATATGCTATTGTGTAGTACGGTATAGTTTTAATGATTACGAAAGGTGGGAAGAGTTACTCGAAGATTTTGTAGATGCTTTACATTAGGTGCAGCTAAAACACAGAAGTTTTGGCGTAACGATGAAACAGCGATTTCTTTGTTCATTTAATTTAATTTCATATTTTCAAGATACTATATATTGTTTGAATTATCCAAAAATTACAATACTTTAGGCCAAATAGATGTTTTAAAATTGGGCTTCCAGTTAACGATATAAAGTATCCCTATCCCATATAGTTTTTTTCGATAAATGCACAATTGTATTTTTAAAAGGTGCAGTAACAGTGAAGAGAACATCCCGTCAGGTTGACCCTGGAAGCAGAAGTTTTCAATCGCAAAAGTTTAAGGAAAAAAGGCGAAGATTGTGTCAGTGAATACGGTAATGTGTTTTTCGACCGAATAAATATGTATTATTGCCCCGTCATTAGTATTTTTCTTATCACTACTTGATATCACAGACTACCTGAAGCCTAAGTTATCGAAATAAAAATTATTTATGTTTTCATTTAACAATTACATGATTTAACATCGCGCTCATGTTTCTTCACCATGAACTCCAGCAGCGTCGCAAAAAAATCGGGCCAATTTTCTAAACCCAAAAATAAAACAATCTCACATATTTGCAAACAATATTCATCAGGCGAGAAAACCATAAAGCTGTGTCAACACATCCAACAATCTATTTCAACCATCGTAGAATTATCCTACAAGTGATAAACGGCAGATCAGAACGCAACACGTCCATCCATTTCTAAATGGAGATAAATTTAAAAAAACACATCCCCGTTCTATCTGAGATTGTGAAAAAAACAAAAGAACGGATGCAGCACCCCATCAAAACTACCTACCCATAAATAATTACCACGCGGACGTAAATTCAAAGGGGAGGAAATCCTGAGATAGAAACAACAGGAGATATCATCACCTTCCTTCTTCTCCGCTTCCCTGCTATTTCAATCGAGAGTTTTTACCCTCTAGCCGGCGTCAAAGGTTTTTGTGTAAGATCTCGATAAGATATTCTTTCTTCCCAGGTAATGAGACGCCGCATGCTTTTTCCCGCCACGGTCATAAAGAAACACGGGAATGGGAAGGGGAAGAGAAAACGGAAGGGGACAAAGAAATGCTAATAGAGAAGGATGGTAACGGTCATACTACTCTCCATACGAAGAAGAGCGAACGATCGAAGAATAAATAAATTCCGAGATCCTGCCAAGATTGATGACGCATCGCGAAAAAACGTGGCGGAGAAGGAGGCAGATAGAGAGAGGTATTACTCGAGATCGTGGATGCAATAACGTTACCTACCGCGCATGCGTAAACAGGCATCTCAATCTTTCTTTCACGCGGCAGCCACCATCCTAAAAGGATTTCGAACGGCGAAACCTGACGCGTTAAGTCGTTGAATTCAACAGGGAATTATCGAGCTCGTCTGATGGCTGAAAATTTTCATGAACAAGCACTTAAAAAATACCTGTTTCAGGTACGTATACCCAATAGCCACAGCAAGGTTATAAAAAACTTTTAGTATCTGTTTTCGGTGAATCACCACTGAAGACGGCTGATTTGTGGCCGAAATGCCCACCTGGTTCGTTATAACCTTGCTGTGACTAATGGAGATACCTGAGATATGTATTTTTTAAGAACTTGTTCGCTGAATGTTTTTTTAATAGACGAAAGTAAACGCGCCTTTATCGCTAGGAGAGGAAAATAATTAGATTAATTTTCGGAATAAGTCAACGAGGACGGCACTCCTGTTGAGTTATATTATTTGAAGCGCCTCTATGTAACACAGCGCGAAGCGAATTAATTACTAAGAAGACGCATGACTTGCGAAACGTTCGCTTTTATGCGGTGGCGAGGCGTTCGAATAACAAATGAAGGATAACTCGCGCGTAATTACAAATCTTAAAGTGAGGGAGAATACGACCGAGGATAAAATGATGAATACTAAGCAAAACAGACACACATACCTGGGATGTCGGGAAATTTACCGAGCATTCGATCTTTTCGCGGATTGAATTATCGCGAGAGAGAGAGAAAAGTTTCATCGAGATCAAGACTTTGTTAATGAAATGATTTTCTCGAGCATGGATGGGAAATGGAGAAACGCCGGCACATTTCGGATGGAAGCTATAGAGTTTGTTTTTTTATCTGTGAAAGTATGCGATATTGTCGGATGGTGAGACGAACGGTTGCGTAACATTAGGGTGGCCAAACGCCCTGGTCCAAGGAAGTACTCGAATTTTTCCGAATAAGTAAAAAATAAAGATTTTTTTATCGATTTCTGTTTTGCATCCTAATTTCTTAATGACTTTCCAGTTAATCATAATTGTTGAATAGAGTAATTTATAAATCCTTACACTTTCGGCACATTCCAGATAATTGATGGAAACGTACAACTTGACAGGCTTTAAAATGGGTTTGTATTAATTGAACATATGTATTCGTGGGTCGAGAAGGAGAGGGGTCATCGATAAAATTTTGCCGCGGGACCTTCCGCTTCTAGTTACGCCACTGCAGACGAAATCACGAACTTCAAAATAAACGATTGGATTAAAGCATAAATCCGGTGGATACTTCAATGACTGGATAAGCACAAAATATTAAAAGACAATTCAATCACGCAATTAAACACTCGAAAGCGTGAAAACGAAGGTATGAAAGCTACTGAGTGAGGTGCGCTAACATAAAGGAATCGAAACAGTAATGGTATTTTCAAGACACTATCGAACTCAGCTTACGTTACGCATCAGATACATGTCAAAGGTAAGATCTATAGTCAATGCTTGATGATATTCAGCAGGAGAAAAATTCTGCTTCGACGGGGATCGAATCCGGGTCTTCCACTTGACGGTCGAATATTCTCTCTCGAGGCAGACCCGGGTTCGATTCACGGTTAAGGCAGAGTATTTCTCCTGCTTTTTCAGAATATCTTTGTGTCCAAATATAAGCCTGTCTGCATAGAATTAATACATGCTCAAACGGAAGATTTTTAGAACTACAACATAACCGTCTTCGTGGAACAAGAACTTTGATCTTTAAGGGATACTGATGATGGCAGCTGCGTAGTTGAAATTCGCATGAGGTTTACTCAACCACTCCATTACTATATTATTTAGAAAAGATATTAACGAAACCATCGGTGAGTATAATTACCACGCTTACTTGGTAGATGGAAACTCTTCTACTATTTTCTGGATAAAGCATTACTTACTAACTAACTATAGTATGTTTCTCGTCTTATGAAGCTTGACCTTTACATAGCAAGTAGCCAATGAGAACCTTTTCCCTCTCCCCTTCTTCCCTTTTCCCTCTCCCTTGTCACCCGTGGCTTTCGAAATGCATGGAAAAACCTAACAGCATTGCCAGATATCCGCTCTTGAAATGATCTGCTTGCGAATGAAAGGCGACGCGTCGCAGAAAAACTTACGGTCATTGTTTATTACTACCGGCCATTTTCCATTGCGTTAAAATGATAACAAGGTGCAAAGTGAAAGCGATAAAGAGATCGCAACGGAAGCGTGAACGCAGTAGAGCTGGCAACATAGTCGACTAAGAGCGATGTGAACAGCACGATGGCGAGAGAGAGACTGAGCTTCTCCCCTCTCCGTCGCCCGTTACTCGAGCGTTGATTGGACGCAGAAATAGTCACTCACAGAGGTTTTCAAGGTCAAGCTTCATAAGACGAGAAACATACTATAACACTTACTAACTGCCTCTTGAACTTCACTACCTCCGAATACAATCTTTTCGAAAACGATAAACCACTAGTATGAAAGTGAAGGGCTTTCTCCCATCCAGTATTCCATAATTTTTCAGTTGAAAGGGACAATCTTTGAAGGAAACAGTCGGAAATGGCAGGAAAGAAATTCTCCAATTTGGAACATCTCCTTCTGTGCGGGACACTGAGAAATATGGCTGAAGACGGTGGATGAGAAAGGAGGAGGGGGGAAACAGGCTGAGAAGGGGAGGAAGGGGGGGGGGGGGAGGAGGAGGGAAACTGCGGAGATGATGTATGTGGCTCGAAAGGAACCGTTGCCGGGAGAAACGATGACTTTGCTACAGATTTCGCTACGGCGGTTCGCTCCGGGGGCAAACACGGGCAAATTGATCGGCGTTCGGCGCGCCGTAATTAGGGTTTCCACGGCGGTTTGTTTATCCAATCGCTTCCCCCTTCTCCCTTAACTCTTTCTAGCGTGGTTCCCAGGGAAGGAGATAACGGAACACGTACACAACACACCGCTCGTTCGACGAGGGTGGGAAAGAGAGGGAGGAGAGAGAGCGAGATTGAGAAAGGGTTCTCCTTACAATTCCCGACAGTTTCCTCTTATACGGTAAATGCCGCGTAAAATTCCGTCCTTAACGGCCTTTCTCGGCGCTAAAGGAAAAAATTCGATACGGATATTTAATAAGAGTTCAGTTGATTGCAGGAAAATATTTACTAACACTGAATGGGTTCCATTTCGTGGTTTGAAATACAGTTATTAAGCTACTAATATTCCACAATACCTCGAAACGGCGAATGATTTTTAAAGGGAGAGTTCCATTTTTATTCAAGAATATTAAATTTTGCCGTTATTACTGTAGGACTGGACGAGTTTCGATAAAAATAAACTAAAACTTTATCTTCTAGCGGGATTAAAATATTACTGCACATAAGGTATAGAAACGAAAACAGTTCGGCAAAATTAAGAACTCGATTTAATTATAAGAGCTCCCACCAATCCATTGCAAAATAAAAACTATCAATCGCTTTAAGAATTTTTATTGCAAACTTCTATAGATAACCTCGCTTTTGAATGCAAATCTATCCGAGGAAAGCTGATTATATACATGAACTAGCGTAATTACCCGTCAAATATGACGGGATTATCATAAAAGTATCCCAAATATATATGATTTCGATATGAAAAATCAGTAAGACATGTTATGATATGGTTTGACATTCATGCACAATCGAATCAGTGTTTTTGAAAGTTATCTTTGTTTTAATTATACTGTTTAAGTGATTATTAATAGAGAGGCAAAGTGACTATCCAAATATTTGCTGAAAACAAGAGGAAAATCGAAATAATAAGATATAATGCATTAAGAAGTAGATGAAATATACTTGAAATGCTTGAGCAAATTATAAGTTATTTAAAACGTATAGAATTTAACTTAATAAATGAATTATTTTACTCTTATTAACTCGTAAAAAAACAAGATAAAACGTGAACGAACTGTGAATTTACCATCAAAGGAAAATTGTGTAGTAACTTACATACTATTAAGCATTATATGCTTACATGAACGGCAATGAGTTTAACTATATTTTAAGATCGAACTTTTCTTTTAACTGTATTAGTTTTGAAAATTTTCCAGAGAAATCACTTTAGTTAAAGAAATTTAAATAAAAGTCATAAAGTGTTATTTTTTCACTCATACTTGAAATTCGGTTCGAAATATTTGTTGTATTATCAGTTAAAGAAATCCGTTGAAAATTACGTGACCTATATTTAGTTTTATGAATTCCCACCATTTGACAATGGAGCAAGATTCAATAGCATAACATTTTTTGTAATCAATTATAATTTATTATTGTTATTTTTGTACTGCAGCTCCTTTTAATCCTATACAAATGCTACGTCCTCTTCCTCTTTCTCAATCTCTGCTCATTCCCATTTTCTTTTCCTTCCTTCCCTCTAATTACTTAATAGATTCAGTAAATAAGTTATACACATGTATAAAAGTCTGTCTCGTGTTAAAGCACTAAATTGGCGCGTTTATTATGAGGCCAAGAATAGAATTCAACAAACACATAATCCGTGAGATAAGCCATAATTTTGTGGAATTCCACATTTAAGTAAACTGGTAAAAATTTCACTTTGTTCAAGTGGAATTTAAATTAGGTTATTTCATTGCGTTACTTAAAGTTTATAAACGCCTCCACAACTTACGTGGATTCTGAATATGAAAAGCTGTTTCACTTTCTATTCAAGTGTTTATGAACAAGATGAAATTTCACGATTAGTGAAGAACGTTTTGAAAATTATTAAACGACTCTTCGAATAATTTATGATGAGAGAATTCAAAAAGCCTTGCGGTGAAAGGCGAATCCAGATCCTCATTCTGCCATGTCGTATCGTGAGACACAAAGTCATCATTTTCGAAATTGACATGGAACACGGTTTCCTATTAAATCCTTCCTTTCTCTCTCCCCACGCATTATAATACTTAATTTATCAACTTAGTATAACATATATCCACAGTCTAAGTCGATAAACAAGAATAACGCTGAATATATTATCACGAAGGCACGAGATTAGAATTTATACGAATAAATTAAAACATGAAATCATGCCATCACCTTCAATAGGAACGAAAAAAAAAACTAATCGTTCGTGGTCAAATATTATGCCGTTATAAAAATTTCGAAATGATTTTTTTTTAAGGATTGAGAACCAGATTCGTTTTGCCAGATGTCAACCGTTTGAATAATTTATACCTATAGGGATGAGTTATAAACACGAGACTCGTATATTTTTTGCATAAGGAATGAGGCAAAGTATTCTACTAAACGAATGGAAAAAGCAAAAAACTTAATTCGGTTATAGATATATAAATCTTGTTTTTGTCACCTTCTATTTCATAAAACCATTCTTCAGTGACCGAATATGGTAAAAAACGTAGACAGACATCGGATTTGTAAAATAAAATCAGAAGGCCAGTGCGTTCAGAATGAAACAAAAGATGCAATAAAACCGCTGAAAACTTGAAGTTACTCCGCATATTATTTTAAAAGCAAATGAACAACATGAAATTTGTCGAAAACGTCACGCGAGAATTAATAACGCGGTTATGGAACGAATAACGTTTCAATAAAGGAAACCTCACCGCATTTTACGAGCAAAACGATTCATGCGTAATAGTTAATCACTTATTTAAATCGATTTATCAATTCATCAACGTTTCAATTACAAGCGGAAAATTCCGCTAGCGCAAATTGACAAAACTTTTGTTTGAAGCTCTCGAAATGATACCGAGCTATTAAATGCTAATTAGCTGAATCCAACGTACTCCGACTAATTTAACGGAAAGCTACGATTTAATTATCGTTCAAGCATCTGATTGCGGGAGCTTACTGCTGTAGTGATCGTACGATGAAAACAAAACACCAGCGCAACGCATACGGATTAAGAGAAAAATAAAAGTTAAAAAAAACGCCTATTGCACTTAACGTTACATAGGATTTTTTTATTTTCTAAGGATCTCACACTCTGAACAGATATGCATCGTTGAAAAAGACTAATAAATTCGGTCGAGAATATGTTTCGGATCACGGAATTAAACTAATCAAGGTAAATGTTCCATGGTTACGCGGACACGCATAAGTGAAATGGATTCTGCTTTTAAAAAGGATAAAAAAAACTTCGTAAAATATCGTGTTATGTCCATACCAGATTTTTGCGCTTGAAGCCTAGTAACGTGACTCAAAAAATTATGTAGATGGGTGGTTAGCGTGTCTAGCTGCCAATGCAAGGGTTGCGGGTTCGAATCCCGCCGAGGGTATGGGTGTATGTGTTTATCATTAACGTATTATAACACATTTAATTGGGTAAACCTGTTTCTGTTACAGAACTTTATTATTAATAATAATAATAAAAAGCTTCGTAAATTTCGAGGCAATCCAAAAATGGCTACGAGTTTTTTTTTACGAGCTATCGAAATCGAAGCATCTGCTCACACCTGATTTTTAAAACGTTTCGCAATATCGTAAAGAAAGAATACGAATAATACGATACGAATTCTCGAGGAAAGAAACTAATTCCTATTGGCCGCCGTGACGCGAGTGTATTACAGAACAAGTTTTCCTCATAATAAAAGCAGCCGGGGAAGAGATCGCATCTGAAAACCGCCGGAAACAGCTTGCCTCGCGTCGGCGAGAGCAATACAACTCCATTACTCCGACATCGGGCGTTTAAGATGCAAAACTACACTTGGCTTCCTTCGATCAAAGGTGCTGATTAGTACACAAGCCGATAGGGAAGGTTAGGTCACAGCGAAATATGCAATTTATAACAGACAAGGCGGTTGCGAGAATACCTATTATTTCTCCGGCAGAAATAGGAGACAGCCGAATAACATAGATTCGTGACGAAACTTTCCTCAGTCTTGCGCTTGGCTTTCGTTGGCGTAGGATTAGACCTGAAACAGTGCGTCAAGTTTTAAGGACGAAGATAGATAATCATCTCGAAACGAAGGAAGTTGGTTTATCTAGGAGAACTACATAAACATCGATGTTCTTTGATTACCTCGACATAACGCTTCGCAGCAACAACAGCAGTCGTCTGTCAGCCAATTGTATCAGTGCTGTGAAATACTAATAGTATATTAGTCAACCGGCTGGACTAACATAAGACCAATCAAATTAGTCATGAGCCACATAAAGAATAATCAAGCTCGTCTTACAGCTAAGATCAAACTGATGAATCAGAATTCTTCTAACGCCATAAAATGATCGCGAAAATCAAATGCCCATATCGGCTACAAAGCAGTCATCACGAGTGGTAATTAACCGACAGACTGTGGTTTCGGTGAAATAACACAGATGGTGGCTGACTTGTAGCCAAAATGCGGGTATGGTTTTCGCGACCATTATAACAAATTTGGAGAATTCTGACTCATCAATTTACATAGTTAAGGGCAGTTGAAAAATTATGATAATGAAAATATTCTTCCATCTATCAATACGAATTGACACTTCCGTTAACTGATTTTCTGATCCTTCTATTCACGCACGAGGCCAAAATGTATTCGATGAACTCATCCAACAAAACTCATTAGCAAAAACTACCACGATTCGGATAGAAGATAAAAAAGAAGAGAATGCTAGAAACGAAAAGTAGTTGCTCTGCGGATTCAGATAGATATGCAAAGTACTGTACAAAACTGTGTGGAAGTGACCAAGTTTTTTCATTTCATCTCGATGAGTAAATTCCACAAGATTGAGCCTGACTTTATTAATGATACAGTAAATTAAACAAATAAAAGTAAAAATTTTAAGTCAATAACTTTTATAAAGCGTACAAAAAGTGTAAAAATAAAAATATAATAATTTTGTTATTAACAACTTACATAAAACGCATAAAATAAAAAAATTAAATTATTGAATTAATAGAGATATTGAATATATAAAAGTTGTTACAATTCTAATAATTATAAGAATAAGATATCTAAGACATTTGAACTAATTATAATTAGTTCAGATGTCTTAAAGAATGCAACATAACTTTAATGTATTCAATATCTCTATTAATTCAATAATTTAATTTTTTTCATTCAGTGCGTTTTTTATAAGTTATTAATAACAAAATTATTATATTTTTATTTTTACACTTTTTGTGCGCTATCTAAAAGTTATTGACTTAAAAATTTTCTTTTCTTTTTAGTCTTAATGTGAAATATATGAATATGTTTATATATTCTTCAAAACTTAACTTTATTAACTAATTAGGGAGATGTCCGTTGAAATTCTACGGGAAAATCTTTAGTTAAAATTTCGTTAATAGATTAATCAAGTCAATGGTACCCAATTACACGAAACCGGCAACAACGCAAATCACTCAGAATGCGTCAAATTCTCGCGTTAAAAACTGATCTGTTGATCGATTCAATGCGTATTGAAAAATCGATGGCAGGAAAAAAACTATCGGTCTTTTAGGCGTCCCTTGTTTCCAGTCTCGACCTTCTACGATTATTCTAAATTTAGATATGCGAATGATTAATGTTGTTCTCGCATATAACGCAACGATTCATTTCCCTCTCCTTCCTTCTCGCTCTCTCTCTCTCTCGTATTAAAAGCATTCAAAGCACGCTTTCACCTATAAGGATTGAAATAACAATAGGATTTCGTACTCCTATTTTCCGCTGTCCTCTTCATATCTTGTTAACTCTCTTTTCCTTTCAAATCGTCTATCAGCTGAAACCTTCTCCTATATATATATATAAAAGTTAATATAAAGTTATAAAAGTTATTAAAAGGATAATTATCGATATAACATAGTTTTTGACGAATTAATTAATTAATTTTTACCTTGCATCTTGAAAACATTCTATGGTTAATTGGAGTTAGAACATCAACAGCAACAAAGAATCGAATCACGCCTACGTCAGGATTAGAACCAGAGATAGGAGATAGGATTAGGAGCTAAACACGCTAACCATCTCTGTACACTTTCAGGGGGATTTATGTACATACATACACATACACGCATAGATACACATCTACATACACAGGATCGCAGAGAAACAGCAGATGCAACGTCGAAAGATAGACGATCTCACGACGACGACGCCAAATGAGATCTCGCACTTCATTCTTCCCCCTTCTCCCAAAACGATCGTCTCCCACGCCTTAATGCCCATTCTTCCCCTTCAAACCCTCCCCCGACTCACTTTCGCACAGACGCCAGCAAAAAGAAGAAAGACATGACAATCTCTCGCCAGGGTCTCACTGTAACGCGTCTCAACCCCATCACCACTTCCCCACGCCCATCCTAATGACAGGTTGGGGGGAGTTTTCATTCGGCGGAGATGAGTTCCAATGGTTTTGGACGAAAATGAAGAAGATTGGAAACGAAGGGTCGAGAAAAATGGATGAGAAGAAGGGACAGAGACCACATAGAATGTGGAATAAGAGGTAGAGGAGCAACTCAAAGGAAGAGAGACTTGCAAATGAAATTTAGAAACTTGAAAATTAAATGTACAGCATCTTGAAATAAAGATGCAACCTTTGTCATAACGATTATTTCCTAAATTTACGTAGATGTACCATTGAATCTGGTAAAACCGTGAGCAAATATGGTAGAAATTTAAAGTGGTCTGTTAAAACCGCATAACGTTAAAAAAAATCAAAAAGGTATTCCAAAACGTCGTGGAGAGTATCGATACACAGAAACTGGCTTCATTTGTGGAAAACAATGCTGATAATCCTAAGGAGAGCGAGAAAAAAAATTGAATCAATGAATTCTCCAGAATTGTCGCGTTTTTTTTGGCATCATACCTTCAACGCTACACTAATCAACGTTAGGGAACAAACGCTGTAAAAATGGTTGCTTCTTTTTTGTCGACCCTTTAAAAAAAGTGTGCCTGGGATTAAAAGTAGTTGATGCAGTGCTATTTACTAGTCATAAATTGATTAAGAAAATATGATTTGCCCTTTATGGGAATAAAGCTGAATTACAAGACTGAAGCTACGCATGCGAAGCTATTGCAGCATGGCATGAGAATGCTGCCATCGCAGTGCGAATCGTCAATATAAATAGCTGCTTCTTACATATATAGGATATATATTTTCATTTTCGTACTACCAAATCAAAAACGATTATGTTCGAGTACCACCATAGTGAGTTTGACGGATATTTAAATTCAAATATTATAATAATGTAATGTGCCAAAAATCGTGCATGTAAATTAATTGAATTACGTAATATCCTTATTCTGTACGTTGGTCCCGCCGGAACGCTATATAGAAATCCCCATAAGAGAACATTTAAAAATACCTTTTTCTCACTTGCAGGCTCAAATTCTTTTGCAAAATTAAATTAGAAGTAACTGACCTACGAACTTCGGACCTGGACAATTTTAAAGAAAAATAAACAGATTCTTATTTTTATTGTCGACTTTTGCCTTCGGTTCGAAATCGCTCAAATAATACGATTAAATCACATTTATTGGAAAATTTTAAGCTTTTTAAAGATCTGATGTCTTGCCGACCGTGTCATAGTTGAACCTCGAGATTGTATTGTCGTCCTTATACTATATGCGCAAGGAAAGTGTTTTGAATGCTTTAGTACGAGAGAGAAAGGCGCCCGAATTATTTATAATTAAAATCGTGTTTTTCATTATTTTCTTTTCAGTTAATTTCCTATTGAAATTTGTGGTAATTAACTATTTTTATAGTTATTTTTATAGTTATTTTCATAGTTTTTGCAGTGCATCTTATAATTAACCGGAGTTATAAATTCGCATCGCATATATGAATCACGCAAAATGCCATTCCTTGACATGCAGCAGTTTTTCGTTTACATTTTAAAATATTTCAAGCATAAGATATTTAACTTAGTTATGCGAAGAGAAGAATTTAAATCTCATTCGTAAATCCCCAAAAATATTACCTTTTAATACGATTTTTCACGTTTTCACGCATTTTATTTATATTGGACCACTGCTGTTCCAATTGTTGAATTCTATTCTTGGTCTCATAATAAACGCGCCAATTTAGTGCTTTAACACGAGACAGACTTTTATACATATGTATAACTTATTTACTGAATCTATTAAGTAATTAGAGGGAAGGAAGGAAAAGAAAATGGGAATGAGCAGAGATTGAGAAAGAGGAAGAGGACTTAGCATTTGTATAGGATTAAAAGGAGCTGCAGTACAAAAATAACAATAATAAATTATAATTGATTATAAAAAATGTTATACTATTGAATCATGCTCCATTTTCAAATGGTGGAAATTCATAAAACTAAATATAGGTCACGTAATTTTCAACGGATTTCTTTAACTGATAATACAACAAATATTTCGAACCGAATTTCAAGTATGAGTGAAAAAATAACACTTTATGACTTTTATTTAAATTTCTTTAACTAAAGTGATTTCTCTGGAAAATTTTCAAAACTAATACAGTTAAAAGAAAAGTTCGATCTTAAAATATAGTTAAACTCATTGCCGTTCATGTAAGCATATAATGCTTAATAGTATGTAAGTTACCACACAATTTTCCTTTGATGGTAAATTCACAGTTCGTTCACGTTTTATCTTGTTTTTTTTTACGAGTTAATAAGAGTAAAATAATTCATTTATTAAGTTAAATTCTATACGTTTTAAATAACTTATAATTTGCTAAAGCATTTCAAGTATATTTCATCTACTTCTTAATGCATTATATCTTATTATTTCGATTTTCCTCTTGTTTTCAGCAAATATTTGGATAGTCACTTTGCCTCTCTATTAATAATCACTTAAACAGTATAATTAAAACAAAGATAACTTTCAAAAACACTGATTCGATTGTGCATGAAAGCCATGAGATTTAATAATATTTTAGATTTATGGCTACTAATCTTACTGAGCGTACGAATAGGCTATCTGTTGCTGAAGGAATAAGCGATCACAAAGCAGTATACGTGGAGTTTCAGCTAAACATTGAGAAAAAGGTTAAGGCTAAAAGAAAGCTTTACGTTTTCGCCAAAGCTGATTTCACAAGATTAATAATTGCGAAATAAATATACTAATTTCTGCGAGGTAACAGATATTGCAGACGCGGAAGAGTCCTGGCGCATGTTCAGAGATATGATGCGAGAGTGTACAGATAAAGTTATTCCAAGCAAACTGAAGCGTGAAAATGCAGAACCTAGATGGTACAACCAGGAAGTTAGAAGCGCTCTCCGATGGCAAAGAAAACTCCACTCTCGCGTAATTAACACATCCTCAACAGCTACGCGCGAACAGATTGCAACGTTAACGCAGCAATACAAGGAGGCGCGCTCCATAGCCAGAGTGTCAATGCGTAATGTGTTTAAGAATTACAAAAAGAAGGTTTTACAGGATAACTTGAAAGAGAACCCAAAAGCATTTTGGTCTTACGTCAGAGAAGTCCAAGGTAGAGGCCCCACTATTGCGTCACTGAGATCGGAAACGGGAAATGTAGTTCACGATTGTGCGGAGAAAGCAAACCTATTAAATGTACACTTTCAGAAAGCTTTTATTCCCAATGACGATGAATGTGAAACCCCTATTCCTACGCATCAGGGTGACTCGATGAAAGGTTTTATATTTTCCGAAAATGGTATCGTGCTCCAACTTCATTCAGCTACACCAAATAAATCTCCTGGGCCGGAGGAAATACCCGCGCGAGTATTGAAAGGGTTAGCTTATGAAATCGCGCCGTATTTAAAAATTATATTCGAGAAATCCATTACGGAAGGTGTAGTTCCTAAACATTGGAAGATGGCACACTTACGCCCATTCATAAGGGCGGCGACACAGAGAGCCCCGAAAATTATAGACAATTTCCCTAACTTCATTATCGTGCAAGATATTTGAGCACATAATCTTTAGTTCTGTAATGCGCTATTTAGATAGTCGGTCATTGCTTAGCGGATGCCAGCACGGATTCCGGAGAGGTAGATCATGCGAAACGCAGCTCGGCCTCTTCGGTGATGATTTGTTGCGAAGCTGAGAGAAAAATACTCAGGTGGATGCCATATTTATTGACTTCAGGAAGGTGTTTGATAAAGTATCTCATAAGAAATTAAATGCGAAGTTAGGACAATATGGTATCAATCCAAAAATTGTCAGTTGGGTGAGAGACGTCCTATCGAATAGAGAAAAGAGAGTTGTCATCGATGGGAAATACTCGTCCCCCGTTAAAGTTGCGTCGGGTGTTTCTCAGGGAAGTGTATTGGGCCCACTACTTTTCTTAATTTATGTGAATGATATCTTCTCGGTAGTTCGTAGAAAAATTAGACTTTTTGCCGATGATAATACCGTTCTATATAAGGAAATAAAAAACCAGGAGGACCATCAGTCGCTGCGTGAAGACATAAGAGCCATTTCAACGTGGTGCAAAGAATGGCAAATTGAAATAAATAACACTAAATGTGCCGCAGATACGTTCTAGAAAAGTAAGAACATAGAAGTTGGTTTCGAGTATAAAATAGATGGAATAAATATTCAAGCAGCCGAGTATGTAAAACATTTAGGAGTAACCATTTGTCGAGATCTTTCATGGGACATGCACATTCGTCGAGTTATAGGCGCGGCCCACAAGAAACTGGCTTTCATAGGTAGAATAGTATGGAACACTACAGTAAAAGTACGCGAAACATGTTACTTATCACTGGTTAGACCACAAGTGGAATACGGCTCATGCATATGGGATCCGTACGAGAAGGGACATATAATTCAATTAGAAAGAGTTCAGCGCAGAGCAGCCAGATTCCTAAAACAAAAGTACGAACATAAGGGAAGCGTCACTTCATTATTGAGGGATTTGCACTGGGTACCACTGGAGGATCGTAGATTGAACTCAAGGTTGCGACTTCTGGAGAAATATAGATCGGAATGTCTAAAAGACGAGGTTGTAAGAATAATTGAAGCACCAACATATATAGGTAGGAATGACCGTGACGATATGATACGTGTGATCGATTGTAGGACGGAGCGTTGTCTAGGCTTGTTCTTTCAGAGGACAATACGAGATCACAACAGAAAATTTCAACCTGCAATAGACAATCTTTAGATAGGTTTTGGTGCATTGCACCCCCTGCCACCCACCAATTAGGTGAATTGCAGGGTAACATGTAGATGTATAAATAAATACAAATGCATTTAATGGTAGAAATTTATCGACACATTTTCCATTTTCTGAATGTCATGTGGCACATGACATGTGACCTTATATCACGCAATTTATATAAACCGCAATAGCTCGATAACAGGCCGACGTCGAATATAAGGAACAGGATGTCTGCTACCTCAGTGTCTTGCTGTAATTGAGGTACAAGGATCAGTTCCAGTATGTCTAGATACGTGCTTCCAGTCACTGCTTTCTCAGCGAAGAAGAATGGGCCGTAAGTCTATGTAACACTCACAACACAAAAGATATTCACTTTCGGAGAGTGGCGTTGATGTTCAACTGTGGCTCTAGGCGGTTTTCTCCCATATCCGCGCATTATGCCTATTAACTGTCCCACTTAAGAGAAACGTTGCTTCATCACTTCACTAATTCAAACATAAAACAGCAAAATGCACGCTCACTGCCACTGTAATCCGCCATTGCTAGTTCATCTATCGTCACGCGTCTAATGGGAGATCTGTAAACATCCAGCTGTATGGTGGGAAACTTGAATTTTGGGCCTTTATTGTACAGCAATTCTTTTTCTAATATGTTTCTTGAATAAAAATTTACAAGCCTTTCAAATTTTATTTTAATTTATGTACGCCCTGTATAATGCCAAGAGCTGCGCGAAAGGACAGGAAAGGAGAGAGCTACACTTCTAATTAATAAGTACATGATAGGCTACTATCGCTTTCCAACACAAATGAACATAAAAATGAACTTTAAAGACTTTCGTTTGGAAAACTACGCAGAAAGTCACAGTTTACCAGTTCTTGATATCATTCTTCGTCAGCAGCGGGAAAAATATCTTCGGCCGCGATTAGACGACGAATATGGACTTTTCGACTTCCATTACAAACAAAAACAACTCCTTATAGCCAGGCAAATGCGGTAAATAAGTCGAGATAGGTTATACACACAAGTGAAATTTATCAGAAAGGAACTAAAGAGAAAACGAAACAAGCAACCAGGGGCAGATAACAGTAGAAAGGTTGCAGAGGCAATTGAGACTGACACCGGCTGAATAAGTGGAAATACTGGAAAAACGAAAGCGTTGGCAACGGTTGAGGGAATTCTGAATAAAGATAACCGAAAAACAAGGAGAGAATAAAAGATAATTTGATGGAGGTGTTGGAGAGAGAGAGAGAGAGAGAGAGATGTAGGGGAAGGCATCATTCGGAGATGGATGGCCAGATTTGAAGGGATAAGGTGCAGGAGGAAGAGAAATGCGTGAATAATCAAGGAGAATTTCGGGAGAATGAGTGGAGAGGGGAAGGGAAAGGGGAGCGAGAGGCGACAGAGATGTATAATGCGATTTAGAGATGAATGGGAAGTAGGAGAGGTTTCTGGGTAAATGAGAAGAAAGAAAAACACATGGGCTCCCTCTCGGTCAAGGATGAGTGAATGAGAAAGGGGAGAAAAGGAAGAGACGAGAGAAAAAACGAGTTACGGGAGATAAATGGCGGAAAATAATGCTTTATGGCGTTAAAAAGACGACAAAGCCGCGGAAAGCAAAGGGGTGTGGTGGAATGATGAACGGTAATATAGTGAGAGAATTTTTTAAAAGGTGTAAGTGGAGAGATATTTGAACATGAATGCAATGGAAAAGAAAACCGGATTGGTAAGATTGTGAGGAACGATGGTCGAGAATAGAATAGAATAATAGAGAGGTCATAGGAATGATTTTGTGAAATGAAAGAGAATAAGAGACTATAAACGAGTGTTTTTATCTTTGGCACTCAGCCGATCGTATTTTCTAGCTGGGGCGGACGATATACTTCTGGCGGCAAATCCCTTGAAGTTTGAAAGCGCATGTGGTTTAGCTAATATAAAAAGTAGTTAGTTAGTAGTATTAGTAGTTGCTCATTAGTTGTGTAAAGAAGGTCCAGCAAATCATAAAGAAATCTCTGAAAAATTCTATAAGCTACGCATCTCGTGACGCGTGGAACTTTAAAGGATAGCCGATCATCATTGCTCAAGTTCTCGTTCTCACCGTAGCTCCTAGGCCGAAAATTTCAAACTAACACAAAGCCTTTTCCTTCACCTTATCCTGCCTGACAAAGGCCAAGTTTCCAGGTTTTCCTGTCACTTTCTACTCACTTTTCCAATCATGCATAAACTTTAAAGTTCCCTCTTCCCTCAAAATCTTTACTGTCCACCTCGTATCACGTTGACAAAACGAGTACGGTAAGATTTAATGATCATCGTCATCATCAGTGGCGTTACAGCCCAATATTTCACTCATCAAGGCATATACCCAATTCGTCTCTATTAAGGACAGCCTGATTAAAGTTTTATAGAGCAAAATAACTTTTGATTTTCGTGAAACCAGACTTGCACTAAGGCGCTTCTGCAATCCATACTAATACATCTCAGCTGCAAGGATCCTTGTTCTAATTCATTTGTTAACGTTAGTGTCACTAAATACCACCGAGACAAGGTGCGACAAGCTGTTTAAAATTTCGAATTTATATACGCCGATATTTACCCTTGGGGCAGGTAGCGGTTAGTACGTTCTCCAAGCATGCTTTAGTTTTACTATCATTCAATTAGGCTAATTTTTGCCAGCGTTGTCTAAAGTCATAAAGGCATCCCCAATTGCGGGGAGTGTTCCACCAATTATATCGGTCTGGATATGTAAACAAATATTACGAGTTTTCGAAAATCATTCGGAAAAGTCAGATCCCCATAAAAACTTCTATCGAAACAATTCAGCGTGTAAATCCACTTTCATCAACACTCATGATGTTCTCAAGTGAATCGGTGAGAAGTAGCGTGGCGTAAAATATTACATCATATAAATAGCAACAGGAGGAAAACAGCACAGAAAGGGACTAAGCATAAAATAAATGCATAAACTGATTAAATAAGAGATATCGAATAAGAACCTTGGGTTAATAAAAGTAATTGCAACAACCCTGGGAAGGGAGCCAAAGAATAAAGAGAGCCGCTCGAACAGGTATAAAAGGAAAAAAACGGGAGAATAATTAAACCGAGAGATTATAGCCAGCGGGAATATGAGATAACGAAAAATTAATGACGCCTCCCCTCTTTAGCTTCAGGGATACGAAATGACGTTCATCTGTCCCTCTCCTTTCCGTCCTATTTGACTCGTTCTTTCTCACTCTTATCGTTCCCTAAAGCGCAAAGTGACAGACGAAGATATCAGAGGAAAATGAAGAGGAGGAATATGAGGAGGAGGAAAAAGAAGAGGAAGAAAAAGAAGAGAGGAAGCAAAAGGAGTAGAACGCCTTATATGACCCACTAAATTAGGATACGGGAAAAGGAAGAGGTAAAAAGGGTGAGAGTATGGAAGGGGTAAAATGGCGAGGGATAAAATGGGGAGAGGAAAGATAAAACAAAAATGGCCGTCCATGAGCGTGGGTGGCAGCGGGTCAATGTTCGCGGGCACGTAGGAAGGGACCGAGCAACAGATAAGGCGGTAGCAGCGGATGGACAGGACGGTGGGGAGTCCCTCTGGCGGGAAATTGGGGGGGTTCCTGGGGGAGAGGGAAGAGGGGAAATGGGAGAAGGAAGGGATGAAGAAAGAGGGAACCAGGATCGTGATTTTCCATCAGCGGCAAAAAGGGAACATTTATGGCGACATTCTCGTCGGGAGGAAATAAAATAAAAAGGAGAAAGAGGTGTGCGCGGGTCACATTCTTCTGACGAGATGTTACGGGCGACGTTTTAACTGTCCTTTACCCATGAAGTGATAAATTCAAATGCGGTTTTGAACTCCTCGCTCGCGGACAATGTCGAAATGCAGTTCCCGCCTAGCTTCACTTTTTTGCGCGACTCTGCGGATAAACCAGCGACGGGAATTCATTTTTTTATCCCAATAGAAAATAGAGTTTTGACGATTTTCGTCCTCGTGACGCTGAAATGGAGTCCCACCTATATTTTTTAACACATCTACAATACCTCCCGAACTAATATGAAATCAATGAGGAAATAAACTGATATATAGGTAATAAAAAGAAACCAAAATTTCACACTACAGCGCTAGGAAATTTTTTTAAGAGATCACACGAGATCTCGCAAAACCGAGAAAGATTTAAATGAAATTTTTGTACGAATGTGGGGAGAGAAAAACCTTGAAAAGATTTTAATAAACGCAGAATCAATGAATTTGCAAAAAGAAAAAACGCATTGGTGCTGTCCGTTTCTGCGCGCCACTATGGCTTCCACGCGCATAGAGATAAATAGGTTACCTACTATGCATCGAAACCATGACAACATATATTTGAATAGCCGATTTTAAAAATAGAATCTAATTTATACTTCAAAGACTCGTGTTTCCGACAATGGAACATGGCTTAACGTAACCAAACTATCAATTCCCGGGATACTGAGTTCGTGTTTCTATTCACCTACAAGTAACCATTATGTTCAAACCAATAACTCAAATCGACGAAAAGGACAGATAAATGCGACGAAAAGTTTTCAAAATTCAATATGCTCTCATTCCATATCAAAATAAGCACCCAAAAATCGTTTTTATTCGCATCGGCGCTTAACTTTTATTTAGCATACGGTGAACAAACTTTTCAGTAAAAATTCTGTACCAAAAGAAATTAATAAAACAGTATAAGTAAAATGATCATGAACTAGGAGGTGACAAACATAAAGTAAGCTCCAACTGAAACGAATAACATATACATGTAATTTTTGGCTAAATTAAATTCCCTTCGCTCGCCGTTAAATTTCCTGGAGCATTCGTTCATAGTACTTCTACCTTTCGATAGGTTTTTGTCTCATCCAACCTTATCTGTGCTATCCAAGGCCCTTCACTTCATCTCCACATATCCTTCTTTCGACGCGTATAGTATTCCTTTCCTCTTCCTACCTCTCTGCCTCTTTCCTAGCATCATTCTTTCAAAGACCTCCTTTAGTATATTATATATATATTAGTATATATATAGTATATATATAGTATATATAGTATATATATTAGTATATTATTATCTCGAAAATAATTTGTTTTTCTCATAGTGCAATTGATTTTTTTCCATTTTACGCCATACCAGCATCACAAACGCCATACTCACATTTTCTTTGCTCATTTTAAATGTTTCCCCGGGGAATTATGAATGTTAAACATTATATTTTTTGTTTCCAAATTATTCGATAGTTTAAAACACAAGATATGGCGCATTCTTTCAAACATTTTTTATGGGCCTAAAAATTACATCACTTTTAATTTCTCCCAAGAACGTCACAGAAGGCATGACAATAAAAAACCACTGAAAAAATAGCACAACGTACGAAGGAGCTAACTCGATACTTCCCAAGTAAAAAAAAACAATTACATATATCCTTTCTGATTCGCAAGGCACGTGAGGCGCCCCTCAATTGTTTCGAGAGCCCCGGGAGTCGACCTTTTTTCACGCTTCATCGGAGGACGCGAGCAGAAAGAAAGTGAAGGGTTAGAGGAGGAGGAGGAGGATGAGGAGAAGACCAGATGGAGACAGGGAGACGAGGCATACGTGTTGAATAAAATAGCGGAGGAGGAGAAAAGGAAGAGAGAGAGAAAGAACGAGAGAGAGAGAGAACGGGGCTAGAAAGAGTGGTAAGGGGATTGAAGCCCGAGCGGAAAAAATGAGAACATCCAGGGAAATCCCGCAAGTAGTGTGCGAGAGAAAGAGAATTATTGGACAAGAAAAAATAAGAATAAACCACCCCATAAAATGAACGAAAAAGTGAGTGGTGGAGAGAAAGCGAGAGAGAGAGATGCGATGAAAATGAATGAGGAGTAGTGCGAAAAAAAACGAGAAGGCAAGAGATATGAACTCGTATGAAAATTTTCCGTTTCGTTCTTTTTTTCTTCTCACTGTTAGGATTCCGAGTGAGGGAGACAAGGTAGAGGAGTGAGGGGAGGAGGCGAATAAAAAAAAAGAGCGGGGAGGATTTTTTTCACTCCGAGCCAAAATTGTAATTTAGATTAATGCAAATTAATACGGAGGGAAAGTCTAGATGGCGCGCGAAAAGATGGGGGAAGGGGACGGTTTGGAGAAGGGAGCGTGAGGGAGTTGGGTGGTGGAAATCGAATTATTTAAAGAGATTTGCAAATTAGAGGAGTTTCGAATACCGTTTCAACAATTTATTCGTCGTTTAAGGATGCAAGAAGACATAGACCTATATATTATATAGAAATTTTCCCCCGCGAACGTTTATGTTACCAATCCCACCCAGATATCTCTTCACCGATTTATAGTTTCGTTTACTCGCCGTTTCCCCGTGTCGAAGACGTTATTATGTAAATGGTGCGCCTATCAGAAAGCTGGCAATTTTTGTAACTCAATACACTTCGTATTTACTGTTTTGATATAAAATGAAAGCAATAACACTTTAAAAGTCCAAAATCGAATTTTCGAATACTCTAAATACGACATATTTTTATGCTATCACTCCTTTGATAATGTTGCTTCTAATAAGTCGAATTTTCCATCGTTAGAATTTTTTGTCTCTCCCTAAGGTCCGAGATAATGTTGCTTGTAAGAACACAGAAGTCTGCCACACGACATTTAAAAGATGGATCAACGAAAACTGTAAAAAAATTTAACGTTTGAAATTAAGTTTATTAGTAGTTTCGAGAAATTATTTTTTCTTGCTCAACCACTTCATCAACGACAACAGAATAATAAAATCGCGGCGATATTAATGCATTAACACAGAGGAACACCAACACACTGAGGACCAATTATTCAATCAAATATTGAGCGCTCCCGCCCACCGAGGGATTTAATGTAAATCGGGTGCATTGCGGTACAAATAAAAAAAAACATCGGACCAAATCGAGAACCATTTATTGACTTTATTGGCAACGTGGCGCTCGTGGAGGCATGCCCGGCCAGGAGTAAACAGCAAAATGAATTATACCGTCCTTTAGCTTTAGGGAGTGGGGGGAGAGGGGAGGGAGCTTGTCTCCGCCGCGGGGGCGGACGGAAAATAATAACTATGGGCGCGGAAAGAAGAAAGATAGTGGTGAATAAGTCGCAAGTCAGCATGCTGACGCGCTTTGAAGATTAGGAGAAGTAGGATGGGCGCAAAAAGGGGCGAAAATAATTAGACCCGAGGCGTTTATATTGAATCGAACACTGATAAAAGGCCTTCTTTGTGGGTCGCTTGGTCCGTAACGCTTGATTATTGCACCGTAACTATGAAGCGGGTACAAGACGAACTAAGGCTTACTCATACTCAAATCCGCTCGTTTAAAATGGGGTTTCAAAAGTAATATTTACTAAATTGCTAAAATCCATCGAATAAAATATACATAAAAATAGCGAAATACTAATTAAATAGCAAACGCACGAACGATTAGCCAAATTCAAAATGAATTTCTAGGTTAATATCATTTCTCGTGCATCATAATTTTATACCGATTCAAGAGTACCAAATGATTTACGAATGCGTGTTAATATTAATCACGTTCTGTACCAAAGAGCAGCTTATACAACAGACACAATCATGGATGCAATAGATGATCATGGCCACTCCTGCAGCTAGAACAAGGTTGGTTTAACTATAAAGGAGTCACAATGATGATCTATTGGATTCAAGCCATAGGGCGAGCTCGATAATTCATTTCTGAACAAAAACCAGTGCGAACAAAATTGCATGATTGCCGTTGACAGCCAATTAGCGTCAGGAGGGCTCGCCCAAATTAGATAAATGATTAAAATTTCGTCAATTTTATTTACATAAACGTCCAGATAAACGATTAATCGATCATAACTCGTCGTTTTGATAACAGTATTTCCTCTCCGGCAAATTCGTATAGTTCATGATACGAAATACATTTTTATCTTCTCTATTCTTCACACCTGGCATGTCAAACTCGAAGAGGTATCTGGGCCGCAATGAAGCGATTGATGTCATAGAAGGTCCGCATTTGGATTACAGTTGTTAAATGAGGACCAGATTTGGCAAAATAGACTAAAACTAGAAGATTGGATGCCTGCTTTTCAATTAAAGACAATACTTCTGAAAACGCCTCCTATTTTACCTCAATAGCTATTTAAAATCTCGTCTTATTGTTTATATAAAAAGTCGAAGGTTTTAGTTGAAACAAAAAGTAGAATTCGGGCCGCAGTACGGCACAGAAAGGGCTGCATGCGGCCCGCGTGCAGCTAGTTTGATATTCCTGCTTTACAATAGTGGTGCCCAAACCTTTCTAATGGCGAGCCACATCAGTGGTTGTGAATCCCTTGGCGGGCCGCATTGGATGTTGCCAATTTTCGACGGGCAGGGGTAGAGTTTAAAACGGAAGTTTTCTATATGTTGAGGTGCCTTTCATGACTAACATTTCAATATTTAAAGTTTTATTATCAAAATTTTCAAAAAATTTATAAATTTGTGTGTAAAAATTTTCGCCATAGCTTCGCGGACCGCACAAAAACCCTTCGCGGGTCACATTTCGCCCGCGGGCCGTAGTTTGGGCACCACTGCTTTACACCATCAGCCAATTTCTTGGATTTTATCCATCAATCGAAGTTTACTTCATCCTCCAGTGGTTCGGGTTCAAATGGCTTTTACTGTATTATCGATTTCTAAGAACGATATATAGTTCGGTTCCTCGTCGAATTGGCAGTTAAGACGCCTGTAAGGTATCACGAAGACAAGACGCTATAACTCACGTGTAACTTTCCAGCGATTCTCTCGACCTCTCGCAAAGGGAACTGGTCGCTAGGCGTCCGCTCACATCGTTTGGAAATCACCGACCGGTAGAAAGCGCTTGAGGCTTTTATCTCGCAGCTCCATCTCACCGGAGACGTGTGTTCGTGCGTTCGTGTGCGAACGAGCGCACGCTTTGCTCCCCAGGCTCACTGTCGTTAATCGCCTCACAAATGAGTTTCTCATAATAGTTTTCCTCGGTAATTGGTGGTCGGCGCAACATGATGGTTGGTTAAATCTTCAATAAGGGAACGCCTTTGGGGGATGGATACTCTAGTGAACAATGGTCAGCGATTATCGCATCAAACAATAAGTAGCATATCGTCGTTTCCATTCTGAATGAAATTATTTGGACACTTGTTACTAACAAAAATTTTTAAATTAAAAAAGGAACTTTGGTTGGAAACATTTTCTTTCATTAATTCTACACTCACAAACCCAAACTCATCTCGAAATGATACCTTCGATGAAAACAAAAATGGCATCAGCTTCTATAAAGATAAACATCGAACGATTACCACGCGATATTACGATAATAGTATCGATGTTCGACTGTGCATGATCGGTAACCACCGAGTAGTTCGACACTTATTCGCTTGCAAAATCAAGGCGTGTATATAATCGAAGAATGTTCGGAGCAAAGTCTCGGAGCGCAAGATGAGTTCCAAATAGTCGGAAGCTTTGGGGGACCTTACCGTCGACAAAGGAGGGCTTTGTATTGCCTATGAGGAAATTCGCTTCTTCTCATCCTCTATGGGGATGGTGGGGAGGGTGTAATGTAAACGCAGGCAGAGATTGCTTCCTTCGAGTTTCGCCGCCTCAAAACTTCATTATTTACACAGGAGATAGCACGGTATACAGGCGGTATTTACACCGAATCCTTTTGAAGTTATTTTGACGTAAATCAGCCGGCGAAGACTCAATATTCGCACAGGGGGTTAAGCAAAAATATGGGCGGTACTATGGATCGAAAATCTTATCATAATAATAAGTTCTTTAACACAAACAGTTTTCCCAAATTACATAAGTTACATATAATAGAACTACTGTCAAACACATACGACCATGTCCTCGTAAGGATCCGAACCCGCGACCATTTAGAGCTTGACAAGCTACCCACCCCTCTATCAACCTTAGGTTTCCTTTGGTGTTGACTCATAAACGATGTAGCGAAATTCCAGGTGTTGAAATTGTTTCATTAAAATGCATTGTGCTTATCAAAATTATGGCAAACATTTGCCGAGAAATTAATTCTTAAAACATAGAGATTGTTAATAATATTTACTTATGACCTCGAAAAGATCAACAAATGATAGCTAAATATTAGTCATAGTAAAAAACAACTCGCCTATGAATATTTACATTCACGTTAGTATGTGAACTTAAATTAATATTGTAAAACTAAAAAAATTCAGATTGCAAAAATATCAAAAGCTGTCCTACGTACAGCACGAGTCTATAAGGCCTAGGAATATGAAATGTGTAAATAAAGGAGCGGAGAAAGTTAACTTGCAAAAAAATGAAACTGATTATAAAATTAGAAAAGGAAATAATAGTTCTCAGAATAATCTCGATAACAGTGTTGACAATTCGATTTTTTTAAAATCCATCGCCCTCACAAAATTACGGGCACATTTAGATTTTCCTGTTTTCGACTACATCCTAAACATCAAAACGCACCGGATCTCCTTCTAACGCGCGAAAAATCGTCCCCTCTCGATGCCAGATAATTTTTTAACGACCCTCTATCACATCGACACCAACAAAGAAAAAAAAACGGGATCCTAATCTTCATAAAAAAAACAAAAATCTCCGAACACGCGAGAGATCAGCTCTGGATTATCATAATAAAAAAGTTGGAATTCCTCGCGCAACACGCCGAGCAAATGGGCATTACCGCTTCCACCAATTTTGAACGCCCGTTATATAAAGTGAGAAGGAACCAATTTAAAATATCCTTATTTTTTGGAGGGAGTGAGATGAGATTTTTGGGAATAAAAGGGGATAAAAAGGAAGGGGTAGAGAAAGGGGGCGAGGGAGGGGAAAAGCGAAAGGAATAGAAACGGCAGGGAGAACAGGGGAGAGGAGGCAGTTTGATGTGGGGGACGAAAAACGATAACCTATACCCAACGAAAAAGTTTTCCCTTAAAAACTCCCACGGAAAACCGCTCCTTTACTTAGCAGCGGTTAATACACGTAGGAGAAAAAATAAAGGAAGAAAATACGTCCAATCCTGCTTCCCCCACACCCTCCTCCACCACCTTTAGAACGATACGGTATACCCCGAAAAAAACTTTCACCGAGCTAACTTCCTTATTTGTGAAGAGGTAATAAGGCACAACGGTTCTCCCCCTTTTATGCGCCTAGCAGACCTTCTTACCCTTTTATCGAGAAAAAGAGAGAAAAAGAAAGGGTGAGGAACAAGAGCAGTTGTTTCGGACGGGGAGTTTTATAAAGTAAGAAAAAGGGAATAGGTGCAGGGAAGAATGAGATAGGGAGAGAAAGGTGAAAATGAAGATCGTTCAGAGAGGTGATAGGGTGGGAAGGGATGACGTGAGAATGGAAGCAAAGATGGCGGAGCCTGCAAAGGAGATAAGGAGAAGATGAGAGAGAGAAAGAGGGAGCTTACGAGAGATCGAAGTTGGGTTGGAATGGGAGGAGTGGGAGGAAGGAAGGGGTGGATTGGTGGGGGATTGAGACTCAATCAGGAAAGAGGTGTGGCGGCGGTGCATGGGGAGGGGGGAGGGAGGAGGAAAGAGAGGGATGGAGAGATGTAGGCGAGAAACATCGATTTTTCTCTCTCGAAAAAAAAAACGAAGCCTTGTTTCCTCGTTTTTTTTATATCCTCTCCTCTTTATAATTTTTTCTCCTCCCTTTTATTATATCTCTTCTCTCACTCCCCCTTTCCCTACCTTAACGTCCCTATAACACCGTCACACACACACACACACACACACTTGCAAACGTATAAATACCGTTCCACGAGACCAAACACGGCCCACAGGACAAAAAAGTTTTTACCGTAAATCGCTCACAATCTCTACCTCTCTCTCCTACCCACATCCTCTATCTACTCTTTTCTCTCTCTCTCTCTCCCTCTACCTTTTATTCTTCCGATGTAGCCTTTCTCGATATTCCTTTCCAGTTTTTATTATGTCATACACGGAACATATGGAGAAAGTATTGTGGTGATGAAAAAATTCGAATAACAGATTTTGATGGGTGTGCACGTTTTAGGTGATCCCGAGTCCGCAAAATTGTATATTTTTGGATACCTACGTGCCTTTAGTCTCTCGCGCGGCTCCAAGGTATCTACGATTTTACAAAATACTGAGAAATCTTGCATTCACAAATGACACCGGTTGGGGAGGACATCTTGAAATGGGTCATACCGTACAACAATGGAGGGTGGCTTGTTCTTATTTTCGCCCAAAAACTTCAAACTACAGGCTTTCTGTTTTACATCTACCTTTCTCAGTGATAAGTAAATTTACAAATAGCGAACTTTAAAATTATATTTGCCTGCTTCTGACATTTAAATGTTTAATATAACTTGTATGGCCTCAAATTCGCCGAATAAAAACGTTTATGTCAGTCTGTTCCCTCTCATTCTCTCTCTAAACGTAGAACTGCGAAATGGCACACTCGGGTCAAATAACGAAACTCCACTTCCATGAAAAATCTTAAATTTTGCTTGAACTCATAAAATGTTTATCTGGGAAAATAATTTCCTTCCAGATGTTTTACAGCCACGCAAAATAAATATTTCTTGCCATATATTTTTATGACAGAATGCTTCGCGAGAAACTGCCCATAAAATATTTTTCATTGATTATCGGTATCGTACGGAGGGGTCCATTTCATCGTTCCATATCTACTAGGACACACGACAAAAATTGCGTATTTGGATCATATCGCTCAAACAGTAGCGGAAATAAATATTGAAATTTCAACTCCGTAATCCCATACGAGATAATTCATATAATTACATTAAATTTGACATTTAGGAAAATTTCGAAATTTACAATGAGATTCCGTATTTGGGTCATGGCGCTGTATCGGGCCTACCAACATACAGGAAACGAAAACCGAAATTACAACTCCCAAATTACCAAAGATTAACAGTCCGATTAAAGTCGCTTTCCTCTACCCATACTTTCTTTCAAACTTCCACTGCCTCTCTATCCTTTTTCTAAATCCTTAATCTCTATTATGCTTCACCAACCTCTCTTTATACTATTTATCCACACACTTTCCCGTATTCGCCACTCTCCTCGCCATCTCATTTCGATTCCATCGCGATTTTTATTTTAAGCATTTCCACTTAAATAAAATTCTCGCCTCGCGTCACATCCCAGGGCTTCTTTTAATACGCATCCACTTCGGACCACGGCGTCGATCGCGCTCCGTCGCCCGGAAATGCTAAAGGACCACTCTCTCCCTCTCTCTTCCGATGGTTCGGATTCTGTATCCGTTAGAAACTCTAAAATGAATGCCTTTTGGCTCGCTTAACGAAAATCGCGGCGATTTCTACCGAGAGAGCCGAAACCTCCTCCGCTCCCGCTTCTTTTACGTTTTAAATAAAAAAGAACTTCCGACGGTTTTATAGTTTAGGAGAGTACGAAAAAAATCCTTTACTTTTTCAATAATTTTTTTCTGTTCTTGATAAGACGTAATTTTGATACGTGTTTTTCACAAGGATATAGAAGGATTAAACAATAGTTTCGAAAAAATGAGAATAGGAATGAAAGATTAGTGGGCATGCCACCGAGGAACTGTAATTTATATAGAAGCGACGCGGATCTACTTTTATCGAACGTTTTATTATTATTTATTTATTTTATTTTTATTGGATTCTATGATTCATTTTTTTATGTGAAGTTGTATCGTTAGGTATCTACATCACCGAGGAACGCTCAAGTAATCAATAAAAATAAAACCTCCAAATGAACGCTAGACCTATTAACGAAAAAACTTTTGTCAGTAAAGTCATATTATTACTTTCCAAATGATTTTATCTTTTTTAATACTTTAATAAGGTGGAAGTTAGAAAAATGGTGAGGTGTATCGCTTTGCATGGAGCGAAAGCACAGACCCTCAATATAAACAAGTGTACTACATAAATCTAATTCCCTGCGCTTTTAAAGCGTTCTTTACATTATTACGTAAATTGGAAGTTCTAAATTACTGATGCGACAGAAAACCATATTTGGACTACGAATTTTAATGCGGATATCTCATAATAAATTTAATCGAATGCGTCAAACGACTGAAAATATGAAAGACGTGACAGACAGACCAGCCGTGCCCATGAGGCGTTCGTCTACTACCGCCAATCTGGTAAAGAGCGCTTAATAACGTAAAACACTTGAAATGTTTATAAATGCGGACACAAAGAAGAATGCTGAAAGTAAAATGGACGAATCGAGTAAAAGCGAGGAGGTATTAAGAAGAATAAGAGAGATGTACAAATGATTTAAATGAGGAAGGTGAATTGGATCGGGGATTTTCCGAGAAAAGACTCAATAATTAGCGATGTGATCGACGTAAAATTTAAAGGCAAAGATGAAGAGGAAGGAAAAGATTTGATCGACGATTTCAAAAGGGAAAGATCATCACCATGAATTGAAGAAGGTTGCACAGAATAGGATGCGGTTAGCTCGATTTGCATATAATCACAGACCTGTCTCCCGACAGAACATTAATACTGAAAACAACAATAAGAAGTTGAGAATTAAACCATAATTAGAAGAATATTTAATTATGTAATTAACAATTTCCACTTACATGAGAACGATTTCGTAAAATAACTTCATTTTCATGCAATTAAAATTTTGCCGTTACGACTTCCTACAAAGCCACGCCTTCACCGAGGATCGTGATTCGAGAACGCTTATGAAGGTGGCCGCCAGATGGCCGAAAAAAGTACTTCGGCTCCTTTTATTATTTGAACAGCGGTGGAAAATTCGCAGTGCGCTCGCTCACCCGTGGCCATCCCGAAAGAACGGGTAAACCGACAGGATGACCGCGTGCGTGTGTGCGCGCGCGTTTGGTCACTGGCGCGGAGAAATCCCGTAAACTAGCCGAGCGGATCCATGGAATAAAAAAAACTACTCACGGAACCGCGATTGCGGGCAATACGTCGATCGTTCCATAGCAAATTTTACAGCTTCTACGGGGGAGGGGAATGGAGGAAACAAAACAACACAACAAACAACAACCTCCGCCGCCGTAAGCTATCCATCCATCCTTTTACGGCAGCCAAATAAATATTTCGACGCTCTTAAGGAAGTGACGAAACCCTTACCGACGCAAAAACGAAGGGTTACCCGATCGGCGCTTAAAAATATACGTGTTATTATGAAACTCCTTGTATATGCCCCCGCCCGAAGAAGGAGATACAAGCTTGCCAAACTAAAAAAAGTAAACTTCGCAGATCATCGAAGGAGAGAATCGACATCGTACAACAGTTTTATATCAGGGCTAGTGTATCATGCGGAAAGGAGGACAAAAGGGGTATCTTCGCATTTATTATGGAAACAACCGTATTCGCCAGGAAACTCGGGAGGGCAAACCTCTAAAAACGGAGTCTATTTACGCGCGGACAAAGATTCCAAGGAGGTAGTGCAACACGCTTCCGGGTTCCAGCTACAATTACCTAACTAAGCAATCTTAGAGATTCCGTCTGGAAGAACACAAAACCAAGAAACGAGAGACTGTTAGAAAAGGGCAAGATGAAAATATAAAAATAAAGCATTTTAAGAGAAATGCTTAACCAAGGGTAAATTTCTCGAGGAAGTCAGGAGAAGCTTTATAATGAAAAATATGAGAACAACAAAAAGCCCTTTTTAACCTCCGCTGATTCCCGCATCTCCCCCTCTCTTCGTACCTACTCTGCTATTCTCTCCCTCTTTAGAACTTGCAACTTCAACGTTTTATATATACTACTTTCAGACATTCACACATTCAGACGTACAACTATAATCTCATTTCTAGACTGAAAAGAGTCGCTCTTTATGGGTCTTTCTCTCTTTCTTCCTTGCCGAGTGGCAGGAGTAACAAGATGTTGTGAGGGAGAAAGAGGAAGATCGCCGAGTCACTATGACTTAAGCGAAAAAAGTAACTCCATTACAAAAGCCTTGGGATGTAATCTCGTCTTTCGAGAGAGTTGGGTGGAAGAATTCTCTCTCCCTCCCTTTCTCTAGCGCGCACACACACACAAACACGAACGGACGGGTAAGGCTTCCGTTTTCATGCAAGGACAACTCGAGTCTCACAAGGGCATGGGTGTGTGCCTGAAAGGGTGCGCGTTAACCGACCTCTTTTATTTCCTACACTCTTACACTTCACCATTACAGTGCATTAGTTTACATTTATATATGCAGCTATTTAAATACATAAATGCCACGGAAGTTATTTTATTCGGATGTTTTCTTAACACGAGGCAAAAATATATTTCCGAGGGCTTGCAGAATGCTGCAAAGTCTTTACAATAACTTATAATAATAATCTTAATTCGCTTGGCTAAAATTTTGAACATCAACGAATACATATGACGACGGCTGCCTGATAGTTGAAAAGCTCATCTTTTTCTAGCCATTGGAGAGACCCAAGATAACCACATATTTTATCAATTTATCAATTTGATTTTCAGCTACTTGTTTTATGAATTCGTTTTTAGACACAAGATGGGCTCGATAATTCTATATAGAACTTCTTTAACAATAGTTTGCATATATAAAGTCGAGCATCTATAATTAAAATTGTCAATTTTTCGATGAAATAATTTTTTCACCCCAAAGCACGTTTATACGGGAACGCTATTTAAATATTTTATTTTAGCGGTCTGAATAGCAGCGACCCAAATAAGAGACGGTTGTAATGCACGCGAAGCGAGCAAAACGCTAAAAGAGGCTTGCGAGAAGTATTTCACACCACGCACCCTGAATCGGACGAAAGGAGAAGATTAAAAAAGAAAAAGATTCTCAAAATCGGCGCATCGGTCGCTCGTGGATCACGCAATGAAGAAACGGAGGAGGAGAAGATGCTCTCTTTCCCTCGGGTTCACGCGAAGAGAGCAGAAGTATTTTGAGCACGCTTGAGACTTTTGTCGGAGATAATTCTGGAACGCCTTCAAAATCTCAAGACAGGGAAGATACGTTCCATTTGTCCGCAACCGTACAAACGGAAAAAGAACCGGAAATAGGTTCAGATTTCGACCCGGATCGCAAGATGGAGAGGTTTTTTTTAGCAGTTCCTCCAATAAAAACAACGAATCCCTATTGAGAATCCTACGAGATCAGAAATCGAGACGATATCGCAAAGAGATTGAATTTACCCCAATTACACGGGAAAATTGGTTTGTTTTCAATTGTTGTCGCGGAGGTATACCATTCTCGAAAGACCCGCGTTCCAATTACCGGTTAAATGACATTAGCTTCTGAGAAAATATCACCTTAATTAACATAAACTCTCTTCGAAGAATGAAAACGGAGCACGGATCATTTTTGAAGAATGAACCATAGTCGAAATCCTATAATTTAGGTTATAATGGAAAAATAATCCGGCATTACAGAGCAGGCGTAAGGATTACGAGAAAAATCTCACTAAAAATAACGAGGCGATTTCAAAGGCGACCATATATATATATACATATATATATATATATATATATATATATATATATATATATATATATATATATATATTTATTTATTTATTTCTATACTGATTTCATTTATAACATCAAACTGGATAAGGTACATTAACGTTTTGGTGTATTCTCCTTTCGATTGCTCAATTAGAAATTTGAGATAAAAATTAAACCCTGAGTCAATGAAATGATTGGAAAATATAATCAGCGAACACTGTAGAGTAAATTGGCGTCTGATTGCTAAGAATTTTCCTCATGAAGGTTATCATGTTAATATTTGGTATTAATGGAATTAAAAAAGTCAAAATATATGCGATGGAATTGTTACGAATTCCCCAATAAAAATTGAACATCAATGAATGTTGTTATTTGCAAACGGATATTTTTCAAAATTTTACCATTGAATAAAAACAAAATCTTTTGGATTAATCAGTGTAATACGCCATTAAATTTCGTTCATTACTGTTCCTCCATGGGTAACCAACTCAAGCCACACTAATTATCTTCTCGTTTTCTCATATCATTCTCATAAAAATACCTATGTTATACGCATGTACAAACTTGCTATTCTAGTCTTTATCATACACTTAACGATTCTGATTAACGGATAAACCTTATTGGCGATTTAATTATATATGCCCATTAAATTTTTCGTGCCAAATTATTATTGTATTGAAAATCACGCTTTACCAAAGTTGTAATGCAAACGACTGAAAACAAACAACGATAAAGAACAACTCAAATCCAATGTTAATAATGAAAACGAAGCTAAAGCTAATTAGCTAAAATCGACATTCCTCTTCACCAGGAAATGATAATCGTTGAAAATTTTTAAATGATTAACATTAAAGAGAAAATTTAGTTCGAGGAATTCTAAAAGACTGTTGGCCGATTATTAAAGGAAAAAACCGATTCAGAAATCCATTTTGCAGGCGCCTTTTCATCACCATGTAAAATATAGTATATCATAAAGATAGTTTTGGCGACAGCGTCATATTTAGGGCATTTTTCATTAATATTTTTTTAGAAATGATTAATGATAATATTTTAGAATTAATTTTAAAATTAATCGATAAAAAATATTAAAATTGAAATAATTCTGAAATGGAGGTGAAATAATTGTTATTTTACATAAGGAAATTAAAAAATATAACTCTCTGGTTGGTAGACCGATGTACCAATCAGAGAGAGATTTGACCACATGCAAATACACGTGCGACCTAGTTAATTTAAAAGGTTATAAAAAGAAAACAAAGATTTGTATTTTTTATTTTCACTAATCCTTTGATCTACGAGCAGCTTCAAACCGCTTGGTGGGAATTTGGGCCAAGAGAATGGAAGATAGTTTAAGGAGAATCCGATCTGAAAAATTGACCATTTTCAATTTTTTAATAATTAATGATCAAATAAGGAATTTACTGATTAATCGATGAATTAGAGACATGGCCTTATCATACTATAGAACAGCGGTTTCCAACCTTTTTCACTTCGCGAACCCCTTGAGCTAAACTATTTCTCGTCACGCACCCTTTGGATTAACCTTTTATCTTCGCGAACCCCTTGAGTTGTAAGTTTTGGCGGCGAACCCCTTATAATGAAGAATACATTTTGTAAAAACAAATCTTTTTGAACCCGTTTAATTCATGATAAATAAAAATTTTATATGGCACAGAGTAGTATGCAAACGTTTACAATAAAATCAGAATATCAGATATTGTAATCAGTTCTTAGTTAGTACCCAGTGAAATTCAAATATAATTCTTGAAGCATAAGAAAAATTTGAAAACAAAATCATGCAACTTATTTGAAAGAAATTAAAATATTGGTAAGATTTGTAGAACAAAAAAAGTGAAAAAGACGCCATTACCAAATTTTTCTCACGAACGCCTCAGATTTATTTTATTTACCCTAGGGGTAGCCGAACCACTGGTTGGGAAACGCTGCTATAGAAATGCGTGGGAACGATAAAAAACTTTCCACCCTCTAAAATCATCCTCGTACCTTTATTTACTCGAAGACGACTTTTAAAAAAACCCCTTCGAGGTAGAGGTGCATATCCTACATGCGGTTTCTTATTCACTCTCTGCTCTACTCCGCAGGAATTCATCATCGAGGGGAAAAGTACCGGCTCGCTTCCACTCCGACAAATTCCCACATTCAGACCTGCCTCACCTCCTGGAGGCGAGAGAAAGAGAGAGAGAAACCCGTGGAAACCCACCACTGACATTTCTCCTCGTGGGGAAGATTACTCTTAATCTCGGTTCAGAGACAAGTCTTCCGACTCGCTAGATCTTACACCTTTCCACCTACTCTTAAAAAGAGACTCCTTTTAAACGATTCATTCGGTCTCTTGGAAGACCGTTGAAAATTTCAATTTGCTTTTATTTTTTTGAGATCCCGACATCCATTTGAGTGGTTAAAAGGTTTGTAGCGAGCGAATTCGACGGAGTTTTAAAGAACTGGAAACGTACTCAGCACTTCGCAGATAAGATCTTATCAATCCTCACCTCGTTATGATGAGATGGAATAGATTCAAAAATATATTGGGGGACTCAGGTTGTAGGTGACAACAAATAAAATCACATAGATTAAGCCACACGGCCATAGAACAGGTGTGACAATTTCAACTACAAAGTAGCCGTCCTCAGCGGTAACAGCAGCGATAATTATATTCGACAACAAAATTGCGCGTTGCAGATTTTTATTTTATAACTTACAAAAGATTAAACACAAGGGAGATCGATATTACCTTTGCGTTTTTGTATGTCAAAGAACACGATTACCAAGTTAAAGTTCGATATTTTTCGTACATCTGATCTTTTCTGCGTAAACTAACCGCGGATAAACGGCTCATAGTACGTAACTTGGCTTCATCAACTCACATCCATAAATCTGGGTGACTCCAGTAGCCATAAGAAGGTTAGTTAAAGCTGTTATATGGCTCGACCGCTGCATTCAAGAAATATTATTTTCGCCTTTTACGCGATAACCACGGTTTTATAACATGGCGATTACGGTCTTCTCTTATATGACCAACTGTAAAACTACATGGATGTAGAGCGACTTTAATAGGAAAAATAATAGCAATCAAAATAAAATTTTCAGGATGTTCCTAAAAGCGTACTGCATATGCGAATTCAAAATAAGATACAGCCATTCACCGGTTGCACCCTCTAAAGTGAATATTAGACCGGTTTTGTGATCATTGGAATCATCTCGGTGAATTTCCACAGAAGACGGCATCTTCGTAGATTTTAGAAAAAACTACCGGTGTCACTCATACTGCTGTTTCATAGCATGGATGACCAAGATATTTCGATTTAAGACTGTGGAAAAAGGTAAAGATATGACCTGAGGCTAGGGATGTAACTTCGATCTTGGGTCCTCTGCGCAAATAAACATTTTGGAGCCCAAATCTATGTAAAAATTGTTATAAAGTTAAAATTAAAGACACAATTACCGGCAATGTCAAATATATCATCAAAGCCGCACGTACATTGCTATAGATTGATGCCCGCCAGTATTTAATCATTATGAAATTCAATAGTTCCTTGGTGACCGTACGGTTTTCAATCTTATCTTTCAAGACTGTGTTTGTAGGTAGCGAGAGAAGTTCGTCGCAAAGGCGTTGGTCAACAAATTTCTTATACATTTTTGTGGCTATTATTTAATTTCTTGTCCATTCAATTTAGTGAGACTTTTAAGCATTTTTTTCGCCTCCCCCCCTTTCCCCCAAAAGCTTAGGATCCCCCACGCACTAGGTGAGCCGGCATCCCCAAGTTACTCCCCTGCATGAGGCTTATTTTGTCTATGTAAAACCGCACGAAGGGAAAAAGATTTATCGAGTTTTAAATCCAAGGAATGAAGACATCTCCTAATCCTTTAGGACGCCAAGGAGGAAACGTGAGTGAGTGGGAACTCGAAAGCTTTATAGGAAAAAGCGCACGAAGCGGCATACTATTAATGAAAGTATGTCACCTGCTAATGTTTTTCGCTGGTATAAAACGTTTTTAGACGGCCGGATAAGTGCATACTATGAAAAATGTGAGGGTTGACCTTCAAATTAAAGAAGCGAAGTTTTGATAAAGACACCATCTGTTAGCATTCGTGAGAATTTTTAATGCGACTCGCGAAACTTTGGTCAAAAAACCGATCTAGGACGTTTAACAAGGGAAAATTTTCATATTTTTTCGTAAAAGTCACGGTAGGAAAAAATTTTCCCGTGCGAAGTAATATGCTCAAAAATTGGTCGGGCTTGAATTTCACGTTTATGATTACTCATAATGTGAGGAATAAGATCCGATTTAAACAATTAATCGGCCCTCCGGAGCACTCGCAACTTCTAACGCCAAAGCATTCGCAACAACGCATGCGAATAGTTGCTCATTCCTATCCTATGCTGATCCTATGGAGATCTCTAACTTGGTCTTCGATCATCGATATCGGCACCGGAATTATTTTATCTATGCTATTATTAGGATTGTTTGCGACCTTAAGGGGGCGTAATAGTCCTGTCGCTCCAGCACCCCTCGAGGGCGGCACTACTGTAAATGGAACGACGGCAGCGGTGTACATAGTTACGGCCATTCTCGGAGCAGTCTCGGGAAAGCCCCATTTTTCTCGAGAATCGGAAAAAACGGGAATTTTAAGACTAGAGGGTGGTGTACAATGCTTTGATAACCGAATTACACATTGATACACCAGTTGATACAAGTGTGTGCATATGCGATTATTTGTTTACGGTTTGCAGAATCCATTAAAGCGCTGGAGCATACGTGAACCAAATTCGCTCGGGTCACCGAGATCGATGCAATATAGGTAGAGAGAGAGAATAGGGAGGGAGAGACTGGGGCATGGGCCGGCAACCTACGGCCCGCATGCGGCCATCGAGAGCACTTCATAGGGCCCGCGAATCTATAATGAAAGTCGTCGGTAATATTTAACATAGACAATTTCATATTTTTCAGCAAAATTATAGTCTCAAAACTTTTCTGTTGAAGTTTTAAAGACAGTGAATTATTTAGACTTCTTTCACTGCATTGGCCTTTACTTGGTTGTATTCCATCTTAAAAAATCATACAAATGACATATAGTACAATACCACAAAAAATATTTTGATAAAAAAACAGGACCCGGGTTTCGATGCATAGCATCATGATGATGATGATGCTATGCATCGAAACCCGGGTCGTATTTTTTATCATTTTTTTATATTGTACTATACATATGACATTTTTGTGGTTTTTTATTTAAGACTCCATTTTCACTACTATGAGACCACAGAATCTCTACGTAACTTCTGATTTAAACACTCATCCGGCTCGTGGAAGTTCTCTCGATTTCCATTACGGCCCTCCGAAGCATTCTCAACTACGAATGTGGCCCGCCATGCAGAAAAGGTTGCCGAGCACTGGACTAGGGAATATTCTCCTATTAACCTGCGATGAAATGCTTCCCTCCACACAATTTCCGTTAGACACTTGCGCAAGTATAAAGACAGCCAAACAATACACCTATCTAGTTCAAATTTGTCCAATAGATTACCCCGACAAGGGAATCAATGTTGTATTATTTTCTTATACATGTATTATGCGAACAAACAATAATAATAAAATTACTTTCATGATTACGGCGTAAAAGGCACGTAATTGTTAAGAATACGGCATAGATACATGGACGCAACCAGGGGAGGGCCTGAGGGGGCTCTGGCTCCCTTGCTGATAATTGCATTTAAAATTTATTATTAAAATATAGAGTATGTTTTTGCACTTGACACAAAATTAACTTTCATTTGTATGACTAATGCAGTAAAAATTAATTAAAAATTGTTATCATATTGTTATTCTTATTAATTGTTTTAGATTTTGGCGTGGCCTTTGAAATATTTCCGAAAACCATGCTGTCCCTGCACAGATCGCCTGACACGAATAACAGACGCCAAATTCGTTTCAATCTTTTTTTTATTAAAAACAATGGATGTGCTGTCACACCCTCACCAAAATTATTTAATGAACAATTTTTTAAGACCAGCTTTCATGATTTAATATTAAAAGGGCATGTGGAACTATAATGAATATTTAGATCTGATTTTCATCGCTAGTATTAATAGTATTAATCTTGCACGTCGTATTTATTCAGTCACTCCATAGAAACGAGTTGTAAGTAAAAATAATAGTTGCATGTATTTTTAAATTTTGGAAATAAAAAATCTGATCAATGGCAATGTCATAACACGTGATAGAGTTTTAAAGTCAGAGAAAATGAGATAATCCATTTGCACTTACTACTGTGAAATCCATAAATAGGGGCGTGAATAGCATCATCATAACCATGCTAATAACAGAGGAAAAATATTGTTACGAATTGGAAAACGGGCGACGATGGTTGTAGATTAATACAGCGAAAGGAAAAAACAGTGGATACTCATCGTCAAACTTAATCACCCATCACGGCACAAACAATTTCAATGAAACGCGATTTATAGCTGTTAAAAAATTAAACCCACATTTTAAATTCCATTGCAAAGGGAAACGGACGAATTCCGTTATTTAATTGGAAAACGAGAGAAATACGTGAAAATATTAATTCTTGAATCCCCTTTCGAAATTAGTAATCCGCTTATCAAGTACCTGTCTTAACGCTGGAAAATTTTCCATCATCATTTACATAAGCAAGAGCAGTTTAATACAGTCCGTATCCACAGCAACTAGAATCAATATTGTAATAAAATATTTTGTAACCATAACTTAGCGAAAACGATACTAGAACGAATTCTGAAGTTAAATAAGTCAAAATAAAAATCGTCCTAGGGCAACATCCAATCTAAAATTAAACGCATTGGAAATTGAAAAAAATTTAGTCGAATGCGACAAAAATGCTCCAAATGCGGATAGTTTTACTTTTTTAAAAAGATAAAAACTATGAATAACCTCGTAAAACATGCGCCTATCATTCAAATGAACTGCGGTAGCAGTATGGTAATGCTTTGAATATTTCATGAAGATTATAATACAGAAAAATTTGTACATATTTTTATTCCGTTTTGGTGTTACTGAAAAAATACTAGGCGAAAAGATTTCGCCATCATTTTCGTGCTAAATTTATGTTCAAGGGTTTTTTAGGGGAGGGGAAAAAGTGAATAATTTTGCAGGGACCGAAATACGTTAAAGAATTATCGTTGCAACTCAGGGCTTTCCAAGTTAATGAGTGAAAAATATTCATAAATAAAAGGTAGGTCGACCCGACGTCATTTTGCCAGAGTCAATTTATCAGGGTCACTAAGCCGAGGCCGGTGCTCCCGTGTTTGATTTGATTGGTGAAACAAAACATCAAAAGCCATTACGTTCGCCAAAGTAAGCATCAGGGAGGTAAGGTAACAGTTTTAGTAACGGCAATTAGCCTTAACCTGCGAATGGATACTCGGATGATTAAGCGGGTCTGAGGGCAAATGAAAGAAGAACCCATTAAGTGGCAAGCAGAAATATCTCAGCTTCAGTAAATGGGGCGAGGACATTTTCTGTAGAATATTTAGCAAATTATTATGCAAGCAAAAGAAAATTATTACGACGAAACAATAATTTTTCCGTAATACGCAAAAACTCTCAAAGAACGGTAGTCAACCTCCACTCAGATTCTAAAACTACACTATATTGAACATACAAATATTCCATTATTAGCAATATTAAAAAAGCAATAAATTGTTGGAATTTTTCAACCTCTAGTAGACAAATCATCAACTAACGGAAAATATGTGAAACGCAATATTTTTCTAGGATTCTTGTCTGCCAAAAACAATTGCTGAAATATATCCAAAAACAAAATTTTGAAACAAAAGACCGAAACGCAAAAACTCAGAGAGAGATTAAATTTTCGTATTCGCGGAAACGTCCTCAGAAAAACCATAAGAAGAAATCCCAAAAGATCTCTTACCTAATCTCACTTTCGGTGCAGCTAAAGCAAAGGATGAATCGATGACGTAATAGGGTTAAAAACGCGCTAAAAGAGACAGCTTTTTCTCTCTCAATTTCGAGCTTCTTCATGGGTGAATAAATTATCGCCTTCCTTTCAAAGCCCATAATACGTTTAGCCCTTGATTTAATTTCCCGTCCATTTTTCTTTTTCTTTTGATGGACGATAATGTCCGACACCTTTCCCGACAATGTTTGTTGAGCGTTAATTACCTTAAATTTGGCCGGGTCTACAATTAATTAGGCGAGATTTTTTAACTGCGCCCTCCTTGTAGCGGTCTTGGGTCCTTGCCGAACACGAGGCACGACTCGATCATTCGCGTATATTACGCCATTACATAGAGCATTGTTTATCATGTTTTAAAGTTTTCCGAGCAAATAAAGTATCCTCCTCCTCCGCTCCGCATTTGTACGACGAATTCCTATTAATATCCTTACGATCCCCTTTAGAAACGAATTCACGAACTACCTTAGCTCCCATAAGCTCCAGATAAAAAGAGTTTTATTTACCTGAACCTCGACCGATTCATAGTAGGTATTTTTTATAGTCAGCAACCTCATTTAGAATATTTTTTTTACAGGCATGTTCGGAAAGGGAGATTTAAAATTATAAGTAAAATCTTTAAAGATTAATTTTTTCATCAACGTCTCATACGATATTCACGACATGAAAATGTTTCCGTTTTTAACAATTGAAAATCGTCTATTTATTCGCCTTCAGGTTACATAGATCCCAAATCAAGAGTTACAAGAGGACGCGCGAGAAATGACGACGCTGTATAAAAGGCTATTTAACCACCGAATGAAGATGTTGTTTCTTTTCATGAAATTGTTTTTTATGATCAGATAGAAAATCAGTTTTACCTTAAAATTTTCTAGACGGGATATTTAAATTTCCTAACATGATACTTGCACCAAAGCCAGGATTCTGAAACACTTACAGAGATACTCTAGCTCTTCGTAAGGCAGTGGTGGGCAACCTTTTTTACGTGGCGGGCCGCATTAGTAGTTGCGAATTCCTTGGCAGGCCGCATTGCAAATTGTCAATGCTTCGGCGGGCCAGATTAGGCTTAATATCGGACGCTAACTTCTGTATCATTTTCATTAAAATAACGTCTAAATTAGGTTTTTAGGGTTAATACTTCGATATCAAGTGTTGTGCTGTAGCAATTTGAATGTATATGAAATGAATTTGTGTTTAATCTGTTTTTAATCATAGCTTCGCTGACCGCATAAAACGGCCGCAGATTGCTCACCACTGTCTTAAGACTTTTCACAATTCAATATTAGGGAAAATTGGAAACAAATATTTATGGACGTTATCCATGCACATACCTAGTTTACTTTTCGTTCATCAACCAACTGAACAGGAAGATTAAAAGCCGATCGTATCACAGACACGAGCTTGAAAACAATCCACAATGAAAGTGATGCAAAGGCAAAAAGGCATTTATTGTTCAACAAAGGATTCGGCGATAGGAGACCCAAACAGAAACGAGGCGTTCGCTATCAAACAATATAATACTTCACACCCTACATCATAAAAAACACGAGAAAAACCGGGCAGGCACATTCTACGGATCATAAAAAGATACTCCATTTTATATACACAATTTTATGTATTGTGTATGCACACGCACACACATATATATAAACAAATTGAAAACGTATTAAAACACGTGCAAGACACCGCTCCCGCGGCCTAGGTCGGAAGGAAGGAAACAGGAAGACAAAACAGTAGCGCCGAAAATTTCTCGAGGGAACGAAGGAGGGGGGGGAGAGAAAGGGAACCTCACACCAGAGGAGCGTTTTCCAGACTATTCGACCCTTTCCCGTGTAAAAGGTCAACGGACGCGAGGAAAGTCGATACGGTTTCCCGCGTGGATGTCGTCTCCTGATTGGTCGGCGTAAGATACGAGAGAGAGAGGAATCAATACCATTGGGGTGCGACCGCGCCATCTGCAGAGCGCATCCTGAAAAGCGCCACGCGGCAGCAGCAGCAGCACACGAACTGCTGGGGGGCGGCCAAGAAGCCAAGGATGGCGGAAGGTAGGGAGGAAGGGGGCGAGAGAAAGGAGTGGGTATGGGACAGAAGGTGGGGGAAGGAAGGTAAGAGAGTGCTGTAGGAAAGTACCTTGAGAGAGGGGGGGAGGGAAGATGTGTGGAAGAGAGAAAAATAGTGTATGGTACCCACGAGAAATACACCGTCGCGGTTGTGTTGCGGGCTTGGATGGCGGGGGAGGAAATAAATGGAACGGTGGCGGGTGGTGCTGGTGGTGTTGGTTCCCTCCCGCCATTACTCTCCTCCCCTTACCCACTCCTCCTCTTTTAGGCATCTCAGTGTCCTCCGCCTTCGCCATATGAGACGCGAGAGGAAGAGGGTTTGGCTTTTTACGGTTGAAAAAATGCTACGCGAATCCTTACAAGGGGTACACTTTGCAAGAAAGTGTAACGTACTAAACGTCTGGCTGCGATCGAGCATTATATTATCGAATTCGCCATCTGGGAAGGATGGGAAATATAAGTGCGGCACTACGATTGGATTTGCTCGTTCAATTTTTCTTGCAATGCAATAGTGCCTCTACCTAGTCTCTTCGAGTTTGGCATAAAAACTGTTGCAATTTAAATAATTTTCACGATAGTTACTTTAAATTGAGTCAAATTTTCAACAATTTTCCCTGCTCTGGTCAGCCTAAGACGTGGATATAGAACATCAAGTCTTAATGAAAACTTCTTTCCAAAATGAAAAAGTCAAAGATTACATTTGGATCTACATTTACATAAGAAATCAAAATCCCGAGCGTAAATAACTTTAAGGAACCATAAATTACAAGGGATAGTCGCATTGTCTTTTCTTAGTTCTACCTTGTGACCCAGTTGGAAGAAAACTAGTTTTCGTAAAGAAATGTTTGAGTTCGTTACAAAAGGCATTGTTTGAAGAAAACCATTTACCTAATGGAGAGTTTTATATATTGATATTTATTTCAGATGTTCATGCACATGAATGCTGACATGTTTATCACGAGCATAACGAGTCGCGGCCCGTACCAAGAACAACACTGGTATAGCGCATCATTCATCAAAATCGCGCTTCGAGGAGCAGAAAAAGTCAGTGAGGTTACAGGTATAATAATTATAAGACGACGGAGTCACGAGGGGTAACTTGGAAGTTGTCGAAAGCTTAAGCTTGACCATGCATTTATCGTTCTGTGAAAATGCTTCAGTAAAGACCGCTGGAAATCGGTATTTATCGATTAAACTGCATCTGAGAAAATTATTTTGCTTTTCAAAATTCGGAATATACCGTTACATGGACATGCACAGCGTGCCACGAACCCATGCAAATGCGAAATGAGTCTGAAAAATCGCACAACAGCCACACAGACAAATAAAAACACATTAGTTGAAACTCACAGCAAAACAACCCACCTTCCCCAACACATAATTTCACATAAACACGCACAATAGCGCACATGCAAACACATTATCACTTACCACACTGATACACACACACATATACACACGTACATCCGTACGCATAGAGACACACGCACCTACAGACACGCACGCACAGAGATAACATCACAAGCACACAGACACGATCTCACTCGCAAGAACCCCAGTTTCTATTACGCTCTTGGCGCGTAGGGGATAGAAAAACACGATATGCAAATTATAAACAACCTCCACTTATATTTTACTTTTGCGTCCGAGAAAAATGAAAAGCAAACACGCGATCCCTAACGCGCACGCTGATTTACCGCTGCCGGGTGGATGACGTAAGACGATTTCATGCCAACGAGAGACCGATAAATTTCAGGGCGACGAGCTACTTGAGCTGCGGCGCGCATAACGCGATGCACTGCATGCAACCGGTTGCCGCTTTCAGCGAAGGAAGGAGGGCACTGTATTATCCTTCAGCGCCGTCGTCCGGCGAGGTCTGGAGACTTCTAAATGTAAATCACTCGAGATCCCTCGACGAGTTAAGAGGTTAGATGGCGGACAAGATGCAGGGTAAAGGAGGGAAGTAAAAGCGCGAGCCGGGTTGAAACCGAGGAATGTACCAGAAGCTTTTCGAGGAGGATGATCCGGCGAAATTTACCCTATTACGTGTCTTTCGGGAAGGTGTAAAATAAATTTTCATCTGGCTGAATGATGGAATGGCGCGCGTGATGCAAACCCGATAAAAACGAAGTGGGGCCTAGAGGGATACGCAGAGGGATGCAACAAGTAGTATTTTGGCCATAACTTTCGTGAAATGAAATATATATATTGAATATGGATTTATAATATTTGTCAATTGTAGTTTTAACAACAACAACAATTATTATTATTATATTTTGCTTTTAACTTGCTAGCGGTGAGCCTAGCGGAGTCCTGACAGTACTACATTTACATGGACCGCAGAATGCAATCCACACAAACGAAACAACAATTTTTCACACTTAAAGTACTAGCTAAGGATCTGGCATAGTATCAGGTTTGTCTCACCATCGCCACAAAGTTCTTGCCTGTGACCGTGTCTCGCACCTATGACTCGGTCCATTTGACAGATTTTGAAATCGGATAGTTATGTAACTACGGCTTAACGGTTTGAGGTCGTTACCCCGGGAGTCAGCCCAGAATGAATCGCCAAAACATTCTCCGGGCTTTAAAACCATGTTTCAGCAACTGAAAACCGCAGCAACGACACAGAAAAATGCAAATAATGGAAGGGTCTGAATAAATCATAGTTCTGGTCCAAATTGGGGAAAAAGGTTTAAAATGCATTAAGCTTGACGTAATTGCAATCACAGAATCTATTTTCGGTGAATCATCACTGAAGACGTCTGCATTGCAGCCGAAATGCGCACCTGGTTTTTCATAACCATATTACGTTTACTAGAGATAACAAAAAATGTTTATTTTTTCAATGATACAAATACATCAGAAAGAAAAAATCACACGATTATAAATATTAATTCAGGATAGTTAAGAAGAACTGATGTTGTTGTTTTTTCGACAATCCCGTTTAAATTATAAATAATCTCATTCGTAGAGTAATAACTGAATAATCAAAGCCGTTGCATAAAGATAGACATGGGGCCAAAATCTTTCACTCACAGCCTTCGAGTAAATCTCCCATGGGTCGAGAGAAAATAATTATAAAAAATCAAATAAAACGGAAAGAGCATGACAAAAATTCCCTTTATCCGAGCACTGTTTCCTGTGACAGATTAAATCAAATACACCTGTGTATAAGCCGATCAAAGTAAGGCCCCGGAAGTTTTTAGGATTTCCATACGGAACAGAAGACGCATCGAGCAGTCTATTCGAAGAAAAAACACTCTCAAACCAGACCGAGTTTACTTGAGTTAAAAATATTTGAAAAAAATCAAAATAAACGGCGGTTGTTCGCTGCAAAGGACGACTCATTACGTGATAAATTCCTCGAAATGGGAACTAATATCGCTCTTGATCGGGGACGGAAGGACACTGCAGAAATATATTATCCGTAATTTTTTTGTGAATGAGCCCATCTCTCCATGAAAGGGGAAGGGAGAGAAAAATTCCTTGGTCCATCCGCGCAACCGGCTTACACAAAGAAATCTCGAACTACATAGATACATTCTACCCTCTATAGATCGAACATTTAAAACTCGAATTTTCGGTAAGTCGAAGTACATACGCAGTTTTTTCCATTTGTATTCATAAAAAAATTAAAATCAAGTTCCATTATTCGATTTTTCGGCAACTTAAACTTCTCTTTCGCCTCCCGAGGCTCGGAATATACAGACATCAGACTGTAAATAAATTAAACAAAAATGTGAGAGAAAAATATAAAATCGAACAGCAAGATGAAAAAATATTCACAATCAATAAAATCTATGCAAAAAAGATAGATAAAACCATACGCGTATCGTCCAATAAAGTACATGTAGCGCTTAAATTTCATGTAAATTTTATGCACGACTCATTTCTAACACGGATCACATTTCAGCTGACATAGTCATAGAGATATGAGAATCGTAAAATTCTCCGGGAAGAAAGGGATGGACACCATTACCTTTCCAGAAACACAAATTATAAAACGAACTGCCGGGTTCGCTTTTACGGCTCGAATTAACACTGAAGACGGCAACTTTGTGGCTGTGGAATACGCATGTTTTATTCAAACATTTTTTCCCGTGGATATGCGGGATTTACCTTGATCATATATCCCAAAGGACAAGCTGGCCTCTCGTTCCCCTCTCTCCACTTCTCCTTTCCTTTCCCCACTTCTCTCTCTCCTATCTCTCCACATCTCTCTCCCACTTCTCCCTCACTCCCCACTCTTTCTCCACCCTCTCTATCTCCCTCCTGACTCTCAAGTCTATTCCACCGTCAATGGGACTAATGTTTTTGGGAGAGAGTTCGGATCGATCGGGAATCCGAGGTGCTTCAGAAGTACTTAAAATAGTGAGGACGAGAGTTTAACGCGTTGTTGAGAATTTGAGATGGCGTGGGCGGTGGGGGTGTTTTATATTGGGGGAAAGGGGCGGAGGAAATTTGGCGAAAAGACAACCACCACGGTGACGTCACGGGGATACAGAACACATTGGACGAAAAAGAACGTGGGCTTCGGAGAGGTTGGAAGGCAAAGGATGAAAGCAGAGAGAGACAGATTGAGTGGATGGTTCAGAATCGATAGATTTATTAATTTACCAATTTAAGGATGGCTACTTCATAGTTGAAACGTGGATCCGACATATTACCACATGAGTTGCAGACAGAAGTCTGCGACAAGATGCCTATAAAATTTTTAATAAGCGAAGCTTTACGACTTTCATAGACGCGGGCTTCGCAAAAAGAAATTCGAGAAATCTCTTCGACCGAAAAATGTTGGCGTTTTCCTCTTACTATACATGGAAAGTTTCCATCAGATTCTAAGTTCGTAATAGGTTTTACCGCTCCCGAAAACTTAAATCCTCTTGCAATAAGTTTTCCAAAATTTTGCTTCAAAGTTTTGAATTTTCCGACCAAAGTGGGAAAATGGAAATAACCGAGACCTTTGATACATTGAAGATTGTTTTACAAAAGGAAATTAGAAAATTTCGGAAAAAGGTCATGGAATGGAATATGGATAGAATCCCCCTGGAATGTAATTTGTATAACTCTTCCCATAAATCATGCCGTAGTCTTTCGATCCTAATTTATTAATGGGCCAATAAACAGTGGAAATACGCCAAATGAATACAGAAATCCCTTGTCAACCGCGGCCTTGAGTATCCGCGGTTCTCCGCGGCGCACTGGCTAATTGGCTAGTAATAATAATAAAATTTACGTCGGTGAAGAAGCTACGCATTTACTATTCTTTACAAGGAGAGAAGTAGGAAAGAGGGAATTTGCAGCACCCGATAGACCAGACGTTAGTCGGGAGGTGGAGATTCGAGGAATTTAATGGAAGCGTTGGCTCTTACAAACGTCCTTTGAATTTGGTGGTGGGTTTCCCTTAGCAAAGCTATATTAAACCATATGGCGTTGTACTTATGTAGTCTAGGATGAGAGACAAGAGGCTAGTGTTACATTTCTTGGGAATAATTGGTTATTATTTTTACATCATAAACATATATATTAAAAGTATAGCATACAAATTTTTTACTTTGAAATATCTCTCTAGGATCACTCCTAACCCCCAATTTCCTATACGCCCTGCCCCTCGCCAATCACGATTTTGTCAGGAACGTAATTCCTGCGGTTTGTGAAAGAGCACTGCATATAAAAACAAACAAACTTTTATCTATATGCAGGGGCCTAATTTGGGGGGGGGGGGGAATGCAGATTTACGCAATGCGTGGAGGCCTCGGGCTTTTTGGGGTTCCAAAAAAAAATACTTAGATTGAATGAACAAGATATTAAAGAATAGCCACTAAAATTTATAAGAAATTTATCGACCACGGCCTAAGCGACGAATTTCTCTCGCTACCAACAAACACCGTCTTTAAAGCTGAGACCAAAAACTGTATGGCCAATAAAGAACCATTGGATTTAATAATGATTAAATACAGGCTGGCATCAATCCATAGCAATGTACGAGCAGCTTTGATGATATATTAGAGATTGCTGATAATTGTGTCGTCAAAGTATTCAAGAATTTAGCAATTTTTTCAATAGAAAAACCAGAAGCATGCGAAATGGAAACTGATGAATTGATAGAAAAATTGGCTCATGTTAAAACGCTGGGACCACATTGAAAACTGACCGCTGCTCAGACCTCACACCGTCATTAACTCGGATAATAAGATATTTACGCTCATATGTAATCTTGACGCCCAGGAATCAACCTATAAAACTTCTGGGACGGTATTGTATTCAAAACATGAAAAATATGTGTATAATACGGAAGTTGGGTTGGTTGGTTGGTTGAACTGGGTTGAGTTGGTTGGGTCTGGTTGGGTTGATTGCAGCACAAACTTCCCAGAAACTCTTAACCACTCAGCTTGGTATTCCTGGGCGTCAAGATTACATGTGAGCGTGAATATCTTATTATTTATCGTAGAATTACGTTTAAAATACGCTCTTAATCAGCTCATTTACCCGGATTCGATGCTTGAGTTACTTTCTCACTAATTTAATGACATAAAAAAGTAAAAATTTTATTTCAAATGATTTGGTCGGCTAAAGATCCCCTGCTGCGAGGGGGCAGCTACCTGAACTCGGTTTCGGGTCGAATCCTCGAGTTTCGAACGGATAATCCGAGTTAATGCCCTCTTGAGGTCTGAGAGAGGTCAGTTTTCAATGTGGTCCCAGCGTTTTAACACGAACAGAAAAATTTTCAGAATTGAAATGTCGAAAAAAATACAAAAATTTAAATAGAAAAATAATTTTATTACGACGTTTTACATGGTTGGGGTCCAAAAATCGCATTTTCGCCCCAGCCTACGTGTAAAAAGACTAACACGTTTGATCGCAACGCAACCTAAATATAACTGCGAAGGGTAGAAGAAATAAACCAGTCAAAGAAAGAAGGAAAACAAAAGAGGCAGGCAGCAGAGAAACAGGAATGGGCAGATACAAGTTAAAAAAGGGCTGCAAAAGCAGATTCTAAGAGCTTTTTTCTAAAAAAAATGTTCAGGTAAATTTTCTCTCTCCTACAAAACATAAAACCCAAAATCAATCAAATTTAAAAAAACATAATTCATCGCAGTTAAGCAGCTGTAATACGATCTTGACCCCTTTTCGAAAGTAAATTGAACGAATTCACGCTTCGCGTTTATTGTTGTGGCATCGTAAACAAAACGAAATTTTAGCATAGTAAATGACTCATATATAGTTGAAAAAGAGCTAAAAAGAGATAAAAACGGAGAAATTTTATATGGGTGGGAAAAGAAGGAAATTAAATGCAGTATGAAAGGGAAAAATTATGGGAAGTTGAATTGACGAATTTCTGAGAAAAACATCTCGATTGAGAAGCAGGGGAAATACAAAAGATGGAAGCGAGGGAGAAAAGTGAGCGGGGAAAAGGAATATAGAGAGAGAGAAAGAAAGACGCCAGAGATCGTAAAATTGGTTTCCTTCTAGAGTGCACTCGCCCAGAGAATTATTCTTTTTCTTTATGGGGCATGTGTGTATCTTCGGAATTTGGGCCGCTTATTCTCTATTTGGATATCCTACAAAGGATTTTCTGCCACGTTTAAGAGAAGTAGATATTACCCTCACCCTCTTTTCCCCTCCCGTTAATCGATAGCTTCCCGGAGACAAATTAGCTTCGAAATCCAGGTTTTCGATTTTCCCGATGACATTGTCTCGGGTGACTGACTTCTGCCGAGTGTGTTGGAGAACTCTGAACTGTTCAACTACGATTCGGCGAGCCATGAAATAAAAAAAAAACTTTTGACTGCCAGATTGAAACGGATACACTGCATACGTAAAACACCGTAATTGTACTCTTTGCGAGTTTTATACGATTTCCGGTTGTATATAACGCAATAAGCGGTTCTTAATCGTTTTACTGATGGATCTTAAATAAGCGTTTAAAAACTGTTAAAAGAGCGGTCGGATTAAAAACGAATATAACGCGGCCATTACTCAGATAAACTTCACGAGGTCGTATTTCTATGGCGAGAATTAATCATTTCCAGCATATGAGTAATTTCCTAAAATTATTATTTCTTTAAAATGTTCTTTACAGTACTCCAATAAGACTTTCCGACGACTGATCCAATCTTTGGGGAAGAGGTTCGTTAAACTTTGAACTGAAATAGTTCCAGCTACAGTGACTCGATTTTCTTGAATTTCAAAGCCAGTGGCGAGAATTAACGTTTTCTGGCATGCGAGCAATTTTTTGCGCCTTTTTGAAAACTTTTTAGTTTTTTTTTAACTAATAAGGCTTTCCGATTACTGATCGCGACTTCAGGAAGGTTCAACTTTGAGCGGAATTTATTTCAGTTACCGTGACTCGATTCAAGAGAATTTCAGACCGAATCTCTTTTTTTTTAACAAACACCTTTCGAACGTAGTAGTAATGGAGTTGGCGAGGTAACAGGATACACATCGGCTATGGAACGGCGATCATTAAAACTGTCAGACATGGATAATTTCACTCACCGGCTTGCCAATTCCGGGGGGAGGGGAGAGGGAGCAGGCTCCGATCATTAATAGGACACTCACCTGAAAGAAGAAGAAAAAACAAATGAACGGATATTGCTTATCTTAAAAAGTGCGAATTATATTGTGTATTTATCACTTACGCATTGACAAAATACATGAAGAATCATAAACAGTTCATAAATAAATACGCCAAGCAGAGGCGACTTACTTATCCAAAGCAGGACTCGTATCTGCGATCTTATTAATTATAAGTCATTTACTAGACGCATCAATCTGCAAAGTGCACGAGATTAAAATAATTGGAGAGAAGAAATTTTATGAATCTTACCGCAATGCAAGATAAAAAAAAGAGATAAAACAGAGATTTTCTGACATTGCAGAGATGATTACTGGAAAAATTTCCTCCGTTCAACGAAAGATACAATGAAAGCAAGTTCGAATAAATCAAGTTAAGCTGAGTATTTTTCAGATGTCCGAGTTTTTTTTTAACAGGAGGATGGGCAAAAAGAACGGCCATTAATTCTAATAAACCGCTCATTTAAAACAGTCAAACGAGCACTAAAATGCTTTTATCCTCAAAAAAGATATTATTTTCGCGGGCGATAACCCATCTATACTATCGGTAACGCATTAAATAATATCCTTCACATCTTAAACATCTTAATAATCTTGACGTCATTTAATTTTTATCCCCACGAACCGTCGATTACTCCGGACCTTAACGCGGAATCTTCAGAAAGCTCTTGACGATGGACGATATCCTAACCACCTACTACGAGTTGACTTTCTATTTAACAGCGACAATTTTTCCTTCGATCAGATTCTTTTTCTTAAAACGGGAAATGGCAGTGTGATCGCAAAAAAATTCTCGAAGAAGAAGAAAATTCCTAATACGATATTGCCATCCAGAAATTTTTCTTTGTCTTCGGTCTCGTGATTTCAGTAATCGCTTCCTCGCAGTTGCTTCTACGGGAGGGAGGGGAGAGAAACCAATTACACTAATAGAGACGAAAGAGGTGAAATTCTTTACTGCGGGATAATTATCGTCATAGACCTCATGACGCAACGAAGTAACGGCCTATGTATAATTAAATTTAATCGTTTCTTGGATATAATAAAACACGGGACGGATTGTTATCTCGCTGACAAGGTAAGTAATTGTTGGTTTTCATAGTTTCCCTGACGTACTAAACCTCTCATTCGCACAGAATTATTCGACAAACAAGTAATGGAAATACGAAGAAAATAACTTTTGCAAGCAAAAAAATTGTGCTTGGTAAAAATTACTTACTTACTTTTTCCGTAATACGTTCAAGCGATGTTCAGTAAGTTATTTTTAAATTTAACTTAATTTATACGCATCATAAAATCACTGTATAGGAGCATCATAGTTTTTTATTAAAGTAAAATTCGCAACTTTGATAAAATGCGACCAGAAACAGTTTGTATGTAAATTTAATCGCTTCTCAGATTAAAAAACACCCGACGGATTATTATCTAAATGAAAAGGTAAGTAATTGTTCGATAGCACAGTTTCCCCAACGTACTAAACCTCTTCTTCACACAAAATGATGCAATAAACAAGTGATAGAAATACAAAGAAAACTTTTGCAAGTCATAAATTGTGCTTGGAAAAAATTATTTGCTTTGTGCTTTATTCATTACCTAATACTACCAAGCAAAGGCTAGTAAGGTGCATTTTTAATTTTAATTTAATTTCTATTCAGCATAAAATCACAAAAAATGGGTGCATCATAGTCTGCTATTGATGTAAAACCCTTGATAATACGCTATCAGGAACTCTTTATATGTTCGATCGTATACAACCCTCAAAACTATAATTTTCAATACACGTTATGTACTTGAACGTATTTAAAGTGCTCCATGGATGTCGATTAGAAAGCTTTCTTCCGCACTATCAAGCATGAGACCCCTCATTAGACCCGAAATATAAACGTAAGCCCGTATTGGGAGAGTTTGCTCGCGATTCCAAGCCAACATTTATAATGCCCGACCGGCAATTTACAGATCTCCATTAAGCTTTTTATGACAAGGCCTCGAAGGCTGGGAGAAAGAAAAAAATCTTTCATGTGGACCACGCTTTGCTTCCAAATGTGGAAAAATAAATTAAAGCTTCGGTGATAATGCTCTTAAAAGTACTGTATGTAAGGTCATAGAATATCCTTCCTAACCTTTTATAAGGTTTTCCTCGGAACAATAAGATCAGAGGGTCGCTTCCGGCGAAACTCGAGACAAAGTAATTCCATGGTAACCCGAAATTGAATTGCGCTTCGCTAAGTCGACAGACTAAGATTTTTTTCGAACTATAAAACGCTAAGGTTCGATGAAGTTCTCCGCAAGCAGAAATAAAGAAAAAACTTTTCAGAATCACTAACAATCCCATTTTAGCAATTTATATATCATTTTGAAGAAGGGCGTACATTGCTCAATGTAGGCATATGCCCTTCGGAAACAATTCGCTTGGCGAAATGATACTGAAATAAAGGAGTTTATTCAACGAAATGTTTACATTAAAAGATTATTCTTTCCCAACCTAAGATATAGGCCTCTACATATAACCGGTGCATGGAAAATAAGAGTATGCAATGAAATATATTAACGTTAATCGTCGCAAGTAGGCTACAGTCGGGTGGTGATAACTTTAACGACATTAATACTTTCAATACATATAAATTGCACATAATACTTTATAAATGACACAGGAATTATGCTCATATTATTCTTGCTGAATAGAACCTCGTCAGCGTAATTATTAATTCAAGCATTCTTTCACTTCATTCAACGCCGTCGTCATCCTTGGCAATTCGCAAAACCAACTTTTCTCTTGAAAATATTTTGCATATTTTTCTGTAATAACCGAAGTAGTAATTTATTCATTCACGATCCAGTGCCCAATAAACATCATAGGCTGTATAGTTCCTGCCTTGTAAAGAAGGAAAACTACGTTAAATATAGAACAGTATTAATTTTCTTAACAGAAATTACTGTAAGAAGGAACAATTCAAGCGAAGTTCAATGCCATTAATTTTTTCACCTTTACACCTACAACTAGTTATCCGACACTTTGGTATTTAATATAAAGCTCGCGAGGCAGATTCTTATTTGCGATAAAAGGATTAACCGACCGATTATGAGAATATGTTCTGCACGGAGTTATTTGTTTAACCAGCTTCGAAGATGAGTTCTCGAGATGTAGATAGCGACATTAAAAGAGTATCAGAGAAGAGAGGAAGATGTTTTCAATCTTAAACTTAAAAAATACCTTCCTTGTTTCGGCATCTCGCCACGACGTGGAGTATCAACATTTCAATCAGTTACAAAATAAAAGAAAACTTGGCTTTATACGAGATAGCCAATCTTCGATTACGAAAAGTCGAATAAAAAAAGATTTTTATTTTGCTAGAGCTCGTCACACGGTTTGGAACACGTAGTACTTCAAGCGTAGAGACGAGCATGCAGCTAATACTGAAAGTGACAATAGGCCGCAATGACACTGAATGAATTAAAAAAAAACAAAATGCAGTGACAATGAATAAAAGAACAGATAAAAAAGAAGAGCAGAAAAATTCCATTCTTAAAAACAGCGAGGAAGCTGCCGAGACTACGATATCCCAACACCCTCTTAGGGTTTTTTGTATCACCAAAACAAAAGCGAAAATATTCGTGTACCACCATAGTGAGATTGACGGCAATTTAAATCAATTTAAATTCAAATATTATAATAATTTAATGTGTCAACAATCGTGCATATAAATTTGTAATTGAATTACGTAAATATAATATAACAATATTTTAAGCTATATACAAAACCATGTGTTTTTATTTTTTTGTGTACCACACTGCACTGGCTCATGTACCACTTGTGGTACGTGTACCACAGGTTGAGAACTCCTGGTCTATAGGATCCGCGGGACTCCCTCTACCACAGAAACACAAATATCTTGCTTATAACAAACATTTGGTGCGATTTTTCACGTTCCACGCTCGTTACGTCTTTCTACTAACAACTAAGAGGAGTAAGTATAATTAATAAGTAAGATAACTTGAAGCCCGGAGACCAGTAGACGTGGGGCCAGGGGCGTTTGCACGACTAGCTAAAAGATCCCCTCTTCCATCTCTCTCTCTACCTTCCTTTCTCTTTCTCTCCATTTCTCTCTCTTCGCTTCCCCGTCTCCGCCACTCTTCCTCTTTCTCACCGTTCTCGTGTTATTTATTTTTCCGAGGGCAGATTGAAAAAAATGCGAGCGGACTCGACGGGATGTTAAAGAAAGCGGAGAGGGATGTTGTTATTTTTTTATATTTGTAGATGCGGGCACCCGTGTCGGTGTGAGTTAATAAAAGCGAGCGGAAGGACGGCGTTGGCGGAGGGGAAAATTAGCGCCGGCAATATTTGGAGAAAGGGTTTGTTTCCGAGGGAAGGAAGAACTGTTTATTTTGAGGAAGAACAAGGGAGAGAAAGAGGGAGGTGTTGGGTAGAAGAGAGTTTACCAAGATTAAACTATCCCAGGAAAGTGTGAGGAAAGATGAAACATTGGATGTGGCACTAGGACGAGGTAATACCTGTACAAAACACGGACTGGCGAATCCTATCCTGATGGTGACGCAAGACGTAGAAAGTTCGTATTCTTTTTTCCTAGCACTTCGAATGGCAAAGAACTTTTCAACTAGGCTTTGGAAAGAAATATACTTCTTTAAATTAAATAAAACTACGATTAAGAGGACTGATGTACCGAGCTAATTCGACAAAAATCCGAGTTTTGTAATTACACCAGAATCCCGTTTTTACGGAGTTATTTCGAACCAAGTTCATTCCGTATAAAAGGACTTTTCGTAAAACCGGTATTAGATGTTGTATCCATAGAATTATTGTAAAATACACAAAAATATGAATAACTATGGAAAGCAACGATTCTCAATTACGATGGTAGATTTAAAAAACTACAGTACATAAAACAGTACGAAGTTATTGAACAAATATTGTATATTTAAGTGCAAGCACCGCGTAGAAGACAACTCTGAAACTAAAGGGAGCCAAATTCAAATTCTACCAACTAGTTTTTTTTATTCCATAAAACCGGCATACGGAACTATGTAAAAAGGGATTTTGGTGTATTCCGAAAATGATACGGAGCTAACCTTACAGATGAAATCCGATTGACGAACTAGATGGATCCAATTGCGCGCATATTGGCCCCAAAGCAGTCGTTTTCAGCGACTTTTGATTTTTTAAATAGAACTATTTTTAAATTTTGAATAACGAACTGACATTGAAGACGACACCTGCTATGCAATACCAATAGCCACCTGTTTTTCCACCAGCACATTATACACACACAGATACAGGCATACATACATTAATGAAAAGGAAAGATAAAAAAACAGATGGGGAAGAATAGGTTGAAAGAAACAGCTTACACTGCCAAACGGGAGAGTCAATCACAGCGATGGGCTGGAGAGATAACGTGAAAGTTTTTCGGATGCGGTTAATCTGTTAAAACGTTACTCGGCGTTACAAAGGGTACTGGAATGGAACATTAATTGAGCATAAGATTAAATCGGAGTCACGAAATTAAGCTTTGCGAAAACCGTCACAGCGATGGAAGCTCTAATGGAAAGAAGATTAAATAAAGCACATGCGTGAGACATTATGTTTCCAAAATATTTGCATAGAATTTTGCGCGACATGCGTCATCGGAAATTTGAAAATCGATCGGCACCAATTAGCGATAGTCATAACAGGTAAACCTCATCGAAAGGCAAACAGAGACTCTTCGACGAATGAGGTGACGAGTTACGAGAACTCGTTGATAGTCGATATATGTTTTGTACACATACATCGCGTGCGTTAAGGAAATCAACCAACGAGAAAATAATTTTCCTTTAGAGAAAACATACGTTATAATGCAATTCTGCTGGCTCAACTGATAAATCGATTTATCATTTAAAAAGGTTAATATTTTAAATGAACAGCCAATTAATTGAAAAATAAAATACGAGCTACGCTGGCTACTGTTAAAACGTAAGGAGAAGGAAACTCTCCGAAGCCAGTCAATCAAAATAAAAAACCGATACGTATTTGGGTTACGAAGTAACCATCATCAAGAGCTAGGGACTCGTGAGCGGGCGAATTGGTGCAAAGAAGAGTCCAGTGGCATGCTCTCAAGTGGCCAGGAGGTGAGTGTTTGTATTTATGCCTAGAAGAAGGGCAGGGGGATGGGGGGAGGGATATGTATAACCTAGGTGGTGGGGGAAGGGGAGACTTCAGTTTAAAAAGAACGCTGTTAATGACCCCAAGGTCATCAACATATGTTTGTGTTTATGTATAATAAAGACTTTCCGTCGCATTGAGTTTGGTATTTGGAACTAGTTTTAGAAATTTGAGATTATCTGTATTCAATGGGTGATTATTTTTGAAGATGTGTTTTGCGACGGCAGATTTTTCTACATGTCCGTGTTTGTAGTTTATTAAATCTTCATTGAATCTGGTGGCGAGTTTTCATTTCGTTTGTCCTATGTCGCATGTTGGGCAAAGCACTTGATATACACCAGAATTTTGTAACGTGCGTATTTTGTCTTTCGAGTTTCCTATTAAACCTTTAAATTATTAAAAAAAAGACTCTTAAGAGAGTTTTTGAAAGAACACCACGAAGAAACAATTTAAGTAGGTGAGAACAATTTCCAAGTTAATAATAAGGAAACAAGTTGAAATATAAGTAAAGACCAGACGGTAAAAAAAAATAATTTCATTCGTATAACAAGCAGTAGAGATAATGGGGCACGGCATAAATCAGAAGCTCGATGGAGGAATCTCTCTAATCTTTCCATTCTTTTCACACAATACCTCTTGGAATTCCAATTCCCGTCCAATACGCATCATCCGACGTACTTGTTTCTGAAGAATTCTAAAACCGTGTTTTAGACCTATTTTTCGTCGAATAAAAGGATACGGTTCATCGAGTTCCTTGAATGCAACGAATCCCAGATACAAATAAAAGTGGGCGGGTCCAAATAAGATGCCATGAAGCACCCCATCCCCTTACAGTGGTGCGCCATCCAACAACTGAACTCGAAGGATCGTGCGGTGGTTATTTAATTAGAAGAGCTCGGTGGGAATAAATACGAGAGAATCTCTTGAAATCATTGTCCCCTTTTCAAGAGAATACATTTCAGTCAAGGATCGATTCGCGCAGTTCTAAGGCGAGTGAATTCTCAATGGCCTAAATGCTACGCGAGCGAAATGAATGGAAATGAAAAACATAAGAGTACTTATTGCTCGTACAATATTCTAGTTCGAACGCCAATGCTTAAGAATTTTCGGTATCGTGTTCTCTTTAAAAAGATAAACTGAAAAGAATATTCGGCGATCTCTTCGTTGAATCCCTGGTTTAGAAAGAACCATCTTCATGTATTATATGGCTCTGTCTATTGTTAGAAATAATAATGGAACGGACTACGATGGAACACCTACCTGCTGGGTTTTGAAAAAAAGCTCAAGTTTGGTTATCAATCATTCTCATACGTTTCTGATTCAACGCACGATGTGAATAGAAATTTCGACACATTAACGACCGCCATTACGCCATTTACAAAAGTTCCCACACACAACACGTACAACGATTAACTTTAAAAAAATCGCAGTTTCGCCTTAGAGAGAAGACTCGACGTTGATTGCGTTGAGTAGACTTAAACAAAAAACTGGTGAGACGATATAAATATTAGCCTGGACCGCTTACTTTTTTATTTAGATCTGTTCCTGAGAAAACCTTAAAACTTATGCGCGAATTCCTCAGGTAATCATCCGGTCACGAAATAATGGGTCGTAAAAACGTTAATACCTCCTAAATTGTAATAAGGACCCAGGACCACAAACAAGCGACGGAGTCGTAAAAGCAAGTCCGAGAGAAATTTATTAAATATTATGATGTCCCTCAAAAAAGTCCCGTTTCGCTCAGTGCCTTCGTAAATGAAGATTTCATAAAAAAACAAGCAGAAAAAATATAGTTTCTGGATTTTTCCCTTTCGTTCTAATGTGAGATTTAACAAAATACATTGCGCCCCTTATGATTAAAGCGGAGAATAATTGCATATTATTTGAAAAAAAATAACTACTTGTCCATCTCTTCAGATTCCATTAAATTTTTCTGAGTTAACTTGCAAATAAAATGTTTTTTTTTTTAATACATTACACTTTTCGGGGGAGATTATACTACGCATTCAAGCAGATAGAGAATAAACATGTATTACTGGGGTATAAAAATAACCAACCCTTTCGGAACTTTCCCATAAATTGCGAAAACATGCCGTGTACTAGGATGTAGCTGAATAAACTGGCTTTAGATTCCATTCAAGTTTACCAACTCTAATATTGTTATCACCAACAACCATTCTTTATTTTACTGGTAATATATTTATCATTACAAAGAAAGATTCAAACAAAAACACTATTACTGACACTGAGACCTATTTGCATACACAATTAAAGAGTAAATATTTTCTTGGATAAAAATCTATAAATTTGCGATAAGTTAACAAATGCCAACTTATGGCGCACCATTGGCCTTCCTCGTTCGCACTTAAGTGAATGGAGGATTTGGAACCTACAGATACTGGGATAAACTACGCACACACATCAAGTGCAAATTAGCCATCGTAAACGACAAGTCAACATGTCTACGGCTCTAATAAATAACTACTCGACTGAATCGACGATTTGTGAATTGCCGCTCGTGATAGCTTCCTCGTAGATGCATGGAATAAGTACATTGCTTCTCGTACTGTTTTATGGCTGTGGTAGTCGCCTTTATGATTTATTTGATAAAAGCCAAAAGCTCCCTTACCTTTCTTTGATTTATCCGCATTTGTCAAAGAATTCGCCGTTGTAACTACCCGATTATTCCTTCAATGACCGCTTCCTTCGATAAAACCGTCCCTTTATATAAAAAGAAACAATTCTTCCCCCCACTCCCTCTCCCTAACAACGATCATACTTGATAGAATCACTTATTTCAACGGTATAAATCAAGTTACTAACACAATTCCGTAACTACGATCCTTTTAAAAAAGACTTCATCCGTTAGGAAAAGCACGTAACATTTTCATAGTCTGTCCATCCGAATTTTCTACAAGGAAACAATTTATAAAGCTCCCCGTAGAACTCATTATTCTTCGCGACGGATTGAAAGGGATATTTACGACGCGACTCATGTCATGTTTTGAGAGCGGCTGACGGAGGCGGGAGCGAAGGGGAAATACATACATGAGAGGATATCGGGGCGAAGGGAAGAAAAAAAAGTGCCCCGTTCGAAATGCAGTCGAAGACCTAGAGAGGAAGAAGGACGCGAAAAAAAGGAAATACGTTAAAAGTAAGGGGGAAGAAATATGAATTCCCCTCCGGCACGAGAAAAACCGGAAAAGTTCCTGATTTTAATCGGAGAGCGAATATGGTGAACTTGGCCCAATTCGATTTTACGATATTTCAAAAATATGGATCGGAGAGGTCGATTAAACTGAAATTTTCCAAATAATAAAACGATTTTTGGGCATTGCTGACTGTCAATTGATGGACAAACGTCATCACGAAACCCCTACAACTTATTCGATAATGAAAATATTTCCGTTTCAATGTCTTTTAAGTCCAGCTGGTAGATGAAATTTGGATGGAATACCTATATAAAACTGAATGTTTAAGAAATGCGTTATGCGAAGAAACAAAAGATACTAAAAGGAAAAGAATTTTGAATGGTTAAAATTAATATTATGTATTTAATCTCTACCCTAAATATTTTGAAGAATTTGTTTGTTTGTGCATTTATAATGCAACAACTACAGAAGGTAGAAGAAAGATGAAGGTGCCATTTAACCCGGGAGTGGTCGCGTGGGGTATTTAAATACCACACGCTTATAATTAGTTCTGGCATTTCATACTAGATCGCAGTAGCTTGATGTGCCTTTCTATACCTTTCAAGGACATGCTACGGTCGCAATACTAACCATTTGGCAACATTGTGAGACCACCAGTTAAGCTGTGACAAAGGTTGAAAGTAGACTGGAGCATACAAATACCCCACGCGACTACAGGCGTTACAGTTTTGAAAAGTGACATGATTCTACTATCCGTTTTCTGAGCATGATTTATTACTTTCGTTCAGTATGAGCAATAAAACGCGAGTATATGATCTCGCGCGGGGCATTTGAATACCCCAGGCATCTAATTACTTGTACTGTTTACTACTAGAGCGCTGTAGCGTGTTGACTCTTTCTATAACTTCAAGTGGAGCGCTGCTAGTTCGCATCCCCCCTTCCGTGGCCTTGATGAGTCAGTCAGTTACCGCTAATTAGTTAATTTTCATTTAATTGATTTCATTTTTAGTAATATTTCTTTATGTGCAGTACCTTGAAAAAAGAAATGGCAATCTAACTTTGTGAAAGCTTCAATTTATCTTGCAAGAAAGGTTACTCAAATGAAACTGAAGCTCCTTTAATACATAGTAAATTATTTTTGAAATTCTAAAGATAATATTTTTTGCCTTTTACCTGGTTTTCGTGTTCTTATTACGTTTTAATAAAAAATTTTCATAAACTATTTTGATATGATCTCTTATTCCTTCATGCTGCAATTATCAAATTCCTATCTAAACGCAAATAAAGATTTTAATACCACTGTGTCATTTTTGTTTCAGAGATAATGTAGGATCATCTCAGCATATAACTTCAACAAAATAGTAACTACAAATTTTACTATAAATTTTTTTTTTGGGGTAATGAAATATCCCACGCGACCATAGGCGGGACAAAAAACAGCGCGAATAGTGGAGGGTTAAACCGCAATATAATGTTAAGCAAAATCGGGTGGTTTATAAAGCGATTTGAGCTACAATTTTCATTTTTTTAATGTTTTTCTCTTTTAATTTTTTCCATTTAAATAACACGGGAATGAGCGTATTGTTGGATTAACAATCTACTTGACAACCATTATAAAAAAACCTAATATTAACTAAAAGAAATAATATATAGCTAATATAAACTAAAGTAGGGAAGAAAGAAACACTCAAGTTATCCAAAGAAGGGCAATCACAAAAAAAACTATAAATCTGGCTAATTATTTCAAAAGGTAAGTGGAAGACAGTTTTAATGTGTAATTTTAAGCGCTTTCGTTGTCTAAAAACTTTTTATGTATTCTGCATATTCTCTATACTTAGTTGACAGCGAAATGTTTTCACTAACATTGAAAATGAATCAAGTGATAGATATCTCAGAAGGTGAAATAAGAAAACTTCTATAACAATTCTTTAATTTAGACCAACATTTTAAAGCGATAACTCTTCCTCTCTCGAATATCTATACGTAATTTTGCTTTCCTTTCAACTGAACATTTGCATGCATCAATTAAGCCAATTATACTTATTAAATTACATAAAATAACACTTTCCATGTCATACCAACACTTTTTATCGTCAAATTTGGTTTCGAAGTCCGGAAACTCATTAGGCTTCGTGTTGACTTTAAAATATTCACATGACAAATTACTCACAAAATCAGTCTTTGCATGGGATAACGTATGGGTAAGCTAAATTTCAAAATATCTTCAAATGTGTTTCCACCGGTTGAATCCCGAAAGCTTGCAATTCCTACCCAAGTTTTTAATGTTTTTGAGATTGATGACCACATAATATCATGCAGTTTCTTCCAATGGTACTTAAAAATAGTCGCCAAATTTGTCGATAAAGGATGCATGAAAAATTTATTAATTCGGGCAAAATATGGGAAGACAAGAAATTTTGCATACCATTAAGAACTACAATAAAAATTAACCTGGTTTCATTACTTCGTTTTATTCTCAAATCTTCCTCAATATTTTTTGTTTTGACTTAAAAACCCGAGCAACGCCGGGTAATTTCAGCTAGTTTATAATAAACTTCTGATTTCCGTAAAAATGTAAAAGAACACAGAAGCTGACCAGGGATAACAAAGTTCGGCGAAGAAGACTTAAAAAAAAACAAATACCAATCGCTCTCTTAATTCACTTGAATAACTGTTACACACTTGCTGATTATAGTTGAATCTTCAATCGTTCGCGCAAATATCGGTATCTCAAATTTCATAACCTATGATATTTTTTTAAATACTTAACTACTTAAATAAAATCGGCCGAACTTTCTCAATCACATCAACTAATGAGTTCAGACGGTTTATTAAAAGATCTCAACCCGATAAAGAAGAAATTAATATTCTCCAGTCGCATTAGCGGGAAAAGACGTTTTTTCTCGCCGGCTCTCATATTCCGAAAAAACAAAGCAACACGGCGCGGGGCGCATTAAAGGCGTTGATTAAAAAATCCCTCGCGTTCCCTTTTATTTCTTAATCTCAAGAGGGCGGGAATTAATAGAATGGGCGTTGAACTCGGTGCGCTCTATCTCGTATTTTCAAGGAGACGCGTTTTTTTACGGACAAAAAGGAACCATGAATCACGACCTCGCTTTCACTACGCCGGCACACTTGATTGATTAATCAATTAAATGCCTCCATGAGCTAGATTGCCTATGAGGGCGGTCTCAAACATCATAGCCGCGCATCCGAGAAAATGATTAGATACACGCCCTAACCGGCGCCACTAAAACAACAAACACGAACAAAAAGTGGCGATATAATAAGATTTGTAACTAGTGCATCCCAAATGATCAGCGGTGAAGACTAAATCTTTATGGAAAATAACCCCTGCCCCAAATACCACACCGTTTCAATTAATATAAGTTTGTACCGTAATTATAGCTGATTACTCAATTCGAATCTAAATAAAGCTTTCCAAGCGTATAAACATGCTCTTAAATTTGTATATAAGATTATCAGGTTTTAACATGATCTGCTAATACATTTAAAATATAATAATCTCATATGAAAATTTTCCCTTAAAATGAAATATAAAAATTCTCTGTCAAGGCACTTAGGGATATTCGAGTCGGAAAAATTAAATTGCGTAAACTTATACCAAGGTTATATGGAATAAGATCAAATTAACATGAAAATCAAAGGATAGGTATGCATGTATGCTAATATTCATAAAAACACAAAATTACACAAAACACGGTAAAAAAAGTTTCATCAATGAGAAAGACTTTTACCAAAGCAAATGCGCATTCTTTCGCACAGAAAACTGTCTATTAAATATTAGTTATTCTTGTATTTATTAGGTGAATCACCGGATCTTTCGATTTGGTAGAAGCTTCAAGAAATAAACGAAGTAAAAGTGAAGACAGATGAACTCGAAATTAATATATTGCGATGCTTATTTTTTTTAAGGATGGAACATACACAGTCCCCGCGCTTTGCATCGCGATGGGATTCATGGAATGACTGTATAGGGAAAACAATGAATTACAAATTTTTAAAATGAAAATTATAATGGGAGTCTGTCAAATATCGGGAATTACCGAAAATTTTATTAAGTTGTATTGTATGGCTATTTTTATAGGCAAATAAAAGTGTTTTCGTTAAATTTTTAACAAATACTTATAAAAAAGCAATTTAAAACGGACGAGTTAATGCCGAACCCGATCACATCCGATTGGTAGCCGAAGTTTCCCGAGTCTTTAGTGACGTCAGTGAATGCCACAAGCATGCTAGCCGTGCTAGAAGCCATTGTGCCGATATAGATGTAGAAGCTTGAAAGACATAATTCTGTTGTTTTCCTCTATACTCCGTCTTAGAAGAAATATTGGTAGAAGTACTGCACCTTCCTGCATTTATTTTTTTATTTATTTATTTTTGCATTTATTTTGTTGTTTTAAGTGTCTATCTGCTTAGTTATTACCTATACACGTGAAAAGAAAAACTGTAGAAGTGTTTGTAAGAAATGTATATCTCTTTTGTATATATCGCGAATTTCATCGTTGCTTTTATGGCTTTTTTCTCCCTTTGAGGTCAATGAGGAAAGACTATGTTAGTAATACTGTTGGATTTGTTAAACTGAAACGAGAAGGAAAAATATGTATTGTTAAAGGCAAGATTTGCAATGAACACAGAATAAGATAAGGAGGTTACGAAATGAGTGTAGTTGTGGATGAAAAAGAAGATTTAGTCACGTCTGTGGAGTGTCATGACTGCCCTTATTTAACAAAACATGGTCCTTCAAAATACCATGCTGTCGTGGATATTATGGGAATAAATTTTTTAAAATATTTAAATGACAGAACTAACTTAATAAGTAACATTTGTAAAAGTATTTGCTTAAAAACTTGGTAATTAAATATATGCACTGCAACAGTAATTATTTGCTTAATAAACCCATAGCCCAACGATTTCCATAAGTTTGATCTTACGTATTTAGAAAAGGTATATTACATTATGGAGGTTTTGTTAAAATATATACGCTAATCTTTGAAACAAAAATATAATTTACTCTTTCAACGGTCTCCAGAAATATATGCATCATGTCAATGAAATGCCGACATAAGTCATAAACTAAAATTCGAAGCAATAAAATTACGTACATACATATAACTAGTACTTAGATTAAAATGATCTTCGCAGACAAATGCAGTTAGACGTTCCGATATATCAAATGCGTGTTTCCTCATGGCTTTCATGGCTTCTTATTTCTTCTCATGTAGCTCGGTAGCGTGAAGAAAAATTTTGTCGGAGTTTTAATCGTTGTATTGAGGTACCAGGCAATACATATAACCCTTCTTAAGTTCCATATTCTCCATTTAGCTACGATATCAGGAAAATCAACAGGACGAAGTATCAAAACCGCGTGTTTTCAGTACGGTCGAACGTACGAGTGGCATGCGATGACGTCACGTACCCCTTATTACTCTCTCTTCATCCAGGATGCCGTTTTCGCGGGATATTTAAAAGTTATTTTAAATATTTTTTTGCATAATGAAGACGATTTTTAAAAAATGTTCACTGGGAGTAATTAAGTCGATTACAAATAACTTAAAAAAAAACAATTAAATATTTTGAGTTCCCCATTGACTCGGCTTCTAGCGGCAATTCAGAGCACCTCAAAAGGTAAATACGTATGTATTTGGAAAAAGAGCGTAACCTTTTTAGTGCTTTTCGTCAATGCTGAAAAGCACTATTATTTTCGTGTAACTGTCCACATTAATTTTAACCAAATTTAATATTTATGATGTACACATACATGCAAAACCATATTAGCATATTTAGACCGAATCAGCCAAACAGGGATGTCACAATTACAATTTAAACTCTTTCAGTAATTAAGGATATGGAAGGAATTGGCTGAACGGATTTCAATTAAAGTTTGTATATTAGATTTGTACAACATACCACAATAAACACAAGATGTATAAAACAGAGCTAACGAGCCGGGCTACCACAGTAAAAAGTTAAATAATAATTCTTTTACGCGTATTTCTAGAGAACTGACAGCATGAATGTTAACCAAATATGGTATATATAATCTTCATATAAATAAATAACCAAAATATCATATTTCAACTGGATCGAGTACACAGGGCTACCACAATATCAAGGATTGAACATTTCTGTAACTATAAATTTGAAAGGTATTAGCTGACTGAATTTCAAACAAATTTCTTTTGTAGGGCGAGTATAGAATGGCAAAACTGAATGAATACGTTTAGAACGGATCTAAAAAGCAGGGCTACCACAATATAAGGAAAAAATAATTTTCTGATTTTAAAGAAAATGCTTTGGTATACGATTATACCTGGACGAATTTCACGAAAAGCACTTCTGCACCACGGGAAACCCGCGTGCATACCTACTCGTTTAACTAAGGTTAATTAAGTCAACAAAATAGTTAAGAAAAATTATTCCGAATTTAAAATTACAGAACAGATTATTTAACTCGAAACTCGTCAGACTTTTAGCAATAGCAGAAAATCAGATTTCTTAAACTAACGTACCGCGATTATTAATCTACTAAAAGAGAAAATATTTATTTTTGGTTCTTCAAATCCACGAACGATAAGGGCCTAAATCGAGAAAAGTATTATGCCATAAAAGGAAACAAATTAAAACAACCAACTTCCACCGGAAAACAATGGGGCGGAAAGATGACCCCCCACCTCCCGGTTTTCATAGAATCGTTAAAAAACATCTTCCTCACATAATCAACCGAACCGAGCGATTTATTCATTTTCGCCGAAAAAAACTCCGCCATATACGAAAAATAATACAAAAAAAAATCAACTATAACGATTCCTTAATGTTTACAGAACAAGATTCGGCGAAAAGGGATCGAGGAGTTACGAGTCGGATGAGGTCATTAAACCTAGATTACTAACCATTGGTCTGACAGACGACGACAAAAACAAATATGCTCCACCTACTCCATATTTTTTTAATTCTAGATTTGGCATTTTTATAGCCTCATTTTAGCTTGTGTTCTTCTACTGTGACTGTTTACACAAGGGATTATTTCCTTTGATTTTGTGCTAAGCAACTGAGATCGCCTCACAGACGAATAGTTAGCCTTGTGATCCTAAAATTAAATCGTACTTTTATGTCGATGGTCGCTAATGTTCTGCAAATAGAGCTGCCTCAGGAGAGCCAGAATAAGGGTGAACTGAGTAAACGTTCGATATGTGCATTTTGTCCTTCTAAGAAGAGGATTACAAGATTTCACTGAAGTCCATGTTCACGTGCTATTTGTGGAGAGCATAGTGGAAACGTGTTTGGAATACTGTGATAAAATTTAATACAGTATTGTATGTTTAAATGTACCAGAGAGTGTTGAAGTATTGTTAATTATTTAAAAAAATTGTGTATATCTTTTTTATTTTATTAAAAAATATTAGTATGAAGTAATCTGTTAGACGAATGGTTAGGAATCCCGTTTGTCTAACGAAGGTTAGTAAGCTAGGGTTAAAAGAGACGGGGAGAGGTATCTTTTTACCTACATAAAGCAGAAGAAAGGAAAGAGGCAGAGAAGAACGAAAAGGACGGACGAAAATTGAATTAAATGAAATTAAATTATAAAGGAGGCGCCACCAGACTACGCCCCCCCCCCCCTCCCATCCCCCCTCCGATTGGCAGAGAGGGTTTGGGGGGAGAAGGGGGAGAGGGGAGGGAGTAGGCGGGTTTAGAGTAGACGGGGGAGGAGGTGGGAATGGGTGGCAAGGGAGGGAAGAGGAGGAAAAGGGGGTGGGGCGTAAAAAGCTTTAGCAGTGGCCATCCGCTTCCTGGAACAGGAAATTCCAGTTGTGCTGTCCACGACAGGGAGCCCCAGACGTAGGCCTCGGGCGGTACAAGTGCCGCAGAGGTGGGACGAGGAGAAGTGGTGAGAACAAGAAGGGAAAAGGGGAGGAATGAAAGAGAAAGAGAGGTAATGAAAGAGGGATTGAGGGGCAGAGGTGAATGAGTGAATCCATAGTCACACGAACAAAACGACAAAAAAATCACTCCTAAGAGCCGGAAAATATGAATCTCGCATTTAATGCACCATTGATATTTCTCAAAGGAAAAATAATAATATTCTAACTTACTGATCACTTATTATTGCCATAAGAAAATAGTTGTTTTCTGTAAAACATCTGCCACTGCTTGCGATTGGCGAAACTATATCGCGTGATCCAAAACCACTTCGATATGCCAAATGATGATTTTGACTCCACAGCCGTCCCTTGAAAATATCGTTCTCATCTTTTTAATTTGAATATTAAACTATGATGAAACTCAATTTACTGGCAATTTGGTAAGTCTCCCTAACGTAACGTGTGTATTCTATTATTAGCGAAAGTTTCTTGAAAGAATATATATATTATCATCCACTGCAGATCGTACTATCCATGTTCTAAACGCTAGCGAACCAGTCGAGGATTTATCGAAACTTAATGATAAGGTTCGGTTTTAATACAAACCCCAGAAATTCCTGAGGCTAACCAGGATGAAATTTCTCAAAGAAGAAACACTATATACAATGATAAGTCACGTGTCTTGCTGCCAATCGATTCATGACTCTCTTCCCTTTAAAAATGATTTTTTTTTAATGCTTCGGATATGAGGTCGTTCGTTATTAAGCCAAGGTTTATCTCGCTCCGAGTCTGAGTCACCTGTCACTTTCGACAAATTTGTAAAGGCTGCCGAAGACCCGGTTGGGCTCCTGGAATCGGTCGAGATAGCCCATCCCTACCGCAAAAAAAGATCTTTTGATCTGTAACATGCATTATCGCATTGGCGGTGAAAACAACTACAGGACAAGTCACAGTACGTACGCCTCGCTTGCAAGCGGCAATCTTATGCTTTACTTTTTTTAACGCCGGCTTAGGCATGAAAGCAGGGCCGTCCCTAGGGTAGGGCGACTCGGGGCGGCCGCCCCGGGCCCCGCGCTTCGACATCACCGCAAAAAAGCCTAATTTAAATTTGGTGGCAAATGTTAATAGGATCCCGCCCAAGCCCATTTGTCCAGGGCCCCGCACCTCTCGAGGAGCGCCCCTGCCTGTAAATAAAAGAAGCAAAGCGGACGCATCTAACGCAGAAGACGGACGAAAAATTTGCGATACACCATGGCAACTGCATGTCTATGTCGACTTCAATAATAATTTATAAATCAAATCATGGGTGAAAAAATACGGAGAATAACGCAGAACAATCCCAGAAGTTTCAAATTTTAACGACATGAAATTTATCCGTAAAAAAGGCATCCATATCTACCAATTAGCAGGAAGCATTTTATGATACGGGATATTGGGTTTTCCCTGTTTCATAATGTATAGCAGGTATAAGACGGATAAAAGTATTCATCGGATAAATGAAACACTTAAATATTTACGTAGGTTACCTCCGAGACACACAATTGACAGTAATCTGCTAAGTAAAGCCGATAATGATAATGTCTGCAAACTCATCTCTAGCTAATGGCTCCAAAAATATATAGAAGTATTACCTACACAGGTAGCAACTCGGACCGTCATGAAATAAGACGTAAGTCATCGAAAACGTCATCAAAACAGAGCACACGCTGTGCTTTTGTTTTACGCAAGATAAAAATTTCAGTCTGATCAAAGAAATCTGTTTCTTCTATGACTACAGGAGCGAAGAAAAATGAGTGGAAACTGCGTCGGGAAAAGAAGCAGGCACCTATAGAGGGCACCGCCTTCTCGTGACGCGCGACGAGAAAGTCATTTCTCCCTCCACCTCCCCGTGGGACTAAAATAGGTTTCCTCCCACACGACTATGCCCCACGTTCCTCGACGTCTCATTTCCCCTCCATTCCTCCTTCAAACGCTCCACCTCCCTTTCTCTCCCTCCCTTAACCTCCTTCCTTCCACTCCTATCGTTCCCTCCCTCTATTCCACTCCTTATTTCCCCATATCCTCCCCTCATTCGCTCCATTCTTTTAGATCCTTCTTTTCCTCTTAACGCTCTAATCCAGGGGGGTCCAAATCTCGCGGCTCGCGAGGCATTTTTCTTTATACTGGGATGTGGCCAAAACTCGAGTGCATTTCTTAAAAAAATATTACGCGTAAATCTTCGCAAATGATCTAAGAAATGCGTTAAATCAACACTTCCAATAAACATAAGCAGTTTATTGCTCATCCATTCTTCCCTCTCTAAACATGTTTTTCGCCACCCTTGTCACCGAGTTCTAACCTACAGCGCAAAATCTGGTGTTTTAGCAACAAGCCGGTTCGACCTACGTTTACGGACCTTGCAATCCTGCAATGGCATCGGCTGTCCGTAAACGCGTACGGATTCTGACTTATTCTTATTCAAGCCTGAATATTGGAGCCACCTATTTACCATTTCCTCAAAATTAAAATTAAATCAAATTTTAAGGATGGAGAAATCCATTAACATGACCGCTTGGAGGGACGAACAGGGATAAAAATATTACCGGCTCGAGAGGCCAAACGAGCATCGAAGGGAAAGGAAACATCGAATGTCCGTTGAATTTGAAATGCTGAAGAGAATGGAAAAACCTCGGATTTGGTATGGTGTCTTAATGAGGTCCGCAAATTTTTTGCAGTGCCTTCCACGCACCGATGTGAGTTTTAGAACTCAGCTCTAATCCCATACCTTTCTCAATTGTCTGTAATATAAATCATTGCCTTTTGACTAGCATTAGCATATTTAACATAACGATTTCCCATAATTAGGGCGAGTAAATTTTGGTCTCCACATGGTTCACATAATTTTTTTCAGGCTAAAGTGCAATATATCCGCATGTGCAGTATTTTGACGAGGCATCAAGCTTCTTCCCACCACTACCAGGTTGTGATATCTCACTCGGGTAAACAACAAACAAATTTGACAGCCATTTTTCCTTGCAGAGATGTAAATTCAAGCTGATACATATTACCACCATTAGACACATTTCATAAACCTATGGAGTCACACAGAAAGGCACCTTTCAAAATTGGCAGTAAACACTGCTTTGAAAGAAAAGTACATGAGCTCAAAAGGCTGAAATTGCATATTCATGTTGCAATATCACAGTAGTTGCATCGATATGAATGAAATCAGTGCGAATTGCAATCGCAATGCACCCAAATTATAGCCTAGATTTTAAAACATACGACAAACATCTCATACAATATTGCCTGCGTTCTAAACTACGAACCTGACGAAACTTTGCTTTCAAGCGAGGCATAAACCGAAGTCGGTCATGTAAATATGTGAGCTTAAATGTAGAAATCGCGAATTCGTACTGAAAGGTCATTGCATTCTCACCGGTTTGAGTAAAATAAAAGAGATCCCTAAGGGATGCATTGCTTTAAAAACTGAGGGATGTAGTTGTGCAAGAATTTCGATATGAGAACAAATCACTTGGGGTTTGGCAACCCTGCTCAGTGCGGATCTGCATTCAGGTCTTAACGGCGTCATTTTCGGGCGCGTATATCTTTTCCGAGTTTTTTTTATTTTTGTCTTCCTGAAACGTTTTCAGGTACTGTTTATGTAAACCCAGAGTCCACAGTTTATAATGAACAACAAACTAAAGGAAATACACTTTTTAGTAATATGAAACAGTGCAAAACTGAAGGTGAAGACGTTGTGCTAGAAAGTGCTATCAACAATGGAAAAATAACTTTTGTGTATCGTCAGTAAGTGAAAATGTTCATGAAGCAGCAAATGTGTCATTCAAAGAAGAAGTTCTCAAAGCAGAAAATCTGTCATCCAGTAAAGTAAATCTTTCTTTTCCAACACAAGTGGCTCAAGGAATTTAAGTGATTGTGTTATGAAGAAGAATTTGCACTTTGTACTATCTGTAGAAAATATCCGCAGGCTGCGGATAGTAGCTCAAAATTACTAATAGGTTACGAAGGACATTTTAAAGTGGAGACATCTAGGTTCCATCATTGGCAGTGTACATTCTAAGGCCATACGAAGGAAATGTACAATTCAAATTATATTTACATATAGATACAATTTATGCATAAAGTGCAGTGTAGAAACAATTCATAGAATGTACTACTTTATTTTCATTAAATTAAAATTTACGCTTAGTTTTTTTAAGACCACCTATAAAAATATTTAGTTAGTATAAAAGGCACTGTATTCCATGGGCGAGAGGATTTTCTTTGGTGGTGAGTAGATTTGAATACTATTTCTGGAGCCCTGCTCATGATGATACACGACTGAAGTTTGTAAGAAATACTGGGACTGATCTATATTTTTCGGGAAATTTAAATTAAATCCTCATTTACGGGTACGTATGTCATTTTAAAATAAGCTCTTATATGTAAAATGATAATGGGAGACTAACGTACAAGTTTGCATACATCTTTTATTTAAAAAAGAAATTGTTTCACTCATTTACGCACTTAGATTTTTTGTTGAAAAAATTTTCTTCGATAGATAAGTTTATAGTTTCCATTCCATTTTACATATTCCCTGTGAACAAACCGATCCATTCTGCACCACCCTCTTCCCTTCCCAACCCGTCCCACAAACTTAATATATCTCCCTTACCTTCTAAAACGTCATCTCTTTCCGATCACACGGTTCGCAAACCAAGGCGAAAAACGAAGAAGGAAAACCTTGTTTGAGAGAGAGAGGAAAGCGAGCGAGAAGACGTTAAAGAGAGGCTATTGGCCACGTGATCGCGCAAACACCTCCCTCGGCAGTTAGCAATCTCGATCCACTCGCGTGATACTAAAGGGAAAGTCCTACAAGAAACGCGTTGGTACATTAATGTTCAATTCGCTGTTATTCACAAAAGGAGCTTATGTTTGGGAAAGAACGGTTGGTGTTACATGGAGGATGGGCGATCGAGGAAAACGTGTTTAGGGTTGCATTTTTAACGGAATTTTGTGAGTATGAGTTTGTTCGTTTATATGTAAGCGTGGATATCCGCATGTTATCAATCGACGAGAGAATGTGTACATTAACGCTTATGATAGGCGAAGTTAAGTATTTTAAAGAAAAACCCCGTTAATTCGAAATTGAGGGGGTCAAAGAAAAAATTTGAATTATAAAATTACGAAATATCCAAACAAAAAAATCTACGAAAACAAAAAATAAAGATGTGTACCTCACTGTACGAAGATGACAAATCTAATTTCAATAAATGTACTCAAAGTAAGTTCCCATTTTTAAAATGTCTAAACATAAACCCGAAATATAAATTCAATAACTTAAAAATACAAGTTAGGAAAGTGTACAGTGTATCATAAATAGGCGCGTTTCGTGCGATGAAGTATTTGAAACTATACGATATAATTTGACCGAACACACACACCATAAAACAGCAAAACACCACAACCCGATTATCTCTCTGTCTATTAAAAATTTCTTCTCCCTCCTTACTTGGTACAACAATAAACATGTTACGTAATTTTAATGACTAAATACTGCAAAACAATATATATAAAATAATGTCAGGGAAATATTCAATTTTTATTTACCGATTTATTTTCGAATCAGTTTTAATCAACCAAACACACTAAAATTATTAAAAACATACACCACTTGAGTTCAGTAGTAATAATTACGTTTACGTTCCTTTCTTCGCCGCAGATAATCCATTTTTTTCCGCTTACAAAACTGTCATGCACGCGTAAGGAATTAAATGTATTTTGTAATTATAGCAGATCTTATTTACTTCAGTAACCAATAAGATTATTTACGTTGACAACAATTAGGTAGCTACGCATGAATTTTTCCAAGTTCAAAGCGAGTTATGACTTTTTGTTCGATTTTCTTGATGACGGCTACTCCTACGATAAAAATGTATAGGAAAAGAAATATTCTACGTTAGTAGTTCTACAAATTTATCTGAGAAGTATTTTGATATGACCAAAAATGTACGAGATATAACGGAAAGTTAATTTTTTATCACCGTAAAGTGGTACCCTTGATGAGGTTACGTGAATCATTTATGTGATTTTCTTATTGTCTTTGACCGTAAGTCCTTAATATCAAATTTCATATATATCCGTTCGGTAGAATCCGAGAATCTACATGCGGACGGACGGACAAACCGAAACTAATAGGCGCTCATGCTGGAAGCGACACGCGCCAAAAATGTTAACACCTATCAAAAGTCACTTACTTCAATTTTTGCGCAGCACTTGTGTATGACAAATATGATTTCGACAAATGTATTCAAATAACGTTTTCAGAAATACAGTTTTTTTAAAAGTCAGCACGCAAACAAAAAACAAAACGCGAATACAATATTTTTTTTAACTTATTAAAAAGCCACTAATTTCCCTATGCTTCAATTTTGGCGCTTGATTGCTGCCAGTAAGGTTGGGATTAACATTTCGGCCAGGGATAAGAATAACAGTTTAAATCATTGTAAGTCCATAACGGATACGTTTCCTAAGTGATCGTTCATTACACTGACTTTGACATCACCTGCCAGAGTATTTCAAGCAAGAAAATATATCCGAAGGGATTATACCGGAGATATTATGTAAAGCGGCTTACGAAACAGCATGCAGATCCAATTAGTGAGATTCACATGGAGCACAGCCGCCATATCACCGGATGGATGACTACTTGCGAAGGTAAACGACTATAGCGCTCCGTCGAGCGAAGCGTTTAGCGTCAAATGTGTCTATCGAGACGAAAGATGGAAATCCTAAATGAACCCGCCGAAAGCCACTGATACTGGGGTTACATATTCTAGAGAGAGCGAGAAGGATAACAATTCTCATCTTGGCAGGGAATCAAACCAGGATCTTCCACTAACCGGGAGAGCTATCAAGTTAGACTCGTCTTGTTTCTCTTATCAAGAATACCATTAGCGTGTTCGAACTTTGGGGAAAGCAAGAAAAAAATGCACCAACGCGTGGTCTCATCTATCGTACCTACTCCAGTGCTCGAATTGGAAAATTTCAAAAACGGGCACGCTAGCTTTAATTTACAGTCAGTAGAGTTCTATTCATTATTTCAATACAAGTATCAAATTAATGACTAAGAGTTGTTTTAATTTAATATATATTACTTGAACAAAACTTGCCTGATAGCAAAACACGTGTAAACTACTGTTTGTATTTTTGGCTAAACAGTCTTGTGAACTATTATTGTGTAAACTACTGTAAATTGGAATTGCAACTGGCACACGTGACACATGCATACACCAATTCTCATTGTTTCAGATACTAGGACAATGCGACAAGTTACGAATTTGATCGAACTTAAAACCTCAAACGTACCATTTAAAATCCTAACGCGCAAACACGGCTACTTGAAACATTTTAACAACCGGAAAATACTTATCTGAATTTTTTTAACACTGGGAACGCTATGGGCTTCATGACGGTGCTCTCATGCGTTCCCCTCCATTTCGAGCATTGCCTACATCGTGAAATTACGTTATCGAAGACAAATCGACGTCTCGCTTATGAACTATGACCGATAAATCTTAGTCTAGAAGAAAACGGATGAATTTTGCGTATGAAACAGCTTCCGAGGTCATGAATTTCGCGGCGGAAAACCTCTCACTTTATCGAAGTCCACTAGTCGGCATTTGTCTCCTCTAATTGAGTACTCCCGCTGCGGCGATAACGAGCTAAATGGAGCTAATTATGCGCATATACATCACAGGAGATAAATAACGATTCTGAAAAGCGAATTGTCGGGAAACGATTCCGGAGAATAAATCACTAAAACCTCAATTAAGTTTCATTCGAGTCGACGGGAGATTGTTCAGTGCTACACCTGAGCTTTTCCGATCGAACAAACAGATTATATTTTAACTATCCCCTCGAAGAGAACTGAAGAGTAATGGAAGTTTTGGCATGAGGTATCTGGTTAAAATAAATGTTGAATTTCGGCCAAGGTGGCTGCGTCTTACCAAACAAATGTATGGGTATATTACGCTGTAGCTCAAGAGATTAAGGAAAGATTTAGATTTGTTTCGATACCAGTTCTAATAACGCTCCGCGATGGCCAATACGACTTCGTAGTGCATACTTCCAGTCGTTCTTACATCGATCCTTGTCTGTAAGTAGAAGTCAAATCACGCATCTCAACTCGGTGACATTGATGGAATGATTATATTTAATATTATTTATTAATCTCAATTAAATACCTACACTGCATGTCACACAACAGATTTATTGTAAGCTACAGACATCAACTTACCACCATCAGCCATACAGAGTTGAAAAATTAAAACAATAATAAACACTTTGTACAAATATTACTTAAAACGTATAAATGAATAAACGCACAAGGCGCATCATTCGTAATATAAAGAAATAACTGTTCATAAGACATGTAAGTGGAAAAATTGGTCAACTGTGGCTTAGGAACGTGTAAAACGTTAGTAAAACTGCATAACAATAAGAGATTATTGTTACGCTGTTTATTTGTGACGAAGAGGAGAAAATACTTTGTATCACAAGGTGTACTCGTGGTAGCCCCGGGATCCATGATGCGTGAACACATTCGAGGAAGGAATATCACCAGAAGCAATTATCGAGAAATAACGACAGAGCGTCAAAAAATCGAGAGAAGTCGAGTTCAATTTTTTACGTGTCTTAAAATATTTTCGGCAGAAATGAGAATAGGATTTTAAAGCATTCACTCGACACAATACAGTTGCACTAGAATATATAATCCAATACTTGATTTATGCACGATTCTTTCACATGTTCATTGCCTATTTATTCTCGTAAAATATTAACATAAATAAAAGGTAAACCATCACCTTTTTATATGAATGAATTTGTTTAATCGGTAAATCTGAAGAATATAATTTACCGAGATATGGGCGCCTACTCACCAGTCAAATCAAGAACAAAGAACATCATTACGAAATTCATTTGAATCGGAAGAAAAAAAATTCAAATCAGCTTCATAATAACTCTCTGAAAGGCCTAAATAAATTCAATAATGGATATTGTCGAATTTAACATTTTGCCTCGACGTCAAACTTCGTCGATTTTAAAAAAGAAAAAATGACGAATCCGAACGAACGTTTCCAATTACATTTCTCGGATATCACTGCTCCGATTATAAAATATATTTAAATGGCTTTTTCACACATCGTTCAGCGAAATATTAAACATGCGTGACTCTCGGCTGAATAAACAAATTAAAATATGTATATAATTCCCAACTGTCCGTCGGTAACGCATTATTCGATCGATCCCAGACGGCATTAACGGATAATACTTGGAACTCAAATAGATGGCCATCTACTATGACCTAGAAATATAAAATATCTCGAAAAAACCATCCCGGATTTAAATCTGGAAAAGTTTCATTCCTCCATAATACCAACTCAGGAACGAGTGCGAAATATTTCAATAATAGCTTGAAGTAAAAAATAGCCGAATTACGAATGTGGAGCGCGCGTGTGCTTGCGGGCAACAGAACGAAACAATCTTTTACCTCTAACGATGAGATGATTTAAAACCAGCCGATTGTTTTATAATGTGTTTTATGTGCGCTAGGCTAAAACCAGTACAATTTTAACCATGCTAAAAGTGGAATCTTCCTTAAAACAATTCTCTGGAATTACAGGACATTACTTAGTATTCTTTAGCCAAACAGAACTAAGGCACTGAAAAAATACGTCATTTTTAATTTGGGAAATAATTTTCAATTATGTAGCAGCCATTTCTTTCATTATTCACTACCAATAATAATTTTTAGTTGATAATTTCTGCTGTTCAAAAAGGTTAATAAATCATCTATTAAACAATTAGTCCAAACCAGGACTAATGCAGTATGGTTTACCAATGCTGACGTCCCAAATTGATTAATTATATTGACAGGAAATGTTTCAGTATGTGTTAGCCATTCCAAGGAATTCTCATACCATAAATACCATTTGTAATTCATAGTTTATCAATGGTAGAGAAAAATTGGAAAACAAATTAATCGAGCATTATCAGATTTAAAATACTAAAAACAATGTCAAAATTAGTGTTTTGGGTTCCCGGCGATATTTTTTCCTGGGAATCGGGAATTTCATTTTCAAATATCCCGGGAATATTGGAATATGAATGATTTTGCATTTTTAATATTTAATACATCATTTTTAATTTAACATTATATTTATTATTGATACAATTTAAATACATAAGTCTTTAATAAACCCCAATGACATGTGATACATTATTTGCGACAAATTGTTGGCAGATTCAATATTCAGACGTACTTTGAATTGCGCGGCCGATCTTTCCTCGATGTTGACGATGTGGAGATAACAAAAGATTAACTACTAATCTATCCTATATTGCAATTCCCTCGTAGTTAAAATTGAGGGTAGAATTTGTATGAAAAAGGTTTAAAAACAATTTAAAATCTGTAAGATTCTGTCCCTTTGTGGCTCCCTCTGTCACGCTATAAAAATGCAAATAACTCGATAAAGAATCGAGATATTTTTTAAATTTGGCAGGAATGCTCGATTTACATATTTTATGGTGATGACGAAAAAACTCCTGGGTTCGACTCCAAGGAAGACATTTCCAGTTCCCATAAAATAACACATAAACATCGACTTTTCGACCTGCAGGCTTTTCTTCTTTTTAGGCTGGTTTCCAAAGGAAACATTGCCTTATGAAATGGTCCTGTCTGTGTGTATGCATGTATGTGTGTGTCCCCTACCAACAACTTTTGCATCAATGGACCGATTTTCATGAAACTTGGTATCAGGTTCGTGCTGCCAGGGCCCAAGTCCGGGATATATTTTATTTAGCGAAGATTGAAGTCCCGGGTTCGATTCCAGGAACGTTTTTTCCCTATTTGTTTTAAATAGGAAGTCTCAAATCCATCGTGCAGAGATGTCTTCTTTAATACATTAAAATATCTTAAAATTGTGATATCGGAGCGAGGTTTCTACTGTTCTGACAAGGAGAGGACACGGTAGTGGGGTCACGGATTTTTATGAAACTCGGTAGGTGTATAACTCTGGATTCCAGGATCACTGCAAACCTTCTTTTGGGCGTATACTGCCGTTAGTTTTTTCCGAAAATCGCGATTAAATATTGCAATTTCTAGTCAACTGCTATAAATAGCTCAATACACGTCAAATTCATTAAGTAATTGTTGGCGGTGAGCGTATAGTGCACCAGATCAGTTTTTAATGCGAGAATATGACGCATTCTTAGCGATTTGCGTTGTTGCCAGTTTAGTCTAATTGGGTATTGATTTGGATAATAGCTTGCATCTATTCACGAAATTTCATAAAAAGCTTTCCCGTTGAATTTCAACGGGTATCTCCTTAATTTATAAATAATTCACTTGGCCAGAGTACTAATTGGGTCGATTAGGGGAGGAAGGAGGGGAAAGGAAGAAGAATAGGATGAGGAGGTAGTTCACTTCAGCGCCTAGTTTCAGATTCATGCAACCATTATTTTTGGACCTTTGTTTTACTAAGGGCATTCACGGCTGCGAGAAGAAGTCACTTTGATATTGTATTAACGTTCCATTAAAATTGAATTAATAACGAGAAACACAACCTTAATCTCAAACTCCTAATGACTCACAATCAGTTACTAAATAGCATTCAGTGAAAACATTATTATTATTAGATTATTATAATTATTATTAATCAGATATTCTATTGGTACAACATGCATAAAATCAAAACTAATATTGATAGCTTAACATTTGGAGCTGAAATTCGGAGGAATATCTAAAAAAAACAGCTATGAAGGCAATTCTGGAAAATCTTGACTCGGCAAAAAATTCAAACTAACAATTCCCGATAATCATAAAAAATTTTCCCGGGAATCGAGAGTAAAAAATATCGAGTAAATTCCCGGTTCCAAAACTCTAGTCAAAATCTTTCTGACATTACATTTTGCATGTATTTTTTAAATAAACGAATTTAATAAATGCTTGTTTTCACGCTAATATGTATGGATCAACTGTCCATTGCTGAAGGGTAGTCGAGTGGAAAAGAAAATAACCCATTTGATCGCTCGTCTTTGCTCAAGCCGAGTTCGGTAATAATCGTCTCCATCGCAACAATCCGATAAAATGCAATTTAAAACGCATAAGCGCTGTTACAGTAGAAATTCAAGAAAATACGATAGTGTCAACATTTGGTGACAAGAATTAGAATTTACATTCTTTTCCCCTCAGAACGGTACAAACCTCGCTCCGATATCACAATTTTAAGATATTTTAAAGTATTAAAAGAAAACCTCTGCACAATGGATTTGAGATTTCCTGTGTAAAACAAATAGGGAAAAACGTTCCTGAAACAGAACCCGGGACTTCAATCTTCGCCAAATAAAATATAGCCCTGAGGTGGGCCCAGGCAGTACGAGCCTCATACCAAGTTTCATGAAAATCGGTCCATTGGTGCTAAAGTTGTTAGTAGGGGACACACATATACACAGACAGGACCATTTCATAAGGCTATGTTTCCATTGGAAATCAGCCTAAAAATACGGCACCAATCGTTGCTACGCAACTGCCATTCCGCTACAAATCATGGTTTTAAAATGTACGTACATAAACTCGAAGTAATTCGGAACTCTTTCCGGGAGGGCAATTCTTCGTTTTTTTCTACGATAGAATTTGTCGAGCATTTATCATAGGATAGACATTTCCATTTTTAAATTGTACCGGCGAATGATCGAGTTTTTATGTCATATACATCAAAATGCTGAATTAACCAAAAGAGGAGAGAAAGAGGGCACTAAGCAGTCATTCCAATGAATAAAATGTTCTTATAGGTCTATAAAGAAGAAAAAAGCAGTTCGTTAAAAAGCTAGTCCAAAGATTAAAAAACACGACAGACGTTATGAATCGTTCGGTATATAATGAGGTACTTTGATTTTTTGAAACGTTCACTATCAATAGTTTTTTATACAACTTTAACAAGACATGAAATGGGAAATCTTTCTTGATGAACTAAATGAATAGTCAGCTGTGGTGCAGAGTAGCATAAAAACGATTACGAATTCTTTCATTTCTTTTGAGGACAAAAATATTTAAGATTTAAATGAAACGATCTGCTCGTGACCTTTGAGAGAAATGCCAACTTTGTCAGCTGATACGCTATATGGATTTCTGTTGCTGTATGTAAAGTCGGGAAATAACGGATAAGAATGTTATTATGATTTGTTATTCAATAAATTAGGATCCCCACTGAACTCGAACATTAATGGGAAGAGATCGCTGTAGACGCATTGCGTGCCTTAAGGCTGTGCTCTCCAACCTTTTTTATTTCACGGCACACCTATAGATTTTTCAATGAACCCGATACATCGAAATTAATTTCGCACAAAACTTCGTTGAAGATTTCTATTACAACATCAGAAAATAATTAAAATAATCGACAATATCAGAAATAAATGAAAAATAAAATATTTTCTTAAGAAGGGAATAAATTGCGGCTGAAATTCATTGAAAATCATTTTTATAATTCAGTGAATATGTAAAATAAAACCAAGATTAATTTTTCAATTTTTTTCCAGTATCACTATGTTCAGATGCAGTACAACAAGTTTATAACGACATCGAAGAAACGGTGAAAATATTTTCCCTATAATGAATGGCTTAATATCTAAAGATGTATGGGAACTTTATTAAATAATTTTATTAGTGAGAAACCTGTCCCTGTCGTGAAGAACAGTTTTTTGATGATCGGCTCTATGGTAGAAAGAGCCACTCTAAGTTTCTGGTCGAGGTATTTCAGACACGATCTCTTATTATTCTTAATCAGCGACAATGTTTAAAAACATAATTCACATAAATATGTTGTAGGAAATGGTAACAACGCATCAATCGCACATTCAGCAATGGTTGGGTATTCATCACGCAGTCAAAACTCATCCAGAGGCATATCATCTAACTTCTGGTTAAGACTGCGATTGTTCCCGAGTTCAATTAATTCCCTCTAATTTTTAGGGAGAAATCATTAATTGATAAGTCTGAAAATGAAGAAACTTCTCACGCTAGTTTGTAGCTTGAGAATGACAAATTCGGATTTTTCCCTTGTATAAACTCCGTACGTCCCGCGGCATACTAAGTACTTCGTTACGGCACACCGGCTGGAGAGCACTGCCTTAAGGTATCAGCGCTGGATTACGGTTTCCAGCCTTTGATATAATAACCTACTTATTATTACACTATATCTTGCAGATAATAATACCAACGGCAAAGAACTAAATTGAAGGCTAACAAGTAATATATAAAATTGGCCAAATATTTCTGAAATAACTCCTATGGATTTTGGAGTCGTACAAGAATCTGCAATAAGAAACGGAAAATTTTCAAATCGACGACTACATTGGAATAGAAAAAGATTTTTAAAAACTTAACGGCCAAAAATTCGAAACCGAATGGAAAAAATCCTTAAAAATTAAAACAGAAAATGTGCAAGTAATCGATTCGACACGCCATTGCGTCTTCTGGAATAACACAAAATCGTTTTCGGGCAAAATTCACACGGCACATCGTGGCGTCTAAAAAGATCGCAAACGAAAATTTTCACATCGAAACGAAAAACAATTTGGATTTCCGGTAAACATTTTCGGAGATGGAATTGAGGGGGAAAACATACATTAAATTTTTCCGAACGGAGTGTAATATAAACCACATTCCGAGTTTATGGAATGGTGAAAGAGATGACGTGTTTATACGAAAAGGGTGGCGGAACAAACGAATATTTACGATTTCGTGGCCAGATGCCGGTATACATAAAAAGTGAGAGAGATAGATAGATAGAAAGAGAAAAAGATATAGGGGAGGAAAGTGAGAGACAGTTTTGCGTGGAACCCATAAATGGCAATGTCATTTGGGGACAAAAAGATGGGAGACGGGTCAGAATGCGGCAACTATCACTCTTTTGAATTCAACAGCCATGCGTCAAACGCATTGATTTCTCCCTCTCTCTCTCTCTTTCCCTTTCCTTCTATTCACCCGTTCCATTCCCATTCTCCCTCCCGTCCACTTCTCGTGGGTCCCACTCCCTCTATTTTTTTATCCCTTTTCCACATTTTCGACTGTCATTTGTTCTCCATCAAATCATCTTTCAAGTCTCGCGGGACAGGGAGTCGAGAGAGGGATAAATGATTTGCTTTTATTGGCCCGAAAGCTGGCAGAGGCCGAAAATTTAATTTTGTTCTCCTGTTTTTTTTTCAATCCAGATTGACTTGCATTCTAAAAAATACACATCCCTGATCCAAAAGATGCGATTTTCCGATATATTTCGGAAGCATTGGCACGCATTCGGAGGCAAAAAAATGTCTTCGCTCCATTGTTTCGGCTAATTTTTCAACACTAAAAAAGGAGTCGTCTACCATCGTATGAGAAGGAGAATATTTAAATCTATAGATGATCTTCGCATGAAATTAATTTATTCCTAAACGCAAAGTGTATTGCAAAATAGCGCTTAAAATAAGGCCATGCGGAAAAGCCAAATTTTTTCCTACAAAAATTTTAATCTCACGACAGCCATGAAATAGGAATTAATTTTAGCGTTAAAATCGCCCGCATGATCTTACGGATATTTCAATGGCAAGGAATAAATAAAATCATTCAGAAGAAGTGGATGTTAAGCAAAAATTTAATAGCGTCACTAACCGAAACAAAAACATTTACAGCTAGTTAAAAGTCGTATCTAGGCCGAGGAACCAATATGCTAAGTTGTTAATTCAACCACCATCGCCAACACACAATATCGAATGATTTTCCGGCAGGAACGCAGACACCGACGTCAGAACTTCCTTTTCTCTTCAAACCTTAATGAAAAATACTTCCTATTAGAATCGATAAGGCACGTTTCATTGAACTGAAAAAATACCGAAAAGGAATACTTTTAAAGGTTTCCGATAAAAATTCTCAGTGAAAAATAACCCTGAATAAAATTATCGTAATGACTTTCCTCTGTCACGATCTGACGCATACTGTATACTTTATGAGCAACCAGCTACAATTGAATTTTTCCATTTTTGTACCAAATTTCAGAAACAAATGCGTGAGACCACTTACACGCGAATGTGTGGGGCTGAATCGCATTTTTATTCGTCTATATATTTCTGCTGAACTCGGTTAAAACCAGATAGGTATACATATAAATACATATGTATTTATGTGTGTATATACACATACAGGCACATACACAGTATGCACATACACGCATAGAGGCGCTTAAACCATGTAGAGAAAGCATCGAAAGAATGAAAATCTGTAACGATGAGAATGTGGAGAGGCAATAGATTGCATTCTCCGAGATAAAATATGAGAACAAGGATTTTTATTTATTTTTTGGGCGAGCGCGAAGAAATACGGGAGCTGATGGAGAAATGGAGAGGAGAGAGGGAAAAAGTAGGAAGGAGGGAATGGAAGCTAAATAGATGCCCAGTTGACAGAAAGGCCCGGATCGATACATGGCTGAAAAATATCCTTGCCAAATGTTGTAACCCTCGAGGGATACGAATGAATCGGAAACCGATTCCGGATAATTTGCCCCCGAGCGAGGGGAAGTGGATGAAGTACTGCGAGAGAGAGAGAGAGGAGATAATAGAGAAGAGAGAGAGATAAAACTGATATCGAATGAGGAAAATATAAGTGCGAAAGACTAGATGGAAGGTTCGGGTTAAAAGGGATACTGAACGAAAAGGCTCAGAATGTACGTGCATATGGAGTAAAAACCCGATTACCGTGCTTTCAGCCTACTTTTAAAAAATAGAAAGTAGTCTTCTGAGATCACCTCCGTGTCCGTGAGTGTGTGTCCACCTCTAACATCTTCTTCATGAATGAACCGATGTCAACTAAATTTTGTACATAGAATATGAACATATATTAATGACCAAAATGATATATTTGGACAGGATCGACTCCGCAGGGGTGCCACAAATGCAAAGTTAAACTTATGAATTTGGAAGGAATTGGCAAAACAGATTTCATCGAAATTTTGTATGAAGAAGGCGTGCAACATAAAATAATAAAATCAAGATGTTTAGTATAGATATAGAAAGCAGAGCTGCCACAATACAAGGGATAAAAAAATTATTTATACACGTATTTGTGTTGAATTTTTCTCATCAATTTTAACCAAATTTAAAACTTATAATATACATATATATACAAAACCACATAAGCATATTTAAACCGAATCGGCCAAACAGCAGTGCCACAATTACAGATTAAACTTTCAGTAATTAAGGATTTGGAATTTCAATTAAATTTTGTAAGATTTGTACAACATACAGTAATGAAATCAAGATGTTTAAATCGGAGCTAAATAGCAGGGCTACCACAGTAAAAAGTTAAATAATATTTATTTTACACGTATTTCTAGAGAACTGTCAGTATGGATTTTAACCAAATATAGTATATTTAATCTACATATAAATAAATAACCAAAATATCATATTTCAACTGGGTCGACTATACAGGGCTACCACAATATCAAGGCTTGGACTTTTCTGTAACTATGAATTTGGAAGGTATTAGCTGAATGGATTTCAAAGAAATTTCGTTTGTAGGGCGAGTATAGAATGGGAAAACGAGATGAATATGTTTAGAACGGATCAAAAAAGCAGGGCTACCACAATATAAGGAAAAATAATTTTCTGATTTCAGAGCAAATACATAAGTATACGATTATACTACGGCTAATCTGACGAAAAGCACTTCTGTCCCACGGGAAACCTGTGTACACCCCTACTTGTTATATATTAAAATTGTATTGAAAGGAAAGTGGGCAAATTAGTTCATTCCAGAACTACTTGATGAGACTGTCATAGGCACGAATAATAAGCACGGTTGATATGAATAATGGAATTTTAAAGACAAAGTTATTTAAAACATCCGAAGATTAATTTACACAAAAACAAGCTACAAAGAGTTTTCAATGGAATGAAGGTAATGTCTACGCAGAAAACATCATTACTATTACAAATACTAAAATTCGATAATCTTGCCATCAAAAAATGGAGCTGATTAAATGAAATAATAATAAAATAACTTCGTTCAGCAAAGAAAAAAGTTAAGAATAGCTGTTAACACAGGAGGATGAGAAAGAACGGTATCAAAAAAAGACTATACGATAACATGACATGGCAATATCAGTTATAAAGTAATCTGGTTTATTTTTTTTGGAAAAAACACTTGGGACGTGTAATTTCTTAGTTTTAATTACGTGAAACCGCCTCAACAATGAGTAATGAAATATTGAATTACCGACTTTATCTTACAACTGATAAATTATACAACTATTGAGAACGCTTCTATAACAAATTATTGATCAATATTTTAATACTTTATCGTTTTCTGGCCACCTCAGTCATCTACGGCATTTATTTGGCACAAGACAATAAACCTATCTTTTAAAAAATTCTTTTCGGAAACAAAAAAAGAGGACAAGATGGACAAACAGACGAGTAAAACCACTGATAGGAGAACGCACATCAAGACAAATGGAAATAAACGGACAAAGAAAAGCGGAAAAACGAAAGGAAAAAGAGATAAAATAAGAAGTTAAGACAAAGAGAGAATGATGACGGAAATCGGAATTTGGAGAGATAGAAAGAGAGAAAATAGCAAGAAAGAGGTAGTGAAATATGGCTGCCAAAAAACATACGCTCCCCCCCCCCTCTCTCTCTCTCTGAGAGCCATCCCAGTTTGTCCCTGTTTTTTTTTATACGGCCAGAGGTTCATCTCCATCATTTTTTCCCTCTCTTCCACGGACCACGCCACAGGGGAGATTCGAAGCGGGCCACATGTTGGACGGGAACTGGGAACAAGAGCTGAGAGGAAGGGAGAGAAAACGACCTTCGGAATTTTTTTCGAATCGCGGGATGGGCCTTTTTATATATATTTCCCAAAAGATAAAATCGAAAGTGGGATGAGATGTGATGTTTCTGGAATGTGAGCTAGATAGGAATCTCTTGTTTGACCGTAATTTTCCGGGATTTCGAAAGTCGCTTTTCTCTCTTCTCTTTTCCTCCGGCTTTCTATCCCAATTCTACACGGATAATTCCAGCACATAAAACGGGAAGAGGAGAGGAATCCGTGTAGGACAGCGAGAATTCTAAAAAATCACCCAACGGATCAGTATATCGGCGGATTTGAAAACCGTTCATGGCGATGTGTTATACACAAACTAATCAAGGCAAACGAGTTTTTGGGTGTTATTCCTCAAAAAAGGTTTTAAAATCACGCCGTGGAAATTTTATGGCAACGAGGAGTTCCAGCTAAGCTAATGAAGAAGGCCAAAAATATAAAGCAAAACATTTTCGTCTCTAGACGTATCGGCAAAAATCATAAATTAGGATTAACACGGAGGGATTGTTTCTTGAATATCTTTCGTATTCTTTTTGCCAACATCCTTAATTCTTCTGTTAATGCGGAGAACCGACGACAACAACTCGGTCTCGCGACATAGATGCGTCCGAGTAAAATAAAAAATTCTTCAACGAAAACCTCCATTAATTTATTATCACTCAACTAGTGACGACAACGAGCTCAATGAGGAACGAAAACGTCTAGTATGACAAAGCATTTGAACGTGTTCAAAAAACGGACTGCAGATGCTACCAAAGTTCTTAACCGAAAAGGCAGAGGTATCCGGTCATAGAACTGAAATGAAAAAATTAAATTCACGAGATTTTATAAAAGTGGAAAACCAGACGTAAACAACGAACTGAATTGGGAATGACTAGGGCAGGTGGAAAATATTTTACGTGTTTAGGTGGAATTCTTCATTATGATGGCAGATTTATCAATGGGATCAGAGAGAAAGAGAATAGGATAACTTTAAGAAACGACGAGAGTGAATGAATGGTAGTTTTAATAAAGATATTTAAAAAGATTTTTAAACAACTTTGCTATAAAGGCTATCATTGTATGGGTGTAAGAGGTGGACCGTGAGGGAAAAAGACGCAAGCAGCTTAGAGGATTTTGAGATGTAGGTATGTCGTAGATTGGAGAAAATTAGTTAGACTGAGAGGAAAACAAATGAGTTAGTTTTAATTACAGTGGAAGAAGAGAGGAACTTAATTAGCATTATAAGGGATAGAAGAAATGGGTGGCTCAGCCTGAGTCTATAGCCAGCTGAAAGGAGTCACAGAAGGGAGGACGCGAGGAAAGAGGTAACGAAATGGGAAGAGAAAATGAATATTGAACATTAATAAAAGGAATGTAAGATGAAATGAAAAACATAGGATAATAATTATTTCACTGGGCGAACGAGGGAGTAAAAGCGACAAAGTTGACCGTGTCGTAATGGGAAAAAATTCCCAAATAAACTGGTTCCTCCGCCACTTAAATTTGAGAATTATTGGTTAAGATTCATGGAAAATAACACGCTGACGTAATTTATTTATAGCTCCTGCCTCATGTTTTTTCCTCTGGAGCGATATTTCTTTCGTTGATCACCCGGTGCTACGCAACGACGTCCGAGGTGCGAAGAACTTTTAACTTCTCAATTTTCGAGCAGTCTCAAAAAGCTTTCTTTCCCATTCATTAAAAATCCGTTCCTAAACCAATATACTCGTATATTTTCTCGAACATCGACACTTACATCCAATCTAGCGGTACGTCACGTAGATCACAGGGTGAAAGCGGCTTCAGGCGAGAAATAAACCGTAATAGGCCACACGGGAGTTCTGTAATATTCTTTCGCTATACGAGTGCCTACCCGACAGGAAAGGTCCGGACAGGTAGGTAAAACATTTAAAAGTGGATTTTCCAGATGTTCGACATTACGTAAGACCGGCTTTATATGTGAATGGATCTGAGAATCTTCCATGTAGGCCGATGCGTGAATGAGGATAAAGCTCGCATTTAGAACGTTCAAAATTATTCATATACAAGCCATACTCAAAACATTTCGATTTATTAATATATCGTCCTTGCTTAAGTATTATAATAAGTGGACATTAAGAAAACTGAAGGAATAACCTCTTTTCCTACACAAATGAAACGAAGAAGTATAACTTTGTATAAAAGTTCCACTTTAATAATAAAAGCGCGGAAAAATAATGTCGAACGTTTCAGGAATACCAACTATTTCAGTAAAATAAATATTCCGGTGATTATATGACCAATAGTGTATTGTTGATATATTGAAATTCTAGAACTGTTAGTTATTTATATTCTATTATTTTGTTATAATGTCCGATGTAAAATACCTGAGTTGTGCCTTCGGAATTAATAAAAATGATATAGCGAGGTGTTTGTATGACCACGACCGTGGCGGCATTAAAATAACGACCTACTTTTAGGATTCCTACCTATTGGAGACACAGTGGCTATACTTTTACGCTCGAATCCCCCCCATGCCCCATTTCTAACAAATAAATCTTCTGGAAAACCATTCTTTCCCATCAAAATAACGTCAAGCAATACAGCCGACTCATTTCCAAGTTTAATGTAAATTTGAAAGCGAAAACACGGACGAGAACATCACTCGATCCAAAATGAAAGAAAAACTTCAATATAGGGAAACACGAATGACATTTATGTGCAACACTTTCACGCAACCATTGAAAAGCAAGGTTTAATTTACACCAAACTAAAAAAGTACTCGACCGCTGTCTGAAAAATACTGATTAATAAATAATAACAACCAAACAACAAGGAAAGGAAAAAAAACAGCAGACAAAAAATAAAGTCGAGAAAATAAGTCTCGCTGACCAGGGCTACTAATGATGGTATCATGCGAAATACGTATTCAGGCAACTTTTTCCACAGAACGTGTCTGTTTATGCTCTTCGCGTGCTTGTGCCAAGGGTCTCTGGCATGGAATAACGCCCCTAAAGCAAGAGTGCATGAGATCGAGAATTTCAGTGGTTAGCGAAGAGTAACTTACCCTAAATCGATGTGACTGCAAGAATATCCATGAGTACACATGGTTTCAAATAATCTTTTCTCGATTCCGTAGAGTTAAAACCATATGCAACTACACTCACCCCTCGAAATGCACAGTTTCGCTCAGGGTTCAAAAAATAAAACTAAAACCTAGCCACGTGACAATCTCCAATCGCCCGCTATTCATTTCGTGGTGGGTTAGGCTAAAAATCTACTCGCCACAGTCCTTTTAACTCGCCCGTGTCGAATGAGCGAGCGTATTTCTGGATTCCGGTTTCGCTTTACACGTTTTCGGTTTACATTCATGAAGATTTAAAAGTTATTTGCAAAAAACAAAATATGATTAGAGTAAACATCCACTTCCGGTTGAGCGATTGTTGCCAAAACCAAATCGGCTCTTCATTATATAGTACTCATTCCAAATATAAAATTTGGCATTGATACAAGTGCAAGTTTTTGAGTTAGAGCGCCCACAAAATTCTAAGACATACAAACCGACCGAAAGACTAACAGACATCATCGAGAAAATAGTTCAAACGTGTTCAGAGGACCTTAAAACATGCATTTCCGTTGAAATCTCGAATTCGTTTTTTTCCTGAAAACAATACTTTCTCTATATTTCGTATACGGAGAACGTAAAAAGGGAACAATGTTGAAATCAATACGATTGAACCGTTAAATGTCGACCTCAAGGTGTAACCACACGTAATCCTATGAGAAAGCCTACCTCGCTTTGCACGGTTTCGCATTCAGGGAAAGCATGTACCGCGTAAAGCAAGGGAAGGTTTTGTTAATTTTAAACAGAACCACGAAAGAAACCTTCAATTTAAATGCACTCCATGCATACATGATATGTTAAACCGCTTCGACGTACTTGTACAGGCAGATACAAAATTTCGAATCGACAAACGAGGACTAAATATCCGGAGAGAATGAACGAAATCCCACGGAACGGCAGAGAGATTTTGGAACAGGCAAGAAGATACCCGTAACGCAAAACGTGTTCAGTCAATGAACCGCGGAGGTTGGAGAGAGAGATTATAACAAAAGAGAGCCGAAAATCTGAGAGACAGGGAACGGCGGAGGGTCTTAGCCGTGATCCCAGAAAGGAGTTAAGGAAACCAGAGGGGAAGAAAATGGGATAAAAAGACTCGAGGAAAAAATGAAACTCTCGCAAAGCAGAGAGAGAGAGAGAATCTTTACTTTCCTCGGATTAGGAGAGGAAAAACCTCCCTTTAGCGGCTGAACTATCCATAAATACGAGTAAAAGACTCGGACAGAATATGAATCAGCAAGTAGAGATTTTCGCAACTTTCCCAAAAGAAGTAGGTCGAGAAGAAATGTATCGCGTGAGGAAACCGTTAAAAAAACTTTGTTCTTTCTTTCACGCATAAAACTTTGGTGTTTAAAAAAGAAATATAGCTGCCCTTAAAGAGTGGCGCAATTCTTATCGCCGAGATTTTTACTACCAGAAAAACTGCATTGTTTGAACGCGGTAAACTCCCGATTAACCGGAATTTAGACCAACCAGAAATTTATAACTTCAAAGTTTGCTAACTGCATTAAATGCTTATACATTCACGGTATTACAATGTCTTATACTTAAGCTACGAATATTTAAATGTTTTTACTTTATCTTCATTTTTAACTTTTTTTTCAATTGTCTATGCGTTCGGTTTGTCAGTCAGTCTGACTGACGGGCTGACTCCTAAATGAAAGCAGATTAAGTCTTTTCTTTTTCGCCTATCGATGTAGTATTCTGTCTCGTTCAGCACGTTTTCTTGTGTAGGTCCGTATAAATTTCTTTATGAATAATTCGCCATATACCTTTTGCTTCAGCTGCTCATTCCTTAACAGTAACTTAATTGTTTTCATTTATGTTCAGGGTGGATAATGATACACATAAATTTTCACATCAATCAATTGGAATATTCGATTAAACCGAACAGGCTCGGTCCCGAGGTATAATGTAAAACGAGAGGTTACGGTAAAATGGTCACATTTTTTTAAACTCTACCATAACGTACAAAGCTAATCCCAGAAAACAATTTTCGTTGACCTTTGGTTTTAAGCGACGCGTGAGATGACGTCACCGGCAATATTATGAACACCCGACATTAACCCACATACCTCGATAAAAGCGCCATTAAAAAACTAGATATAAAACATTACTTGCGGCAAAACTCTTCGCACTGTACATCAACCCGAATTTATTTCATTCCAAATAACTCGAAGTACTGAAACACCATGACTTTTTTTGTTTTAACGTCTTTTCTAATGGGGCCTGATGTGTTCATTCATACAGTCCTCATCTTTTAACCCCCTCCAGTTCTAAAAAACCGGGGAACTTTAAAATGACTGTTTTCCACACAAATATTTTTTCCTAAGATTTATAAAAAGAAACAAACATAGGTAACGCTCCTCCGGGACTTAATGACTGTCCTAACTCCTTCATCTTCTAAAAAATTACTCGCTGGGTAATATGAGAAAAACAGAACTCAAAGAGGGTATGCATTACCGCCCGGGCAGGTCTTGATTAAGACCGACGCTACCCATGTACAACAGCCCCCCAGACCTCTCCCAGGGATGAAGAAGAAGGGATGGCCCACGCTCCTAATTGATAATTTGACCCATGTTATTACCGAATGCGTATAGAGAGAAGGGTTGCCAACTCGTGAGGAGTTGAGTCCGGGAGATTTCCGCTCCATGAGAAGGAAATTTCGGGAAACAGTAATTTTTCTGCTTCATACCAATAAATTGAGCGCAAAAGAAGTGGAATTTGGAAGATATTTTCGGAAAGTTTTTCAGAATGAAACTAAACACTATCTAGTTTCATTTTCTTACATAGCAATTACCCAATGCAGTGATTTAAATTACTTAGTCGATTTTTTAAAGTTCGTTCGAAAATTTCGGGGGTACTGACCCCAAGATCTCCCTCACCCTACGCCCATGTCGTTTAGTATTGCCATTAACAAATTTGTTATTAATAAAATAATTATAAACAAAATGAGGAGTCGAAAATTCATAACAACAAAGAGTTTTCCAACATTCATCACAGGAAATCCTTCATTTAATCAAGTTCATAAGTGCGCCAATGGAACGTAAGGAACGAATCCTTCGTATCGTTCTGGTTGCGGAACGATACGAAAAGGAACGAATCCACAAAAAGAACGACAATGCCCATCACTATTTATAAGTGAAAACGGGAGAAAAGGGCCTAAATCCGGAAGTTGGGAGAATTTCTGGAATTTTGCCCGTCGATCCGGGAGGGTTGGCAATCCTAATGGAGAGAGAGAGAGAGAGAGAGAGTCGCAATTGATGCAGGAAAAGAAGACGTGAACGCTCTTATATAGCTGGCGCCCGAAGACTTGGATCTTCTTCGGTGGTCTGACGCCATTTTAAATTGCTTCATCCGCGGGGAAAAACAATTTTCTGAAATCTGTCGGGTTCGCCAAAGCGCAGAAAAAGTGGGTGGCTTAAGTATAAAAGTGGGACTCATAATCAGTCGAATAAAACAGTGTGGCTCGGAACGGTAAAACATGTTCACTCAAAAAAGGTAAGAGCGTCATAGGATTCTCATTGGTCGAGAAGAAATTTGGGCAAGTATTGGCACCCAAGAAAATCCGAAAAGAAAAATAGAGACATGCTACGTAGATGTCGTCGCCTTGGGAGGAAGGTTAACGTTTATCAAATAGAGGACAACGCGGGCAACAAAGTTATGCATTCCTATATTTGACATAAAACCATCTACGGCAGAAGTTAGTAATAAGATTTCGCATTAAAAAGAAATATAATACAATTGTTTGCGCTCTATTAAACGAGAATTAATATTCATTCAACTATCGAGGCTTTTCCGTAAAAGACTCTTTTCAGTAAATTACAATGTATTTCCATCGACCAAAACGTCTTATTATCGTTCACGGGAAGAACACAGAAATACGAGATTTGCATACCGTTTAATTGAAATGAGGTAACAATGGGAAAAGGTCCCCATTTAAGAGTTTTAAATGATGGTCCGACGAGCCTTTGTATCATTTAGCATTCTCTCGGGCGACCGGATGATTTACGGAGCTTCTCCCGCAACATTTTAATTAAAATAACCGGTTTTCGGGAAAATCGAGTCTCGAAGAGAGAAAAAAACGAGTAATTTATGGTACGGCGGCTCTCCCTGCCGATTTTTAAAACGGAAGATGATGAACTTATGCGCAAAAACGACCGCGTAAACCGCTCGATAAACGACTGAGAACCATAAATCTGGCGAAATATAAGCCGTGCATCATTATAATGACGATATAAAAAAGATTCGCCTTCGCCCTTTCCTCGCGCATAATCGATTCTCGAACAGACCTCAACACCTTCAAATATACGTAAATGTGTCGCGAGAGTAACTCGAAGATGCCATCGATCCATCGCGGTGTTTTTTCCGCGGTGAAAATAACCAGCCGATAAAAAATAAAATAATAGTTTTAAATTTTTAATCTCATAACGAAATAAATCAATCGTAACGCCATTATTAAGTGTGTAACGTATTAATTTCGACGAATAGTTTTTTAAACATATGATTTAGTATCTAGACATTTGATCGCTAGATGATTTATATTCAAAGTAAGCACAAGGGATCTGGAGAATAACATGGTAGTTTGTAACTGCGTCGCGATGGACTTAAAGAAAGGCAAATAAAGCAATCCGAAGCGGTGTTTTAAACATATAAAGCCATTTTATGCTCGCGGAAAACGCGATTTCCGATTCAGTTTTCGTCACAATACCCGTCAAGTCAGCATGAAAAAGGCAAAGAATGACTTACGCTATGGATGTTAAGAAGAATTTAAAATCAAATAGATCGAAATTTCTTTTAACAAAACTTTCCACGGTTTCCGCATCATTACCTACAATGATGGACGTGATAAAAATTTCAATTTCAACAATGGGGAAGATAACGAAATCCATGAAAAGAATCACGGAGAAATTTCAATTAAGCATAGATACGGTAACTCGTGACCACATCCGGATTTTGAAACCTCAATCGCAAGGACAATTACACGCGTGACAGATTATTGCTTTTACTCGGGAGTGATTGATTCGTTTTATCTCCCTGTTACAACTACATCCATTTGTGAAATGCATACGTATTTTTCAAATTAACTTACAGAGTACTAATTAATCCTTACCCGTTGTTAATAGACAGTAAAAGTAAATAATAAAAAATAAATAAATACTACTCAATCATAAAGTTAAAGAGATGTGTCGATTTACTGATTAGCAAACTAATCAATGAAGAAAGTTAAAACTCCAGCCAAAAACAAGTGGTATTAGCCCAATGCATTTCGCCCACTAATTGGGCATTTTCAAGGGCGACGTTCCTTCGACAGCGACCAAAGTCGACTGTGCCGGAGTGGAGAGACCAAGGGTGGAGAAAGAACGAAAGGCAAAAGAAAGACGAAAAGCACGGAAGGAGTAAGAACAAAAGAAAAACGAAAAAAACAGAGGCGCGTGTGTATTATCTCTGGTCAATAAGTCTGTAAAGTGTCTTGTTGAAGTCAGTGTCACTGTTCATCAATGTATCTCGATTCTTGTAAATGTGAAGGTTTTCTAGGGAATTTAAAGAACTATTAGATGAGATTACCAGTTGTAAGTCCTTTAATTGAATGCTGTGGCCGGTTTCGAAAATGTGATTAGCGACACTGGTTTTCTCAAATCGGTTGTATTTATAGTGGGCTAAGTGTTCCTTAAAGCGAGTGACCAGCTTTCTCCTAGTTTGGCCTATGTACTGTTTGGGGCAATGCGAGCATTGAATTTTGTAAATTTCTGACTTGTCTAAAATTTCCGTTTTGTCTTTTGTGTTGCCCAGAGAATTTTTCAAACTGTGTTGACTCTTGTAAGCTATTGTAAAATCCTTTTTCCTGAAAGTTCTGTCCGAACCCCTATTAAGTGAAGGAAAATAAGGCAATTTAATATATTTGTTTTCTTTTTTATTATCTTTATTTGCACCTTCCTTAACATTAAAACGAATTCGATAAATAAGATAACACTAATAGCCATAAAACTATTTCTAAGTGCTTCATGGATAATCAAGTTATGAATGAATGAATTCCAGTCAAAATGATAGTTCGGTAATTTACTTCTTGAGTAAATGTTGACTACTTAAAAAAAAGATGAGACATCATCGACAGATTACCACAAGCTTCAACTGATGTAATAACCGACGGGAATAATCGACTTACTGTAAAATTACCACATTGAATCACTTAAAACATTGTAATATATCTTTTGAACTATAATAGCACCCACGTTTCCAGCATAAAAAATTCATAATAGTACTTAAAGACCTACGATTCATAGTTGTCTACAAATACGCCAAAATGAATACCAGAAATATATGATAAAATATTCAACAGTATTTTTTTCAGGAAAAATATTACATGGAGTTTTTAGAGCACGATAGTTACATTTGTACACATCATACACGATTAAAACTGGTTTCCAAGATTTTTTATGCATTACTGTTGGAAGGAAAAGGTGATAAAAGCATTGAATCCGTAAGCAAATACAATAATGTCTATCACTATATTTACAGTTTGCTGACAGTAATCCGTCCATTCCGAAATTAAACTTTCACGAAATAAAAAAATTCATGTTACCACCTTACAACTGTCCGACAAAAACTTTCATCTCCGACAGAGGTATTAACCTCATTCATCCCAATCTCCAAAGCTCCTTTATGCCCCATTTGACCGAAATCCCACACGTGCAACAATCGACTGGCTAAAAAAACTACCATTTCCCCTCTCTCTCTTCAACACACGTAAAAACGACCAGATAAATCCAACGCTTCTCCCTCAAAAAACCCCGAGTTGCGTACCTCGAGATCACACTACACGCATATGGAGTGTGCAACGAGGCGACACTGCATTTGGAAGGGACACAGCGGGGAGGAGAAAAGGAGTGAGGCCGGGGTTGTACGTTTTGTATGTATATGAGTCAGCGCATTGTGAAATGCAACGAGCCGGCTGTTGAGAGGGGGAGAGAACTCGGGTCGGTGAGAGGGGAGACCCGGAGAGAGCGAAAGGGAGAAGGGAAAGGGAGAGAGAGAGGGAGAAGGGAGAGAGAGAGAGAGAGGGAGAAGGGAAAGGGAGAGATAGAGAGAGGGAGAAGGGAAAGGGAGAAAGGGAGAAGGGAAAGGGAGAAAGGGAGGAGGGAAAGGGAGGAGGGAAAGGGAGAGAGGGAAAGGGAGGAGGGAAAGGGAGAGAGGGAGGAGGGAAAGGGAGAGAGGGAGGAGGGAAAGGGAGAGAGGGAGGAGGGAAAGGGAGAGAGGGAGGCGGGATAGGGAGAGAGGGAGGAGGGAAAGGGAGAGAGAGAGAGAGAGAGAAGGAAAAGGGAGAGAGTGACGGGAAAGATAGAGATAGAAGGGTGAGAGAAATAGAAGGGTGAGAGAGAGAGAAGGATAAGGGAGAGAGAAAGAAGGATAAGGGAGAGAGAAGGGAAAGGGCGAGAGATGGGGGAGGGAGACGGGAGAAAAATGGGGTCTGTCGAGAGGGGCAAGAAATAAAAAGAACAGGATAGAGAAAAGAGAGTGGGGGCGGGAGGGGAGAGAGTGGAATAAGAGGCAAAGAGTGAGGAAGTTGGAGAGGGCATGGGGTGAGTACAGCACACACATACAGCGATGCCCAAAGGAGAGGGATCGAGCAAGGCAGGATAGTCAGCCGCCGCCGCGAATGTTCGATTGGGGTCACCCGTAGGAGTTTATCGAGAGGTGAGACGGAGAGTGAAAGACGAACGAGAAGAGAGAGAGAGAGAGAGAGAGAGAGAGAGAGAGAGAGAGACGGTTGAAGAAAGCTACAAAGACGCCAAGAGTAGTAGAAGACATGATTGTAGAGTCAAATGCACCTCGAGAATGGAGGAGTGAAAGGATAAAATAAAAAAGGGAGACCCACGCCATCAACTCCCTGAAAAAGGGATCTGAGGGGAAAATGAGGTCTTGTGAGAAAGAGTAAGGAAAAGGGCAAGGAAAATAAGAAAAATAGCTCAAATATTTCACGCGAGAGGCGAGGAGAGAGAGAGGAAAGAGACTGGCAGCAGTTTGGCACGGATGAGGTGGAGAGTAAGACAGATAGACGGAGAACAATGGAAGTACCGAGACAACTTCATTCAAAAGAGGCCATGTGAACCGAGATTGGTACATAGAATGAAAGGGGGGCAGCACACACGCGGAGCAGAATCATTTTAGCTACGGGGGCGGGAGGAAGGCGGTGAATTGGGGTAGATGCAAGGGAAGGGTTTGCAACAAGCGAGGACGTATGTAGGTACGTTAAGGAAAGGAGAGGAGGCGATTGTCTTTCCCTTCGGGTTGGGAGTAAGAAGTGAATTATGGGCGTGGCGTTGACAGAGAGAGCGAAGGGTGTGGACGAGAAGGAAGTTAGGAGAGAGATAAGGGATGTATTCGGAGCATGATCTCTCGGTAAAGACACGGAAGCCACGAATACACGTCTGCCCTAATCATTTCATTCAGCAGGTAATGGCATAATTAGTGCGGCTATGGATTTTGCCTTTTGCCCCCCTCGGGCGTCGCATTACCCGCGGAGATGAAACTTGCTTCGGCGCACGAAAGCGTAACTGGCGACCTCGATCACAATTCGTCATTATCGCGAGGAGGATGAGTTAGGAAATTATTTACCGTAAGGCTTGTGTGGAGTAAATGAATTATTCAACTCCCATGGCCATGAGTAAACCATATTCGCTTATCAACAACAGAGAAACCGACTTCGGTGATAATTTACCTATTGTTGATTGTAATGAAAAACAAGATGATCCAAACGGAACTTATGATATCTACTTTCCTCATAATTATTTATTTAATACTTATATTGACTTTAATAGCTTTAAAATCAACGCGGATTGGTTGCTCTTTGTGTTCCCAAATTTCATAGTTTAGCGTTATCAAATATTACAAATACATTCGAAAGGAAAACTAAATTGATCACGCGTATTTGTGTAGGTGGTAGCTCATGAACACTTTGGCTCCAAGTTGAACAGTGGTAGAAAACTCCTTCAGCCAAAAATTATAGGATAAGCCCTATGCATTTCGCCCACTAAGTGGACATCTTCAGGGGAGAACCTGCCTTGGCAGTGAACAGAGTTCAACTGCGACGAAATCAGAAGAAAAGTTTATAACGAAGACGAAAACTAATAACACGATTCAAAGAACACTTAGCCCATTACAAACACAATCGTTTCGAGAAATCAAGCGTAGCCACTCATATCCTCGAAACTGGACACAGTATGCACATAGAGGATTTAACCTTGTTAACTTCAGCCAACCATTCACTTAACTCTTTAGAAAATCTGCATATCTATAAAAACAGAAACAATCTCATGAACACAGATACTGATTTTAACAAAACTTTATATAAATTGACCGAACTTAACAATACTGACGCACAAAATTCTTTTCGTTCCTCAAATGTTTTTCGGTCTTCGTTATAAACTTTTCTTCTAATTTCGTCGCAGTTGAACTCTGTTTACTGCCAAGGCAGGTTCTCCCCTGAAGATGTCCACTTAGTGGGCGAAATGCATAGGGCTTATCCTATAATTTTTGGCTGAAGGAGTTTTCTACCACTGTTCGCGTATTTGTGTGACAAAAATAACGCGTGTATGTACATATTATACTAGTGTATTTCCCGTCATATGACGGGTGTCAGTTCCTATATTGTGACGTGCGGTAGAAGCGTCCGCCGTTGCTCTTTTGTTTTTGCGACATGTCGCTAGTGGCGGAGACCAGATATAAGGCCGTGGCTCTACGGCCGGGGGGTCAGGAGTCGGAAGTCGAGAGTTCAGGTATCAGCGGTCAGTCGTGGGTCTTTGGCCACGAATTCCGAGTGCAGGCAGAATTACTCCCCATCCCCTCTCTTTCTTATCTCTACCTCATTCTCCTTTTTCTCTTACCTGCACTGGCGACCAGCGGGTCTCCCTCCTACGCCGGCGAATCCCTCCCCGCCGCCCCTGAAGTGCCGGGGAACATTACAATATGGTTGAAAAACCCGAGGTAAGACTGGCAATCCTACTGAAACCATACATCTAAAGTAGTCATAACTCATTATTATGGACAATCACAAAATTTGTTTATTAATTGCCAAGAATTTCACTGGAGACAACATTTCTTGTGAAATATTTTAAGTTATTACAAACATTTCCCCGAGTTGCGGTCTCATATATATAAACTTTTATATATCTACCATAAATATTTTGAAGAATTTGTTTGTGCATTTATAACGCAACAATTACAGAACGTAGAAGCAAGAAAAAGGTGTAATTTTAACCGTCATAAAAGGTTAAGCAAAATGGTAAGGATTTTAAAGCGATTGGAACTACATTTTTTTTAAATGTTTCTCTTTTAATTTTTTCATTTAAATAACACGGGAGTGAGCGTATTATTAGATTAACAATCTACGTGACAACCGTTATATACAATATCTTATATTAAGTAAAATAAATAATATATACCTAATATAAACTACAGTGTGGAAGAAAGAAACAATAAGGTTATTCAAAGAAAGACAATCACCAAAATACTATAAATTTGCCTAATCCTTTCAAAAGGTAAGTGGAAGAGTTTTAATGTGAAATTTTAAGTGCTTTCGTTCTCTAAAAACTTTTTATGTATGTATGTATTTATATTGAAAATGAATAAAGTGAAAGATATCTCAGAAGGTACAATAAGAAAACTTCTATAAAAACTCTTTAATTTAGACCAAAATTGATAATCGTTAACTCTTTCTCCCTTGAACATCTATATGTACATTTTGCTTTCCTTTCAATTTAATATTTGTATGCATCAATTAAGCCAATTGAATTTATGACATTATAAAAACACTTTCAATGTCGGACTAACACACTTTTTATAGCCTAAATGAATTTCAAAGTCTGAGAATTCATTTTGTTTCGTAGGTTAGACTTTAAAATATGCACGTGACAAATTAGACTCACCAGCCTTTGCATGGGATAATGTATGGTTAAGCTAAATTTGGTTGTATTTCTACCGGTTGCATTCCTAGAACCAAGAATGTAATGTTTTTGAGAGACATGACCACATAATATCGGGCAGCTTCTTCCACTGGAACTTAATTCGAGTCAAATAATGATATTTTAAAAGTGATTCCATCGATTATTCATTATGATTACTTGATAATACATTAAAGTCGCGAAATTTGTCGGTAAATGTGAATTAAATCTATCTATTATATATTTTAAATAGTTTGTTGGTTTGTGCAAAAAGAAAGTCATACTTCCTGAATAGCTGCAGATACCAAATTTTGAATAAACAATCCAACCACTGAAATTAGCTGGATGCGCAAATTTTTACAGCGAAATATTTTAGGTAAAAGGTTTAAATTATTATTTTCGTTTATCACGGGATTCATTTATTGATGAGCGTCATTATGCAAGACAGGCGAGTGCAAGAGCAAAAGAAACCAATGACCAAAGGGATTTATGACCTCAAGAACAAAGAAAGTGAAAGATATCACATAAGGTACTATATGAAAACTTCTATAACATTTTTTAAATTTCAACTAAAATATAATCTTTAACTTCTTCCTTCCTTAAAAACCAATACGTACACTTTGCTTTCTCTTCAACTGAACATTTGTATGGATCAATTAAGCTAATTATAGATTATATTAACACTTTCCATGTCATACCATCACACTTTTTATCGCCAAATTCGATTTCAAAGTCCGGGAACTCATTTTGTTTCGTAGTTTGACTTTAAAATATTTACGTGACAAATTAGACCCACAAAATCAGCCTTTGCATAGGATAATGTATGGTTAAGCTAAATTTTAATATATCTTCAAACGTGTTTCCACCGGTTTCATCCCTCGAGCTTGCAATTCCTGCTCAAGATTGTAATGTTTTTGAGATTCATGACCATATAATATGATAGTTTCTTTCACTAAGGAAATAAATTTGAGTGAAATAACTATATTTTAAAAGTGATTCCATCGATTGTGTATTATGATTATTTGATAAAAGATACAGTCGCCAAATTTCTCGATAAAGGATGCGAGAAAAATATATTTATTTGAGGAAAAGATGTGAAGACAATAAATATTGGATACCATTAAATATTACAATAAAAATTAGGTGGCTTAGTTTCATTACTTGGTTTTATTCTCAAATCTTACTCAATATTTTTTTTTTTACTTAAAAACCCGAGCAACGCCGGGTAATTTCGGCTAGTTGCTTATATTTCTTGACGGGTAAGAGTTACGTAGAGCTGCCCATGCGCAAAAACAGGTTCATTTAAATAAATCCCCACATAATGCCATTGTGATTTGTTTACTGTTATCACAAATTCTGGAATAACGGGAAACTGTTTTCTTTTGATAATAAACGAAAGTTGTGTCACTTGGTGCCAAATCGATCCTTGGCAAAAATACGCGATCTCCTTTATTTATGCCTGTTATAATCTCAGCAACCAAGAAGTTTACATATAATTTTTTAATTATTAATCTAATACCATTGCACAATCCTTCCCTCCCTCTCCTTTCTACCACCCTCTCTCATTTCCTCCTGTCCCAATCCATAGCTCTCCCTCTTTTTCTCCGTCTCACTCTTTATCTCTTTCCACCCGTCCTTTTCTAATTCTATACCTCCCTTACTCTATATGTACCTTCCATTCTATATCCCTTCCTTCCTATCTCCCTCCCCACATCCCCCTCTCTCTTACTGTACATCTATACTATAGTCGTTTAGATAAGCAAAAGATTTCAAACTAAATCTCAGTCCCATTAGGATTACGTAGTATCGCAAAAAAACCTATGTTAATTTAAGGCAATATATTACACGTAAGTGGGATGAGACAACAACAGAATCTCGAAGTTTAACAATGACGTGGTCGGAAAGGCAACAACCCGTTTAAAAGTCGATATTTTCCTAAAATATGTGATTGAAATGTTTAATATGAGAGATTTAGAAAGGTAGACGGAAAAAGATGAATAGAATAAGAAACTTCATTAATATTCCTGAAACAGTTTAAATTCGAAGATCGCACGTCAATTTTTTATTATTTTAATTTCCAAAAGAATAAAAGTCTAAACTTTAAAAAGTCGCTTTTTACATGTTATCTTACGGGAAATGGAAATCGCCCCCCTGGAGTCGAACCCGAGTCTTTTTTCGTCATTTAATTTTTATATCTGAATCAAACATTCCTGCGAAATTTCAACCTTCCACCTAATTGGGAAGTTTGTTAAAACGCGTTAAAAAGTGCCGTCGATGACGTCAGTGTTACACACAGAACTGGAAAACCATAGGTAACACTAGTATTTACCGAATCCGAGTCCAACAATAGTAGTTGCAATGGCAATACTCTAGTAATGAGTGATAAAAACGGCAAAAACGTGTATTTACGCGAAATTCGAAGAAATACGATCGACAAAATTCTACGATAAAAATTAGAATCTCCATTCCTTTCGACAGAGAAAAGTACAAATTCCGCTCCGATATTACAACTCTAAGGCGCGGAAGAAAATTGCCCTGCACGATGGATTTCAGATTTTCAAACTTCGCAACAAAAACTATCATCGGGAGCTCGGTCCCAGTAGCAACAAGTGTCGTGAAAATCAGTCTATTGGTTCAAATGTTAATAGACAGACACGAGAATACTATCAGCCTATTTCCATTCTGGAAAGTAGGCTAATTAATAATGTGACGAACCACCAAGGGCAGCCAAGTTTTATATAAATAAAAGTATTTACTTAATATTAATGGGCTATTCTATCCATTAATGCATTGCCGATATCGGTTAACATTCAGATAATGCTCATATTTTTCTGCATCGTATCACCATCGAAAATCCAGTAATCACATTGTCTTGGCAATTACAAACGGGTTAAAAATAACTCACCCAGAAGCGAATATTGTTTTCTGATTACCATAACTACATTTTTACAATTCGAACGTGAATTTTGACAGGAAATATTCCTTAAGAGAAGCGTTTAATATCAGTAGTCGTTACAAAAGATTAAGTTTAATTCTTAAGCAATGAAGCTTACAGTATTTTTTTAATGTCTACGCTTCATCCGCGAAGTAACATAACTCGCGTATAGTCGATTAGTTTAACGTTGAAAACCTCTGCTCTAACTGCTTTTGGATAGTAAATGTAGACTAATAGCATCATAGCTGAATAAAGTCAAGCGATACATAAGATACGGGACTGTAGAAGATAACATTTAATTAGTCCATCTCCTATTTTCTGCATTCTACGGGCACTAATTATTACAGAAGCGAGCATGGTAGAGATGATGAGATTAGCAACGTTTCGCGTAACAACTTTCAATGATGCATCAGGCTACGGAGGATATCTGTTAACTGTAGCACGCATTACAGATAATTCGTAGTCGTGCACGTAAGGATTAATATACTTCTATGCATTTCATCTAAGCTACTTCAAGTCATCCTCTCATTCCTGCATACTTCTAATAAGTCGCCCATTACCCAGTTCCATCTCCATTACTTGTAGCTTAACTACCGCGAATCATTCAACGTCCTCTGATAAAATTCCCTTCCCTGTTAATATAAAAATCTTATTATCAGCAGTGTGGGACGTATCTCTTACCAAAACACTTTAACTTCCTGAAGTCGAACTTCAGTAACTCTTAGTTTTGATAAATAAAAAAACCACTTCCAACATAACAGTAATGCTCCACACAGCTTATTTTCTTTAGATAGTCATCTAAGCTTCCTTCCAAAGTTCGAATTAAAAAGTTTGAATTGGATATCCAATTATTAATACTTATCATCCGCGATCAGTTCTTTTTGTCGATTCTACGCCACACCCACATCAACAAAGCTTCTAATATACGATGCCCAATTTTCCTCTCGGTAAAAATCTCAAACCTTGACAACGTAACTCTCAATAACAAGGTTTTGCTCGCAACACCAAATTGAGATCTACGTTAATCTCTCGGTCGCACGTTAAACTATTTGTGGATAGATGACAACCAACCAAAATTCAGAGGTTCCATCCGCGCACGTCAACACGTAAACACAATTCCATCGGACGGCATACCACCACTCTTAAATCACTCTAGGCGCTCCCAAAGGACAGGAATCGTGGTGTATAGATGGAGTTACGTGGCTTAATTCAAGGTTTCGACCCCCGGATTTACGATGAATCACACCGTAATCCGAAGGCGTCCCCCCGAGGGATCGTAAAGTGCATTTTTATGCAACTCCCTTCCATAGTGAGGTCAAAGAGGCAGGAGGAGAGAGAGAGAGAGAATTAGAGAAATAGCAAATTACTCGTGGTTAGCGGAAGCCAAAATGAATGCGTTTACGAACAGGGCATCGACGTTGCACTGAGAATGGTCCAGAAGAGAGAAACATTCTTACTCCACGGTTTGTTCAGCTCTCCTGGTTTCCATCACCAATCTTCGATCCCTTTTCCGCTCCCAAGTCTCGGGAAGAGGGAACCTCAGGCACCGGCTCTTTTCTGACTCGTCAAAGCGAAAAGGATAATCTGGGATGAGGGCCCCATTCGATTGCACTAAGGCGAGCGATACGATGGGAACACAATGGTAAGGAAATGAATGCAAAAGGAAATCTAACGAGGAGAGGAGCGCCAGCGAATGGAGGCGAAGAAGTGGGTGGATGGGCGGTTTCGAAAGTTGAATCGAAGGAGAAAAGAGGACTTCTCCTTTCTCGGGCAATGCGACGCATTTGTGTATGCGGCGAAATACGTTGCGAGTTGATTACCCGCTAGTATCAAGGACGCTACTATTTGGACACAAAAAGCGAGTGCTGATGGTGTAGTGGTTAGGACACTGGCTGCTATTCGCCTGCTGCTTGTAAAGGCAGCGGGCACGAATGCTGCGCAATTAGGATTTTTTTCTAAGGTCGCCCGGCCCCCTGTTTGTGTGGTTTGAGGAGACTGCGTAAATTCAGCGTTCCGTCCTTCGGAAGGGACGTTAAGCCGTTGGCCCCCTTGGTGTTCTTCGTTAAGAGTAGGCTAATGCCGGCACCGGGTATCTCTTCTCCCTTACTATCCAGCTATTCATTGCACTACCTCTTAGATACCCATTGCGCGTAGGCAAGAGGTGAATCAGCCGGGAACATACACTAGTATGTGACCTATGAAGAAGTTACAAAAAGCGAGAAGGAAAATTTCCCTACTCGTACAATTTTCAGCATATTATTCGACACAATTGCAGGAATGTCAATAGCTTTGAAGGCCTGCCATAAACACATGATTTGCAAGATGGATATGATTCGTCTCATTAATATAACTCTCAGTGAAGAGAGATTCTCAATTACCAAGAGATTTCTGACGGTTAAATAAGAAAAGTTACGGTAAACATGAAATTTAATGTGGTATGAATTTCCAAAATAATATAGGGAATACTGACGGTGAAGCGCAGTAAGTTATGCACATTTTGAGTAGCTATAATGGTAAGTTAATAGAGTAGCATAAAAGTTGCTGCAAAATTGAAATCTTTCGTTGTGTGGGAAGATGCCCCAAAAAGTACCGCAAAAGAACCAAGAAATAAATACGAAATATATAGCAAGAATAACAGATGTTTAACGATGCTTACGTATAGGCACAATCACAGAGAATATAAATTAAATCTCCTTTTCATTGGCAATTAAAGTACCTATTGCTGAATAAGATATTGATGGAAATATTATTCATGCTGATATTTTGATAATGACATATAACAGCACTAGTTCATTTGCATACATTTATTATCTCAGGTTCGAAGAATGATGATTATAGGAATGCAGAAAAAATAAAAAAACGACATTTTGTGAAAGATGCGAGCGAAAAAATGAATTTGGTTCGGTATATGGAAAAATAAAGCTGCTTAGGACAAATAACGGAAATAATATGAGAAAAATAGATCTCATATCAGTATTTCTGAGATTCACGAATTGACTGCCTGAAAAAATTAACGATTTAAACTAGGGCTAATGATATTGGAAATAATCATTGATTGCACTAAGAAATAAACAAGTTTCTATGTAACAAGAGATGTATTTAAAAACTTGATTCCTGTATATGCGAAACGGCAGTAATCTGTTACTTAATGAAATGTAACCCTTTAAGACATTTTTTCATTGCAGGCTTAACGCGATTACACATAATCTAAAATCGATATAAGTAAAGGACGGATATACGACGATGGACATACGTTGTGGTTGAATTGCAAAAAAAACTTCTTTCTAACTTCATCTCTTTCTCTCAGCGTTAAATGAACCGTGGTAGCAAAATTCCTGTTCGCGTAATTTCCGCCAATATTGACCGATGGAAAAAGGGGGGAGATGAAAGAAAAGGATGAAGAAAAAACGACAGAGAAGAATGAGAAACCGGATTAAAAAATCTGATGTAGCCACCACATGACTTTCTCCATATCTGTAATATTTCTAAAAATTCCAAATAGGTTAAATATTTTAAGAAACTGCGAGAAATTTTTAGAATTCAAAAAGAACAGAAATATACTCAAACCATAGCCTTCTGATATTGGATATAGCCTCAAAGCTCCAACAATTAAGAAAAGAAAAAGGAGCGTTACTAAGACGTAACTAAGCGTCAATTGTTAACTATAGTCGTCGGTAGGTGGCATGGTGGTGTCAGCTAAAAATATAAGATATCTCTTAAACAATGCATTATATGGAAATATGTTTCAAACAATGGTTGTAGAAAATTACATTTCCTACAACATTTTTACATTTATCAAATATTAAATATTAAAGCAAATATTTCAAAATAACAGATGTGACAAGAGTAAACACCCACTTCCGGATGACCAATTTTTACCAAAAACAAATCAGATTTTCTGAGTTTTATAAAAATGTTAAATATAAAATTTTGCGTTGACCTGATTAATAGTTTTTGAGTACCCACAAAAAAGGTATCACACACACACAGACATCATCGAGAAAATGTTCAAAACGTGTTCAGGGGACCTCAAAACGTATTTCCGTTGAAATCTCGAAATCGATTTTTTTCATGAAAACAATACTTTCCCCTATACTACGTATGGAGAAAGTAAAAATTCGGAACTTAACGAACGGAGAGCCATCTATTTGTAATGTTTAAGTTTACGCTACGATTTCAGATAGGGGAAAAAAAGAACCGCGTGAACTGAAGGCGTTAACCGACACGCCACGATTCGCCACGGACAACGAATCACCATCGCGTGAAAATGGACTTGATTCCCGTTAAGATTTCCTCGGATCTCGCAAGCCCACGACGGAACCGGAGTACGGTAAAAAAATTCGATCCCGTTGTTTGTACAAAAAAAATATCTCCGCGCATTAAGGCACAATAGGCGGTTTTGCACGATTCGAAACTCGCAATCTTATCTATTACGCTCCATTATATGTATACACTTAGTTTTTGCTCAAAAGAGGTAATAAACGAAACTCACATCTTACTTCCCCTTCTTAATTCAAATCAATCCACGTGCAAATGACAAACTGGATAACGAAAAGGGTGTCCAAACCACATTCACGTTTCGTATAAAAATAAATAGCTGCGCCAGATCGAGATATTGTCACGTTCTAACTCCCAAACATTTTTAAAGGCTGTCTAAAACCGATCAACATATTTCGTGATACCCACCACCATGGGCGCCCGCAATAAGGGGCAAGAGGGGCACTTGCCCCTCCCCCTCCCCCCTTGCACTTCACAAAAATATAATCATATAATGTCACTGTCACCAAAAAATATAATTCATGTCATAATTATTCGAGCTGAATTGTGCATTTCCCGACCGTATCCAGATCGAGTATTGTTTTTTTGCAAAGCGCTGAGAGCTGAATAAGCCAAAAATAATTTTTAATAATTTTTTTAGTAATCACAATACTTACAGCTGCGATTATTTAAATAATTATTAGTTACATATACCATGACACCTGTCTACATTAAAGAACAAATCCTATAGTTGTTATGATACATCGCACCGGCCCAAAAATCTGACGCTTGAATCGGCAGTTATGGCGCCTTTTGTAATTTTTTTTAATTGTTACAGAAAAAAATTGTTTTATTAAATTTATATTTTCTTTCTCTATAGTTCGTATACGAAGAGAGTAAAAATTGAAAAATAACTTTTTAGTAACAAATATATCATTCTTCGATCAGTTTCGTTAAGATATGGGAATCCCTATGGGGATAATTTTCTCAGAAAGATTGGACTCTCTCGTAGAGAGATGCTTAGTCTTGTTTACTTTGCCCACACCCAACACCAATTTTTTGACTGCCAACAACGTGCACTTTCCTCTCTTCTTTTCCGCTGTGCAGGTAGTTCACCGCGGGAAAATCCGGACGAGTGGTAATGCTATATTTTGGGGATATCCATAATATTTGAAAACCAGCAGGATTTTATCTTCACGTCAATCGAGTTAGTGCAGTATAGAGAGAAATTTCTTTTAATGATGTGTCGTAAAGTGATTACAGACTGCGATACGAATAATATTATCCGCTTAGGTATGTAGGTTGTGCTCGAATTCGTTGACCATAAATTTATTTCTTACGTGTTTACTGAAATTAATGGACTACAGAATTTAGAAGTTCCTTAATTCGCGCTAATCTACGAAGTTAATGCGTTAATAGTTTATACAGTGCAGCACTGGCTGTAGCGAGTTAAGTAAAATGCAAAAAATGTTTTTGTTTCCATGACAGCAGTTAGTCGACATTTTTGGTGAAGCTAATATGTACACTCGTTACCAGAGAACAATATACATATGCAACAATAAGTGCCATCAAACCAGCAGAGATGAAACAAGTAGGGATGTACACGGGTTTCCCGTGGTACAGAAGTGCTTTTCATGAAATTAGCCCTACTATAATTGTATACTAATGCATTTGCTTTGAAAATAGAAAATTATTTTTTACCTTATATTGTGGTAGCCGTGTTTTTTAGATCCGTTCAAAACATGTTCATTTCGTTTTGCCAATCTACAAAAGCCATACAAAAGAAATTTCTTTGAAATCGGTTTGACGAATAACTTCGAAGTTTGTAGTTACAGAAAAATTCTAACCTTGATATTGTGGTAGCCCTGTGTAGTCGACCCAGTTGAAATATGATATTTTGGTTATTTATTTATATGAAGATTATATATACCATATTTGGTTAAAATTCATGCTGTCAGTTCTCTAGAAATACGCGTAAAAGAATTATTATTTTACTTTGTACTGTGGTAGCCCTGCTCGTTAGCTCTGATTTATACATCTTGTGTTTATTGTGGTATGTTGTACAAATCTAATATACAAACTTTAATTGAAATCCGTTCAGCCAATTCCTTCCATATCCTTAATTACTGAAAGAGTTTAAATTGTAATTGTGACATCCCTGTTTGGCTGATTCGGTCTAAATATGTTAATATGGTTTTGCATGTATGTGTACATTATAAATATTAAATTTGGTTAAAATTGATGTGGACAATTCAACACAAATGTAAAAAAGAAATTTATTTTTACTTGTATTGTGGCAGCCCTGGTTCCGATATCAATGCTCAATATTTTTATTTAGTTTTTTATGTTGCACACCTCATTTATACAAAATTTCTTTGAAATCGCTTCAGCCAGTTCCTTCCAAATTTATAATAGCCGAAAAATTTAATTTTGAAATTTTGGTACTCCTGCTTAGTCGATTCGGTCGAAATATGTCATTTTGGTCATGTATTTATGTGAAAATTCTATGTACCAAATTTGGTTGAAAACTGTTCAGCCAATTCTTCACTGATATATGCGTGCGGACGGACGGACATCACGAAGATAATAGTGCTTTTTAGCATTGACGAAAAGGACTAAAAACAGAGGCGAAGATTTCACATAATACGTACCATGACGACAAGAAGGCGCCACTGAAGACAACCGACTCAACGATATGAAAATCTTAAAAACCGTTCCAAAAAAACACACATCGCTGAACGGAGCTCGGTTCACCCATCCGACACATTAAGTTTCAATTAGCTCCCCTTAAAAAAACGGCTAAACGATTGGGTGCGGAAAAAAATATATGAACCATTAATAATGGAACATTAATAAAAAATAAAAAGAAGATATACCGCAGAGCGCGTAAAAATTATTTCCGACCCGTTTTTCCGCATCCGTTCATTTCGTGCGAATACTTCATTTTCTCCGACCCTATACTACCAGCAACGTTGACAGATTAGGTCCGACCCGGACGATGCGTCATTGCGGAGACGATAAATAAGGGCTTTTAAAAAAATAAATGAATAATAACCGCGCGTATCGACGCGAAAGCGGTCAGAGGCGGGGGAGAGGCGCTCTTCTCCCCCCTCTTGCGACCATGAATCCATAAAAAAATTAAATGAGACGTCGCCGGCGATAAATCTTTTCGTTTTAGGACTCGGCATATATGACGTCCCTCTCTTATTGAAATGAACACGACGCACGCTGAAGGAATGGAGAGGGACCGTAAAAAAAACGTCTCGCGTATCCGTTTTCGAATCTCCCGCTGTTTTAATGCATGCATCTTAACCGAGGCAGTAAATAAGCGGGATAATTTGTTTCTTTACGCCAATCGCAGAGGAGAGAAGGGCCGCCATTGCTTATGCAACGAAGGAAACGACCTTCGCATTTTGTACATACATAGTTTTTAATTGCCACCTTGAAAATCACGGCGAGACAAATTGCGCGGTGAAAAATAAACAAACTTTCGTGAATAGTTAATTATAAAATTGTGATTAAAAAAAGACGATTCGTCTTCTGTTAAATTACACTATAATCCGTACACATATGACCGAATTGGGGACGAAAATATAACGGTAATCTATGATATTATGCATGAGGGATTACTTTATCAGGGATATCGTAAAAAATGAGTAATTCGTTAATTGAACCACGCATTTCTCGTAAGAATTAATTTATTTGAGCCGCAAAAATTGAAATTTCCCTTAATATATTGTACGGAGAACAAAGGCGACAGACATTTACGGGAAGCCTAGTAATTTAGAGCGATCATGTTTAGATAAGGTGACTAGAACATTTACAGGTCACTAAAATCGCCGACTAGTACAGTAGGCACTTCCTTTATAGATTCGAATCAATTTAAACAGAAAGTAACCTCCGAAAGCATCACGCGGTATGCAAATAAATCTAATTTCCAATCAAAAAGACATCTAAATAAGTCCCGACGGTAAATTGAACGAATAAAGCAACCTTACGAAAATACAATCCAGAGTCGAACACCGATAAAAATAATGATTTCATTTTAAAGCCAAAGCTGTTCACTTTGACAACGACGAATGGCGCTAAATGCACACAAAATCGTGTTTAACAATAAACAAGTTGATTGGTAGCGCATAGTTTTGGAAGTTTGCATTTCGCTCGGAGAAACATATCGGGATACACGTAAACGCGAGGCAGCGCTGTTACGTGCGACAATATTTGCACGCCAAAACTTTGATCGTTTGTTTATTAGCATGCAGCCGGTGCACTGAAGAGACGTTTCAAATACTGCTGGCGCGAGCGAACATCGGAATTTAAATAAAAATATGGGGAAACATATGGAGAAAACGAATGGCGAACCGAATCGACACTGATGATGTGGAATTTACAACAAGACTTGAGACTGAAAAGAACTAACTAGAGCTTCAAATATTATTTCTAAGCTGGAAACCAGACTAAACCTAATAATCATTAGAGCTTATAAAATACTAGATTAGGCATGCCTAACCAGTTGTCGACTAAGTGACGCACTAATGCAGTTGTATTAAAAATAAAAAAATAACTAGAAAGAATTGGAGAGAAACTCCGTGATCGCGTTTTCAAAGGCTTAAAACGACAAGCTCCAAAAGAGGAAATGACGTAAGAATAAGAGAAAATTTCTCAAAACGGCAAATTTTTAAAGAGGGAAAATGGGAATATAGTCTTTTCCGAAGAAGCAAATAATATAGGAGGAATTCGAACAGAAATTTCACTACAAGAACTTTCTCAGCAATGGAAAAATATTGAAAGTTGCAATCAATATTTAACACATCTGTTTGCGCTTTTACGTCACTTGCTCTTTTAGGAATAGCACATTTGTCATAATCATCTCAGAATTTCTTGAAAAATAATCACTTAAAAATCATAATAGAAAAATAATAAACAATAATATAAGGTATCTCCAGTTACCATAAAACGGTTACGAATAAACCAGATGCGCATTTCTGCTACCAGACAGCCGTCACCAGTGTTATTCACCGATAGCTGGGTCTAACTCGAAGATTCCACAGGTAAATCCTTTTTTTAGTTTAATTTTTAAGAGCTTATTTTTCTCTAATTCGTTTTCAGCTATAAGACGAACTAGAAGTTTCTGATAAACACGTTTCTGCCGTTGGATAAATGGTAGAAACTCAAGGCACCGAAATTCCTATCGCTTTAACATTTTTAAGCGATTCATTTAAAATCACACCCCATTACCCCATAAGCATGCAACACCATTTCGCCAACTAGAAAAAATAAACATCCAAAATAATTTTAGTCCCGTGACTTCACCACCGAAAGGTACCTAACGGATATTAACGGTACGGTTTTATCGGAGCGCATCGAGAAACAACTCCCCTTTCTCTTCCTCTTCACATCCATCCCTCCATTCTCCACCCTCTCTCTCTTCATTCCCACATCCAAGGGTTTTATACAAGATCCGACGGCAGTCTAGTTCCCAGGAGATGGCTCTGCCATAGGTTTGATTTAACGCTCCATTTACATATTTACAGACCAAACAAGCGATGAGGACGTAGGGAGTAAGAGGGCAGGAGAGGAATGGGAGAACACAAAAAGGCAGCATGCGAGGAAGGAGGGCGAAATCTGTGCAAGAAAAAGAAAGAGATGTCCGTATTTACCCTGGCGGAGTGAGAAGCTTCTTATTTCTCACAACGGGCGGCTACCTTCTTTTTTCTCTCTCTCTCTCGCACAAACAAACCAGCGAGATATCTTCCCTCGTTTCCCACAAAACCCATTCTCCCAAACACCTCCTTTTTTCTTCACTCCATTTTCAGTTTCTTTTATTTGTTTCCTGGATTGATACCGGAACGTGTCACCAATCGAGATATTCGACGGTTTCGTTTCCTTCCACGCGCCCAATTCGCTCAATTTAAAAAAAAATTACCGTATTTACCCGAATATAAGACGACACGAATATAAAGCCGCGTCCACACTTGGCGAATGAACATAAAAACGCGCATTGGCGAATACAGTGTGGACGTGTCTTCGAACGCGAACGAACACGAACGAACAATGATCCGCCATCTGTCGGTACATCAAAGGGAAATGTCCGTTCGTGGTCGTTCGTGTTCGTATAGTGAGAACGTGTATTGGCCCAAGGGTTCAGCGTCTATAGAGATGGAGTGGCCGGACGCCGTCGTCGTATCTTTTGCTGGCGATGTAGAAGGGTTTCCCATTTTATGGGACAGCAAAAGCCCTCAATATAAATTGGTCAAGAAGAAGTTGTATGCTTGGATGCTTTTAGCATGCAAGTATAATTTAACACCGGATGAGGAGAGGAAAAAGTGGCAGTCTTTACAGGTAATTATGGGACAAATGAATTTACAGAATGTATACAAAACAGATTTATTTACATATAAATGTTGAACATATATAAATTTCACTATCTTTATTTATAGCCATCATATAGGCGTGAAAAGTCAAAGTGAATGTTCAAATCCGGAACGGGAACCGCTAAAAAATACACATCGTCTTGGTTTGCATACAACTTCTTGAGTTTTTTGGGGGATCGGTATAAGCTAAGAAAAACAAAAGACACGTCTCAGGTAAATATATATTTTTTTTAATTATAAAGGAAGTTCAAATATAGACAGGATTTCTAAGTTTACAAAAAAGTTGATTATGTGGCATTTTTATTCATATTCATCTTGCCATGGCAAACGAACATTTGCAAAATACTGCAAAATCCTGTCTTATTTCTTTAGACAATTCTGCCGGTTTTCGAGGTCTGTTCTACAGTGGAAGTAAAGACGTTAATTGTTGAACTTCTTTCCGCCAGCTTCCTTCTACAATGTTTCCGTCATTTTCTTCATCTCAAGTTCCATTTGGTGTGTACATGTTTCTGAAGGTTTGGCTAATCCTCAACAAATTATGTAAATACAAACAGGCTAGCACAACAACCTCCGCTTTTTTAGGTTGTAGAAGCATTGGCCTTCTGAGAACTCGAAATACCGCGGACACAATTCCGATCGCATTCTCAACAATTCGTCTTGCTCTGCAAATCCTGTAATCCGAAAAGAAGACGAGATATTTTTTCCAAACGAGTGCAGATTAAAAACATCGACCGCGATGTAAACGGCGACCTCTTCGCCATGTTTTTACACCTCCACTTCAGCTAGACTGCGATGTAAACCACGGTCGCGACGTTCTTACCCTTAAGTCTTTCTATGAAACATTCACTCACAAATTCTCGCACTATGTATGTACTACTCCGCGCGAAAGTGTTCGAATTCAAGGGCTATAAGTACGTCCTTCCTCATACTCCATCCCAATTAATTTCCTCATTAATAAAACCGTTCGGAAAATAGGACGCGTCGATTTTTAAGGATGACTGCTTCGTAGCATCAAAAAAGGCGCATCCAGAGGCATTTTACGGCCGTTGGAGAAATTTTGCAAAACTCGCACTACAACTCAGGAATGAAGCGAACTCGATAATTCACTTTTGAGTGCTCATTTCGATGGGTTCCAGGCCGCGCGGCCGCCTCTGGATATTTCTAAAGGTGCTTCGAACCGATGTTTGTAAAGAAATCTACCGACCGACAAAAAGTCTTCGGAATTCAACCTGTAACGCCCCGATATTCTGTGCCAACAGAAAAGCAATCATTCGATAAATAGATGGCCAAAAAGCGACGAGCGCCTGATTGATTTTCTACTGTTTACCTTCTAAAACCCCTCGCTAACCGCAAAGCCGCAGTGTGCCAAAGGAATCCGCACGTACGTATACGAGGCGATGCGCTCAAAGCCACATATAGAACTTCACGCGGGAGAAATTGGAAGGAGGGCTTATTTACCCCGATCGTCCCTTGCTTGGGAAGGAACAGGGATGAGCAATAACCTGCCGACGATAATGCGATTGAACTTTAAGATAATGATGTATACATACAATTTCCACTATAACATCCAATGTCTGGGACGGAGAAAGATGCGCGCAGTCGCCTTTGGTCGTTTTAGTGTTTTATTCCGGCAATTTATTATTCCGCGGACGAAGTGCACCTGCATCCGTGTTCACGCTCTGAATAAGCTCTTTTTTGGGTTTTTCACGTGTCCAAACTGGCTTTCCCTTCATTCCATTACAAGTCAACGACCTTTACAAAGTTATTTTTCCAGCACTTAAAAGACCTAAATTTGAGAAAGGAAAACATCCGTCTCATCAGGCTCGAGCCTAAATTAAAAAAAAAGTAGTTACCACTATACATGCGAATATTAGAGATTCGCACTCTTTTTCTTTCCCACATCATCGGATCAATGAATAAGATTTTTAATTGAAGCGTTAAAACCATTTAGCGACAAAAAAAAACTCGAAAAAAGAGCGAGTGTCCCTTAACAAAAACAAACTATTACGGGCGATAAAGGATAGTGATTTTAATTGACAAAAACGCTCACGGAAAGGAAAGGACGTAACATTTTAATTATATTAGATTGAAAAGCTAAAAACGTCAAATATAGAAAGACGCAGCATCATTACGACGAAAAGTAAGAAGCCAACTTGAATTACAACGCAATAAAACTTTTACGGCATAAAATAAAATATACGGCCACTGCCGAATAAAGGGTTTTGGAGCGCTCGTCCCGAAATAACTACTCCGTTCCGTTAATGACCACATAAAATGCCGATCTTTCATACATGAGTATTTTCCCATCTAAAAACAACGGAACTGTCATCCCAAAATAAATTTCAAAAACTTCGCAATCTGCCGCTCCTCGTCTTACGCCCTTTCCCACCTCCCAGTTCTCATAAATCCGAAAATAAACCTACCGCCGCCCTTTTCCCTAAATTATATTAAAATTATTAATCAATTACCCAACCTTTCCTTTCTCTCCCAAGCGTGACTGATGGTTCGACCGTGGAAATATTTTGAGGGGAAGGAGAGAGACTCCCCCTCCCAGTTTCCCAAAACCGCGGCGGTTAATTATATTTTTAAAAAACTTCCGCCTCTTAATAATTGATTCGCCCGTAAAAATTATTCCCATTAGCGTCGGTCTTGATTTGGACTCGAATCAGCGTGAGAAACGATGATTCCATTGAATTAAAACGTTTTTTTCTTTCTGTCATCTCGCAAACGATTCCTTATCGGAATCCTAAGTGTGCGATGAAAACTGTTTTCGGGAGAAGTTAGCGAGCGTGTTTTGATTTTCGTCATCTCTCTCTCTCTCTCTCTCGGCTACTCCCACGATTACTTCTCCTTAAATTTTAGGCGAACGAAAATTTGCGTGTTTCGACACAGTTTGCGTTGATTAACGGGCGGCCGGGGAATTTTTTATTACGCCGATAAACAAGCTTCTCAACGGTTAGCTTTTTCCGAGTTTCCTCAAAAAAACTCGTGAAAATCAATGTACCTACACTCTTTTCTAGCGATAATGACGATAACAATGTTTTATTTGCTATATATTAATATCATATCCTCTCTGTGTTCCGCTGCATTGAACGACGGCGGCCGTGCATAAAGGATCGACTCAGAGAACGACGCAAGCCAGAAAAACAAACGAAGGACGAAAACACGAAAAGATACTTAAAATGAGCAGCGTCCGAGGTCGATATTGCGCTACGATAAGATTAATACCGCGGCGAGACGGTATCCATGGCGATGCGCGGCGGGAAATAAAAAAATAACCGATGAATGATTAAAAACCCATTGTTATCTACGCAACCTGGCGGAGACGGCGGGCCGCGGCATTTTTGCCTCCTTTTATTATTTCCCGGATCCGCCCGGAGGCGGAGGGTCCGTATAAAGCCAGCACTCCACCTCCGGATCGCTAATTAACCTTCCTACTCGTCCTCTTAACGGCACACCAGCGGCGCAAGGTTTTTATTTCCTACCCTCTCGCCCTTTCCATTCGAACAAGGAAGAGGCCCTTCATCTTTACCTCCCCCTCTCCCTTATTTATAATTCTCTCCCTCCTTCCTCCCATTCTACCCTCCGTCTTTACCTCCCTCTCTAGATCCTATCCCTTTCTCTCTCCTCTCTATCCATTCCTCTCTCTATCCCTCTTTACCTCCTTCCTTTACCCCTATCTCTTTAACTCTCTCCCTCCCTCAACTTCCCTATCACCTATTCTCCCTACCTCCATCCCTCTATATCTCCTCTTTCCCTGTCCCCATCTCTCCTTTTCTCTTCATCACCTTTCTCCCTCCTCCCTCTTTAACTCCATCCCTCAAATTCCTATCCCCTTCTCTCACTTTCTCCTCCCCTCATTAACTCCTCTCCATCACTCCCTATTTTATTTCCTATCTTTCTCTCTAACCTCTCTCTCTCTACCCACCCACTTTATCCCACTCCTTTTATCTTCCAATATCTCCCCCTTCTCTCTTCGCCCTCTTTTCCTCTTCCCACCCTCTTTCCACCTCGCCAACTACCTTCATCTTTCTTCCTCGACCTCAAACAATCCTCCTCTCAATATTTAATTAGTTTGCCTCACCTCCGCGACCGATGTAAAAAGACCGCGCGACGATCCGCGCACAAAAGACAACCGCGGACTCCCTCTCTAACGCGCCCGCATACAGCCTCCTTGCCTGGCGTAGGATAAAGATGGTGAGAAAAAGAACTGTGAGAGAATGAGAGACGGAGAGGAAAGGGAAGAAGGTTAGAATGGTACGAACGAGGCGAGACTAATCACCCGTTCGAGCGGTGAATAAAGCGACTTTTTTTCAACCGAAGATTGCAATGTTATGGTCCTGGGATTAGGCAATTTTTCTCGCGCGCGCCTGCAGCGCCGCCGTTTTCGCGGCAGGAAGTAAAGAGAAAAAAGAGACAGAATTCAAGGGAAAAATAAGACGAACCGAGCACGAAAAATGGACTTAAAAAAAGCGAACCTCGCGAGTGACACGGTCGGTGCAGACGCACCACCTTTATTCCCTAATTGGAACTTCGCCTTGAACCTCCTTAAACACACCCTCCCGCCCCGAATCACCTTTCTTCGATAGGAAAATCCGCGGGCCTAAATTACCCGTGTTACCGGCGGATGTTCTCGATGCGATGTATATCCTACTTTATACATAAGCGTCCGTTGAATAATGCAACGTAACTCGGATCCTTCGGCGAGATTCTTCTCGTCCCACACCCTGCACACGGAAGAAGCTCGTCTCGTATACGTTTATGTTTGGTAGAGTGGTGTTCTTCAGCGTATGAAGGCTTAAGAAGAGGCCTTCTGTTGTCTTCACCTTTCACGACCCTGTAAGTGTCCCTTCCGACCCACCCAAGGTTTAATTTAAAAAAGCGTAATTCCTAAGTGTGAGTCCCAAAAGGCCAACAACGGAAATTTGAACTTACTTCCCTAACTCGTCCTCAATGGTTACCCTTATGGTTGCCCTGTACTGAGCAAAATACATGTAACCATATTTAAAAGTACCAAACTTAAAGAAAATCCACTCTTGGTATAGTTTCGGAGATGAAAGAACCTGACCATCTTTGTAAAGAACGCCTAAATATGTAGAAAGTTCGCCTTGTGGAAATTGCTTTTTCATTTAATACTTAGGAAGATGCTTTGATCAAGTTTGAAACCATAATGGTACTACCGGTAAACAACAGCAAAGCTCAAAATTATAAGTAACAAGGCAAACTTTCACAAAACTCCCATTTTTAATGAATTAATGGAGGTTTTTTAATGGCCCATAAAAATGACGTATTTCTTAAAAAGTACTTTTCACAATTTTTATATTTTCGTGACCGGTTTCGCACGTATATCATCACGTGCGAAACTTGTCGCACAAATAAAAAATAAGAAATTGCTGAAAAGTACTACGTGTGTATTTAATATGAATAATATTACCTACTTCCAAGAAGTCACGCCTGATTCGAATTATTATTTCTAAAAAAGAACTATATCATAACAGAATCATTCACGTGTATGACTGCAGCATCATTATCCTTATAAGTTTTTTGCCTATTGGTACGTGTTAAGCTCACGTAAGACACTTGACAATCCAAATTAGAAATTATTATTATTTTATGCCGCATATGATATTAAAAATCACTGATTCGATTACAGATACATATCCCAAATTATAACTCTTATTAACTACAATTTAAACGCCAATTAAGGATTAAATTATGAATTAGATCCTTTGCAGAAAATTATCAACTGTGTTAAATTGAAAAATTTTGACAATAACATTTTGCTGCGATTAATACGTTAATAAATATGGCGAATAATTCCGATTTATTACTTACCTTCCGAAAATTAAAAAGAAAACTACATTCGATATTTTGGACATTTCATCTATAACAACGTACCAGGGGCTGATATACCTGTCAGCTACTTGGGCTTTAACCCAGGATACCCGAGTTTTAAGGGAGCCCGAATTACCGATCGAACGATCAGCTACATATGGAGGAGGCCCACGAGGAAATTAATCCACAATCCCGGAAATTTAAATTCCGCTCGATTTCAACGGGCCCAAACAGTTAATCCATTCATTGGATTACGAATTTCACTAACATAGTATATTCTACGTAGTCCTAGACCACTGTTTCCTTAGCTGTGTGCCGCAAAACAATCGGGAGTTGAAATTGATTTTTAGTGGCGCCGGAAAAAATACTGTTAAGTAAATAAACCAGGGGTCTCAAACTCACATCGGTGCGCAGGCCGCATGAAGGCCCCCCACCGAACCCGCGGGCCGCATTATGGCACCGTAACAAGTCCACGGGTCGCATACTTTCCTAGTCCTCACGCCGTTTCATATTCTTTGGACATTCACTCTCCCCTTCCACAAGAAAGAAATCGTCCCAAGCCTTTTATGGGGCCCATTCATTCCAAAAATAGTAATAGATTCGGCGCCGAGGGTTAGGTTCTTCGGACACGCAAGAAACAAGCTTGCAGCGGGAAGTATACACTTGGTACCACACCTGCGCAGAATCGTTGTAAATCGGAATGCGCAATTAACTTCGTATATTTTAAAAGAGCTGATTTAACATGCTTCTTAAATTTCTTAGCTTTACATGAAATATTTTATAAGAAATACGCTGAGTTTTGGCCGTCTACTGTAAACTAGCTTATTTCGCGGGCCGCATAAATGTAGCACGGGGTCCGCATGCGGCCCGCGGGCCTCGAGTTTGAGACCCCTGAAATAAACGAACGATTTATAAACGTTGGTAGGTAATTATAAGCAATAAATTTCGCTCTAATATACTTATTACGTTGTATTATCAGCAAATTGATGATGTGTGTATAAATATAAAACCGCGAAATCTCGTTTATCTTTGAAAGGGTCCCGCGCTTACAAAATGTTTGAAAACCACCGCCACAGATCAAGGCTGGGATATGAAACATCTCGACTCGTCTTTGGCATATTACGAGTCCATTTTGAAGAGACGTGAATCTGAGTTAACTTAGTGCTTTTCCCTTTGGGATTCCGATCCCCATAATGCATAAGCGGTTTAAAATCCGGGACTACATTACCGTGCCTCTCTCCCCCGCGTGAGGCGGAAATCTGTTATTCCCTTTCCGTCCTTGCTATCGTCCTCTGCGACTCGGGCGGAACCCAGTTTCTAGGATGAAAATAACGCGAGGGAAGGAGGCTGCGAAATTGATCGACTCGGTGCTCGTACGGCGGGAGTTAAAAGCGTCACGGACACCGGATGGAGTTTGTCTGAGGCTTCCCGGCTTCCAATTTCGCGTCGAGGCAAAAACAATTTGTGAAGATTTATCCTTAAAAGAGCACATCGCGAATTCGCAAAACAGGAGTTTCCCGGGAGAAAAGTTAAGATTGACCTCGGATGCTTTCCGTTTTTTTTTCGGCTTGCTTAAAAAAATGCAACGCGATCTTTGAAAGAGAATTATCGAGCTCGCATTGCGGCTCAAATCAAATTGTGAAGATAAGTACCTAATGCGCGTCTAATTTCCATAACCCTTATATGGCCATGGAAAACATAGTGGGACAATACGGCACCGTCAGTTTAACGGAAATTATTCCGCGTTCTTCATTTCTCCGAAAAGATTAGAACACGAAACGGTTCGTGAAATTAATTTCAGATTTTTTGTGTAACGCCAAAACTTCGGAGAAATATAAAAATGGCGATTGGATAAAATTCGCCTGCGTGGATGACTACGTGGACGCACAAACGTTTTACATCCGCGGGCCGCACTTGAAGGTTTTTAGTTAACCGAGGGCCGCACTATGATGAAGGCCGAACTTTGGAATGTTACGATTCACTTTACTAGTCCCAAATACTTAAAATAAGTAATCTATAATTCGATGTTTTACAGTATTACCTTTTCCAGCTGATGGAACGGAACCTATATCTTAAGATGGCATACCAAAGTAATTTCGAAAAAACTGAAGCACTAAACTCGCGTAATCGAGAAAAAATGAAGAGAATATTAAAACATGACTTTAATACACTGTTAATCAACAACTGCTTCGCACCAGAGAAGGGTGTGACTTGGGTATACCCGTAATTGTGAGTCGCTTTTCAGAACACCCTCATAGCAACTACGGCAACTTTCCTGTCGTCACTTTTATAAGAGGTAACTATTCTAACTCACTTTTGTTAATTTTATTTCCGTGTTACTGTATTTTTGTTCACTTCGATAAGGATCACTTTATGGATATCCAAATTAAAATTTATGTGAAACGATTGTTTAATATTAAACTTATGTTGTAAACTCCTCTGCGGGCCGAAAGAACATCGACGGCGGACCTCATGTGGCCCGCGAGCCGCACTTTATGCATCCCTGACGTAAATATCCCAGGGCTACATACGAATGAAGACGTACGGGCAGGTACGCACGTAGGCACAACACGAGGTTAAGTCTACAACAGCCACGAATGCGAGTGGATTTATTCAAATGCGCACAAAAAGCAAATAAAATAGCCATAAACGAAACGATTTTTAAAAAATTACGGCGATAAAACGCAGCTCCCTTCCAAAAACGCCCGGCGAGTATTTTCTCTCCGTCCGCCGCGGGAAAACGGAAAGATAAAAAGGGCGAGAGACGAACGACCACTTTTTCGCGGTCGCAACCCTGATTTTTACGACCTCAAACGAATAATAAAAAAACCCAACATTTCTTCGTTCTCCCGCACACACATTTTCGACCGTATTATTTTATTTCCTTCGCTATCCCCACCCAATCCATCTCCATCCCCACACTTCTCACTATTAAAAAAAGCATTTAACAAAAAACACGACCCACGCTTCGCCTCGTTCGAAAACGCCTTCTGCATCTCCCTCTCTTTCTCACTGTTTGTTTTGCGGCAGTAGCTAACTGACCACCTAATTCCACTCTTCTCGATCTTTCTCTACCTCTTTATTCACTTTCTCTTTATCTTTCTCGTGCTATCCCATTCCACCCCCTCGCACGCGCCTAAACGTCCATTATTTAAAACGAGTTGATTTATCGCTACCTGACCGCTTATTTTCCTACCTCTAGTTCTTTCTGTATTTCTAGAGTTTCTTTCTCCATTATCTCTCTCTTGTTATCCCGCTAAACCCCTTCGCAAGCGCCCATACGGCCAATATTTTAAAATAAGTCGATGGATCACCACCTGACCACTTATTCTCCATGCTCTCGCTCTTTCTCTATTTCTATACTCTCTTCTCAGCATATCTCTCTCATAAGGCCATAGACAAGTGGCATTTTTGTGCAAAAATTGTAAGACATGTTCAAAGTCATAAATGCCATGCCTCTGGAAGTGGTATGTTGACACCTAAGAAGATATGAATAGTAAGTTTCATTGAACTATTGCTTGCTCATGGACTTGTCACTGATAATATGAATTTTTTATATTAATTGTCATGTAGTCTGATGTACATGCAAATATATTTTGTGTAATGTACTTGGTTGAATATTGATAGTTATATCTGGCTAAAATGAAAATAAAGATACAGGTCAACAAAAGCGCCAATAATTAACATTTTATTGTTGGCACTGGGGTTTTTTTTACTCACTAGCCTTGGGGTCTCTGGGGCGCTGGCGATTTTCAACTGACGAGTGCGAAATTTGCCTGACTGGTGAGCCAGCATGAAATCTTTCAAGCACTGCCAATTTATTCCCTTTCCTCTCGCTCTTTATTTATTTCTATACTCTTATTCTCTGCATCCATCTCGTGCTATCTCATAAATACCCTCTCGCACGCGCCCAAACGTCCGTTAATTAAAAACACGAGTGATTTTTTATATTTTATGATGACGAAATCGCGAGGTAAAAAGAAATTAATCCCACCAGCTCCAAGGAAAACAATTTGGCCAAGGGAATGAGCGCGCGCGTCACCGGTGCGTATGCGTGCGCGTGGGTTTGTGTGACGACAGAGGACGTGTTTGTGGGCCTCCATGTTTATACATGGGACGGAGTCATGAGTCTAAATAAAAGGGGCAAGAGACGCGTTCCGTTCATTCATTTTAACACCTTTGATAGCCTTTCGAAGCAAGTGTGAGTTAATGCCACTAGCACATTTTCCCGTCAATTCCTTCCGAGCGAGAAAAGGAGTTGGAAAGCCGGAAATAAACAACCATGTAATCGCACGCTAACTTTTCCCGCTCATCCCCCTACACCCACCTTCGATGGTGGGGCCACATTACAAACGCCGCAATTTTGCTGACCATTCTTTTTCCCGAATGAACAGCAACTGCCTCTTCTGTTCTCTCTCTTTCTACCTCTCTTATTTCTCTCCACTTATGTAAACGGCTCGTTTCAAAACAGAATCCGTTGATCAGAGGGAGAGAGAGAGAGAGAATGAAATAGAGAGATATAAAGGGAGATGGAGCATTGTTGCGCCCTTAACGAGATCCGACCGAACGTTAAGCTCGTGTTGCAACGAAGCCAGGAGATGAGTTTTGTTCTATTCATCCTCTCTCTCTCTATTTTTTAACCTTTCCCGTTCGGCTGCGTTGATCTCCGCGAGCGAGAGCTCTAAAAGCTCGCAATTGGTCGTATTCGGTCAGGTTATGTACGAGGACGCGAAAGGTGTTGCACCGTGGTAAAATCCTTGCGCCGTGGGTTTATACCTAACCCGTGGTCCGGGCGGATGAAGCGCGTCTATCTCGCTCTTAAAAAACGGTGTTATCGGGTATTATTACGCGGATATTGTTCGCTCTCTCTCTCTCTCTCATGGCAATTTTCCCACATTAAAGGGACCATTCGTTCATCCGCCTCGGGCAGTAAAGAACGAAACGCATCCCTTATTACCAAACAAATAGATTCTATCTGAGCTATTCGAATCACCACGGTCTACAAGCACAAAAAATTAAGAAAAAGGTTTGGGAATAAAAACGATCGCATCCGATCTACTACTCCAAAACCGTGTTGTGGATCATTTTTTAAAGGAGGTATCAATGGAATTTTGCCGAAATAATATGTGCCAGCAACAACGGTTTCCGTTTGATACCACCTTAGAGTCAATCGATTAAATAAATTAAGCGTTTCGAAAAAAATAAAAAGCCAATGGAGTAGCTAAAGCTGCGTGGGACCCGATTCAAGATTTAATAATGGGTCCTCAATATAAAACAATAAATGGAGATTAAGTTATGTAAAATTGCCCAATAAAATGGATGGTTTACGTACTTACTTCTGTTATTCAGAATAATGAATGAATATTAAATACATTGCACCCCGGTTATAACGCCGTCGGTTATACCGCGGGTCTACCCTTCTTCACGTCTCTTGGAAAGAAGTCCGGTCGTAAATATGATCGTGTCCTCGGTTATATCGCGGTTGACGCGGGTCGCAGCTCCTTCCCCGAAACCCACGTTATAATCGGGGGAATGTTAATCATTGTTTAGAAGTAAGCTGAGATAAAATTGAAAATGTTACTTTTCTTTATAATCTCCATCCACCGATGAACCCTATGCACCGCCTAAGCTGCGTAGAAAACTGTAAGAAGGAGAGCGCGTATGTGTGTGTGTGTGTATATATAAATATATATATATATATATTCCCTCGTGAAAGATCTCAAGAAACTTTCCTGAAATTTTCAACACTCAAAATCGGCAATTTACCGCCAAAACATTCCATCTTCGCCACAAAGATATACCTTAGAGATCGGTGGAGCCGCACGATGTGGAATCCAAAAGACCGTCCTAGTTCTAAGCCAATTCACTTCATAATACATTATCGTCCCACGCTCACTGCGCGCCTCGAGGGGAATAACGTAAGTTCAACCGCCTCACATACAGTAAACGATCCCGACACCGGCTCGAGGACAAAAGAATTAGTTTATTATAATAGAGACAGATTTTCACATATGTACACACATATATATACGGGAGATATTAATTGTAAATGCTTTTTATAACCCAATAAATCTGCTCGGCCAGGATAAAGAAGATGAAGAGCGGATTTTAATTTCTAACGACTTCGGCTTCGACGATTACAACAGGGCGGTTACCAGGAAAGGAAACCAATTGGCTGGCGTTAGGAAACGATTCCAACATTCGCTTTTACGATGACGGACAGCCGTTGCTATCCGTTGGGAGAGTGGCACAAAGGGATATGAGGTGTAACGACGGCACGAAGCGTTTAACGAGCGTTTCGAGACCAATATGGACGTAACCTTTCGGACCGTAATGACATCTTCGAAGTTATTTAACTTTCCATTTGAAACTACGCCCATTCGCAGTTCTCGGAACACACCCTCGAATTTACAAATATATATATATATATATACACGACGATATTGATGGTGATTCTTCGAAATAGGCGTTTTAAGAGTTTGAAGCGATGAATCCGTCATAAATTCCCCAACCGTAATGCCGAATGTAGTTTAGCACGGATGCCGTTTTATAAACAAGTGTGAAAATTTCGGGGTGTCATTAATTCCGACAGAGTTAATTTCAACGGCAGTCAACATTTATATCGCCATTTAGGGCGAATCGAACAGCCTATTTTATTCGTCCATAACAGGAGACACTCGCTTGGAAAAGTCAAATTTATTTTATTTATTAGCTATATAACTTTTAAAAATTCATTGGGATGTCGCCACTGGGAGTGTATCTCACGATAAAAAGGTACATTTAATTTAACTTTCTTTGAATCTCATCTAAATATTTTCCCAGAAGAAATATTTTGAAATATTTTCATTCCCCTTTAGATAAAAAACGTTGCAATAAATGTAGATAGCAATAAGTGAGATAGCGAAGTAAAGGTTGTCCTAGATTCGTTGAGTAACTTTGTGAGCCATCATATGGATGCACGTCATATTGTAAATGTGCTTAGCTCGTCTAACCTAAGGCACATATTGTACCCAATATGTACTTCCTTAACGTTAGAAAGTCAAGAAATTACTCTCAAGTATGGCAATATACGGTACGAACGGTAAGGCAAAAAATGCTCCTATTTATTATTATACCTCGTGCTCAATAACAAACTATTCACTCAATTAAAAATATAAAAAGTATTTAATGAAAATTATTCCAACTTCCGAGGTTTGACAACAGGATGAATTTCGCAAGCCGATCAAACCGTTACACACAGAGAAGTCAACCTTGCCGAAAAGCACACCCCGCGAATTTAGTGTCATTCCGCGGCGGTTTTTCTCGTTAATCGGGAGAACGACGAAAAACGCACGCCGTCCCGCTAATGTCGCGCCCGCATTTCGCGCGGAATTGCCGCAAGCCAAAGCAGATTCGCGTGTCCGCTGCGTCGCCGCGGCTCTCGCATGTAATGGAAATGCGTGATTTTGTATCTAAACGAGCAATTTCGCCTCGACGCTCTAGAGGCGGAATATCAATTTATGTCCATGTTAAAGGGGATTATAATGATTGTCGGATGCGAAATCCACCGCGGACCAAACGATTCCGGCAATTTGCTCCCGTTTGCATCGGCGAATTTGTTGCGGATTCCTTAGTACGTTTTTTTTCATAAACTCCGTTTCCAAAAATAAGCAATTTGGCTAAATCGCGTATTCAATTGTGAGCCAACGTTGAAAAGGCATCTACGCGGTGACGGATTTAGCCATTCCGGGCTATTAACCTCAACCTCAAGTTCGAGTCTCTATATTACCATTGTGGTCTACATAATCATTAACACAGTTCATAATGAAGTGGATCAAATATAAATCAGTAAAAATCTACATATTATAAATAGAGGTAATTTATGAGGGATAAGAAGTTTGAATGAATGACACACTGCATCAATAAAAATAAAATAATAAAATAAAATACGAATGTTTCCTAAAATATGAAATGTTCTTATTCGCGTGAGCATTTTGAGAGTCCAACAGATTAATTTGGGATAAATGCACATTATTAACGCAGAGTATGTGGTCCCTCTGAATCGGGAAGCCTTTACGCCTCGGGATAATTCCAGAGGAATAGTTAAATTTTTGATCGCAAGCTATACTTGCTGTTCATAAAACTGCCTTGTAGCTAAAAAAAAACATAACTCCATAAAAATGACGATGATAATTATATTATCTTATGTAGGATAAATACACTTCCTAGACTATTCCTTACTCAATATCGGTAAGCAATTATTAAACTATTAACAAAAGTCTTAAATAGGTATAAGTACCTCTTTCACACTTGCAGATTTATTTTCTTTTGCAAAATTAAATTAGAAGTAATTGAAGCACGATTTTCGGATAAGAACTATTTTAAAGGAAATTAAATGGAGATTCTTATTCTTATCGTCGATTTTTGTTTTCGAATCGAATTCGCTCACATTTAGCTAAAATTTTCGAGAATTCGTCAAAGTTTTGCATTTTTATTGAAACGTTCCCTTGACGTTCAACAGCATTGTTGTTCATAAAGAAAATCAACATATCAGGTGAGTCCAAAATAGCAGATTTTTTCGGAATAAAACGTTAAAGATGTTGTTAACTTAGTAAAAATTGTATACTCTTATTGTCTTACTATTAAATATAAAAAAATATATTAAAGTGAAAACCTGTTCATCTCTCTTATCTAATGTTCGTATAAGTGTCAGATTTAGCTCACTTCCTTCCAATATAGTTGAATATATTAAGTTCAAATTTCCCCTTTGAATTTCGACGGGCATTTACACTAGTTAATAATAATGCCTACATAAATAAGGGGCTTATTTTCCTTGCACCTAGTATAATCCTCCCGTAGTTCAACTACGCATTACAATCGACAGCTTTGCATATTACCTGGTCCCATATCGCAACACTTACCACTTTCACGCGGAGAATAATTTCATCAAAAACACCGTCAGATTTACGCCACCCGAGCTAAAATTAATCGACTTAAACGCCTAACTGCATGATCAATACCCTTTACGGTATTTTTTTCCATCAGGCGACTAGCCCCTAAACTCAATTTTTAAAAAGACCCATGAAAAAATAGAAGCACAAGCCGTTCGTAAATCTTCACAATATAAGCCACACACACATCCCACGGCCCATTTCGTCAAAACCAGAAGAAGAAGCTCGGGCACGAAAAGGGTTACATAAATCGAAACAATTACCCGGCGATAAACACGTCCGACACCATTCCGTCCGCATTTTGCTCCTCTCTTATTTTATAATTCACGATAAGGAGTTTTCCGCATGGGAGGAGACGCGCGCGTTTCGTATTATGACACGCTGCTCATCGACCGCGTATTTCACGGCCGGCGAGAAAGGGAAGGGGAGGATGGATAGCGAGAGAGAGAGAAAGTGGCGCCGAGAGGGAGAGAGAGAGAGAAAGTGTAGGGTAAGGGAGAGAAGCGGAAGAGAATGGAAGATTAGGGGCGAGAGGATAAAACAAGAGGTTCCCCAAAATTTTTGCACGCCATTCAGAAAGATAAACAGAATTTCGCGGCACCTCCACCTTGTAAAAATGGTAAATTTTCTATCACGCTGGAAGCATTTGTCGGTACTACTCCATCGCCAATTTGTTTTATTTATTTGGCGGGTTCTTTTTTCGCGGCATCAGTCTCCGCACCACTGGTGTGCCGCGGCACCCCGTTTTTGAACCGTAGGTTTAGAGCAGCCGTGGGCAACCTTTTTTACATGGCGAGCCGCTCCGTTAATTGCGAATACTTCGGCGGGCCTCATTGGAAGTTGCCATTGCTTTGGCGGGCCGGACTAGACTTGAAATTGGAAGTTACTATGAGATACTGAGGTATCATATACGTGAAAATCAAGTTTAAATGTGGATTTTAGGGTTGAAATTTCAAAATTAAAGGATATTATCCTAATTTTATCAAAAAATATGAATTTTTATGTAAGATTTTAACGGATCACTTTTTCATTATAGCTTCGCGGGCCGCATAAAATGTCTCGGGGGTCATAGTTTGCCCACCCCTGATTTAGAGCAAGGGTTCCCAGGTTTTTCTATGTGACGAGCACCAATTTATATCCTAGAATGTCAAGGGAGCACCAAGTTATATCCCAGGTTATAAAGCGAGCGCCACAATACTTTTTCGAAAATAGGTAAAACCAAACTGACGCCAAAGTTTGATAGTGTTTTTAAAGACGTTTAGAAAGAAAGTAACCGAACTATTTAAATTAGTGGTGTTAGGAAACGCTATTTTAAGCATCACAGAAACCACAGTCAGGCTGCCAAAGAGCACGATCAAGCTGCCAAAGAGTACAGCGAACACGAGGTTGGGAATCCCTGGTTTAGAGGGAAAGGGAACGGGGAAGGAGTGATAGGGTGAAAAGTGGTCAAAGGAGTGAAAGCGCATCCGACGATTCGCTAATTTTCGGTGAACTAATTGCTGAACGAAAAACAATGCGAAAAAATCTAGCACGCAAAAAAATAACACGAGCAAACAAAATCCGAACCTCCATTACCCTTTTTACATTTAATATTTCGTGCGTGAGAGATTATGAGAGACGGGAGGAGATGGGGTTTATTGGGGTGGGGCGTGACCCTTTCCCTCTCCAATTAATCGGATGATTTGGATACATTCGCATTCGTACGGACGGCAGGCGAACCGACCGGAGAAGAGACGACAGGCGGATAAAAAAGGGAGAAAGTGAGCAGAGAGAGCAGAGAGAGAGGGGGAGATCCCCAATAGGAAAGAGAGCGATAGGGGTTTTAAGGGACTTAAAGGAGAAGATAGTAAAAGAGGGAGATCAGGGAAAGGAGGGAGGAAGAGGGTGAGATGAGAGTGAGAAAAGAGGAGGGATCGGACGGATGAGACGTGTGTACATAGGCTGGAGTATGGACAGGCGTGTTGCAGGAGGAAGGAGGGAAGTGTCCATTTTCCAGTCTGGCAACCTGTCAGGGCCGACCATTCCTCCTCCCCCACCCCCCTACCTCCCCCTCCCACCCTTACCGGGAATGGAGCTAACCGGTCGCGGAAATAAATGAGCGTACGGCGAATCCTCCCCCTTATACCGCTCAGACTTCCTCCCTCGCCCTCTTCTTTTACCATCACCCTCCGCAACTCTCGGAACAATTAATAACCCAGAAAAGGGACATTTTTTCTTCACGTGGTGGATTGGTCATCCTGTTGTCCTTCCGGAGAAGGGTAAATACCCTCACATCGCCCTAATGGCCATAAGGGAACCGGAAAATTATATGGTGTCTTTCTATACGAGTCCTATTTTTTTTTTAAAGTTCTCACATGATAAGAGTTCTCTCTCTCTCTTTCTTTCAACTGCTGGCAGTGGAAGATGCCTCCTACTCCTATGTTAAGATCGGGACCGACCGACTTTTAAACATTAATACCTCAATAAAAAGACAGTTCATAACTGTTGGGAGATTGAAAAGTTTTCATGGGCATAAATGAATGAGTAAATGTATAAACGCGAAAATAAAAATAATGTTTCGCTCCTAAATCAATGATTAAGTACAAGAAAGTAACTATATCTCGCAGAAGCTCGATATCAGGGCACCTCGAATGAAAAGCCGGCATACCGACGCAGATATTAAATATATGATATGGTGCCGCAAAATTAATAATGAAATAAGGATTACATTCCTTGCGTATTACATTTGTAACTCTAAAATTTTCCGTTATCAGAGAAGATAATAAAACCTTTGTTCCAAATAAAAAAAGATTAGACTTCCTGCCATTTATTTCTATATTGAAAAATTCTTCATTCTCGCTCGAAATTCAACCAATTTAAAGGAAAAATAACAAATAAAACGGTTTCCACACGAAACGCAGCCAAAAGCATCGTGAGTTGCGTCCGATGCTCAAGCTGCCGCAAAAAAGAAAAACAGTATACACAGTTGTCGCAGATAAAAGAAATCGATATGGCGACGGTAGATACGGAACGTGCTATTTTTTGTGACATCTATTTCCTGCCACGTGCGTCACCGAGAGGGGGAAAATATTACTTTTGGCGGCGTTGTATTCAGAGGAGATATTTAGGCACCGTAGCGCCGAATTGCGGATAGATTTAAGGCAGAGGAGGAAATTGAGTCACAGAAGGCAAAAGAAGGTAAAAATAGGATGGAAACTGAGTGGTTTCTCCATAGGAGGGGTCGAAAACCTTTCTGAATTATAAGCCGCATTTGCACTCGCGACTGCATCAGCAGATCAGATTAGAGTTTAAATCAGAAGTTACCCCGAGATTCTGAGGTGAGAATAAAGTATAAAAATTTTTAGCAAGGTATAATGAGGAAAATATTGAAGCATGAATTCGTCTATGTTAAATTTTACGGACCGCTTTCTCATCATACAATCGCGAACAGCATAAATTGCTGTCGGTGGCGCAAAACATGCCGTGGGGGCCGCATGCGGCCCACAAGCCTCATGTTGGCGACCCATGCTCTATGGAATCGTTTCGACTCCATAAAATCTGAACCATAAAAGCTGCTCATATAATTTTTTAATTCGCTACTTTTATAAACAAATAGCGTTTGTTAGTGTCTCATATTCCTTGGACATACCAAAATTATTTCCATCGTAGCTGCAAATAGGACGACTGCTCAGCAGTCTCATGTCAACACCGAAGCTAAAACGTAGAATTGTACCCTATACCAGTCCACGAGTTGACATCAACATCATCATCAGTATCTGTCAGCAGACATGACCGTGTTAGGGGTTAAACCGGGTTTCCTACGACGCTCTGTCCTCGGCAATTTTCTTCAGCTCTTGATAACTCATTCAACCATTCACGTTGTGCAAAACTACCGGCCATTGACGTAATAATGTTTCGACATAAAAATCAAAGAGATGAAGCAGGAGAAAATCCGAAAAAATTCGAAAAAAACGCGGAGAAACATTTTTATCTCATTTCCGAAGAGGCGAAAATCGCCACTTTCTCGAGTTTTGCACGTATCTTTCTTTTTTATTTAAGTTTTATCTTACATCCCCTTTTCTGCCACGGTGAGGGATTGCCCCACGAGAATGGCGGCCACCCACGGGCGTGAAGGATAGAAGGGGTCGAGAGCCCAAGGCGATAAGGGTGATTGATAACCGACAACACGGGCGAAATGGCACGCCTCGTGGACGAATCGTGTTGGACGGTCGCGACGGCGCTTGGAAATAAGAAAAAAGAAACACTTTTCTCTCGCCCCTTGCACAGCGTCCTCCCCCCTTCACTCCGCGTTCCACAAAACCGCCTTCGAACGTATCGTAAAAATCGTAAAAAAAAATACGCCCCGAAATGGTTTCCCGAAACGTAATAAAGAAGGGAATCCGATATTTCCTGTTTTAGCGCCGCGCGATTGTTTTTACGAGATTACGATTCGGGTAAGCAAGGCGTCGGCTGTTGAAAAAACGCCACCGGACGCGATTACGGCGCAATAATTCCAGGCTGGAACGATTTTACCGACGAGCGCTTTTGTGAGGAAAGAAAAATCTTCGGGTGTAGATACTTAATTGAACGGGTTGTAATACGTTTTATTTCTCGGTAAATATCATTTACGAACTCCCTTGGAGTCTTCTGGACTCGCTTGCAATAACCTGTTATACTGCACTGCAATTCTTCTGAATGGCATTCAGCGATTTGCAGCGGACTTGAGAGAAAACGGTCGCGTATGAATATAGGTATAAGGTGAATAAGGTGAAGAGTCAAATGAGCGTATATCTGTATTCGTAGGCAGAAATCCGTGAAAAACAATCCAATCACGTAAAACGAGACGCGAGTCGATCCAAAGGACACCGACCACAGAGCAGCAACCGCAAGGCCAAGTGCCAAGAATCGTGGTCGAAAACAAAATGTCTCCTCGGATAAATATCTGCCGAAATATAAAGTTACAGCTAAAAATAAAAAATATTCCCACGGAAATAATAACAATAATAAAACATGTATAAACTATAAGAGGCTTAATATCACGGTTATTTTTTCATTTGAAACTGTTTGCTAAATTATTAAAAAGGAAAATCTTTTCTTGAGGGTTAGAAACCAATCGTTCTTTTATTTCTCCAACATGCTGAATAAGCTTCAAAAACCGGTACATGTCCCACAAAATTTCTGTTATGCCAATAAAACAATCATTAAAATCAATTAAGTTCAGTTCCAGTTTTCCCCTTCAATAATACATTAGTGTTTAAAGGTCAAACGAGCGAAGGTTAATGTATCGGGTTACGGTTATGGCGACGCCCATCTCTTTCTCTTTATCTACTATTGGAAATCTTTTCTGTCCCAACGCACGTCCCAACGTTTTAGTTCCAAGGTTTCACACTCGTTCACACGCTCATAAACAGGAAAAATTAACGAACCATGCGGCAGAGCTGAAAGAGTACACATATACGTATATCCATCAGGACATGTGGTAAGGCCTTAAACCTCTTAACGAATGTATCTCAAGAGATCTCGAAAACCTTTCGAGGAAAGTCACCGCGACAAGGGGTGATTTCGTAAACTCGAGAGAGAAAAGTAAGGGATTCGTACGAAACGTGTTTTCCATAGTGAAAAAGGTTACCTTTTGAAACGTCATAAAAGACGAGAAATAAGAAAAAAACTGCGGAAGAATCGAAATACAATGATCCCTCGAATTGCACGGTTTCGCTTTAGTCATTTTCGGCTTAGCACGGTTTTTCACTTTGGGGAACTACCTCTAATAGGGGTTAGGTGGAATTGTTAGTCTCAATCTCGTCCCAAATGAAGACCATATCAATACATCAATCAACCTGATTGCGTGGCCAACAATTTCGCTTTAGTGTTTTGAAACAATATTCTTGCATTAAAAAGATAAAAAATGTTTCGATTGGACAATGAGATTAAAAGAAAGGATAACTGCAGCAAGTACAAAGCGACTGAATTATTGTATGCTGACTTCAAGACAGCACTCAAATTTGACCTCACAATTCCTACGGGAAAAATCACCTCACTTTCCAAGGTCTAGATTTGCGTGGTCCCATTCAGGAACGCATGTACTGTGGAATGCGAGGGACGGATGTAATGAAAGTATTCTCCTTTTCTTCCGAGAGGGAGATTATTTCGACGGCACAATCAAGGTCTTTTACATGGCTGATACCAAATTCCAGCAGTCGGCAAAGAAAAGCAGAAGAGTAGATGCGTGAACGAACTACACATGTTCGTTGAACTCTCCAGATACCTCACGTTATTGAAGTGTTGCGACCTGAGTCGAGGCAGGAGACATCCACAGCGACAGCGAGGCAGTAAGACAGATTAAGCCACCACGGGGATGAAGAGGGATTTGAACCAGCGACCCCGTGTCGGAGAATATCAATCTGTCATTTAAAAGACGCCTTCGTCCCCTTGAATCCGAAACGAAGTGACGCGTGGCACGCGCGAAGGCGGCTCCTTTTGAGCGATAAGCGAAACACGTGCCAACGTCGACCGCGGATCGAGATGAAGAGCAGATGCAATCGCCGGTTATAACATGCGGCGATGACTTCCTCCTCAAGACACCGTAAATCAGCGCGATCTTCAATTACTGCACTTAAACAAGAGTGACGTCAACATCCCGTAATCCCAATTACTAAGTCGCTTTGCGGAACTTTTTATATTTTTACGTGATGACGTTTATAGCCCGTTTGTACTTTGTGACTAACCATTGCGTAGAGAACCATCATGAAATATGTTGAAAAATCTGCGCAGCATATAGAACAAAAGATTTATCGCTTATAGTGCAGGGATGGCAAATGCCGATTTTACTTGGCACGCATTAGCTTTGTATTTTGTCTATAAAATATGAAGTTCCTTATAGAAGGAGTAAACTAGTGGCACGCGAAGGAAAACTCTGATGATTCACAAGACTTTCTTGGCACGCGAAACAAAAACCATTTGCCATCCCCGGATTAAAGTCCATACAATAATGTCACCGGATATATTACTCTAAACGGGTGGGGCAAAATTTGAAAGAAATGTCTATTGAAAGAAGTCATAGAAGGAAGAATGTTAGGATAGAGGCAAAGAGGTAGGAAGCGAAAAGGTATATTAGATCAGTGGTTCTCAAACTTTCAATTGTCGCGGGCCCCTTAAATATCATGCGGCCACCTTTGAATTGAAGATAGTAAAAATAAGAAACTTGATCACAAACTTCTTTATTTATATAACAATTAATATTTTTATAACATCGTTTTTCCAAAAATTCCCTGATAAAATTTTATTATTCATGAAAACATTATTTTTCGACACTTCATCTTGCATCCAAAACAATTTTGCGGCCCACAGTTTGAGAAACACTGTCTTAGATGCATTAAAAGGAATTGAGTAAGAAAACTTGAAAAGAAAAGCTTTGGGTTGCACAGACTGAGTCTTGGGTGCCTAAAACCTACTGGAAGGTAGAATTACCATTATGATGATGATGATACATTATTCTATGCACGGCCTGCCGGGTCTAGTCGCAAAACTCGATATATTATAACGTCATTGGACGCTATATACATAATTATATTTTCAGGCACATGGCTCATTTAATATAATTTACGAAATCAAGCTTTATAACCAAATAAATTTTGTCTAAAATCCTTAATGGCATTTTTGATAAAATAGACATTTTGTGAAAATCGACAAGGATAAATTACCTTCCATAACTGCACAATAAGATTCACTTCAATAAGCTTTCCACTCCGGATAATACTACGTATATGTAAATACGAGATTTCATTTGATTCTGTAAAACCGTTAGGCCTCGGAGCAACCCGTATCCGACAGACCATAGACGGAATTGCGAAAAACTCATTTTTCGGACACCGATAACGTGCGCATTCATCAGAATCTGTCTATTTTTTCACGATCACAATGATTTATATACTTCGGTATAATCAAGTAACAACTGTAAGAAGCATAGGAAGGTAAATAATTGACAATACTTTTTTAGAGGGACTAAATATTGCTCGAAGCGGTTGGGCATTTTTCATTCCATGAAATGCAATCAGCAAAATGAGAGATTTACGAAACATGAAAGTAGTCCTCTGGCTTCGCGCTCATTCGAACGCTCGAAATTCGGTCCTCGGTAAAGATGCGAGGGAGAAGAAGTTCCGACATGTTGTCGGAAACGAGAAATGAGAGACTAGAGAGCAAACGGCGACTAAGAATCAACAGGGAAATAAAACAAACATCGTCGGTCTCCATTCAAAGAAACGCGAAGCAGATTCCTCTAAACTTTTGTTTCCGAGGATTACCGCCAAATTTACCATCAGTTTTCTTAACCTGATGGGGCGTATGAGGATTCCAGGACCAAAATCAGTTTTGCCACATATTTCCGTATGTTTCTAATACTGCCCAATTTATGTAGCTATTTTAATATTTTCCATTTCTTTTATAACTACCGTATTGTCCCGAATTTTTTCCAAAAAATGAAATTTTAAAAGTAGCCCCCGCGTTATATTCGAGTACTATTGATTTTAAAAGATCGTAAAATCGTGTTTAGAAAAATCACCGTACATTCCGCATGTGTTTACGAGATATAAGATACTTGTTACATTGCAGACACATTAGGCGTACGTTACATTGTATATGAAAAAACATCCGCGGTGAGAATAGATCGAGTTCAATCGGCTCGATAGTCATTGCATTGAAGCTACAAGTGTGTCGAGGTATTCTTTGTAACAACCTTAGCGAGTTTTTACCCATCCGTTATTTTAACAATGGGTGAAAAAAAGGGTGTTGGTCATTTTGAGAAAAAGTTCTTTCAAATCCCAGGTTAACAGAGGAATCCGAAGTTATCACATGAATTTAAAAATAGTCGTAGCTAAATCGGCGTTGTTAAATCCACCGGAAATGAGAAATCAAGGATAACTGTAATACTTGCAGTCACGGCCGATGGGCGAAAACTGACTCCCTACGTAATTTTAAATCGTAAAAGGATGCCAAAGGAAAAGTTACCGCCAGGTGTAATCTTTCGTGCGCAGGAGAAGGGATGGATGAACATGGAACTTGTGTTAGATTGGCTGAAGGTTGTTTAGGGTCGCGTTATATTCGAGATTTAATTTTGTCTTAAAAAACTTTCCAAAAATCTCAGGGTCGCGTTATATTCGAGGTTGCTTTATATTCGGGACAATACTGTATTTAGATCAGTGGTTTTCAACCGGTGTGTCGTGACACAATGATATGTCGTAAAGAGCTGGGAGGTGTGTCGCCGAAAATGTTAATGACGGCTATATTAAACATAAAGTAAATTTTGTTAAGGAGTTATCGTAATGTAAAAATGTACTGGAATAAACGTTGTAGGAAATTTAATTTTCTACAACCTTTATTCGAAACATATTTTCATATAATGCATTGTTTAATAGATATCGTATGTTTTTAGCTGCCACATCCACGCCACCTACCGACGACTATTGTTAACAATTGAAGCTTAGTTACGTCTTAGTAACGCTCCTTTTTCTTTTCTTAATTGTTGGAGTATTGTGGCTATATCCAATATCAGAAGGCTATGGTTTGAGTTTATTTCTGTTCTTTGCAAAGTCTAAAATTTTCTCGCATTTTCTTAAAATATTTATTATTATCTAACCTATTTGAAATTTTTAGAAATATTACTGATATGGAGAAAGTCATGTGGCCTCATCAGATTTTTACATACATAAAATATTAAAGCAAATATTTTAAAATAACGGATAAGTGAAAAGAGTCAACACCCACTTCTGGTTGACCGATTTTTACCAAAAACTAATCAGTTCTTCTGACTTTTATAAAAATGTTAAATATAAAATTTCACGTTGACCTGATTAATAGTTTTTGAGTTAGAGCACCCACAAAAAGCTATCACATACACACACGCGCACGCACCCTAACACACACACACACACACACACACATCATCGAGAAAATGGTCAAAACGTGTTCAGGAGACTTCAAAATGTGTATTTCCGTTGAAATCTCGAAGTCGATTTTTTTCATGAATACAATACTTTCACCTATACTACGTATATGGAGAAAGTAAAAATAATATGCCCGAAAACAGCGCAAAATAGTTTTCGCGGATTACCAACACACTGGCGCCTGCTAAATATGAGAATCGCTTCATACAAAACCGACATCCGAAATTCCTCCCTTTTCCAGCCTATTAACAGAGATAGAGAACTTAGGAAGTTTTTTTTGCCCCGTGAGTTGCGGAATAGTAGTTTAGCGGCCACGTGGTAAGCCGAGATGAGAATGCATCGCAAAGAGATTGAAGCGGCGAATAAACGTAGATATTTTACAATCACGAATTTCTCACTCCCTCACTCTCTCCTGTTTTTCCTCCTCCCTAAACCATGCGCGCGGGTTAATTACTCGGCGAGCTGCGTCGGAAGCCGACGCCTTGTATTGCGTAGCGTTTTGCAGTGTGCTTTCCCCTCATCAGTGCATACCTCCGAATCTCAACCGAAACACCGCCAAATCTCAGCACACCTGCTTCTTCCCTGACTCTCTCGACTTCACTTGTTTAAACCAACTCCAACCCCTTCTCTCATTTTCTCCGCGTTTCCGTTGCTCCCAGGTTCTGAGGAGAGGTGTTTTCATCGGGAAATCTAAAGGCCAGTGCGGCAGCTTAACATTTGGGGATACCGAGCAGTAGTCATAATATGGGTCCCTTAAATCTTAGTTAAGAGGAGGTGCACTCAGTACCTGCTTCATTTACCCCCAAAATATTATAATGATGCCCCAAAAATCGGCACTGACTTGTGCCCGCACACTATAGCACCTGTTTCCATATTGAAAAATTATTTTTAAATTCTCTTAAGATGTAGTTTATTTTTATTTTATTTTTCAGAACTAATCTTCGCCGTAGTCTCCACACAATCATTGCGTTTCCATGAGAAAAATTAATTTTATTAATTTCATCAATTTTCCAAACAAAATGCTCACTCCCTTTTTTGGACCTTGGGCGACCGCACGGAACGCCCTTTCGGTAAATCCACTCCAGGTGCAATGGGAAAGGATCCTGTAAAAACACCATCTTCCTCTTATTTTTGTGGGATGTTTTAATATGGTAAAATATTACTCCTAAGCCGTATGATTTGTTTTAATATTAATTGGTCGATGAATGAGTCGCTCTGAAGCGAACTACACGGCCCTACTGGAGAGTATGGTACGCGAAAGACGATCGATCTCGCCTAGCGCGGATTCAGCGCAGGCTACCTCCTCCATCCCACCATACAGTCAGCCAACACGTTGAATTATAAATGAGAAGCAGGTATTGAAATAAGGAGCACTACATACGCGGCAGTAACTAGAGTTGAGGATTTTTTTACTACGACGAAATTTCTTGAAAAAGGCATACTAAGTGTATCTGTATACGCACAAACGTAAACCCAAAGTATCTGGAAATATGACTTTCACGCCAAACGATACATAATAAACGACTCTTTCATGCGTGTGGAGGACGCCTCCGTGTGAAAAAATACCGTCAAAAAACTCACCTTTGCTCGGAGCAATTAAATCCGCAAGAAATTTATCCAATTTTACGCGATTGTTAATGTTTGCGAGCTAGCACGTCGTAAGCGCTGGAAATGAGCGCGGGACAGTTCGCATTAAAAGTGTCCTAGTGTTCTTGTTTCTGCCATTCCGTCCGAGGGATCGTAAAACATTTTAAGTAGGCCATAAAAGTTTCAAAGTTACCTGTCGTCCGCGGAGGAAAGGGAAACAGGTAACATAACGACAGGGAGAACGACTCCTTTTATTTTACTAAGGTTTCCAGAATGAAGACACGAGAGACCATTGTTTGTTCACACCGCATGGCACAATTTATACTATTCCGCGGGCGAAGATTAGCTGGCGGCGTATGGATACAAGATTGCGTTTCTTCCTGCGAGCATACAACACAAAAACGAAGAACTCGGTCGGTAACGAGAGTGAGAAGTGAAGTTTTCAGCCAATGCTAAATCTCACAAATTTTTATTAAGGCTACCGATCTTTTCCGGTTTTAGCTTCTTTCACAACTCAATTCCAGTGTTTTAACCGCTCAAGGTGATTCGAATTACACGTGTACGTACCCAGGCTTCTCTTTATTCAAACCCAAATCTGAGACACCTATGTACCTTTTGCTCATAATTAAAATAAACATAAATGTAAAGGATGGAGAAACACATTATCATGGCTGCTTCGAGATTAGAAAAGGGATGAAAAAATTATAGGGTTAATTCAAGGAATAATGACCGGGTTCACCTTATAGCTGAAATCAAAACGACACGATTTCTCCAATAGCCATGAAAAGGCCGAGGAAACAAGATGTGCATGTCGGCTACAAAGCAACTGTCATCAGTGGCGATGCAGCCGAAATACGAATCTGGTTTCATAAACATTTTAATGGCAATCGGAGAAATACACGTTTTATTATGCAATTCCATCGATTAAAATTACATCACCGATTCAATGGCCAACTTGTATCTGCGGAAACTGACCCCCATCGCCACAAATAAAGAAATCCTACTAGTGAAATTACACCCATTTGGCAAATGCTACTCAGTCATCACTGAACTTTCTCGTACGAATGTGAATAATTCAAAATGTAACTTTGGAATATATTTTCGAACCTCTCTCGCTTCCAGAGATGTTCGGTTTTTTCTCAACGGCCAAATCCATTATCTAAGATTTAAATAAATAATAATAATAACGCAACGCACGAAACTTACGATGAGGTTTAATCTTGAAAACGACACACGCTATATCGTACGACAATTTCAAATTTCAACCCGCGTAAACTGCGAATTGGACGAGATCGGGACAAAAGCATAATATTTCAAATTCTTCAATGCAGGAGTTTGAGATTAAAGCTTAAAAAATAACAATTCAAAGAGTCGCTAGATAAGAAATAAATAAACAACAGATGACTTACAATTTTTATAACAACCAACACATGTATTTACCAAATAGAAATGACGGATATTATTTCCCGGAATCTTTCCGTATCGACTTCGTAAAATCGAACATATGTTGGGATGAAGAGTTCAAAAAGCGTGCTTTAAGAATACAAACATCACGTAAAACGTCTACTGGATGGTCAAATTCGATCACTTTATACACATATATTTAAACCGAGCACAAAAACAAAGAAAATGTATTAAAAAGAAAAGCCGTAGGAAAATAACGCATTTCCACCACGGAGTCACATTTTTTATATATTTCACCACTGCCAATTTCTCCTCAGGGCAAAACCCGAGCGGGACCTTAGGTTAAAAAAGAAAAACAAGAAATGAGAGCGCGTTAACTCGAGTTTATATCGCCGACGCCGCCGCCAAAATTAAGGTCGCGTCCGTCGCCTTCAATTCCTTTTTATTTTTATCATTTTTTTCAGTCCGCAAACTTCCCGTCGCCTCCTTTTCGACCTAAGGGGTTCCGCCCAGACCTGATTCTTTTATTTTTTATTCTTTTCCTTTCCGCTATCCATTACCAGCATCTCCCAAGACACCTCTCTCTCTATGTTCGCAAATTTCTTTCTCCCAGCCCACCCATTCTTTTCTTCTTCCCCGCTCCAAAATATTCTCTATCTCTCTCTCTCTCTCCTTCACTCACCCATTACCCTCCACCCGGCTCCGGGTTTTCCTATCTTCCTCTCTTCTTCCCTAACTTCCCCCTCCTCTTCTTCCTCTGATGCGCGTATTACACACAATGTAAACTTTCGATTAACTGGATATCGAATGACCGGAATTAAAAAAAAGGAATTTTTAAAACTTATAAATTGGGTTTTTGTAGGTACGTTAAGTACGTACTTCTGTATGGTTTTTACTTGCGATATACCTAAAAGAGATTTTTCCTTTCGCTACCACTTTTCTATTTTTTTAATATATCATAAAAAACATTCTGTGGCAATAAAATGTTCTTGGAAATTGGATTGTCTAAAATAAAAAATTCAATCAACCCTAATATCAATCTACCGGAATATCTGATTAACCGGTCCTGAGGCATCCGGCAAATCGGTAACTGTTAAATATAACCTGTTTTATATGAAGAAGGATTAAATGTAACGCATGGATTATATGGCCTCACTTTAGCTAGAATAAAGACGTTTGTCAGTCTGTTTCTCTCATCTCGTTTCCCTCTTCTTCAAACCCTCTTTCTCTCACCCCCTACTTCCACTCTTTTACCCAGAAATTATTATTCGAATATTTTACGCATATATATACTTCTCATGTTTCCCGTTATTTATACGCCTTTATGAATTTTCATATCAGCCGTTTTCGAATCCAAACTTTGTTTTCAACGTATTCAGTTTCGCGAAATATGTCTGTATTTTTATTTTCTCAGAGCTAGTTTTCTCGCATGTCTTTTCATTGGACGTTTCCAAGTATGGGTATCGTTATTTTTTTCAAACAGCGTCAATTTATTTACCCAAAGTTAACACTGTCGTACATTATTTTTTAATGCTTGACGTTTCCCTGGTAAAATATGTACACGGAGGACGCCTTAATATTTCGTAAAATCTTTGCCATCTAAAAATATTCAAATATAAGCGAAGCGCGTCGTGCCGATCTATTTGCCGTTTTGCGCGATGTTTTTGGCTAACGTTTTGAATTCTTCATAAATATATTTCGCATCCATTTTACTTCGAAGAATAATGTAAAGAAAAAGTGCATGAAAGCTGCTACAGTTTTTTCCGCCGAGAAAAACTCGTTCAAATTTCTCTGATATAATCGGTTTACAAAACTGGAATATGCGTGAAAAACCGAAGTCTCCATTTCTCCATTGAGTGCCGACTTGCTAACCCCCTCCGTCCTTTCATCTTCTCTTCCTCCTTCCCCTCTATTTATTTCCATACTTCTCTCTCTCTCTCACTCTCTTATTCCACAATTCCTTATACCTAACACCTCTTCCCATCCATTCCCGTCCCCTTTTATTCGCCTTCCACTCATAACCTTTTTCCGAATCCATTCAATTCGCAGTTATTTCGCCCCCCCCCCCCCCTCCCCCTGAAAAGTCCCGTTCGACGGAGCAAGCCCATGAGGTTGCCAATTCAGCGATTTCGCGAACAATTTTATTTTATTTTCTAAAGAAGAAACGGGAAGGGGAAAGAAAGGTTATAGTGATTTTCCGCCGAGCAAGCGGGTGGAGGACATTTGAGGTTTGGGGAGGAAGGCAAGGGGAGGGGGGAGAGAGAGAGAGAGAGAGAAGGGTTAAAACCGGCACTCGACTAAACTTACGAGAGGACGCCTTTTATCGGTAAAGATTGGCGAGATGGGCGCGAGAGTGATAAAATGAGGTCGGCCGGAAAGATGGGAAAGCAGATTTTCTTCCGAGCGGCGGAATGGGTATAAAAAAGGGGAGTCCACGAGCCGTGCCTCTGAACGTGAATTACCGCGATATGCTTTCCTGCTCCTCCTATTCAAAATCTTTTGGAGGAATGGGAGCATTTAGTTCTACCCACGGCGACGCCGGGACGTGTTCAACTTTCTTCTAGATCTCCGGCCTTAGCTTCCTAAATCTACGCGGACAGACGGCCGACGAATGTAGAAATAAATGACGCAGGCTTACTATGTTAATAGCATCACCGCGATTCCAGCGGGTTCGTCGTTATGTTGAAAAGAACCTTTGAATTTGCGTACGATATTGCGAACTCGGAAACTACGATTCTCGCAGTGTGAATGATTTTCACTTACAATTAGTAACAATTCGAAAACTGCGCGAAGAACTTAATAAAAATGCGTTTTATTATACAACGTCCGTGGTTTTTCTTATAGAAAAATTGTTCGTTGCAAAGGCAGTTCATTCGTTAGACTGCTTCGGCAGTTAACCTATGCACTAGCAGAGGAATACACGAGTTCCGCTAGATCAGGGGTGGCCAACCCATGGCCCGCGGTACTCAGTCAGACATTCAACCAAAAAAAATATTTTTGGTCCGTGGGAAACCAAAATCTGACATTTGTTTTGATTCTCTTATATATCTTATCCTCTCAATTGCTTACTTCCAACAATGTTTAACCTTGTAAAGTCTTACAAGGCTAAAGTGAAATTATTATCTAGGAGTTTATCTCAGAAAAAACTGGACCAATTTTCAACTCGAAAACGTTTCCAAAGTGGAAGTAATAATTTGTGTTTGAACTTTAATAGGTATTATTCCTCTATTTCAGCGCTATATGGTTCGTTTAGTTTCCGTTTCGAAGACTTCGAAGCCGAAAGAAACAACGTCTCTCTCTCTTCATAAATCCATTCTCTATTTTGGACAGCGAAATAGAAAAATATCCACCAAAACCCCAATTGGAAATTGCTGAAATTAAGAATCACTCAGACCTCACGGCAAAATTTCGCGAGGTTTGTGAGTCACCAACTTTTTCAGATTTAAAAGCTTTTTCGAAATTTGTTCCCGAAAACCACTACAACTGCATGACTTTGCAGTGCGTCTGTGTGCAAATTTGGATCAACCTACGTTTGTGAACAGACGTTTTCAACAATGAACCTTGTTAAAACACATACAGATCTATCTATCTTAACAGACACTCATGTGGGCAGTCTGTTTCTTTTATTGACGTCGAAAAAGTCCTAATATTGATAAATTGTTCATTGAAAAGCAGATTCAAAAACCACATTGAGATATTTGTCAATATTTTTCTTTTTAAATAAATATTTCAAATGTCTTTTAAATCAATGTTTGTTTGTTATTGTTTTTAACATTCCTGTTTATTTTTGGCATAATTTAAATTAGCTTTAGCTATCAATTTAAAAACGGATGTTAAGGATAGTAGCCCGCAAAAAAAATCGCGCCGTTTCATTGGTTTGTCTTAAAAAAAGGCTGGTCACCCCTTCACTAGATGCTCTAAGTTTTAAATAGAGCGAATATAACCAATTGTTTATTTTGGGCGTGTTCTATTAACATTCAAACTAGCAACACTTAGGTTTGGATTGATAAAAGATTATAATTTCATATAAGCACACTTACAGAGTATATCAATACTCTCAGAGAAGATGAGTATTTCTTAATAAATAAACAATGACAGTGAACGCCTTGAAAGTCAAATTGAAACTCACGATTTGTTGGGTCCAAGGGGGCATCTGAGTTAACTAAAAACTCACCAAGACTATTTGGAAGTCTCATAGTGAATATTCAACTCGAATTTGTAAGCTGTTACATAGAAAATCAGTAGATAGTGGCTTCAGGAATAGTTACGTGCTTATTTTCAGGACATATTCGCTGAATAGAAAATAAATTTGTTAAACATAACAGTGAGGGATTTAAAATTATTACTGTTCTAGGTAGGACTTTTTTATTTATAGGTGTGGCAGACAACATGTTAAAGCAGAAATAGTGAGATCCGAACATAAAATTTTCGTCGAGAGATGCGAGTAAAAGTGCATGAATTCCTCATAGCAGACCATTTAGCACGGCATGCTCAAATCATCCACGCACGATCGCGAAGCTAAAAAAGCAAAAAAGGAACGCCCACTTTTCATTCAATTACGTGAAAAAAATGGTTATGAAACGTGAACATCCCCATTCAGCTACGCCCGCTTGAGGAATCAATTAGGACTGGAAGTGCAACCGACCGAGGCTTGAGGAAAAGCACACACCGCGGACATCCTCAGTATGCGGTTCGGCCAAGTGCTTCGCTCTGACCTCGTCCTTCCTGGATAACTGCCTCTCGTACCAGGAAGTACACGCTCGCTAACTGATAACAATCCCATTTTCTACAACGTGAAACCATAAACCCAGAACAAGAGATCCACTTTTCCGCGTATAACTCCAGTAATGCACGCTCTCTTTCCCTCTCATTCGATAAATTTCAATTTTTCTTCGAGTCATCGGTAGACTTTAGAGGCAAGGATTGACTCAAATCATGCCATCGATGTCAAAAAAGAAATTATAAATGGAACTTGACCTTAACTTCTAAGGTGTGGTATTCACACCACCTAAGCTACAGTGTAAAATTACTCTGCCATTTTACTTTCCGCTACTTTACAAATGAATCGAGTGAATACTAAGTTTAATTCTTTTAATAAACACTTCATCCTCATAACAGATTATTAAACACGGAAAATCCAATTGAAGGTAGGTATAGCTAGAGAATCTATAATAATAAAAGAAGCTGTCTATGTCTGTGAATGTGGCTGTCATAACTCTTCAGAAAATAAACGTAGTAGCTTCAAAATGTGGCAGCAGCTTCAGGTTGATCCTGAGAGTTTCAGTGCCAAAAATAATTCAAATCGGCCTACAGGGGCCCGAGGGTCCCCATTGTTGGTCCAAATGCCGGTTTTTAAAGATATCTCAGCAATCGATTGAACGATTTTGATGAATTCGCCACTAATATCAATGTTTTGATGAGAAACATTTTCGAGCCTAAAATGAATAAAATCTGTCTACGGAGCTAAGGATCGTAATGTCCAAATTTCAAGATTTAGAGGGATCCCCATGGAACTGTCGGCCCAAATGTCGGCGATGTCCGTCTGTCTGCCTGTACTTATATATCAGGGAAGAACTGGCTGAACGGATTTCAACCAAATTTGGTAGGTACATAGAATATTCACATAAATACATTACCAAAATGACATATTTGGACCGGATCGACCAAGCAGGGATGCCACAATTGCAAAATAATTCTTTTCGGTAATTATGCTTTTGGAAGGAATTGGCTGGACTGATTTCAACCAAATTTGGTACATTGAATCTTCACATACATTCATGACCAAAATGACATATTTCGAACATATTAACTAAGAAGGGGTGCCACAATTGCAAAGTTAAATTTTGCGATAGTTATGAATTTGGAAGGAATTGGCAGAACCGATTCCAACGAAATTTTGTATGAAGGAGTTGTGCAACATAAAAAAAACAAAATTAAGCTTTTTATAATAGATATAGAAAGCAGGGCTGCCACAATAAAAGTAACAAAAATTTTCTTTTTACAAGTGTCTGTGTTGAACTGTCCGCATCGATTTTAACCAAATTATAACATTTATATATATTTATATATATGTACACATATACATATAACCATAATAGCATATTAGGACAGGATCAACTAAACAGGGCTACCACAATTACAAATTAAACTCTTTCAGTAACTATGGATTTGGAAGGAATTGGTTCAACGGATGTCAACTAAATTATATCATCATCATCATAGGTAGTCTGTCCGTAGACAGGTCCGTGATCATTCTTGGTTAAACCTGGTTCTCCATATACTCCTATTTTCCGCTGTCCTCTTCATATCTTGATAACTCTCTTTCCCTTTCAAATCGTCTATCAGCTGAAAACTTTTCCTACCTCTTTCCCTTTTCCCATCTAGTTTTCCTTCTAACACGTCTTTAATCATACTCTCTCTCCTCAGGTAATGTCCAACCCAGTTAGCCTTCCTCTTTCTGATAGTCTGTAAATTATATATATATATATATATATATATATATATATATATATACATATACATATATATGATTTTTACAACATACCATAATGAAATCAAGATTTTAAAAGCGGAGCTTAAGAGCAGGGCTACCACAATTAATAAATTATAAAAATCGTTTGCAACAATAATTCCACCTCAGTGGTTAAAGATTAAATTCAGCTTGTACAGGAGAACTCACGTACACGCATACGTTTTAACTTCAAACAGCCATATCCTTCCTTTTAGACACCTACCACTCCTTTACCCTTCCTATATCTCGGCCTCTTTCTTAGTATCCTTCCCGTCTATTACTTCCTCAAAGGTTTGTTGCCTCTGAAAATCTGATCCAGCCTTTAATCTGCCATAAACTTCCTTTATCATGATCCACACCTAAGCAAGTAAACAAGTATTATATTTCGCTTTAACTAGTTTATGCAGCGACTCCCAACGTGTCTCGCGACACTTTATCAGTCACGATATATAATACTTAAACTGTGTCACTAGAATTTCAGAAGTTAAATTTAAATTGAGTATTTCAGTTGATTATTTTTATTAATGAATGCTATCAGCTATCAGCTATCCGTATAAGTCACTGACTTTGCAGGAAAAGTTGGAAGGCATTATTTGCCACCCCTCTCCCGTCAAGAATGTTAGTTCTCATGTAATTTACATCCATGTGATATAATATTCCAGCTACATGTGTCCCGTCATTAAAAATGTAGGGAACCTTTGCATTAATGCATGGTGTGCGATAAATCGGAAGGGAGAGCGAATTGTTTTCTATGCATTATGGTGGTATCCTCTTTTTCGTATAATTGTCTACCGTACTTCCTAGACGTATTAAAAAAGGCAAACGATAATGGCTTAAACTTCAAAGCGATGATTACTGATTTTAATTTACGCTCTCGTGGTGTAAATAATTATCTTTACTGAAAATTTCCAATGGCAGCCAATATCTGAAGGAAATCCACGGAAACCTTAAAGTAAACAGAATTATCATTTCAAAATTTGCGCAGATATCTCGATAACCAATAATGCCGGCTTTCGTGCAGCGTCCGGTAAAAATAAATCTGGGAAATAAAAACTCCAACTAGTGGAAAAGTCCTTAAAATGATGACCCGTAAAAAAACGATTCAATTCTCGGGAAAGCCAATAAATAAAAACAATTATTCTGAGATATTTCGTCATGAGTTTTTGGTCGTATTTATATGAGAACAATTTGAGACTCAAATAGTCGTCAGTTATAGAATATTTCCAATCCCTAAACAATTGCGTTTCACAGGAAGCGTGTTTTTTTCGCGCGGAATGCTGGAAAACTCGAACGAATTGTATTTTCTGGGAGGCGTCCACTCGAAAAAGTCAAATCTCGATAACTCGAATGCCTAATTTTCGTTCATTCGAATCAGATTAATCTATCTTCACTATTTAATTCGCGTTATTCTATACTCGGCAACTCGGTGTCGTAAGACCAGAATGATGTGATTTTTTAGATTTTCGACAAACGGAGATCCGCACCTTATATGGAAACTTCCAAAGATAACACAATTAAATGACTGTAACGAAATAAATCACATCGTAGCCATTGAAGATACTACGCTACAAGGTGTAGTACAGGGTGCACACAAATTATGTTAACAACTTTAATCTGAAATACAAAAATACAGAAACGATCTACACATACAGGGTTTGCGCCATCTGTGAGAGACTCTCATAAAGTTTATGACACACGAAAGATAGCTTCGTTTGAGAACATGATTTTCTTGAAGAAATCATTGTCCAGTAGCTCAAGCATGGAACTTGTAAATTTCGCCCGGGATGGCTCGTCATCTGGCATGACAGCATGCAGCAGTTGCAACTTGTATGCGTGCAAGCGTAAACGTTTACTCAAAACCTTATGTACTGTTTACTGTGGCATTTGTATCTGACCGGCAGCGATTCTTACGGACTTGCGCAGACTGCGGGCATACGCCTGTCGTACACGTTCCACATTTTCATCTGATAGACGCGGACGACCATATTTCCTATGAATAAGACTTCCCGTATCCTTAAACTGTTCATACCAAGCATGTATCGATGGCCTTGAAGGCGGCAGCCTATGATAAGTACGTAGTTCGGAAGCTTCTCTGGATCTGCATATCAGATGTTATAATAAACCACTCCACAAACTGCTCCTTCTCTTATGACGACGCCATCACGGCAGACATTCAACTGATTTAAGCCGTTATGGTTAACGTAACATCGGTGACACGTACCGGCGTTTTACTCAATTAAACTTTATGAGTTTCTCTCGAATGGCGCAAACCCTGTATGAGTAGATTGTCTCTATATTTTTGTATTTAAGATTAAAGTTGTATAGATAATTTGTGTACACCCTGTAGATTCTTTATATTCATGGTTTTAACATACAAAAGTTTGCACAGTCTTCCAAAATAAATAAGAAATTCTCGGTAATCACTTAAAATAATTAATATGTATCACCAACTCACGATGATTCTTTGAAAAACTAATATTATGGTTATAAATCATGCTTATCTGCACGAGCACTTACGGCTTATACCTTGCCTTCTTTAAGCATTACGGAGCTAATGCATCAACGTCGTCGGTAAGAGATCCCAAGAAACGATACCCATTTCCTGTAAATAACATTACCTCCTGAGGCACTGAATTTTATACATCGAAAATTAAGGAAACTATAGATGATGAAAAGAGGTCAATTTCATAAGTAACGAGATATGAACGGATCGCAAGCGGGCTAAAAAATAAAGCAAAGGAAAAACTCCCTTAACCAGTCTCTGAGTCCGTCGAATATTCCAGTGACGCTAGAATAGTTAAAAGCTCGAAAAATAAGTCCGCACAAGAAGACCAGATGCTCAGAAATCCAGTGCATGAGTATGCGATCCGTGACCTTAAATTCCGTCTGGTATAAAAAGACTATACCGTCTATATATTCACGCTCAACAGTCCCGGGAAGAAAATTGCGTCGTAAATGAAGAACCGTAAAAAGAACAGATAAAAAGAGAGTTTTAATGCAACCGGGTGCAATTAAAGATTACTAGTTGCGTAAAAACCTTGAAAAATATGTTATGATATTCAAACGTCAATGAGATTCTACAGTATACGAAAGAAAACGGGAGATGATGATAATGTGAATTAAAGTCGCAAAAAGTGTTCAGAAGATGAATAAACGGCATTAAAATGCGGCAATCAATTTGAAGAAGCACTGGGGTCTGGAAGATTTACTCAGATACGTCTGCTTAAAATATGAACGCGTCAAAAGTCTGATGGCCATAAATCAAAGTCCAACGGCTTCAGCAAAATTAAGGATTTAATCACAAAATCTTAAATAGCATTATGTTAATAAATCATTCCATAAATGCTGCTGAGAGAGCGTCCGTTCCACGTTCCACTCACACTTTCAATCGATTAAACATGACTGGCGACTCTAAAACATGGACTAATGGTTTTTCCAAGAAGTAGGCTGCTTTCGGAAATGATGATAACGCTTACGACGGCTATTGCTGCCATATATTCGTTAAAGCATTTTCGACCTAATCCGCGAAGTTCTTCAAGCAAGACCAATAAAGTAGTATATCTTTAAAGAAAGTTCATGGCGTAAAGTTTTGAAAGAACTGCAGTTAGACGAATTGATGGAAAGCAGGATAAAAATTATGTATTGATCGAGAATTGAACTTTCCATCAGATCTCACCTTTGTTATATTCATAGAGAAGGTTGTTATTAGCAGAAACATCCATTTCCAAAATGGGATAATTAGTCCTGCCTCCACTATTCAATGGTTCCATTCCTGGTCAAGGCAGCATTTTCCCCAGCTAACCATGAAATATTTCATCTACAGTATTTATTTTGAATAAAAAACGAGGCCGTTAATTTAGTTTTCAAATGAATTAGCTCGAGGGACTTCCGTTCAGTTCTCAAAGTCGTAAATTAAGGAAATAAAGGTACACTCCCTCAAATCCAGGACTCATAAAACCGGCTTCAGCCGAAAACCGGCTATTCTTTCGTTTAAAAATAATAAAGTTAGTAATCCAAAAAGATAACCAGAAAACCGTTCATTTATATATAATAATTAGTAAAACTATTATATAAATCATTTGAAATACATTATGATACCCGACGACAGCTGCTTTTCAGCGCATCTGGTTTTCTCAACCTTTTTTACGTCTAGATGGAAAGACATCGTTTGTCAATTTGTCTTCAGGCATTAAGCGAGATCGATAATTCTTTCTTGAATAAATTAAGACTTGTTATCGATGCTAATTGCGTTTCCCAAGACACTTTTCAGCGCAATAACTGTTGAGACACCTGACAAACACGCCGCAAAAAGCGTACAGCGCTGAGACAGAGAGTTAAGATGGGTAATGAAGATTTAAATTACAAGACACAAATATTCGCGATACTAAAAGCGTCGATTCAGAGCGACAAAAAGTGAATAGCGGTAAGATAGATAATAAAGGACGGCAATGATGATCTCAACCACAAAACACAAAAATTCACAAATCTAAAAGGATCGATTCATAGTTGAGGAAAATCCCGTAAAAAATTCTTTTTCCTGTTAAGCATTACGAACCATTTTCCTGAGATGATTTCCCTAAAAGAAATGTCTTCGGACGCTGGTAATTTTCCATCCTTGGCTTTCAACCTTAAACCACATCAAGCGGACCACTCGCCTACCGAAGAGCAGGAGCGAGAGAAGCAATTAATAACGACCGGAACGGACACATGTTCCAATCAGATCGCCGGTAACCCCACATCATCTCAACCACCTAAGGACAAGAGGATCACCGTACTTCGCCACCACACGGCACCATCGAGACCTCAAGCAGGGATGGGGAAGGCTGGGCACGGCATCTCCGGAACGCCGCCCCGCGGCACGGAGTGGAAACAAAAGCCTTCTCTTTCTCTCTCTCCAGCGCGAGATGGTCCGGCTGTCCTTGGGTTGGGATCGAGTAATCCGCTTGACCTCCAGCGGTCAACAGCTCCGGACGGCAAAAAGAGGGGAGGAGGTTGTTGAAGGACCGCGCGGCAGACCCAGGGAATGCGTGGGACGTTTAATTTAGAAGCGGGTAAACTCCTTATACCTCACTCCCGCCAGTCTGGATCGAGTAGGGGTGAGGGGGAGGGGTAAAGGGGGATGGAGAGTAGGATGAGGGTGGGGGACAGTAGAATGAGGGTGGGGGACAGTAGGATGAGGGTGGGGAAGAGTAGGATGAGGACGGGGGAGAGAGGAGATTCGTTTGATTGGCGCTCAATCTGCGGCTTTGAGGAAAGTAGGATTTGGTCGTAACTGTCGAAACCGGCTGCCGATGGGGCGCCTTAACGTGATCCTGGGAGTCCTCTTTGGCAAGAGGAGCTGCGGGAGATTCATTGATGTTAGCAGATGGAGCAAATTTTTATGCATTGCGGCTACCTGTAAAAATGTTCATTCTGTCCGAACGTTTTTTTTTCTGTGGCTCCTTCGAGGGGGAAAGGATTGATCACGATATTAATTTTGACAGTGAGATGATTGTAATTGGAGTAATTGGCTGATGATTAAAGAAAGAGCTCGCAGAGGGAGGCTACGATGCTCGCCAATGCTTGATTACTCGGCAATCTTCCCAATACGGTGAGGACTTCAATATCACAGAAATGCAGGGTTTTATTTAATGACGTGAGGGCAACCCTTTCTACATGGTGGGCCGCATCGGTGGTTGCGAATACACAGACGGATTAGAGTTTAAATCTTACCTAAATATTTTGAGGCATCGTAACTGTGAAAATCTAGTCTAAATGAAGATTTTAGGGTTGACATTTCAATATTAAATATTTTACTGTCAACATTTTACTGAAAATACGTATTGGCGTGTTAAATTTTACGGATCGCCTTTACATAATAGCTTCGGGGGCCGCAAAAAATGCTCTCGGGGCCGCATACGGCCCTCCTGCCATAGGTTGCGCACCCCCGATGTAAACTATTGCGATTAATCAAGATCTGGAATATTTGCGAAACTAATGACTGCGACGCACGACCAGTGTTTGTCACTGACGTCTCTCATTTTAATACTTATCTTGAGCAGCAAATTTATAAAATAAAAACGTAACGAATCAAAGCGCCTGATACATACACGTCGACAGACTGAATTACCGAAGCTATAAGACGATTTCTTCCAACACAAAAACACCTAAGTTGGCTCACTTGATGCTCTTCGTCAAGAGTAGGCTAATGCCGGCACCAGGTTTCCCTTCTCCCTTATGCGTGTGTCCGACGCGGAAGGAGCTATGACTATAGCAATCTAAGTGGCTAATTACCCAGAAAAACAAAAAAAACAAAAACGTATGATATCATATTGAAACGACATTTCTTGCGACGAATTGTTGAAGCTGATTTGAACCAAACGATGTTTGAGTTTTAACACTGATTGATTGATTGATGCCACAAGGAATCGCGCAACGATTAGCGATCTATCAGAACAGGCAGCTTAAGGCTCGCGTTCAGCTGCCGAGAACGTTCTATGTGGTCCTCCAACCTACTATGAAAATGTGACCCATAAAATTTAGCAAATAAAATTTTAATTAGTCGAAATCATGGTCATATAAACCTATAATGTTAAAACGATATTTATAAAAACGTTTAACTTGATTTTCCCTTGTGCAACGCCAATGAAGTACTAGGCGAGTAGCGAATTAAACTGTTATCAGGCCCGCTGAAGCATTCGCAGGAACGAATGCAGCACGCCATGTAGACAACATTGCCGAAAATTATGGAATAATTTTTGCAAAAGTAATACTCCACGGATGTTCTATACCCCCAGCGATGGAATACAAGAAACTACCTAGTTTCTTTTTATCACGCCATTTACAATAAGAAAGGAAATATGCCCCCGTTACTATAAGGGAAAAATATACCTCAGGTACAAAAAGGAGCCAAAATTTGTACGATAAATAAAATGCTTAAGCAGCTTGTGGAAAGTTTTCTCGTCTTTGCTCCGATCTCAGCGAAGGGACTCTCAACTGTTGAAAAAATAAAAAAATAAAAAAATTATCAAACCGTCTCGAAAGCGAGCGCCCTGAAAATGCGGAGCGAAACGAAGGAAGGACAGCAAAAACACCGGCGAAGAGAAAATTAAAACTAAATGAAAAAAGAAAACTTCCTCCTTTTTAAAAAGAAACGCTGCGCTGGCTCAAAAGTCTTGATTTTATAAATATTTGAACGAAACTCGTTCTCTCTTCCTTTGCCACGAATTAATTCTCGTTATGAAAAAGTAATTCGACGAATAAAAATGGCTAGAGGGAGAGGAAAGAGATAGAGGAGAAAGGGGGAGAGGAGAAAGGGGGAGAGGAGAAAGGGGGAGGGAGAGGGAATAGAGGATGAATGGAGGGAGATAGGGGGAAGGTAGATTGATTGATATGGTCTTTATTTGGGGCGAGATTGAGACTAAGAAGTCCCATCTTCCACCTAACCCCGAAAGAGAGAGAGAGAGTAAGAGATGAAGTGAGGGAGAGAGTGAGAGGAAGAGAGTGAGTGAGAGGGAGAGGGAGAATGAGAGTGAGAGGAAGAGAATGAGTGAGAGGGAGAGGGAGAATGAGAGTGAGAGGAAGAGAGTGAGTGAGAGGGAGAATGAGAGTGAGAGGAAGAGAGTGCGTGAGAGGGAGAGGGAGAATGAGAATGAGAGGAAGAGAGTGAGTGAGAGGAAGAGTGAGTGAGAGGAAGGGAGAGTGAGAGGAAGGGAGAGTGAGAGGAAGGGAGAGTGAGAGGAAGGGAGAGTGAGAGGAAGGGAGAGTGAGAGGAAGGGAGAGTGAGAGGAAGGGAGAGTGAGAGGAAGAGAGTGAGAGGAAGAGAGTGAGAGGAAGAGAGTGAGAGGAAGAGAGTGAGAGGAAGAGAGTGAGAGGAAGGGAGTGAGAGGAAGGGAGTGAGAGGAAGGGAGTGAGAGGAAGGGAGTGAGAGGAAGGGAGTGAGAGGGAGTGAGAGGAAGGGAGTGAGAGGAAGGGAGTGAGAGGAAGGGAGTGAGAGGAAGGGAGTGAGAGGAAGGGAGTGAGAGGAAGGGAGTGAGAGGAAGGGAGTGAGAGGAAGGGAGTGAGAGGAAGAGAGTGAAAGGAAGAGAGTGAGAGGAAGGGAGTGAGAGGAAGAGAGTGAGAGGAAGAGAGTGAGAGGAAGAGAGTGAGAGGAAGAGAGTGAGAGGAAGAGAGTGAGAGGAAGAGAGTGAGAGGAAGAGAGTGAGAGAGTTAGATGGAGATAGTGAGAGGGAGAGAGTGAGGGAGGGAGAGTGAGTGAGTGAGTGAGAGAGAGTGAGTGAGTGAGAGAGTGGGAGGTAGAGTGGGAGGGAGAGATTGGGAGGGAGATTGGGAGAGAGAGTGGGAGGGAGAGTGGGAGGGAGAGTGGGAGGGAGAGTGGGAGGGAAAGAGTGGGAGGGAGAGAGTGGGAGAGAGAGTGGGAGGGAGAGAGTGGGAGAGAGAGTGGGAGGGAGAGAGTGGGAGGGAGAGAGTGGGAGGGAGAGAGTGGGAAGGAGAGAGTGGGAGGGAGATAGATAGATAGATAGATAATCGTCTTTATTCGGGCGAAATTTAGACCATAAGGTCCATTCTTACATTTAGCCCTTCGTCAATATAATAAATACAAGAAAAAGAATAAAATAAGGTATAACAAAATACATTATATAAACATTATGTACCTAAATCATACAAAGTAAAAGGATAAAATTGAATACAGATTTGTGTTTGTGGGGAAAACCTAGGTAAAAACAGACATGTCCTCCCTAGTAAAACACACGCAGGAAAACACCCACTAAGAAGGGGGGTGTGAAAAACCTGCGAAAACCCTAGATAGTGTACATATGGTAATACAAAACTACAACATTAAATAGAAAGGAGTATGTACAGTGGGAGAGTTCGTATATACAGCGTAATTATATACCGTCATAAAAAAGTACACGTAAAGGTAATAACGTAATGTAAACAAGAAATATACAAGTATGCAGAATAAGATGAAATATACATGAAATATATACAATGAATGAATATAAAGAATGTTGTTGGGGCATGCATATTATAAGAAAGCAGGAAAAGATATGAAATACATAAATAATATAATACAATAGAAAATAATATAAAACAATAGAAAAAAAATAAAAACAACAAAAAATATACATAAACAATAGAAAAAAATATATATATAAACAATACAAAATTATATTAAGAAATACAAAGTAATATAAGACAATACAAAAAAAACTTGAGTAAGGATAATTTATGGGGAGTGTAAAGAGATGATTAAGGATTACTTTGTTGTTTTAGAAAGTGAGTGACACAGGTGCGTTTGAATGAGTTTAAAGAGGGAGATGTTTTAAAATTCTCATCTAAGTTATTCCAGAGTCGGCAACCGGAGACTTGAAAGGATTTATTGTAGATATTCGTCCTGTGATGAGGAATAAGGAGGTTATTCTTGCCTCTAGTATCCCGCTTGTGTACTGTATTGATTTCATTGAAGAGGGAAGAGAGGTAGTCAGGTTTGTTATAAGTGAGGATTTTGTACATTTGCATCAGGGTATGTAAGTTCCTTCGAGCGTCAAGTTTGAGCCATGAAAGATTATTGTATTGTTCGCTAATGTGGTCACTCTTTTTAAGGTCACCGATGAACCGTTGAAGTTTTAATGCCAGTTCACAGGAGAGATCATTATAAACAACATCACAATAGTCAAAGTGAGGAAATAGCAGTGTGGTCACTAAGAGTTTACGTAAGGAATTAGGTAATAAGTTTTTGAGTCTTTTGAGAGAGTGCAAGGAGGAGTTGATGGTACTACAGATTTTATTGGTATTAGGAGCCCAGGATACATCTACATCTACATATTACCCTGCAAGTCACCTTGACGGTGGATGGCAGGGGGTGCCGCGCACCAAGTTCCTAACTAATTATTATTCACAGTTATCTATTGTGGTCACGTATTGTCCTAGGGAAAAAGGACTCCTTATACCTCTCCGTCCTACTATCTATTTCGCGAATCTTGTCCTCATTATCCCTCCGTCCGATATACGTTGGTTGTCGAATAATATCCTTCATTTCATTTACGAATATCTCCGACCAATATTTATCTAGAAGTTTAAGTCTCTCCTGTAATCTACGATCTTTCAACGATGGCCAACACAGCTCATCAATGAGTAACGTAACGCTCTGTTTTTTATCGTAATTCTTTTTCACGAATCTAGCTGCTCGCCGCTGTATTTTTTCTAAATCCTTTATGAGTCCCCTCTGATATGGATCCCAAACCGCTGCTGCGTATTCCATTTGAGGTCTAACCAACGATAAATAACAGGATTCTCTCACCTTTTCCGTGCTTTTCCTGACTATCCTACGCACAAAAGCCAACTTCTTATTTGCCGCACCTATCACTCGTCTTATGTGGGTGTCCCAAGACAGGTCACGATTCAAGGTTACCCCGAGGTATTTCACGGATTCCGAAACAGGAATGCTCTCACCATCTATCGAGTAGGTAAACACGGGCGATGGGCTTCTAGATTTCCAAAAGTTTAGAACGTTACTCTTTTTCTGATTGATTTCTAGCTGCCATTCCTTGCACCAAACAGATAACGCATCCAGATCATCCTGAAGCTGAGGATGGTCGCTAGGACCACTAATTTCTCTATAGACTACGGTGTCATCCGCAAAAAGCCTGATATTACTTTTTACAACTGAGCTTATGTCGTTTATATAAAGCAAGAAAAGCATAGGTCCGATCACACTACCCTGCGGCACTCCAGAGACTACATCTGCCACACTCGAGGACTTACCATCGATGACTACTTTTTGTTTTCTATTCCAAAGGAAAGCGTGAACCCAATTAATGACTTTAACATTAACGCCAAGATTTCCCAATTTTAATAACAACTTACGGTGGGGAACCTTGTTAAAAGCTTTTCTAAAATCAAGGAACACTGCATCGACCTGCTTATTATTTTCGCCGCATGATAAAACATCATTCACAAACAGACCGAGTTGGGTGTCACAGGATCTACCTTTTCTGAAGCCATGTTGACAGCTGACTAAGAGCGATCTACTCTCAAGATAACGCATTGTGTTGCTAACAATAATGTGCTCCAAAATCTTACATGATAATGATGTTAGAGAAATCGGCCTATAATTTTCGGGGTTGTCTTTGTCACCTCCCTTATGAATGGGTGTGACGTGTGCTAGTTTCCAATCATCAGGAACCTCACAGAGGGTACGAGATTTCTCGAAAACTATCCGAAGGAAGGGAGCTATTTCTTCTGCTAGTTCTTTTAATACACGCGCGGGAATTCCTTCTGGTCCTGGATTTTTGTTGGGCTTTATCGCACTCAGTTGCTTCGCTATTCTTGCCTCAGAGATTTTAATATTATCCATCCGAGTACATCCATCGGGAATAAGATTATCTTTAAGTCTATTTCCACCTGCCGTGAACGCCTTCGCGAAGTAAACGTTTAGTAGATTAGCTTTATCCTCCCCATCGTGAAGGATGTCTCCGGAATCACATCGCAGGGAGGGTATTGAAGGACCCACTCCCTTGACTTCTCTTACATAGGACCAGAAAGCTTTTGGATCCTCCTTCAATTTTGTATTTAATACCTCATTCCGGAAGGTGTTAAATGCGTTACGCATGGTTTTTCTCGCTAGTACGCGGGCACTGTTATACTCATGGACTATAGCTGTGCGATACCCATCGGAAGCGGTGGTAGGTATGTTTTTCAATTTTGCGTGGCTACGCCTCTGTCGTCTTAAGGCAATCCTGACTTCCTTATTAAACCAACGAGGTTCTTTCTTATCAGATTTTAACTTACTGGGAATAAATCTATTGATAAGTTTTCCTAGTATATCCTTAAATAATAACCATGATAGCTCCATACCTAATCGTTCTGTCTTTTCACGATAACTGACAAAGGTACTTTTGAGATGTAAGCTGAAACTTTTAAAGTCGGCCTTGGCGAAAGCGTGTACATTCCGAATAGGCTTAGGATATCTTTTGAGCTTTAATTCGCACTCCGCATACACAGCTCGATGGACGCTAAGTCCCTCCTCTGTGGATACCTTAGTTATCCTATGCGGGATGTTAGAAGCAAGCAAGTCGAGAACATTGCCCGAACGCGTGGCATTTCGTACCATCTGGGTTAGGGAATATTCATGAAACGTGTCAATTAAGGCTTCACACGATTCGCGTTCTTTACCTCCCGTAACGAAACATAGGTTTTCCCAATCGATTGACGGTAAGTTAAAATCGCCTCCAATTATCACGTAACCGTCGTTCATAATAGATCTAAGCTCGGCTAATTGCCTCTCTAAACTTAAAATATAATCAACTTTGGCATTAGGTGGTCTGTAAAATGAGCATAAATATACCTTTTTCGAATTATCCTTACCTAGTCGGCACCACATGCTCTCGGTCGTTTCATCGATAATAGGGATCTGACAACTATCGTACTTTTCACTTATTGCCAAAAATACTCCGCCACCTATTCTATTGGCACGGTCTTTTCTGTATACTCTATAGCTTTTCGGAAAAATTTCTTGGCTAGCTTCGGTGAGCCAACTTTCCGTACCTATAACTACATCAGCATGCAACGTGCGAATTACGTGTTCGAGTTCGGCAGACTTCCTACGAATGCTGCGGCAGTTTAAAACTATAATATTTAATTTCTCGTTATCGCCCGAAGCATTAACTGCTCTATTACGGCTTTTGCAGGTGGACTCTCTCACTTCGCGACCAGAAACTGTATTACACTCGATGCCCCTATGAAATCTCCTATTACGCATACAACCTACCCTACTCTCTAATCTAAAAAAGACCTACCATGGTCGAAGATCCTACACGCTACACTCTGTGAAGCCTCGGTCGTGTAATGAACTCCAGAGCCGTTTAGGGGTACCCTACACGATCCGAGAACCGGCCGGAGATCAACGAAGTCGACTCCCATGCCCACACAGAAATTCCATAGCCTTTGGTTTAGCCCCGCCACGCGGCTCCAAACCTCCGAACCACAGTCAATCCGCGGGACAATACTACAAATGGTGAGCCGCACATCAGAACCCGACTCCTCTCGGACACGAGTGACCTCGGCGACCAAGTCCTCAAAAGAACTTAGAATCTCCTCGGACCCGCGCTTCGAGGCGTCGTTAGTCCCAACATGGACCACCATCCGCAGCCTAGAGCAACCCGTTGACTCCACCGACTCTCGTACCGCCCTCGTCACTTGGGGGACCGGACTCGGATTGGTAATGAAAATAAATATTATTACGAAGTGTATTCAACTTTAAACTATCGTCGAAATGGTGCACAAAGTCTTATTCAAGAGGAATACTAACTACGGCGTTCACTCCTTAAGTTAGGTTTTGAAAATTCCCGCTGCAGGTTCTGTAGCTCCTTCTCGTTGGTGATATGGAAACGAGTACCATTCTTGGATAAAGCTATAATTTTCCCGTCTTGGGTCCAAACAGATCTTTGGCCGGCGATTTCCTTGGCGGAATGAAGGAGACTTTTCCGTTTTTGTGTGAGGGACTCGGTGACAAGAAACGAGGATCCCTTCAGCTCACGTTTTTTACGCCATACTTTCTCTCTATCTTGGTAGGACAGGAAGCGCACGATGATAGGTCGGGGAAAATCTGAGTTTCTTCTTGGCGGCCCGATACGATGTGCGCGGAAAAGCATAGTAGGAGAGACTTCTGTTTTTAGGCGGATTTTGAAAAACTCACCGGCGATTTGTAAGCAGTCTTCGCGACCGTTCTCCTGGATGCCATGGATCAGGAGGCACGTACGTCTTGAGTATTGCTCAAGGGCATCAAGTCGGTTGTCGAAGTCCTCCTGCCGACTGCTGAGATCATCTAGACGTCTCAAGATGATTTTCATATCGCCAAGAATTTTTCGGTGAAAGGCATCAAACCGTTCCTGAAGCGATGTTAGTGATTCCCTCTTTTTGGAGCCCTCTTGATCTTTCACTAACTTCAGTTCTTCTTTAAATGAAGAAACAGAGGACATCACCGTCTCAATCATTGAGCGAATATTGCGTTATAGTCGGTGGTCACTTTAACTTACACTCAATTGATTGGGAAAATCTATGTTTCGAATCTAGAGGTAAAGAACGGGAATCCTGTGAGGCATTAATCGAAACATTCTGCAAACACTCTCTCCTTCAAGTTGTCAGAAAGCCAACGCGATCGGGAAACATATTAGATTTATTAGCAACTAACGTCCCAGAAAGAATAAACAAAGTCACCATAGAAGATGGGATAAGTGATAATCAGGCCGTATATGCAGAGTGTAAGTTGAAAATCGATAGGCACCCTAAGCCTCAAATAAAGTTTTATATATTTGCTAGGGCAAACTTTTCAAGCTTCAGGTCGCGCCTACGAGAAATACTACCTGGCTTCCGTGATATGACCGAACGATCAGGTGCTGAGTCGTCATGAAAACTATTCAAGGATATAATACTAGAGAGTATCGATAAGTACATTCCAATTAAATTGAAGGTCGACAATAAAGAGCCACGTTGGTACAATAAGCAAGTTAGGAGTGCGCTTAGGCGTCTGAGAATAAGCCACGCGAAAATAAAAAATATGCCGTCTACATCAACCGATGAATATAGAGCAACTAAAGTTAAGACGTATAAGGAATCTCGCGCTAAAGCGAGAACTACTATGCGCGAGGCTTTTACTAACTTCCGGAATAAGGTATTAAATAATTATTTGAAGGAGGACCCTAAAGCGTTTTGGTCCTATGTGAGAGAGGTCCAAGGTAGAGGCCCTACAATACCTTCCCTGCGTAATGACTCGGGTGCCGTTATTCATGATAGCGTAGAGAAAGCCAACCTGTTAAACGGTCATTTTTTAAAAGCATTCACAGCCGTCAGCGACCATTGCATACATATTGCACCCGCAATAAGGGGGGGGGGAGGCTGATGGACGATATAGTATTTTCTGAGGTGGGAATAGCAAAGCAATTAAGTTCCATCAGACATAACAAAGCCACTGGCCCCGAAGAAATTCCTGCTCGCGTTTTAAAAGAATTAGCTGAAGAAATAGCACCTTTTCTTCTGATAATCTTCGAGAAATCCATTTCTCGCGCAGAGGTCCCTAGCGACTGGAGGTTAGCGCACGTTACTTCAATTCATAAGGGCGGCGACAAGGAGAACCCAGAAAATTACAGGCCGATTTCTTTAACTTCGATATCGTGTAAGATTCTCGAGCATATACTCGTTAGCAACATAATGCGATTTCTTGATAGTAATTTATTGTTAGATGATTGTCAACACGGCTTCAGGAAAGGTAGGTCATGTGATACTCAGCTCGGTCTTTTTGTTAATTGTTTACTGAGAAGCGGAGAAAAGAATACGCAGGTCGATGCCATCTTCTTAGATTTTAGGAAAGCCTTTGATAAGGTATCTCACAGGAAGTTAATAACGAAATTAAAAACCTTAGGCGTTAATTCTAAAATCGTTAGTTGGATCCGTGAATTTTTAAATCATAGGAAGCAGAAGGTTGTTATAGATGGGAAATCTTTGAACTTAGTGGAGGTTGTCTCTGGCATTCCGCAGGGTATTGTAAATGGTCCGTTATTATTTCTAATTTATGTAAACGATATCAGCTCAGTAGTCAGAAGTAAAATTAGGTTTTTCGCGGACGACACCGTCATCTATAGAGAAATAAGCAATCCGGAAGACCACCAGTATCTCCAAAATGACCTAGAAGCTAGTTCTGTATGGTGTAAGGAATGGCAGTTAGAGATCAACCAAAAGAAAAGCTGCGTCATCAACTTCTGGAGAACAAAGAATATCTCGTTGGATGATAATTATTCGTTGGACGGAGTAGAGATTCCAGTTTCAGACTCGATTAAATACCTCGGAGTCTCGATCCATCGTGATCTCTCGTGGGACACCCACATTCGCCGATTGATAGGTGCCGCTAACAAAAAGCTGGCCTTTATAGGGAGAATAGTTCGAAATAGCTCCGAAAAAGTGAAAGAATTATGTTATTTATCCTTGGTTCGACCGCAGGTCGAATATGCTTCAGCTGTGTGGGATCCTTACGAAAAGGGACTCACTAACAAGATAGAAAAGGTTCAGCGCAGGGCAGCTAGATTTGTAAAGAGGAATTACGATAGAAAACAAAGCGTAACATCATTAATAGAAAATCTGAAATGGACATCGTTAGAGGAACGTAGGCTGCAGGCTAGAATTAAACTACTGGAAAAATTTATGTCGGAGGGACTAGCGAATGAGGTAGTAGGACTTATCAGAAGCCCGACGTATCTCAGAAGGCAGGACAGTGAGGATAAGATTCGCGAGATCGACTGTAGAACGGAGCGATATAGAGGATCGTTTTTCCCTAGGACGATAAGAGACCATAATAGAAAAAGATAACGTAGGAAAACTATGGACCCTTGGTGCACTGCACCCCCTGCCATCCATCGGGAAGGTGACTTGCAGGGTATAATGTAGATGTGAATATCACTGTTGTCCGTCTCCAAGTCCTTCTTCGCGGGGTTGTTTTTCGGGGCCATCGCAGCGGGGAGAGTGAAAGTTGAGAATTGCGGAGCGACCGTAAGACACGTCAGTCACCTCTGAGCATTAGTAAGTAAGTGGAGAGTGAGAGGGAGAGAGTGAGAGGGAGAGAGTGAGAGGGAGAGAGTGAGAGGGAGAGAGTGAGAGGGAGAGAGTGAGAGGGAGAGAGGGAGAGAGTGAGAGGGAGAGAGTGAGAGGGAGAGAGTGAGAGGGAGAGAGGGAGAGGGTGAGAGGGAGAGGGTGAGAGGGAGAGGGTGAGAGGGAGAGAGGGAGAGGGTGAGAGGGAGAGGGTGAGAGGGAGAGGGTGAGAGGGAGAGGGTGAGAGGGAGAGGGTGAGAGGGAGAGGGTGAGAGGGAGAGGGTGAGAGGGAGAGGGTGAGAGGGAGAGGGTGAGAGGGAGAGGGTGAGAGGGAGAGGGTGAGAGGGAGAGGGTGAGAGGGAGAGGGTGAGAAGGAGAGGGTGAGAGGGAGAGGGTGAGAGGGAGAGGGTGAGAGGGAGAGGGTGAGAGGGGGAGGGGGAGAGGGGGAGGGGGGAGAGGGGGAGGGGGAGAGGGTGAGATGGAGAGGGTGAGAGGGAGAGGGTGAGATGGAGAGTGTGAGAGGGGGAAAGGGTGAGAGGGAGAGGGTGAGAGGGAGAGGGTGAGAGGGAGACGGTGAGAGGGAGACGGTGAGAGGGAGAGGGTGGGAGGGAGAGGGTGGGAGGGAGAGGGTGAGAGGGAGAGGAAGAGAGAGGGTGGGAGGGAGAGAAAAGATGGAGTTGGAACGGAGAGAGAGAGAGAGAGAGGAGAAGAGTAACAGGAATATAATTAATCTCGACATGGTCTCTCTCTTACCCCAACAGAACGCTCGCCTCGCCATTTTGCGTGCTCGAAGCCATTTAAGAGAGCTTCTGGAGGGCAAAATAATTCCCCTTCGCTACCTAATCAAAGCTTGCCTTCCAACTTAAAAGCTTATTTGCGCGCCCTACTCAATTTGGATTCGTAATTCTGAAGGCGAGTCAAAGTGTAATAAACGGAGGGGAGCCACGGTATGCTAATGAGAGCTAAAGCGAGCTAATTTACAAGGGAATTCCGATGCCTATAAATGAGTCCAGATATGGAAGGAGGGGAAAGAAAACTATCGACAAACATTTAGATGTTTCATCCACTCTTATCGAGGATTATACGATGGTCTTCTCGAAAGTTTCAATAGAAAGGTCTGCTCAAAAAGAGGTGAGGGGTATTATAACCGAGTCCGCCGATAAGGATGTCGCTGATCAGTTTAATCCCGCGAAAACTGAAGATTTCCGACCTTAGTCGACCTTATATAACGTGAACCCGACAAGTACTATATTCAGAAAAATTAAACCATGGAACGAAGTTGCCGATAAAAAAATTATCATCTACCTGTTATATTGAATTGTATATCTACATTCTATTTAACCTTTTCACTGTTAATTTTATTATGCAACGCGGAACAGATGCCGGTATCATTTTTTAAATATGCTCATTAAACGAACCTTTGAACACGTTCAAAATTAGAGCTATTCGGCTGCAAAATGAATGCGAATTGGAAAAAGAAATACTTCTACCAATCGAAAAATCTATTAATAGAGGCTCGAGTTATCGACTGCATTTGTAATTGACCGTTAATTCGTGAACGAGATCAAACCATCAGTCATCGAAATGAAATCCTAAGCTTAAATTTTACTCGTAAAATTCCAGATAAAAGTTAAATTTGCATAATGGAAGACACATCTCGATATAAAACTTTATTATACGTTGCGCACTTCAAACTTTATATAAATTTTTGTTTGTATAGAACTTTGGGAAGGAAGCTTATATCTCGACCACTGTTTGAACTATTTTCACTATCCATAATTTGTGAAAATGCAGAATACTTCTGTTGTGTACTCGCGAGCCTCTTGACGATATTACATCATTTTGTTTGTTTACTTTTTTATGTTCTGTTTACGAAGAAAGAAGTTTGAAAGAACATAGCAAGGTCAGTTAATTTTATTTATCTCATCACTTGGAAAATTCAAAAATTAAATTAAAGAAAAATTATAATAAACAACCTTAATCCCCATACAGGTTAATAATAAATAAGAAAGAAAAACCTGTTGATAATTTGTTCAAATGGTATTGAAATACTGGATTTCACTGGGCACCGCTGGGTACTTCATTGTTACATCTTTTATAAATGAAATGTCTGATCAAATGAATTATTTAAAAAAAATCAAAATCAACTTAATGAGACAGTTAAGCGTCACAGTCTCAAACTTATATTAAAATACGACTACAACGAATAACATTAAAAAGAAAACGTTTCTAATCCTCGGCCGAATTACCACATTAGAAGTACTTTACAAAATTGAAAGCACTTATTTTGTAGTTTTTTCGTGATACATATGATGATTTTTAAAATTTATACTTCCCTGCATTAGGGAGAAAATTGCAGCTAATCGATTGGGAAATAATTTTAAAGTTTTATTTCGGAAATTATTTGTTATTTTTATGCACTTATATTTTTGTCCTTTTATTTTTATGGACTTTTGGAACACCCTGTACTATTAATGAACATCTCTTAGATAGGAATTTTTCTACAACGAAGTGATTCACGAATCCCTGTAACTGCGCTGTGACGGGGTTTCATTGCGATTTAAAAAGCCTTACTATAAAGAACCCAAACAAAACAACAGATCAAAGTTCCGTTCTGTCAAGGAAACACTGCAATAACGAACCAGCTTTCCCCGTATAATTAATTTACACCCGAAACGAATGTCTGAAAATGAAGGGTCCAAAGTGGGAGACGAGAGAGAGAGAGACAGACACCCTTGTCAAACAACGGTTGTTGAAAGGGAACCTTTGAAAATCTGTTGTATCGTTGAGCTATTATTAATCTTATGTCGTCCGGTCCTTCCTAACCGACCGATCGATTACCAGTGGCGCACGCACCATGGTTATGCCAACAGATGCACGCGACAGAACATTACGGCGGACAAAACGCAGTCCCTCACTCTCCCAAGGCTCGCCAAACTTCATAAATTACCTTCGAGCTGCTCCTTCCGCTCAGTTTCAACATCAAAAGGAAGTAATCCTCCCATAAATTAACATTATTTCGTTCATATCCGCTCCCAATTTTAAAGCCGCCTCTAGAAGGAAGGAGAGTAATCTGGATAAGTACATAGCCGAAGGGGCTATAGATTTAATACAAGAGAGAGAGAGAGAGAGAGTTCCCTTTTCGCCGAGAATAATAGCGAAGGTTATAAAGTCGTCTGCTGCAGATACGCGCGCGCACCGGGGGACGCCGCTACCTATCCCGCCAATCTCTCTCAGATGTTTGCTCTTTATAAAAGGAAAGCAGTTTCGTCCCTAAAGTAAATTTTTGAGGTGAAAGCGTCCGTGAACTTTGTCGGGAGTGAGGTGAGAGGGAGGATAAAAAGGAGATTAATGCGAGATAGTTGCGTTGGCGTCGCTTCTAGGAAAAAAGAAGAAAAACGCTCGTTTTCCTCCTTGCCAAACAAATGCTATTGCGTTTCTACTCATTTTGTGCATTTGCTTTTGTGTCGACACCAGGCTGCAAGCCTAATTGCAACATACATGAATAATAATATAACAATAATATAACATTAATAATAACACAATAATAAAATAGGAAAGTGTATAAATATATGTTTGTGCGTGAACTGAATTAAAAACGTAAATATAATGAATTTTTGGCTATTTATCTCAAAAATGTAATTTAATCAATTTTATATTCAACGTTTCTAAAATTATACAATTTGTTTAAAAATTGTGGAAACTCCCACTTATACAAAAGATTGTTATTATTAGATATTTTTTCCGAATTTCACAACACCGCATTAACTTTTCTTTTGCATTTCAGCTCTACTCTTATTCATCTAAAAAAATTTTAAAACCACTATTATACAGATTCATAGGTAAAAAGAGAGAGATAAAATAAACATTTTCACAGCCAAGCTTCAACTACGCTCCTTAACAATTACAATTCGCATTAAAACTCGAAAAAATTCCCTTCTCTTTTGAAAGGTCAAAGACTAAAACCATTGCCTTGGCAACCAGTGTCCACAAAACTTCTAAGCCGAGTTCTTAAAAATCACCCCACGTTTCCATTATTACGATGCTTATAAGCTTTTTTCTACAAACCGCTCATTATTTTTTTATCGCTTCCAATTTCGTCGACTGCAACGGGTTGACTGACGTTAAGAGATAACAGTGGCGACTTTTTTCCCTGAGGAAAATGCGCCAAACAGGAGGAAGAGGCGGGGGACGAAGAAAAAAAGGGAATGAGGTGAAGGGAATCCGTTGCGAAATCTCTTCCTCTCTCGCGAAACGATCACGCGTTGAATTCGTAATAATATCGCGTGTTCGCAATGAGATTTCCCTCTCCGTCCCCTCCCCTTCAACCACCCAGCAGGGAGTGGCGATGTCGTTTCTTTAATCGCGAGCAGCAGGAAATTTATTCTCAACTTAGTTTAATTAGTTTTCCCACGTTGAGGGCCACGTTCTTTTAAAACCACTATAAGTAAAGTGGTATAAGTATAGTGGTTTGATGTAAGCATGTGTGTGCGAGTATGCATGTATACATATACACACATGTATTATACACACAAACACAGACACACATATGTGGTGTATGTATGTGTTTACATATTGCATGTGTTTATGGTGGCCGACTACTGCCCTTATAAATTGAGAAAAAATTATCAAATGTTATATATATATATGTTAAATATATATATATATATATATATATATATATATATATATATATATTATATTGAACGTAGGAGTCACGGATTATTTCACACCACGAGGAAGTAATCTGCGCGTAATGAGACGAATCACTTTCATTACACGATGTTCTTAACACGGCGGACTAAAATATTAAACCTGCAACTACCATTATGAGCAACACAAAAAAACTATAAAAGGTCTTTTGATGGAGAAAATTTGGCACGTGCGCTCTCGTTCGAAAACTGAAATGCCAAATCGCAGTTTACGATACCATAAAACGGACGCCAATCGAATGAGACTTGGTCTTTTGATCGGAAGTAATTACCATAAATTAGAGATTAATTCCACCCATAATTTCAGCATTTCCCTCAATTATTCAAATCGCAGGCGGGCGATGCGTAGATTGATATTTTGGAAAGCCTTTCCTCTATCGTAGCTGACTTTCCATTAAATTGCGGGTAACATACGATATGAATAAGAGCAAAATCGTATTACCACAACCTATTGTTGATAAACGACCGGATATTACTTAGTATTACTTTCTTAGGTTGGCTACACTGGCAAGCGGCAACACCATTCAGCTCACTTTCCCCTTAAGCTTCCCACTCCCTGACCATTCCCCTCCATGTCACGTGACAGTTCGCGCATCTCAACGCCGTAAGCTTTTAAAACCACTATACCTCGATAAACTAGCGAATGCACTCCGTTTATGCAAAGACGTTGTCAAACGGCAGCACTTTTGCCGATTGCCTTATCAAACATAAGTGATCTGTAATAAGGCTTTCCTTGGAACTTCTACGGCCGCAAAACCCTTCAAAATGAACTCCATTAAAAACAAAACGTGACAACAGCCTTTGTAAGGTAGACTCCCTTAAAATCCCGACCAGTACGAAGAAACGACCCTTAAAAACCGCACAATCAAATCCCAATAAAGGAAAATTTAGCCGAAAAAGTTCTAAAAAATGCCGCGAACAGCGCATGTAAAATCAAAATCTACATCTCTATAAAACTCGACACTTCTGCGAAAAAGTAAAGTCCGACATTTAACCCGTAAAGTGCCAGAAATAAACGTGTCGCTTGACGCCATTCCAACGACGTCGATTAACACATCGGACGAAGCGATTAAAAAAAATAAAAGAAATACCGGGGAATATTCTCATCCTTCCCTCATCTCCCTCTCCTACATCTGACATTTCTTCCTAACATGCGAAATCCCAACTAAGGAAAATACTTTTCCGCGAGATTAACTTGTCCGACACGAAAGTGACGGGAGCAATAAATGCCTTTTTCACCCTCTCTACCTCTTTTCGCCCCTCTTCTTCCTCTCTTACTCGGAATATGGGTAAAAAAGAAGCGGAAATCGTTATACTACGAGAGAGAGGAAAAAAGCCAGCCAGCAAGCTAAGTGAGAATGAGAGAAAGGGTGCTTGCCCGTGTATATATGTTTGTGTGTGTAGGTATATCTTATAAATATGTGTGTGTGTGTGTGTGTGTGTATGTATGTTATTTATACGTTTTTACACCGTTGAAGCTATCTAATTCAAAAGTTTCATGGGCCGTCCTATGGACCAAAGGAAGAACTTGGTCTAGGTTTGCAGACCGTGGGGTCTCTTATACCCCATGGGGTCAACAAAATACTATTTTCATAAGAATGCACGGGAAATGGAAAAGCATCTGGAAATGATGACATCACAGCAGAAATATTCAAGGCAACAAGTAACCGTGTAGACAAGATCCTCTCCAAGATTTTTACTCCAGAATCGTGGAATCATTATTTTGTACAGGATAGGTTGCAAGGAAGATTTGAATAATTATCGACCAATCAGCCTGCTCCCGGCAGTCTACAAAATATTCACAAAGATTCTCACTACGCGCCTTCAAAAGCATCTTGATTTCGCCCAACCCAGAGAACAAGCTGGATTTCGCAGCGGATATAAAACGATGAACCACATTCAAGTTGTCAGAGATATAATTAGTCGGACTAATGAGTAAGAGCTGACCGTCTGTATGCGCTTCATCGACTATGAGAAAGCATTCGACTCTATTCGAACTTCGTCGGTGCTAAATGCACTGAAGAAACAAGGGAAAGAAGAAACGTACTTTAATCAAGAATATCTATAAAAACTCGACATCGTCTGTCCAGCTGCATGAAGAAACAATTGCTTTTAAGACTGAAAAGGGAGTGACGCAAAGAGATACCATGTCCCCTAAATTATTCATAGCAGCTCTAGAGGAAAGATTCAAAACGCTAGACTGGGAAGAAATGGGTATAAAGGTAAATGGAAAAGATCTGACACTGACTCTCCATTGGTAGAAGATGAACCGAATCTGTGAGTTCGAGTCCGTAGCCTCTTCTTGTGAGTCACATGCGATTCGCTGATAACATCATACTGTTCGCAGGAAATCCATAAGAACTGAGGAACTGGAGCAGGCAAGCCAAGAAGCTGGGCATAGAATCTCAATCAAATAAAGGTCATGTTCAACTCCATCATAAATCCCGAGAAGATATCGGTATATGGAGCAGAACTCGAAGAAGTAACAAATTAAGCTTACTTGGGTCAACTCATCACTACCGACGGATCCTTTGTTGAAGAAATCAACCGGAGAGTGAAGATGGCATGGAGTGCTTTTGGCAGGATCGCAAGTATTTTTAAATGAAGTACCCAGTCTTTCTGAAAAGGAGATTGTATGACCAATGTGTTCTGCCTGTTTTGACCGATGGATGCGAAACATGGACCATGAACGCCAGAATAGTCCAGCGCCTGCAAACAACACAGAGGAGCATGGAGAGATGTACGTATGCTTGGTATCACCAGAAGAGACCGCAAAAGGAACGACTGGGTAAGAAAGAAGACGGGAGTCTTTGACGTAATTAAAAGAGTAAAGGCGTTTAAGTGGCAGTGGGTGGGTCATATTGCTAGAAGAAATGATCGAAGTTGGACGTCTAATGTCATAGAATGAATCCCAAAAAACATCAAGAGACCGAAAAGAAGACTGAAAGACAAATGGGACAGAGAGCTTGTGATGTTCTTAAGGCCAACTTGGAGGAGAGAGGCAGTTGATAGGGAAAATTGGAAGCCTAGGGGAGGCCTTCATCCGAGAATGGATTGAAAAGGGCTGATGATATATACACATACACACAAAAGTAGTTGGTACTTGCATTCTGCAAGCATTTCAGCCCATATCGAAAGTAACACCATAGGATTTGAGGGAGTGCAGTGTAATCCCTAACGTCACCACTATCAGGGTTGCTTTTCCTATTGTGATCCCTGATATTCCTAGAGAAAAACAAACCTATCCGCTCCTTCCTACAGTCGATATCCCAAATTTAATCGTCGTGTTTGAGCTTTCAGTATTACGTTAGAATTCTAATTATTTATAATACCCTCAATCACAGTGCGTGATGCAATTAGTGTTCTGGATACAGTAAAATCTTACATAATATGCGTGATGTCGAAATTGAAGTTAACTTATATGCTTAAGGGAATAAACTTGATGTTAACACAATTAAAGAAAAATGATAAAATATATTTCCGTAACTCGATTTTTCTATAACTCGAATAATTTTTGCTTTCCCTTGAGATTCGAGTTATAGAAGTTCCACTATATATAAATATATATAAAATATATTTCCGTATTTTTAATTTTCTATAACTAGAATAATTTTTACTTTACCTTGAGATTCGAGTTATGAAAGTTTCACTATAATCAGTTATGACGGCATTAATTTCCATCAAAAGCATTAAAACGTTTTTAATTTCCATTAAAAGCATTAAAGGTTCCTTTAAAAGCAATGAGGTCGTTGCCATGGTTTTTATAAATTTACATTGCTGAAAAGAGGAAAAATTCACACTTTTTCTGTTTTAAAGCTGATATTTACGCTAATTCGGCATGTATTTGAATTCTGCCTTCAAATCTTAAGAACTCCGTTCTTTCAGCTAGACAACTGTTCTTTCTCCGAATCCGTATCCCAATTTTAATTTAAAAATTCATTTTTAGAAAGCCTTGCACTGAAGCCCATGCTTTTCTTATGAGGTCTTGAAATAGAACATTGGGGTTAAAAAGACCCCTTAAATATGACAATTTTTGTGATTTTTCGATTATTCTCGTCAGTTGTGCCATTCTACCTACTTACATGCCAAAGTTTAGATGCATAGCTCTTCTAGAAGTACCTAAGAGTTTTATGTCAGTGAGTGAGGCACAAAAAAACGTTATTATTACACTGCAAGCATTTCATCTCACCTTGAATAAACATTAATTTTTAAGAGAGATATTTCATTATTAGAAATATTTTTAATTCAAAAGTTTTCAGCTCTGCACCGATTTTCGTTCTTTCCTTATGGAAAAATATTGGAGTAAAACAATCCCTAAAGTTTGCAATTTTAAGAATATTACACTTTTTTCATTATGAGATACTAATGGGAGACTGTCATATATCGGGAATTACCGAAAATTTTATTATTTATATATATATATATATATATATATATATATATATATATATATATATATAGGCAAATAAAAATGTTTTCGTTAAATTTTTAACAGATATTTATAAAAAAGCAATTTAAAACGGACGAGTTAATGCCGAACCCGATCACATCCGATTGGTAGCCGAAGTTTGCCGAGTGTTTAGTGACGTCAGTGAATACCACAAGCATGCTAGCCGTGCTAGAAGCCATTGTGCCGATCTAGAAGTAGAAGCTTGAAAGACATAATTCTGTTGTTTTCCTCTATACTACGTATTAGAAGAAATATTGATAGAAGTACTGCACCTTCCTGCATTTATTTCGCTTTATGTTTTGCAAAATGGTATATGAAGGGTTTTGTGTAGCCAGATCTGCCCAACGTTGATTCGTACATGTTTTTGCGGTACATTGGAAGTCGTAGGGAGCAATATTCACTTTTGAAAGGCGTGGAGTGAATGCGGATAGGTTTGTATTACATCTCATTGATAAAACAAGTTCGATGTATCGGTTTTATTTTCAGTTATACTAATAGTAATATTATTTCGACTGAAACACAGAAGACATGTAAAAGATAGAATGGCGTCTTAAAACAGCTTTTCCATATTAAATGCATAAAACAACTCTAGTTTTAACTAATATTATATAATATTTATTTATGTATTGTTTCCCATGCTGTCCTAGTATCTAGTAAATAAATATAGTTAAATACGTATACAAAAGGTAATGGACGAGGCCGAGACTTCGTGGAATTCCACAATAAAATAACACGAACAATGCTGGATAGTATGTTTTATTTATATTAAACTTTTGCTAATTTCCATAAAATATATGAAGTAAAACGCGACCGGTTTCGGTGAATAATCACCATCATCTGCCTTTACAGAATCATCAGGTCAAATATTGACAAATATTATACAATATTAATGTGAATCAACTTAGTTTCCGTGTGTCTTGTCTATAGGAAATGTGGTGATGTTTGTTGTTTTAAGTGTCTATCTGCCTTATTTATTACCTATGCTTGTGAAAAGAAAAACTGTAGAAGTGTTTGTAATAACTGCATGTCTCTTTTGTATATGTCGCGAATTTCATCGTTGCTTTTATGGCTTTTTTCTCCCTTTGAGGTCAATGAGGAAAGACTATGTTAGTAATGATGTTGGATTTGTTAAACTGAAGCGAGAAAAATATGTATTGTTAAAGGCAAGATTTGCCCTGAACACAGAATAAGATAAGGAGGTTACGAAGTGAGGGTAGTTGTAGATGAAGAAGAAGATCTAGTCACGTCTGTGGAGTGTCACGACTGCCCTTATTAAGCAAAACATGGTCCTTCAAATACCATGCAGTCGTGGATATTATGGGAACAAATTTATTAAAATATTTAAATTACAAAATTAACTTAATATGTAACATTTGTAAAAGTAATTGCTTAAAAACTTGGTACTTAAATATATGCACTGCAACAGTAATTATTTGCTTAATAAACCCACAGCCTAACGATTTCCGTAAGTTTGATCTTACCATATTTAGAATAGGTATATTACATTATGGAGGTTTTGTTAAAATGTATATGCCAATCTTTGAAACATAAAAATATAATTTACTCTTCCAATGTCCTCCAGAAATATATGCATCATGTCAATGAAATGCCGACATAAGTCATAAACTAAAATACGAAGCAATAAAATTACGTACATACATATAACTAGTACTTAGATTAAAATGATCTTCGCAGACAAATGCAGTTGTACGTTCCGATGTATCAGATGCGTATCTCCTCGTGGCTTTCAACCACAATATTCTCCGCTTCTTATTTCTTCCCAAGGAGCTCGGTAGCTTGAAGAACAATTTTCTCGGGGTTTAATCGTTGTATTTAAGCACTGAGGTACCAGGCAATACTTATAACCCTTAATTAAGTTCCATATTCTCCATTTTAGCTACGATATCAGGAAAAGCAACAGGACGAAGCATCAAAACCGCGTGCTTTCAGTACGGTCGTAAGGCATGCGATGAGGTCACGTACCCCTTACTACTCTCTCTCCAACCAGGATGCCGTTTAGCGGGATATTTAAAAGTTGTTTTAAATATTTTTTTGCATAATGAAGATGATATAACAAAAAAAATTCACAGGGTGTAATTAAGTCAATTACAAAGAATTAAAAAAACAGTTAAATATTTTGACAGGCCCCCATTCCACACATTTCTGCCAAATTTAAAGTTTTAGCACATCTAGAAGTGAAATAATATTTATCTAATTGTTTAAATTTTCGCAAAGAGCTTTTGTGCCTGAAGTTTGGTTCCTGTCTGATTTTTTCTATACTTTTCAGTTTTCGCCATTACACTTTCGCCACTTTTGAAATTTACGCCCGGACCGTCGACGAAACTGCTAGGGGAAAGTATGTCTGTCAAGGGTGTCGAGCGCCGAGCGATAAAATTAAAAGGAGGCAGAGTGAGACAGCGGAAATACGAATTCATTTGTTATGCTGCAAGGGATACATTGGTTCGACTCTCGGCACCACAGGATTTCCCGCAGGAGTTCGTACTTGCCGCGGTGATGTTTTCGTGTCTGTGCGTTAGTAACTTACGAGACGGAAACATCGTGGAGTGGTATGTCGAATGAAACAAAAGGCGTGCTAATTTAAATTTCAAGGGGTGAAAGCATAATCACTAGTTGAATGCAGTGATTGATCCGAGAAAGGAGGAACTCAGAAAAAATAATTTCCGGGGAATTTTAGATTGTCATATTTATGTTCCAAATCTTTAGGCTGCCATCTGATCCAATCTATTAGTTTTTTTGCGCTTTTAGGTTGATAGAAAACGTGGAGATGTTTATAGAGTAAATAGAAAAAAACCACATCGGTCGGAAGTGAAGCGGCGAGAGTGGGAGACCGTGGATGACATGCGCATGGAAATTTCAAAATCGTAATTATACATGCTCTTCGAATTCGAATTAATCGAGTTTTACCGCATTAGATAAACATATTATTCTTGTTTAGTGTTCCTAAGATGTGGCCATTTAGATGCATTTTGCTTCGTCATATGATGGACTTTCGGATTTAACGGACTTGCGGCAATAACGGACACCCTATGCACCCAACTGATCCGTTAAATCGAGGGTTCACTGTATATAGCAGAGGTGGACAAACCTACTTGCCCATGGAGACGCATACAAATTTACGAACAGTAAAACATAACCTGTATCCGAAGCAATTCGGATGTAATGAATGTCCATTAGGCATCCCAAACACGTCTCGAGTCACACTACGTCTTTGTGTACTGTAGAGAAAAACGTTGACTAGCCACTGAATGGAAAATTAAAAGAGCAGCATTCTAGGATAAAAGAGCCGCATACTAGGAAAAAAGAGCCGCGGTTTAGCCACGTCTGGTATATAGTCTCTCTCCTGTGCTGAAGAAGGAATCACCCCCGAAAGCTCCCGTGTTTTTTGTTTTTTTTTTGTGTTTTACGTGTGTCACTTCGACACCCCCAGCAGCTCGCCAACTTGAAGACATCTTATTCACGGATGAAGGCCTCCCCTAGACTTCCAGGTTTCCCTATCAACTGCCTCCCTCCTCCAAGTTGGCCCTAAGAACCTCACAAGCTCTCTGTCCCATCAGTTTTTCGGTCCTCTTGTCGGTCTCTTGATGTTTCTTGGGATTCATTATATGACACTAGACGTCCAATATATGTGTGTATGTATTTATACAGAGATTGTTTCTCCTATTTCGAGAATACTTTTTATGTATTCTCCCACCTCCGAACATGGCACCTCCTCTTTACGCTTCTGCAAGAGAGCGCAGAAAATACTTAGGCAACCAAAAGGAAATGAGTGTTAGAAGAAGGATGAGATAGAGGGAGCGAGGTTGGAGAGAGGGAAAGAGAGATAAAGAGCGAATGGTTTGGGGTTGAAGGACCTTGTGGAATGAGAGATTAGTTCTGGTTAGACGGAAGATAGGTTGACAGAAAACTCCGGGGGCTGAAGGAGAAAGGGGTATAGGAAGAGGAGGAGGAGGCAAAGAATTTATTTGGGTTTCTCGGATTGTGTTGCGTGGCAGAACTTGGAAGGCTGAGCGTAAAACACACAGGAACAGCGACCCAGTGACTAATGACTCGCCCTCTCATAAAGAGGTTCGTTTCAGAGGAACCGGGGGTTTTCGGTTTCTGGAAGAGATGTACCGAGATTGAGGGAGAGAGGGGGAGGGGCGGAAACGGAGAAACTGAGATACAAAACGAGAGGAGGAAGGGGAAGAAGTGAGAAGGCGAGAGAAATGAATGGCTTAGAGAGAGAAAGGACTGGAGGAGATCGTTATAAAGGAGGAGAGGAGAAAAACGGAAGTCGTGGTACGGATTGGATGGAAAGAATGGGGTTAAGAAGTAAGGGGTGGGAATGTAACCTCAGAGGAAAAGGATTAGAGAAAAGGGGAGGGAGGGATGGAAACGTCAGGAAGGTTAGCGCAATCGTGGAAAAAGGAAGGAAGAAATACGGCGAAAAAGAAAGGGAGAGTAGAAAATATAGGATTTAAAGGGAAAAGTTGGATAATATAACATCGCAGGGGAGAAAAGTGTAGAAAGGGTGGAAAATGACGGCAGAAATTGGAACGAGAGAGTGGGAGACGGAGGTCACCAATAAAATAGATGGCTAACCTTTTCCGAGTTCGCGTGCAGTCAAATGTTACCTCTTTCCGAGAATTTTCTTTCACGCAAGCACATTACTAACAATGTAAAAATAACCTATGCCAATCAATTAGGTGATCTTCATAAAAAAATCTCCAGTTTAATGACTTAATCGTGAAATATACTCTCTGTCCATGTCCACATCTGCGTTCAGATGTATGTATACTTTTATTAGCTTTTGAGTACCATAACAAGAAAACTAACGTCGTAAATCATCAATTTTTCGGTATTTTATTGTTATAAGCTGAGCGTACAATTGAAGAGTACCGACTATGAAATCGTGGAATGCTAAAAAAGAAAACTGTGAGTGATTTCAGTATACCTGTCAGAAAAATCGCATCCTTATCACGCTCCATACGTTTAGTATCCTTGTGTTGAAGGAAGAAGGTACAAATTAAATACTTAACAAGGATAACACACTATCAAAAGCAATAAGTAGAGAGAGAGAGAGAGATAAAAACAGTGATACCTCGCTTACACGCATGGGGATTATCCGGGTGAATGTGCGTTTCTAACTAATTATGTATCTATTACGACCTTTTTCGATGTGCAAATTTTTTGGCCATTTGGGGAATTTATTTATTTACTACTGTCTAAGTTCACAAACCATTCTAATGCCAAATACAATGAGCTTAATATTTTTATGCTTGCAAGTTTATTGCATGTAATATGAATCTCACAATAGCTAATAAAATGGTAAATTTTTCTTCGTAGCCTTCATTCCTTTGAATAGGGGAGTATGTGACTAGCTTTTTGAGCAAATAGGTTAGTGCAGTTTTTTCGGATACATTTTAAAGAATTTCATCCTTCGGAGTATTCGCGTTTTACAGAAAATTCGGGCTCACCGTAGTCTCGATCAACACGGGAATTCATAGCTTTACTGCGATTGGAAAAAATGAGAGAAGAAAACAAGAGCGGCGAGGATCGTCATAAGGGACGTCATCAACGGAAATCGATGGGTCAAAGAAGGAAAAGAAAATTGAAGAAGATCGCGAATGGTGATGAAGGGGAAAATATAAAGAGGAACGAAAGCGAAAAAGGAAGAGAGAGGAACGACGAAAGCCGAACGAAATAGGGGGATAAAAAAGAGGCGGTGGAAGTAATGGAAGATGAGGTATGGATATAAAAAGCAGTAAAAGTTTACGGAGAGGAAAACTCATATGGGGAGCGAAAGGGGGCCGAGAAGGAGGAATAAGGGAGCGAATGGAAGGGAGAGTAGAGGAGAGGAATAGAAGAAAAACGAGAGATGGAAGGAGGTGTCGGAACGGGGTTAGATGACGCAGGTAAATTCGAATATAAGAGGGAAGAAGGGAATGGGAAGGTAATGCGGCCAAAAGTCGGGAGAGGAGGGAAAAAATAGGGGGTTTGGAAGCCAGGGATTTGGGGTGGAGGGAGGATAATGGAGGAAATGGGAAAGGAGGGGGGAAGGAGACGAGGGCGAGGCATAAGCGACTTGGGTGGCGGTAGCGTGGAGCGGAATGGAATATCGTGGGGGTCTGGTGATTCGAAGAGGGAGAGAATAAAGAGAGAGAGAAGAGGAGAGGGAGGTCGTGTGAGGAGACGGAGGGTGGGAGAAAATGCAAGGAGAATATGAGAGAAGGCAGAGAGGGGAGGGGAGAGAAAGGAGACGGAGAGTGGGAGGATAGGGGAAGGGAGTAAGGTAGAGAAAGCGTGCAAGAAAAAGGGAGGGAGAAAGAAATGAGAAAAGGGGAAAGGGGTAAAGACGGGGGGAGGGAGATACCAAGGAAGAGGCTTTGGAAGACAGAGATGAAGGGAGAGAGAAAGATGTAGGAAAGAGGGTGAAAGAAAGCGGGAGGTGAGAGAAAGAGGGAGGGGAGAAAAATAGAGGAGGGGAGAGAATAGAGGAGGGGAGAGAATAGAGGAGGGGAGAGAATAGAGGAGGGGAGAGAATAGAGGAGGGGAGAGAATAGAGGAGGGGAGAGGAATAGAGGAGGGGAGAGGAATAGAGGAGGGGAGAGGAATAGAGGAGGGGAGAGAAATAGAGGATGGGAGAGAAATAGAGGAGAGGAGAGAATAGAGGAGGGGAGAAAATAGAGGATGGGAGAGAAATAGAGGATGGGAGAGAAATAGGGGATGGGAGAGAAATAGGGGAGAGGAGAATAATAGGAGAGGGGAGAGAAATAAGGGAGGGGAGAGAAATAAGGGAGGGGAGAGAAATATGGAATGAGAAAGGGGGAGGCAAATAAATAGTGCGAGAGAGAGAGGAAGGAAGGGAGAGGGAGGGAGATGAAGGAGAGAAGAGAAAAAGAAAGGATAAAGAGGATATGACAGGAAGGAAAGAGGAAGATAAGATGGGAGAAGGGGAAGAGCAAACAGGTAAAAGGGAGGAAATGGATAGACAAACGAGTGAGAGAGATAGGGTAGGAGATAGGAATTAGAAGAATAAGGAGTACAAAACTGACGCAAGAGAGAAGAGAGGATGGATGGATAGGAACGAGAGTGGAAAAGTATGGTTGGAAGAGGGAGGAGAAGGGGTGAGTGGGAGCGAGAGAGAGATATGGGTGGCCTCGTAGCGAGGTTGGGCCGTAGTTTGTACGTCACGGCTCTTCTCACGCACGACAGACACGCAACCGAGTTGTCTCGGGCGTCGGGAGTTCAGAAGGGCGGGGCTCGAAAAAAAGGGCGGGTCATCCCTTTTCTCCCTAGTTCTGAAACTTCTCCGCGGGGAACGGAGCGCATGAACACACATACGCGACCTCATTAGCAACTCCGCCCTGAAAAAGACTTGCATGGCTCTCCTCCCGCATCGGCTTCTTTCCTCCGTTCTATTTGTCATTTCACTGCTTCTCCGCCCCACCCTTCTTCACTCCTCTCGCCATCTATCCTCTCTCTCTCTCTAGCAAATTCCCACCCGTGTCGTCCCGCTTCTCGTCCAAACTGGTACGCCCTCTTTTATGCGGTACAGAAGTCGAAGTTCTCGTCATCATTTCGTTTGAGTTATGTGGGTAAAAAAGGACGCGGATATCAATTTCAGGAGATTATTTATTCAATGGTTTCGAGCGTCATGTTGTTACTTTTTTCTACAACGTCATCGAGGTGGGTGGGGTTGTGAAGAAACTTCACTCGCTGACGGATTGTAATAAGAGATATTTTAAAGGAGGTTTAACCTACTCTTATTCTCGATACCTTACGTATATGCTTTTATCTAAAGTAAACTACGACATACCGAATGCCTTAAGACCGAGCCATTCCGGTTGATAGATAAGTCCCACGCATGAAAAAATAAGCAAATAGGGTGTCCCAGAAATATCCGTCCGACTTTAATCACATACCTCGCACTGCTACTGCATATGAAAATTCAGCTGACATCTTAAAACGAGTTCAGTCGTCACCAAGAAATCTTTACGTCGTCGTGCAGCTGAAGTGGGAAGCAGCAAGTCGTTAGTGCACCACATCCTCAAAAGAGCAGAATTTAAGTCTTACATACCCATTCTTTTGCATGCAATGTCCGACGAGGATCCAGATCGCCGCATGCAGTTTTGTGAGTGGGTCGCAAGTCAAGTGGAGGAAGAGGAGGAGTTCCTGCAGAAGATTGTGTGATCCGACGAAGAAACCTTAAAATTGAATGGAACAGTGAATCGACATAACTGCGTGTACTCGTCCCAGGAGAATCCAGGCTTTCACGTGTAAAAGGATTTCAATATGATGTCACCGCGTGTTGCGGCTTTTCCTCCCGAGGTATTCTGGGACAATTTTTTCGATAGATGTCAATGGGGAATCTATTTGGCAACTCAATTATTCCAGAAATTCACGAGAAGTACGGAAATGAAGAGGTTTTCTTTCAGCAAGACGGCGCCTCGCCCCCGCACCTGAAGTGCGAGTTTCGCAGGATGCCCACTTGCAAGGAAGAGTAGTTCCTAGAATCGAATCCAGGACTTGTGGGGGACAGACTGACAAATACACGAAGAAGAAACTATAAGCCTATTTTTCGTCTGGAAAGTAGGCTAAAAATGCTTCGTGACAGTATTCTTTCCAAATAATAGTGGGTTATTGTCCTTTGAATATTTTTGAACGTAAACTCCATGCTAAAATAATAAACCGAAATATTTCCTACCCATGAAACTGCGTATAATGAAATGATTAATGAACCAGATATTCTAACTTTTATCATGGAAAAGTGAAATGTTACTCAGATTATTAACGCGAATATGAATTTTTCACTATTATTAATTCCTCAAATTGTCAATAACAATGCTGAGTAAAAATAAATCAATCATTTCTACTTTCACGGTGATTGTCTTTTATAAAAAATCCAGTAGCAAGTTTTGGATTACGTAATTCACCCAACGGTTAACATATATGTGCTTATAACGATAATACCCAGTAAATTTTCAATTTTATGAAGAGTAAATTTTTTTAGCCTTTTCATTTTTTCATGCTACAATAAAGCTGAAATGATGATGAAGATAACTCCAATAACCACAAAACCGTTATTGGATCCCAGCCATGAGGTGAGCCCGTTATTTCGTGTTTTAAACATAAAATCGGGGGTTAAAACACAAAGAAAACAAAGTATCGACTCAAGCTTCATTAAAAAGGAGTATTCTATTTGTAGATAACGTAATGCATAGAATTAAAAATAAAAACAGATACTTACAGTGCACGTAAAGAAATAACAATTTAGCTAATGGCTATCATTACTAAATGTGTTCAATTATATGAAACCAACACCGGATTAACGCGCACGTAAATGTCCGCGCTCGCACTTTATTATGACGATACTACTTCACCTCAGCATCAGACCGTGATTGTGACCAACTTTCATACCAATGACAGGAGCAATCAGAAGGTCGACTTTTTTACCGATTATGGGGATCATAGTCGTCAAGGTATGATAAGTTCCCCCCTGTGAATTGGGCTCTTAATTTGATGGGAAAGCTGAGCGCCAATTTTGCAGTCAGACCCTATCCTGAAACTTTATTTCAACGAAAATTCCTCCATTCTGACATGGGCAAGTAAAGATACGGCACCGTTGAATGAACCACTTCTGCTCTTCCGTATTTTCTATGAGTTCTTAACCTCTCAAGTCTGTAATTTTTTATCGCTGTTCGCCTCTAAAAGCAACCATTTAATTTATTTCACTGTCCTTGGCATTTATATTTATTTTTATGCCGAGAAAAAGGTAAATAAATCGCTCAGATTTCGAGATTAGAGAAGCGAGAAGTACGGGCCCGTACACGGGTACGGACAACCACTACCGAAATAGGACCGTATGATCTGTGCACGCGTACGTCTAGCCGGCTTAAGTTCTCTTAGGAGAACATCAAACATCTCGCAAAGAACGGATTTTTGCCCAAGATAAAATTTAAGTGAATCTCCTATATGCTCACGGTTTCAAATTCGCCGTCATCCAAGGATTGACTTTATATTTATATTTCCAATTCCGCCAGCCTTTTCCTCTTCCACCCTTCACGGCCATGAATACGCCCTCTGACATCTTCTCTTGAGCCGCTTTCCAAACCTTTCTCCTAATAATCATGAGTTAGTGAAACCGAAAAAAAGAAAAAACTCCGATTCCTTCTACGAAGAAATGTCAGATTCTTGAAGTTTACAGACTGCTTTTTATCACGGCACGCATTCCGAAATATCTTTCTCCTATAAATAAAACACGATTCAAAACTTATCTCGGGCTCCCCTCCGTTTTCTCTCTCTCTCTCTCACTTCTCATTCTCCGCGTTCCCTCCGCAACAATACTCTTTTTTCCTCGAGTTTCCGCTTCCCCCACATAACATTCCTCCGCAGAAAAACGAACTCTATTAAGCAGAATACCGACAACTTCTTAACTCTCTCTCTCAATCTCCCTTCCACCAGAAACTTTCATCCTTCGCAGATTCCACTCAAGTTTTTCCCAAGAACACGTTCATATGTTATCCACTCGTCTGACCGCCCGTTTGTCTATATTGCATTAAACACGCTTTCGTTTTGTACATTTCCGAAAATTACTTTGGTAATGTATGGGAAAATAATCGTTTTCAGACGGAAAATTTCTCGGAGAGATTGTGGAAAGAAAACGTGCCGACACCTTTGAAACCATCATTGAAATCAAATATAATTTTCGCTCTGAAACTATTGTTGCCGTAATTATTTTCCTTTCTTACTTTAAGCGGTTTTTTACTCTTTATTTACATTATACGTAATGGATTAGTCAATGTTAAATAAAGAATAACACATGAGCAATTTTTAATACTTCTTTTATTAACCTTCAATTAAATGAATATGATATGCGATTGATGGATAAAGCGGAATGAGGCGAAGTCTATAAGACAATCCCTCATCCAAAACGAAAGGACTACCTACGAACTCGACTATAACTACGAGATGTGAGAGCGGATAAAAACAACTAATTTTAGCCATCACACAACACTAATTAATTAAGTATACAGTAAATCCTTGCTAAAGCAATCTTTTAAAGACAAAATTTTATGGTTATTGTTTATGAAGTCTGTTATAACATCCAAATTAAAAATAAAATTTCACAAAGAGCATAACATTGCATTTGATACATTTAAACTTACGATAGAGAAATGGAAATGGAAAGAGTTACCAGGACATGGGGAAGTTGGCCAAAAGTATGAGTTTTCCCAAGAATAACCACAGGTTTATTGGGAATAATTTTGAAACGTGAAAAACGTCTGCTATGACCAGGAATCGAACCCGGGTCTTCCACTTGCCTGGCGGATATTCTACCACTGAATTATTGTAGCAGATCAATTTTCTCATTTCTTAACGCGGATGTTTTCTTGGTTGGGACGAAACTAGCCCGGTCATAGCAGACTTTTTTCTCGTTTAAAAATTATTCCCAACATTACAGCTTATGCCTGTCTGCATAGGATCTTTAGCTCGCTTTATTTCATCAATTTCACAGGTTTATTGTTTAATTTTTTTGCACATTAAATTTCATAATATGTGGACGTCCGCCAGAGAAGGGCCCAATTTTTTCGGTATGGAGTTATGAATGCAGCCGTATTCTGTGATAAATTACGAGTAAAATAAAAGAAAAATCACACTCCTATGTTGAAAAATAAATGTTTTACTGAATATCACAGATGATATATAAAAACAGTGTTTTGAGAAAATTGAAGCCAAAATCACGACATTAAAAATAAGTTCTACTCGTATTTCACTTATGGATATAATTTCTCGATACGGTTATTCTTAATAAACCAGAGTCTTCCAGGCATCGATATTTTCTACCCTTTTTCGCAAAAATGCTGATATCTCCGAAACTAGAATCGACAAAGTGGGCCCTTCTCTGGCGGATGTCTACATATTACTATTTAACTAGCTTTTTGCAGGGAGGTTAAAGGTTCGCATCAACGAGCATTTTATTAACAAAATTATGAATAAGTTTTACGGCATAGAAATTTCAATGTTTGTTCTTATTCAATGCCAAATAGTCAAATAGACATTATGGATGATAGAGGCGTTTAAGTGACCATCATAACAAACAAATCGGATTAAACAAATTAACGGTTCAATAGAACATCGAGCACATCACGAAAACATTTAGCCACGAGATAATTTACTCGATTTTCAAACGAAAGAAGTATTTTAAGCATTAGCGACTTCAAAAAGCTTGAGTTCATAACGCTGTTAAAGCAGCTTTAAGAGTATGTTTCGAAGGCATTCAGAAGCGGCGTATTTTTTATTGAAGGGAGGAGGAATAAATGAATAAAGAGAGATGACTTTGTCAATACCATCTCACTTGTTGACGCACGCTTCTATGTTTTCAATATAAACTCTCGTGTTAATGGCGCTAACGACCGCTTTGTTTTTATTGCGACAACTCGTTAGCAACCGTAATCAATCATTACGTCTCAAGGGTTAGCACAGTTACTTAGCGGACAAGAAATTAGATACGTGGTTCTAATATATTGGCATAAGAAATACATTAATTAAACGAGTACACTACACCAAAGAAATAATGCAAATAATGTAAAAGCTTCTAAATGAAGTAAAACTATTTTATATAAAACAAAGCGTTGTGATTTTTTGGCGCAGATGCGATTTGGTATGGTTTTTAAGGGGATTTCTTCTGATATTGTAAAATGCCAAGATTGGAAATGAAAATTCTACTACCGCTATATATAAATGAAAAACAAAATAATTTTTTATTTCCGTATTTTACATATCCGCTTAAGAACGGAGGAAAGGAATTAATTTTCGAACGAATAATTTTTTCTGTATGTGACAGAAGCTCAAATAAAATGCACGTTCTAGTTTATATCTAAAACAGGTTTTTTGGTAAATTGAGAATATTTTTGATGCATGTGAAACTTGCACAGTCGTTAAATGTTTATTTTTTAATTTCCATATACTTAATTATGCAAATCGTTCAAATCTTCGCCATTTCCGCGCATGTAATATAATTTTTGCTTTAATAAAATTAAATTTCAACATATTAAACATTTAGTTTTACAATCTCGTTCAAATGATCAAGACAGGGATTTAATTTCTATCTCCTCCGTTTACCTAAGCTTTTTAATGTCCAGAGTTATCCCTAAAACTCGAAACGTCTTCACTTTTACAGGACGCAAACAATTGAAATTGAATTATCCCTGGCAATCGATGCCCATTAAAATTCCACAAATCGTTCCTCCCAGGGTTTTTTTTACACATTAAACTATTAAGGCATAAAGGTATACAAATTCATAAACAGAAAACTCCGACATCAATCCCTAGGCGTAAACATACAAGATACGCGTTCACCTTCTTTCACCACCATGCAATCCATCCAACACGGTCCACGGTTTTACGCAACTGTCTTCTCATGCTCACTTTATGCGGATACATATTTCTCAGCCCTTTCGCCCGTGCCCGCCGGCTACTTACGGAATCGACCCCGGAGATCGAGAATCGGCGTGCTCGCGTGAGTTATGACGGGAAGCGAGATGTAGGAGCCGCAGAGGAAAGAACTGAAGACGCTGACAGATGCTGAAGGCGGGAGAAACCGATACGCCATCGGATGCGTGTTCGAGAACGCGCGTGCGTGGACAAATTTTTCTTTTTTATTTATCGCGTGCTTTTACTCCTTTTATCACCGGAAAGTAGAAAGGGGGTGCGATACAATCGCAACTGATAGCGTGGCGAGATTTTCGATCCACTGGGCCAAGTAAAAATGTCCCGATGAGCACAAAACGTTAAAAACGTCACCATGTTTCTCTGGATTTGAATAAACAAAAATTATACAAATAAATAAATTGAGAAATAAATAAAACTAAATAAAAATAAATAAATAAAAATTGATAAAAGCAACAACAAAAATAAAGAAAAGTAAATAAATAAATAAGTAAAAATAAATAATGACAAATAAAATAAACAAATTAAATTACTAATAAATACATTTAAACAAATAAAACTTAATAAATGTAATCTACAGGAAGTAGTTACTATTTACCGCAGTGGAGACGAGAAATTAACTATACCGGTGCCTAAACTAACCCGCCGCTCTGTTGCAACTTGAGTTTTGGAACCGAGAATTCCCGTTCCCGGGAATTTACTCGATTTTCTTATTCTCGATTCCAGGGAATTTTTTTTAATGATTTCCGGGAATTCTTCGTTTGGATTTTGTGCCGAGTCAAGATTTTCTAGAATTGCCTTCATAGTTGTTTTTTTTAGATATTCCTCCGAATTTCAGCTCAAAATTTTTAACTATGAAAATTAGTTTTTATTTTTTTATTTTATGCATGTTGTACCAATAGAATTTCTGATGAATACTAAATATTTTTTCAGTGAATGCTATTTATTAACTGAGTTATTAGGAGTTTGAGATTAAGGATCAGGTTGCGTTTCTCGCTATAAATTCAATTTAATGGATCGCTAATACAATGTCAAAATGATTTCTTCTCGCGCCCGTGAATGTCGTTAGTAAAAAAAGGTCCAAAAGTAATGGTTGCACGAATCCGAAACTATGCGCTTAAGTGAATTACCTTCCCCTTCTACTCTTCTTCCTTCCCCCACCCCTCCTCTCCCAATCGACCAAATTAGCTACTATGACCGAGTGAATTATATATAAACTAGGGAGATGCCCGTTGAAATTCAACGGGAAAGTTTTTTTATGAAATTTCGTGAATAGATTCGACGCGAAGCTTTTATCCAAATCAATGGTACGCATTTACATGAAACTGGCAACAATGCAAATCACTAAGAATGCGTCAAATTCTCGCGTTAAAACCGATCTGTTGATCAATTCGAAACAAAAAAATCGATGGCAGAAAAACAAACTTTCGTTCATTTACGCGTTCGTTGTTTTAAGCCTCGAACTCCTACGATGATTCTAAGTGATTTTTATATGCGAATGATTAATGTTCTACAATCCAATTTATTCCTTCTCGCATATAACGCAACGAATGTTGTTTACATTGGTTGTTATCAAAATCATTTTTCTCTCCTTCCTTCTCTTTCTCTCTCGTATTAAAAATATTCAAAACACGCTTTCACTCATAAGGAATGAAATGACAGTATGATTTCGTGGTTTAACAATGTAATTGGTTGGCAAGGCAAAATTCCGTTAAAAAGGCAAGATTTTCCCAAAACATATGAATGAAACGTTTAACATGAGGAATTTCAAACTGTAGGCGGAAAAGGATGAACAGAATGAGAAATATTATAATTTGTTCTTTAAAATGGTTTAAATCGAAGATCGTAGGTTAATTCTTTCTCATTTAGATCTCAAAAAGAATAAAAGTCTACACGTTGAAAAGTCGATGTTTACGTGTTACATTATGGGAACTGGAAATGTCTTCCTTGGAGTCAAACCCAGGACTTTCTTCAAGTTTTTTCGTCATCACCTTAAAATATGTAAATCGAGCACTCCTGCCAAATTTTAAAAAATTTTCGATCCTCTATCGAGTTATTTGTATTTTTATAGCATGGCATAGGGAGCCACAAAGGGTCATAAGAAGGTTCTTTTAGATTTTAGATTGTTTTAAAGCCTCTTTTATACATTTTCTATCCTCAATTTAAACTTTGAGGGAATTGAAATACACGCTAAATTAGTAGTTAGTCTCGTGTTATCTCCATATCGTCAACATCGAGGAAAGATCGGTTGCGCAAGTCAAAGAATATTGAATCTGCTAACAATTTGTCGCAAATAATGTCATTGGTATTTATTAAACACTTAGGTATTTACGTTGTATCAATAATAGATATCATGTTTAAATGAAAAATGGTGAATTAAATATTCAAAATGCGAAATCATTCTTATTTCCGGGATATTTGAAAATCTAATTCCCGCTTCCCGGGAAAAAAAATATCGCCGGGAACCCAAAACTCTAGTTGCAACGTCAAAAGAATTACCACCTCAGCGAATCCTAGGAAGAGGAAAAAACTCAAGTGTCTCGGCGTGGATATTGCGCTGATTTTTTCCACTTTTTACTCCCGCCACCCGCCTCGAAAATAACTTCTCGCCAAAAAGGCACGAACCTAAGGTTCCAGAGGAGTCATAAAAGAAGTGAACGCGCGGACTTAACACTTGGCCTGCGTGAGGATCTCGTTAACTCCAGACGGGAAAACGCGCCAACGAAAAACAATGCCGTTCTTTCTTTTCTCTTTCTCTCCGTCCCTTTCTCTCTTTCTTGACACTCATTCGGAACGGAAAGGGACCTTCATAGACGAAGAAGTAGGGATGGCCAAATTTGGTCACTGAATCGATTCGAATCGGATGTTCCGTATCCATTTGATGATGGAATCGTCTGAATCGATTCATTCGATTCACTCGCAGCTAATACGAAAAGATAAGGGTAACATGGAAGGAGATAACTGCGTCCCGTGACTACATCGACTCTCTCCTCTCTATCTCGTTGCAAGATAAGAGAAAAAGAACGAGAAAGAGGTGGAAAGATGAAGAGAACGAGAAATTGAGTCATACGGGAAGAAATGTGCAAGAGAGAACGGGGAGTCGAGAGTTAACTGCTATGTTAACATAATTTTTTTCTCGTTCACTAAGCTTTCTATCCCGTTAAATGCGCGCGTGCTTAAGACCCCGAAAGCCCTCGGACGCCGCGCCAGCAATGACCCCATAAATTTTTTTGGCCAAGATATCTAGATAATGGTCTATTGTTTTCAGCGAACAAGTCTAGCCCCCTATGCCCCTACAAATATTTGGTATTCGGATATTTTATGGAGTGATTTTGAGAGGGATTATTCTACTTCCCGACACGCTCTTTGCTCAAAAAATGGCGCTAACTCAAGGAAAACTCGAAATTTTGTAATGATTTTTTCGCGAAACTTTCATACTTGAATCTTCAAACTTTTCTGGGTGGTGGGAAAAATCCGTATATGCGGAAGCTTCAGCGGCCGGCATTGGAAGTTTCTAGTACTTTGGCGGACCGGATAAGAGTTTACCTCGGACGTTACCTAGAGAATCTGTGGTCTCGTATAGGTGAAAAGGGAGTATAAGTAATTTATCAGCGTTGGAACATCATCAGAAATATATTTCACTATAATTTTAACAAAAAATACAAAATTTTATGTTAAATTTCACGGAGGGCTTCATCTCCATGGCTTTGCGGTCTGCATAAAATGCACTCGCAAGTTGCCAGCGAGCCGGGTGTTGCCGATCCATGTACTACACTAGTGTTTCTCAACCTTTTTGGAGCCGCGGACTAGAGGCCTGCATACCCGCAGTTTACCCGACCCGACCCGCGGGTACCCGCAGCGAAAGTTGCGGGTCGGGTATAGAGTGCTTCCATGCGGGTACGGGTCGGGTTCGGACACAAAAGGCACCGGTGCGGGTAAAGAGCGGGTACGAAAACTAGTTTTAATTCCAAATCAATTTGCCTCGCCAATGTAGGCACAGGAACTTTTCACACGCCTTTTACTGCTAGTAAAACCCACCCTCGCGGTCAGAAGTAGCGTTATATAGGGAGATACAAATTTTCAATTTATGCAGGTCTACAGATCGTGTATCGTGTGTCAAGAAAAGTGTCTGACGAAAAAACGATTCCTTTTATTATATAAATAGATAAAAAGTTGCAATTGACAAACGATTGTCGATTACCTTTAGTAGAAGAGAATGTAGGGAGGGGGTGAGAAAGACTGAATATGGGAATTATGTAGTACAATGTAATTATGACGGATTGGTTTGTGCAAGAACGCCCTTTTAACCAGTTGGTTTTGCTCATTCAGGCAAGTAACATCTATCTTTGTGAATTCACTTTTGAAGAGACGTGGTTACATATAAGAGTGCCTATATATATGTTATTTAACGTTCAAATATATAGTATTTTTTCGTCAAATAATCGCGCGTGAGTTGTATTATTTTATACTTTTTTTGCGAGAGAAAAGAACGACAGTTATTTTATAAAATTACACTGGTGAGTTATATGTGATTTCGGCTTTTGTAACTGAATATCAATCTACCACATCCTTAAAAGAAGCCAATACCAGCTGATTGAACGGTATGTAAAATTGTCAGTTATACGTTAATGCATCATTCAATTATAAATCTTAATTTTAATCGAAATATTACTTTTATCTGCCCTTCAGATTTGAACAATGAATACTGATCAGATAAGAAGGAAGCTTTTGAGGTTAGAGTACACTCTAAGAAGAAAAGAAAATAGCAAATCAAAAATTTGGGAAACGTTCTGTGAAGTTTTAGATGAAAAGGGATAATTGATTTCGAAGACAATCGCTTGCAGTATTTATAAAATGTTTACCGTTATGATAATAGGAAGCTGGGAACATCAAGTTTATTGCGACACAAGTGTGAAAATAACAAAGAAGGCGTGTTACAAATTTTCTTGTGCCGAAAAAATGCGATTTACCAAAATTATCAGCTGAAAAGAAAACAAATGTTTTAGATGGCTGTGTCGAACTTGTAGTTAGAGATTTGAGACCTTTTGAGATAGTGTCAGGAGATGGGTTTGAAATTTATTAGAAATAATAATGAAAATGAGTGAAAATCTAAAATGTTATTTTGACTTAGAAGATGCGCTATCACATCCAACAACTATTTCGAGAAATCTTAATTCAGTGGCTCAGAAAGCTCGAGAAGAGCTAATTCAAGAAATAAAATCCTACATAAGTACAACAGGAGGTGGGATCACGTTGGACTTGTGGACAGATAATTACAAAAATGTCAGTTATTTAGGGATCACATTACACTATGTACAGAAAGCCAAGTAATGCAATCGTGTTCTGTGCACTCATCTTGATCCTGACGAAAAGAAAATTGGGGAGTATATAAGGAATGAATTGTTGCTAATTTTAAAAGAATACGGTGTCTATATTAACTTGAATAATTTTTGTCAGTGACCGTGGAGCAAATATTAAAGCTGCTTTGAAGTTTTTCGGACAAGTAGATGACACTAGTTTTCAAAAGTAGTGAAGGCTCTAAGAACCTTCTCTACAGCACGGGAGGCTTGACTGTTATTTCAACAAACGGTTGGGTGAAAACATTTAAAATATTTGTCGTGAACTCCGCGCGTGATAAGTGTCTTGGGTCATTACTTATTTCCTCACAGCAGAACTCACCGGATGTCCGTGTAAAGTATGCCGTAGTCTCGTGCTACAGAGAGGGCAATTCAAAATGTATTTTGAGCGTGCTCCAGGCACGTACGCGCGCAGAGCACGGTTTCACGCTTCAGAGCCGCGACAGATGAAGCGACTTGAAAGACCCCGACCATTTTTGCGCACTCGACACGTTAACTTAGGCGTGAAATAAACACGGCTATGACTCCCACTTGCCTAGTCTTAGCGCGAGAGCAGAGGACTGCAATATTCGGATTGTCAGCGCGATTATTACATTCGTCTGGTTGACTACACGAAATATTGCGACGATTAAACTTCACGGCCTCAATTATGGGCCATTAACGTGCACCCCGAGTTTTCATCGTAGCGCTCTTAAACGTTTATTTTGAACATTCTTCGTGGCTACGACCTTGGAAAAAGTGATTAAGTAGCCACTTAGGGATGTAATTATTGGCGTTTTGAACAAACAAGGGACAGCATTTCGCAGTGAATTCTCGGTATCGATTCCTCAGGCATCTGGAGGGTTAGAAGCTTATATTTCTTATATTTGTGTAAATTATTAAATTAATTTGAAGGAACGGTAGTTCTATTAGTAGTAGCTCCATCGACTAGCCAGCTAATTTTAACGCTAAATACGGCAACGTTTCGTTTTAACATTAATATTTCGTGGTAATTTTAGTTATCCTATCGATCTCCTTTTTATGCCTCGTCAACTTCATAAATGTTTTCAGTTATTGGGCTAATTTTCTCTTTTGCTTATTTAGTACCTTTTTAAGATACAACATGCGCTTTTTCACTAACTTCATGCCACAGAGGTCAACTAAAATCTGTTCAGATGCCATTGTCATTTTAATTTCCATTGGTTTGCTCTATCGCGTATGATTACTTCAAAAGCTATAAAATGAGAATGATGTTCCTTTTCACTCAATGGGAAAATAACCACAGATCACGCACCACTTAATTTTGCGTCAAATATTTTAATTGCTTCTTAATATAGTCTCTGGCGAAATAATATCCTACAGCGCCCGATGAAAATTATTCACCACTTATCATGCAACTGGAAAACCGTCACGGTTCACGCACATCACAAAGACATCCACACCGGAGCTTAGCGATCACGGCATAGTTTAACCCGGCAAACCTATCCTTTGTCGAGATTTATGAAATTTGGAGACCATAGAAAAGCAATTAAAACTATGAAAAAGGCAATTAAAGGAAGAAAAAGTAACTCTGGTTGAAGAAGAAATCCTTACCACGGCTCTTGGCGTGATGACATGCAGCATGCCTAGGAGAGAAGGTTTTCTTCACAAACACGGTAGCGATAAGGAGGTTTCAGGCACACTCCGTTATCTTAACTCCAAAAACTAGCTCATACAATAAACCACCATAAATACCCATGCCATTAACGACTGTAAACTTGTATTCACTATTTATTGATCGAAATGTGCTTTTATCTTTTTATTTATTTGATATTTTACATAATAATCATTAGAACATCTCATTAATGCCATAAAACAAGTTGAATAAGTTTCAACGTCAAGAAATTTACGGTCAGGAACACATGCTTTCCTAATTACTAGCATTTTTAATGGAAGCACGGCATGGTTAATTTAAAAAAATGTACTTGTCTATTAACCGGGGCCACCGACAGTGTCGCCGTCGATGTACAACGTTTTGCGAAGATTTATTCCGATATTAGTATCAAGGCAAAGGGGAGGTTAAGAAAAAAAGTTTGACTATAAAAAAATTCAATAATTTTTACATATAAAACAATACAACTGGATTTGTTTTGCAGATAAATGTATCTAACAGTGGCCACCTCGTAAGATTTTCACAAAAAAACATTGATACTTTTTCGAACGAAACGTCGAAAATTTCGAAATTATCTATTAAGCCGCCGTTCTATTTAGTACGTTCGAGAGACAGACTCCTGCTTTCTGAGTTAACACGCGAACCAAAAAAATATATGTACTATGTGGAGCATAGCAGTTTCACGAGAAGTTTCCATTAAAAAAGGAATATTCGGAAATGGTCAGAAAGAAAAAACTAAACAAGAAACAATGAAAACTCACAGGAGAGCGGCAGCGAGACAAACACGTTTTTTATATGCAAAGAACAAAGGCGCTAAAAGGTGTACACGTCGCTTATTTCGCCAGATTTAATAAGATGTTATCGGTTTAAATGGAGTGAGAGAAATGGAAACGAATAGAGAGTGGGGGAGGGAGGAAGGAAGAAGACACAAAAGTTACGAAGACGTGCAAAAAAGAAGTCCACGAAGAAGCAAATGAGCAAATATTAGCGCCCGCTGCGAGGGAAACAGCGGGATTCTCCCACGTCTTACCTCGAAGAAAAATAAATAAAGGAGATTCTTTAACGCCTTTCCTCTGTTTTTTTATTGTGCGGGTGCGTGCGTGCGTGAGTGTGTGTGTACATAAAAGCGTTTCCATGTCTACGCTACCTTTCAAGGGTGATAGATCACGGCTGGTATAAGTGAAGGACGCTCTATTGATGTCTATATATCCGTTTGATTAGCGTGAATGATTATCTCGCGATGGGTGGGAAAAAAATAACAATAATAAGGTAAAAAGGCTCCGCGAAGTTATTTTCTTTCTTTTTCTTAAAAGAATCTTTGCCTGCGAATTCGGATGGAGTCTATCATTTAAAACAAAAAAAATGCCTTGGGCTATCGCATCGACGATATTGATGGATTGCTGCGCGATGAGAAAACATTTTTGATCCTCGTCGCTTTTATTTCTTCTTGTTGGCAAACGCAACAGAAAAGAGGAATGGAAATATCACTGCGTCATCCGACGGAGGGCAGATAGAATACGGCTAAAAATAAATTGCAAATCCGCGAGGCCAAACAATAATCATCCAAATGGATTCGAACGTAGAAACTTAAATCTCAAGGAAAGAGAGGAAAAAACTTTGAGTTACAGAAAAAATATTTACTTTGACTGATCAAAAATTCGAGTTAAATACGTCCGATTCATCGAAGTTCGACATTATTTACGATGCACCGTTAACTGAGCGGGCGAGATAAAACTACGAGTCACTGAATTTTTAAGCTTATTTAACAGCACGTTTAAATTTTACTTCTCGAAACACGCAAGTCCGATTCATCGAAGTTCGATTGCATGCGAATTCTAACTGTAAAAACATCTACTTTGATTGATCGAAAGTTCGAGTTACGGAGATTCGCCGCACGTTCGCGAGTCTGTTGCTGGAACGAATATCGAGGTTTTCCGACACGAAGAAGACATTTTTGCCGGAGATATTTCTCCGCATTAAACGTGGCCCGAACGACCAAATCTTATTCGTTTTCCCTCTAGATCAAAGTTATGGATAATCGAGGATATTTCTTACGACACGGCTGAATTCATTGCACGAGACGATTATAGCTCTTGAGATACTGTTTCTAAGTAGATATTATACTGGTCTGAAATGCCACAACTGCTGAGCCGAGTTCCCCAGGATATTGGAATAAAATTATACTACTTTCAGATGACATCGAAAGGAGTACAAATTATATTATTACAGTGAGACTTAAGTAAAAGAATTTTCAAGGACGTCGATATTTATATATTAACCGAAAAAAATTAAATTACTTCGAACTTATTTCGGGATTACATGCAAACGAGAGGGCGAGTCCTGACCGAGCCAAAAAATCCACTTGAAAAGAAATTAATTTTTCGACTTCTAAAACTTTTAAATGCGTATAAAAGTCCACCGGCGATGAAAACTAATAAGAATCTCTGTTAACATCAACACGAATCGTTAAACTTACAATTATTAGCATTATCGCAAGAAGCAAAAATGCTGGTTACGGAAAAGCTTGTTATACTATCCATTCGTACACTTTTGCACTAAACAAATTAATAATTATTAAAGATATAACATTGCTTCCCCTTCAAACAATGTACAACAATTAAATTATGAATGGTTAAAATGAACATCATGAAAATAAATGAGTACCTAATTCAAATTGTATTATTAATCTCATTAGAGATTCCATCCAAGTATCACATTTTTAACCCGATCATTTTTTAAAATCACATACAAAAAAAGCTTGACTTCATTAAGCTAATAAAATAATTAGAGTCAAAACTAAATAATAACGTGGACTTATCCTATTCAATAAATGCAAACAAAACTAATTACGCAGATATTCCTTCGATAAATATGCTCGTTCTAAAACTATGAATAATTATTCCACTAAATCTAGCCCTCGACTTCATTAAATAAAACTTACACACGTGTATATTATATACATATAATTATACATAATAATATATACAATTTGAAGAGAAGGCAAACAAATTATTTACTCCTTAAATTACGCAAATTGGGGTAAAAGTCGACAGCTGAGGCCGATTATTTTTCCGAGAGTTATTTTACGAGCAGGCAAGGAAAAAACATGGAACGTATCAATTTTTAAAATCGCTTGCGTACATCTTCCGTGTAAACACATACCCTCGGCGATGGACTTAACAAGAATGAGGATTTTCCGTAAACACAACAGGAACGGGAAACTGAGCTAGCAATTAGTAGATAAGGGGAAAACAAACGAACGACTCGAGTCCGAACAACACCCGGACCGAAAAGACATCGGAAGAACGGGTCACGGACCTGCCTACATACCGCCTCCCTGAGGAAGAGGATAGGAAAAAATACATACAAAAGGAATGTGTGAGAGGACCACTAACACGCAGCACACACGGAACGGACGAGGGAAGTAGGGGGTAGGAAATTAGGAGCTGAGGAATGTGTCCCGCCGCTCCAAACACAAATCAAGTAACAGGCCACCACACTCACAAAAGAGAGAGAGACACACAAAGGCGCACGCACACGAAACTACGCAACCGGCAAACGATATAACACGGGAGAAACAACTACCTCAAGAGGATAATAGAGTTGACTTGGAGGAAGGGAGTGGAATGATGAATGGCGGAAAAGGATCGAGTACAGGAAAAAAGGCGGAATAGAGGCAGGAATGAGGAACGGAACGAGGAACGGAACAGAGAACATAAATGGGAACATAAAGGAGAACAAGAAGGCGAAAGGAAATAGGAACGGAACGAGGGACAGAAAGGGGAAAGGAAATAGGAACGGAACGGGGAAAGGAACTGAGAACGTAATAAACAACGGAACGACGAATGGAACAGAGAAAGAGGAGCTGAACGAGAAATGGATCGAGGAAACGGAATGAAAAACGAAAATAGGTAGAGTAAGATGAATCGAGGGCATAGTATCCCGCGAGAGATAAAGCCGTGGGACGATGGTACGAGATGAAGGAGAGAGATGCAAAGGATTGGAGTGACAAGGGAGGGAAAGATGAGAAGGAGAGAGATGTGGAGAGATGGCATTTTCCGATGATGCCGCCTACTGCTGCTGTAGGTTAGAGCCGAGTGTGGATGGTAAAAGGGGAGGTAAAGAGGAGAGAGGTAGCGAGAGGGAGGAGTGGATGCCTGGCGGAGGAGGAGAGGGGAGGGCGTCCAAAGGAGTCAACGAACGGGCTCTTGTGACGCTGGAAGGCGGAGGCTGAGGCGAAGGGAGGAACGGAGAGTTTATAGAGAGGGAGCCGAGTGGAGGAAGAAGTGAAGATAGGGTGGGTGGCTTAAGGCCTGGAACGCAATGTCGGAAGAACATTTCTACGCCGAGTCTGGAAAGGAATCGGTGTGCGTCCTAGAGGGAAGAGACTGCGTGAAGAGGATAGTGAGAAAGACGTAATCGGAATCGAGTTAGATAGCGGTTCACGTATTAATCTGGGTTTGAGAGAGAGAGAGAGAGGATATAAGAGAGACAAGAAAACTATACTGCTTCCAACTTGATGGAGACTGATAACATGGTAATAAGTAGGGAAAGTCAATAGAGAGAGAGGGGGGAGAGAAAACAAGAAAAAAAGAAGAAAAACTGAAAAAACAGAGCTAGAGAGAATAAGAGGAACAGAAGGAAGGAAAGACAATAATTCAGCGGTTTCCGAGTATTAAAAAGCCGCCTCCCACCCCTCTCGTCTAAGAAAACTGTCTTTGTGCTCCTTCCTCCCTTCTATGTAATGTCCAATCACAGTTCATAAACAATAACTACTGGACCTATAATTGCCATTGATATAGCCACCTTAAGAAACACATGGACGCAAATGATACGTGCAAGCCACTTGAGGGCTATAATTTGACGGCTGCATATTGTAGGTCTCATGGTTAGGATGGTTACACAGACATTAAATACATGACAAATCTTTTGCGACCCCTCGTTCGGAAACCACTACAAAATGGATAGAATAATAAGTAATGATGAAAAGAATTGCATAAGAAAGAAGATGAGCAAAAAGAAAAGAGAAAGCTAGATTATCTTTATACAAACTAGAGTGAGTGACGCCTTTTACAATTTCTTCCATCTTTCAGATATCGCGTCGCGCTTTTTTCGCCTCATTCTTCCATTCCGTCTTTTTTCAGGGTCCCTTCACTTACAAAAAAAACCAGTTTCCTGAATAGTACTAGTCTCTCCTCTAAGTTAATACTTAACCCAGAGGCACCGCCACCACATATTTCACCACACTTCTTACCCAGCAATTCCAGCGAATAGTTGCTGGCATGGAGTGCAAAACACAAAAATCGCGGCAAATAGGATTTTTCTCAAAAGAGAAGAGGTGCGAAGTATCAAGAATCTGAAAAGCGAAAAAAGCTATGTAAGAGTTTTTGTGTAATGACTTTTAATAATGACACTTCTTGATGAATTACGCCCTAAATCCGATAATTTTCCCATCCACGTTACGCTGAAGTAGCTTAGGTTAAAAATACAGAGGATACCATAGTGCAAGGATTGCAAATGCGAGGAAGCTATTGGTTGAGGAGATGGTAAAATGATACCTCCGAAATTTAGGTATGAACTATAATAAGTCAGGTCCGTACACATATATGGACAACCGCTGCTGGGGCAGGATAGTAAGGTTCGTATAAGTGTACGGTGAACTGCATGAGGAATTTAATAATTCACAAATACCAGACAATGTGTAAAGCGCACACATTTTACATTATTTTTAACGGCACTTTTATTTATTTTAAGCTTGAAAAGAAGAGCTGTACTCCCCTCCCCATATGTTAGCGCCCCCAGAAATACCAAACAATCATCACTGACAGGCTTCCTTCTGCCAAAAACTCCTCCAAGAAGATGACTATTAGAATCTTACTGTCCTACAATCGATGTCTCATAATCGAGTGCATCGATTATTACTGAAACACCGTCAGCTATGCCTTCACATCGATATTTCTCTAAAATTGTACAGCGATCCCACTACACGGATTAGGTAAGATGTGACCCGCCCACTATTTAAAGAGGAATTAAAGCGACAAAACATAATCCTCCTCCATACAGAAAGGATACGCACATGTTCGTGAGCTCCTGAGAAAATTATCCTGGGAGGGGGCGAATTCGAACCGTATACAGCATCGCGAATCGATTTAATCTCATGGGGATCCCGCGATCGCTTGCGGTTTCGGTGACCTCGTTTTTAGCAAGCACGAAAGGGCGAATGGAGAGGGAGAGGTTCGAATTGCGACCGGTTTCCACTCCCTCCCTTTATTTTATAGTATCCTCTCTCTTTTTTCTCCGGAGAAAAATACGCGTCGGAATTGCCGCTAACCACGCCCTCCTGATTTTACCACAATCAACCGAACCAAATCGCTGAAAAGATCGCTATACGAAAATCGGAGGGATTTTCTGTGGGAAGAAAGTCATCGGTCCTTTTTTACGCCCGAAATAAATTATTTAACGATCTTTGGCATAATACTACGATGAAAAATAGGCAGGAGTCGGATTCACAAAACCAATATCAGATACGAGATAAATACATTCCCACCGTGAATCAACAGAAAAGCAATATAAACTGTTTAACTAAGCGATATTCCACTATTTTCAGCGTTACGCAGTATAAGAACCTATTTTAAATTTCCGGTATTCTATTATTAAACAATGCAGAATTGAAAAACGTTTCTCCGATTGTCATCAAAAGATGGGGCTATTGGAGAAATTTCGTATTTTAAATATCATTCATAAAGTCAGACTCAACCTTGTGAAATTTGCTCATTATGAGAATTTTCATTTCAGCCATGAGGTAGACTAAATAATTCTTTCTAATACAATAAAGAAGTTTCTTTATATGTTACACGACTATGTGCACCAAACGCTGTTGACAATGATGAAAACGCACTAAATAAAACTACGATAGATGCGTGCACTAAAAATCAATTTCACGTGCTGCATAGTCTTTCCTACTTGTAACACACCGGATCTGCTCGTATAAAAATACGGTGAGACTATATAAAAGTTCTTCGGGTCCAGTCGCGAAGCGCCGCATTAAACACCACAATTTCACGGACATTTTTAAAACAGGAAAAAAGGTTGAAATAAGCCGATGTCGCAAACTCGAGTGCATGAATGTGTGTTTGTAAAATTGAACCTCTCTCATCCGTAAAGCTCAGGATGGGACGCTTTCCGGATTATAGAGTTTTCCGAACCACGGGGTCTACTGTACTTTTACTTAACAAGCCACCTTGGCCATAATTTTAAGTATTTAACATTAGATTATGAGTAGATAAATCATGCAAATACAATATAATATAGAAAATTGTATGTCCATGCATAAAGTTTCTCATACAAACAGTTTGGTATACCCGATCCGGATTAGTTCACAAAGTAAACACAGTTTTTACGTTTTACGGAAGCCTTTAACATTTTAAAAATTCCTTCTTAAAGTGCGGAGACGCAGAGATCAAGGAATTCGAAACACCATCCCCGCCATACTTCCACACCAAGAATGTTTTTTCGGAGTAGTCAAAAATCAGGAACCATCCCGAGAATTTTTACGGACAACAGAATTCCGGATTATAAAGGTTCAACAGTGTGTGTGTATTTGTGTTCAGTAGTCGCTCGCCAACCGCGGGAGTTACATTCATGATTTAACCCGAGGTTGGCGAGGGTCAGAGCTAATGAGAAATTGGGAGGTTAGGGGGAGTGATCCTGGGAGATATAGCTGAAGCCCTATAATGTAAACATCAAATTTAAAAATAGTTACGCTATACTTCGGAAATCATATTTATTATATTAAAATAAAAAAGATGTTCAACGTACAAAGAAATACGGTACATTATTAATATAAGATGGAAAACGATACTCCATAAATGGAATACACAGAGATTTCAAAGGCGTTCTTTATAGGAAATACGTACAAAACGGCATCGAAAAATTCTTGAATATTTATACCTAAAATTGAAGTCGTAATTATGTGGTCTTGCAGACTGTTATGTGACAAATGTTGTCTTCTATCGGAATATTTTTTAAAATATATACCTTACAGATAATATAAGAGCTAGGGAGATAAATTTATGGATATTTAATGTTGTTTGCTGAGAGAATCGTCTTAGAGACCGATGTAAACAAAATATACGTTTTGCTCTGGATTTTATCTCCGAAACTATAACTTGTAATTATTTGGTCTCCCGGACTTCTTTGTGGTAAATTAAGTCCTTTATCCGAATAAATTTTTTAACCTATACCTTACAGATTATACACGAGCTAGGGAGAGAAATTTATGATTTTTATTAGGCGTTCTTTATCAGCGAAGCGGTAGTAGCAGAACTCCTTATGGGAACGTCTTGACCTTCCGTCGTGACTTTCACTTCCTAAACCGCTGGACGAATTTTAATTAAATTAAATAGGAGCAATTATTATTAAAATTATTGCCCAATTGTGATTTTGAACTGCGTCTGTCAATTGAAACTTTCACTTTACATAAATACTTTAATAAACTTCTACTCGTATATCGTTAAATGGTATTCGTCAAGAAAAAATTAAAAACACATAAATTTCTCCCCGTAGCTCTTATATGATTTGTAAGGTATAGATTTAAAAAATATTCGGACAGAGGACTTTATTTACCACAATAAAGTCCGCGACACCAGATAAAAATTCGAGAAAACCCCGAGCAAAACGCATATTTTGTTTACAACGATCGCTAAGACGGTTCTCTCAGCAAACAACAATCAAAAATACATATTTTTCTCTCCCATGCTCTTATATGTTCTGTTAGGTATAGATTACAAAATTTACAATTCGAGAATCGCTCAATCTTTCGATATCGTTTCATAAGTATTTCCCATAAAGAACGCCTTTAAAATCTGTCTATCCCACTTATGGAGTATACTTTTCTATCTTGTTTAGACGTTCTTTACCAGCGAAGCGGTAGTAGCAGAACGCCCTTATGGGAACGTCTCGTCCGACAGTTAGTCGTTACTTTCATCTCCTAAACCGCTGCCTAGATTTTAATTAAATTAGGTAGGAGTGATCCTTATTAAAATTTATCGCTCAATTGTCATTTTGAACTACATCCTTCAATTAGAACTTCTACTTTAAATAAATACTTTAATAAACTTATACTCGCATCTCGTTAAATAGCGTTCGTCAAGCAACAACGGATTAGACGTGCACATAAGGCGCTCTGCTACTACAGCTTCGCTGGTCAAGAACGCCTAGTAATGGGATAGCAGCCCCTGCTAACGCCACCCACCTGACTGTACGCTTAAAATTCCTCGAACTTACACCTCCCGACTAATGCGGGACCTAAATATCCTCTTTCCTACGTATCTCCTAGTGAAGACAAGTTAATAGGTAGCTTCTTCATTAATATAAATTTTATACCAGAAAAATTAGCCAACTAGGCAGGGCGCGTGGATAACCGAGGATACTCAAGACTGGATGCCGCGATTGGAAAAACCAGGCACAATTTTTCTACCGCGGTGAGCGAGGTACTGCTATATAAATATCTATAGAAAGAGGAGAGAGCGAGAGATAGAGAACCATATCCGCTATCCGCAACGTCTCTTCCCAATCCCTTACCTTCTTCCTTCTGCGCGAGAGACACGAAAATATCCAACGGAGGCACAGTAGATCCGCGGCATGCGAGCGGAAACGAAAATATTTACATTCGCCCAGAGGGAGCAACGGAGCAAAAGCTCCGAGACCCACGGGGATAAAGAAAAAAAAACACCCAAACATAAAGAGGATCTTACGGAAAAGCACAACGGTGGAGAGATCGAGGGAGACGAAGGAAAAAGGCGATATGGGATAGGAAAGGAAAAAGAAAGCAGGGAAAAATAAGGGGAGAAAAACGGCTCGAGCGCCTTGTCCCGGCCTCCTTGACGACGATAGCGGAAGGCGGGGGAAATGGGCCGTGGCGTGTTTGGTGTTGCGCGAATTTCAGGCCGCGTTCGAGTGACGTGCACGCCCACGCCGATGAGATCCATACTACGAGGCGACGCCAATAATTCATGGGTTCAAAAATTTACTACGTGGTAACCAGCGGCGAGTGGCATAACAAGGTTACGACGCTGGAGCTAATTATGCTTTTGATCGCGTTAATAAAAAAATAAGGAGAGAAATGTTTTTCCTGCCTGTTAACGAGAACGATGACCATCTTCGGTCCTTTTTCTTTTCCCATCACATGGATTGTCACGTAACACGTTTTAGGACACAATAACGTTCTGTATATTGTAAATGGAGGACACACTTCCGGATAGCTCACCTCGAATTCTGCTGGTCCGAGGAAAAGGGGACCGCTTTTCGCCGGTTTGTTTTATGCAAGAACTCCGCGAAGGTTTAAATTAAGCAGTTAATTAATAACAAGGTATTCGAAGCGTCTGCTAACAGTTAATGAATTGTATCCATATTATCTTACTTGAGAGTAATCCACCCCATCTGAAAAATTTAATGCTCCATAGGAATTGTTGGAGTGTTAATGGATGGCTGTGACCACGCAAAACGCTACCGAACAACTCATGAACATTCCATATTGAGGAGCCAAAAACAAAACTTATCACTTGCTCGTTAATCTATTAATTCCGGGAACATATAATGTAGATTCCTTTTCCTTAACACGAAGAAATCGCCGATAACATTATCAATTAGAAGATACCACTACCAACAAGATAGAAATGTTTCGAAAAACTGAAACGCAGTCGCATAAAAACGAAGAAGTAAATTTCCAAAGAATTCATCGAGGAACACGAAATACCGATAAGGAATTGTAAACGGCGAATTTCACGAAACAAATTCATAACAATGCTGTGGATGGTGCTCGATACCGTAAGCTCCATAAAAAAACAAATATTTCCGAGCAATATTTATTTTTAAAAAATCCGTTCTATTTTAAACATTAAAAAATGATACTTCGACCATTTACAGACCGTGAAATTTATATAAAATGATACCTCCCACGATTAGCTCTGGGAGAAGGAAATCTTTTTTTATAAACGGTTGCATGAGATAATTCGTTCCGCTGGCGACAGATTAATTTCTCGGAACGAGGAAAAATCAGTTGCTAAAGGACTTTAAGAGGGTTTTCGCTGGAAGGGATCAAAGGTTTAATTTTTTCCCCTAACGCGACTCATCCCGGGAAAGAAAATTTTGATAAGGAGATTAAAACGTGCATAGCAGATCACAAAACTAACTAAATTTTGTAAAACAAAAAAGTAAGAATTTTTCTCATTTAAAAAGATAATCTCTATTAAGTGTATGATTGCGGAGAAAATAAAGACATTATGACGGCTAAATGCGGTACTTGCGTTTTTTCTTTTCAATTTAAAAGTCGAGTGTGGAAATCGCTGCATGGATCGATTACCTGAGCATCGAAGCTACACAACAAGGCGCCAGTGACATTAAAAGTAGAAGTAAAGATGTGCGAATGTGAATTATGTCGAATGAAGCGTATAACAGTCATGATAGTAAAAAATTAAGAAAGCAAACGAGCGTTTCGAGTACAACTCGGTCGTAATTACGCGCAGTCCTTCGAGCGTGGTGAACGTCCACTGATAATTATCACTACTGACTCAAAAGCGCTTCTGATTTACACGACTGATTTACAACATTACTACTGTAATTGCCAGTCAAAAACGATCTGTATGCATGAATGGAGTGTCAAATTAAAATTTAAAAACTTCCCATTCTCCGTTCTCTCTTTCCCCTCTCATTCTCTCTTTCCCCTCTCATTCTCTCTTTCCCCTCTCATTCTCTCTTTCCCCTCTCATTCTCTCTTTCCCCTCTCATTCTCTCTTTCCCCTCCCATTCTCTCTTTCCCCTCCCATTCTCTCTTTCCCCTCTCATTCTCTCTTTCCCCTCACATTCTCTCTTCCCCCTCTCATTCTCTCTCCCACGCATTCTTCCCTAAAAAAAATGTAGCCATCTCTCTCAGCGTGATATACACGCCCCTGGATCTTATTGCGCCGGTGATGCATATCTTTGAGCGTGAGGGAATTACATACATGCGCCGAATTTACACCGACATATCTCATTATTTAATAAGATTCCTCGACGAGACATACAAATACGCTAATTTACAGTGCCACCAAAATTTGTCTAATGCGGCCAATGAAACAAATGCTATGCAAAAACGTATCCTCGACGTTATGACCTAGAGACCAAAATTCCGGTCGCGGCGATCCATGCCCTCCAATAAGTTTACTTGTAATTAATGATAAAATTAAAAGGAATTAAATAATTAAATGATTTTTTTGAGTTCTCAAGGCATATGCATTAAACATGTTGCTAGGAGAAATGATACATTTGGATATAGAACGCCACAGAAGGCCTTAAAACGACCCACACAAAATGGCTTGGCGATACAATTTTGGGTCGCGACTCCCGGGTTAAGAAACACTGAACTTGAGAAATATCTCCGAGAAAATTTTTCAAATATTTTTTTTTAAAGTAACTCCGCACGAACTGTTGCGACTCACGTCCCCTCTTTGGGAGAGACAAAGGTTGTTTACACTAACCTTCCTTCAACCACGACATTTCCATCTTTCTCTCGGATTAAACCGATACGTTGTTGTGACAACCACGATGTATGTACAGACGCACACCAGGCGAAGTGAGGGAACGACAAAACATTATTACACACGAGAGATCAACCGAGCGAGAGAGAGAAGCGGGAAGGGTTGAGTCGGAAAAGTTCCAGAGAGAGAGAAGTGAAGGCGACAGATTGTCTAGAAGTTTTGAGAGAAATGAAAAAAATAACCGAAAGATTATGCGTCTGGAGGCGTTGGAGAGGAATGGGTGGAAATGGTAAAATGGCATAGACGGAGAATATCTCACACAAGCACACCGCGCGCGCACACACACAGGGACGAGATGGAGGACGCGAATATTAGGTGGCGAGAAAATGACTTTGATAAAACCGGAGGTAGGAGATAGCGAAGGAGTGAGAGGGAAAAGGGAAGTAGGGGAAGGTTGGGAGTGTGGATGCGAGGGAGGAAGCATACAAGCCTCGGGGAAGGGGATAGGAAAAAAAAGAGGGGGCTTTAGAAAGGTAGACGACGGGTGACAGATTGATACCGAGTTCGTGTGGGTAGGAAAGTAGAAAGGAATGCAAATGAGATGAAGAAAGAGAGAAATAGAGAAAGCCTTGGAAGAGAGGGGAGGATTGTTCGAGACGACGACGGCACAGGGGTAAGGATGAGAAGGAGGAAAGAAATGGCGATGACAAGGGAAGGATAGGGAGTTCTTCAAGGAGACATTTTTGGACCCCCTCGGATTGTATTTTTCCTTATTTGTAAAAAGACTCCTTGACTCGGATGAGAGGAGTGTCTCTCTCTCTCTCTCATCGTTGGATCCTTACAAAATGGATGGCTTTCGCAAATTTACTGCCTCTTGTACTTGAAATGTCAAGGCCGATATATTATACGCTCGTGCCGCAAGTAATAACAACAAAAACATCTTTTAAACAGCCCTTATGGCTACTATAATGGTCTAAAATATACATGAGTAATTCGTCGAATAATGTTAGACACAATAAGTTAAATTGGAATGTTAACTTAGCGTGGTTAATCGAGTCTCGTTTATGTTATAGCTAACTTAATGTAAACTGCCAAAAGCCAAATTATTCGATGCCTTCTGACGTTTATCTCCGTCCGCATCGGTTACAAGCCACTCAAAAAGGAGGAGCCCTCTAATCAAACAATTGTAGCGGTTTGCATCTCGAGTGAAACGATTTATCTAAAATAAGTCAATTTCTTCATAATATAGTAAACAATTGATTCATAATGAATTTTATTGATGGATATTTTTTAAAAATAACCGTTGCCGTTAAATGGTATAATAATGATTAATGCATTTTCTATCTAAAGATCCTAATAGAGATGATTTTTTATTTATTCCTGGGGAAGAGAGAGGAGAATTGGTATATAATATAACAAAAATACCTCTAAATTTGGGTGGAAATGGATTAAATCAATCAAGCCTTGATTTAGGCTAAAGGAGGGTGTGCCGAATTAGAAGTTTTACATGATACACTGCTGCTCTACGTATATTATGACATTAAACTAAAGTGGCACACGTCCCTAGGGATCATATTACCTCTTACTCCGAAAGTTCCACGATATACCATGAATTTCGGAAAACAAATTTTGTTAGGATCACCGCTGAGTTTGAGCATATGTTGATTTTCACAACATACAAAGGAACCTTGGCCAAATAAACGGCAAAAAAATATTTTAGCTCTAGGCAGAATTTAAATCCGAGAACAATGGAAAACAAACCGGAGACTGAAAACGATGAATTTTGGCGTTTGTTGACAGTATTGCAAAGCAAAAATTACTCTTTTAAGAGTGTTGCTGAAAACTTTCAGGCACAAAGGAGGAACTAATTCAGCGATGCGGCTTTTCGTCAAATTATTAGTCGGAACTTCTCATATAAACCCCGAGAGCTTTTATTCGCCGATCAGAATATTTCTTCGAGATTAATTTCATGAGATCGCCGTATTCCACAATCGAAAAAAGTAGGCATCATTGAGCAAAACCTATTCTAAATTAATTTTTATCGCTTAAACTCTCTCTCTCTCTAATAAAATTGACCACGAAAGCAGCAATATGACGAATATGAAAATCATAAACTCGGATACTGAAAGTTTTGGAGAGCAATTTTCTCTGTAAACAAGCACAAAATCAGCTATACTCTAATCGACACGCGGTGATGACTTCGGAAGTCAATTAATGGCCGCACGTCGATTTTCGTTCACTGAAATAGGCATAAAGTTGCAACAAAAATTCACTCTTCAAACCTTTCAATTTCCAAGTTTGCCTTGTTATTTATTCTCTGGCTGCCCCGTGCGCGCGCCGTATTGGTCTCTCGTGTCTTTTAACGCGACCGCAGCATCAGCGGCTTTTTACAGCCGAGCAAAAGCTATATTTGCACGAGTTATCATCCACTGAGCGCGTCACGAGCCACGGTCGCCACGAGGACGCGAAACTGATTCATAATTCCCTTTCAAGAACGAAATTAACTGCTTCGTATTGCGGGCGAAAACACACGAGAGAGATCACGCCGCGGAAACGGCACTTTTTAAAACGTTGTGATACAATAAACATCTTTCTGGTCTAAGTAAATTAAAGAAACGGCGCCGGATCGGAATCGAAACGAACCCTTTCCGAGCATTAATCTTATAACGAGCGTTTTTTACAAAGATTCTTCGCAATTAATCAGTGACACAGGGTCGGGAGTTCCGTCTCCTTTATAATAAGTTTCCGCTAATATATTCGCGTTCGAGAAAAAAATAAAAATATAAAAACCTGAAGGAACTGTACCGCGGGCATAAATCCCGGGGTTCAATGTCAAAGCCTTCGCATTTGTCAAAGCAAGGAGAATAAATTATGCTAATCGGGCTTTCGCTGCTAGGATATGACCACATTAATCTCTCCGGTGACGTTAGCGCACGAGAAATTTGCTTTTAGGCTCTATTAATACTCCATTTCGGTACTGTAACTAGGGCATGGTGAAAAAGAGGGCGACCGCCCGGGGCAGATTTCAGGCCCGCACGCGCTAAAGAATTAAAAGAGAACAGCACAAAAAATAACTTAAACGGACCTCGGAGGAGGAAGAAAAAAAGAAATTGCTAATAAAAACCGAGTTTTGAATTTCCCACGTGTTATTCATTTGTAAATCGAATGAGTAATGGTTAAAGCGATCTAGCCTCCTACCACCTCTTACTCTCTCTCAAAATTCATACTAATGAAGTTCTATCTGACTTGCAAAATGGCTCGTCTAGCTAAATGAGAAGCTCCCTTGCCAATCCTAGTTCGCTATATCGTTTAGCTGCAAAGTAAATTTCGGTCGACATCAGATCCTTATGTTTTGGAGAGTTAATTTTCGTGAGGAAAGGAAAGGAATGATTTTGGCGGTACAAAGTGCTCGAATTCGACGCCCGTTTCAGCGGCTTGGATGTCGAGGCAAGGGCCATTTGTAATTGGAGGCACAAGTGTTCGAGTCCCGTTAATATCGCGACGTACCTTGTTACAAACTATTCTATTTTAGAACCCGAGGATAGTTAACAGAATATTAAATAAATTAAACAGAGTAATAGTAATTATTCATTTGAGACGAGGTATTACATGCAATGCTTTTGCACGCTGTGTTCTTTTAGAAATGGGCAATCAAAAGGGTATTACCAATGGGGGACTGACAAAATATTTAATTTTGTTTTTTTTTTAACTCTTTATAAATGACTTAATTACTCCCTGTGAACATTTTTTGTTAAATCGTAATCATTATGCAAAAAAATATTTAAAATAACTTTTAAATATCTCGCGAAAACGGCATCCTGGTTGGAAAGAGAGTAGTAAGGGGTGCGTGACGTCATCGCATGCACGTCAGTTCTTAAATACAACGATTAAAACCCCGAGAAAATTGTTCTTCACGCTACCGAGCTCCTTGGGAAGAAATAAGAAGCGGAGAATATTTTGGTTGAAAGCCATGAGGAGATACGCATCTGATACATCGGAACGTACAACTGCATTTGTCTGCGAAGATCATTTTAATCTAAGTACTAGTTATATGTATGTACGTAATTTTATTGCTTCGTATTTTAGTTTATGACTTATGTCGGCATTACATTGACATGATGTATATATTTCTGGAGGACGTTGGAAGAGTAAATTATATTTTTCTGTTTCAATGATTGGCATATACATTTTAACAAAACCTCCATAATGTAATATACCTATTCTAAATACGGTAAGATCAAACTTACGGAAATCGTTGGGCTATGGGTTTATTAAGCAAATAATTACTGTTCCAGTGCATATATTTAAGTGCCAAGTTTTTAAGCAAATACTTTTACATACGTTATATATTAGGTTAATTCTGTAATTTAAATATTTTAATAAATTTGTTCCCATAATATCCACGACAGCATGGTATTTGAAGGACCATGTTTTGCTAAATAAGGTCAGGCATGACACTCCACAGACGTGACTAGATCTTCTTCTTCATCTACAACTACCCTCACTTCGTAACCTCCTTATCTTATTCTGTGTTCAGGGCAAATCTTGCCTTTAACAATACATATTTTTCCTTCTCGCTTCAGTTTAACAAATCCAACAGCATTACTAACATAGTAATATATGCAGGAAGGGGCAGTACTTCTACCAATATTTCTTATAAGACGGAGTATAGAGGAAAACAACAGAATTATGTCTTTTAAGCTTCTACTTCTATATCGGCACAATGGCTTCTAGCACGGCTAGCATCGGCTAACATGCTTGTGGCATGCACTGACGTCACTAAACACTCGGCAAACTTCGGCTACCAATCGGATGTGATCGGGTTCGGCATTAACTCGTCCGTTTTAAATTTCTTTTTTTACAAATATCTGTTAAAAATTTAACGAAAAAACTTTATATTTGCCTATAACAATACCTATACAATAAAACTTCATAAAATTTTCGGTAATTCCCGATATCTGACAGTCACCCATTGCTTGTTATTCACGGAAAATTCTTTGAATATATTACAACAAGGTGAAAATAAAGCGAAGATCGATAAATGACAAGCTAAATCGTGAAAAAAGGTTAAATGAATACCATGACTTTATGACTCAAGTACGAACGCGGATTCGACCGCACATGTCCAAATTAACGTGAAACCAATTCACTCAACATGCCTAAAATTTTAATGCGCGTTCCCGAAGGTTACCGAATTTTATTTACTTATGCGATATGAGAAAACTTGCATCCAATACAAACACTTGAATTCTTTTATGTAACTTGCGCAGTATGGTTTTGAACAATGCGGTTTTTTCAATGTACGCGATCCCCCTGTTGCGCAGCGGGCTATTATATATATTTTAATTATATGGCCAAATACAAATAATTTCCTATATCGTGCAATTGCTGGAAATGATAGTAATGAACTTCAAAGCATGTCGACGTCATGAAAAAGAAACGTTTTACCGCCAAATTCAGCACAAACACGCCGATTTCAACATTTTTTGTAAAATCATCACGGCCCGTCGTGCATCGCGAATGGTAGCTGTAACGATCGTTTTAATTGCGATTCAAGCCGACGGGAATTTTCGAGCGCCGCAAAGCAAAGGGAATACACAAGTGAGAGGCGTGAGAGTAAAATCCGCAATCCACGTACAGAGGTTGAAAGTTATTGGTTGGCAATTATACATCGCGACGCGAGAGGGATAGCAATTGGATAAACAAATCAGAATGAAACAAGATTGGATGAAGTAGGCCAGCAACTTTCCTAAATTCCTATATTCCCATCGCTCGTCATTCAAATACTGACAATGCCGGTTAACGATAATTGAAAGGACGTTTCACGGTAATAACCGAGAAGTAAGGTTTTAATTACACAATATTTATTGAAAACCCCCACTAATAGGGCGATTGCGAGACAAAAAACCACATTACATTCCAACCTGCAGAAGAAGGCGAGGCATCAAGTTTGAAAACGAACAGAATTATATTTAGAATTAGTTTTTGGCCTGATTCAACACCATGAAAGCTACCTATTCTCCACCATAATTAGACCTCACAAGGTGATGGACCAAGACGCATTTTCAGAGGATATAACATCACATCTACAAGCAGAAGCTAATAGTTTGTTCCAGTTAAGGCATTTGACGCCATAAGTTAATTTTTGCGGCGATATTCCGCGACAGTGATAGTGTTTTTGTAATACGAAATCCGTAAAATTCGTCTGTTTTTTAAGGTATGGAAATTTGGTTTAGGTGAAATTGTTTCAATTAAAAAAAACAAGAATTATCAAGGAAATGCCGTTTTTTACAGGCTTTAAAAGAAAAATCTATTTTAAACGTACCAAGTTCTCCGGAATACTTTTTTAAATAAAAATTCGCGTACCATCAATTCCATGCCCATTATTCCCATTAGTAAACATGGCGTGGTCGAATTGGTGGTTGCGAATTCCTCCGCAGACCGCACTGCAAGTTGTCAATGATTTGGAGAGAGAGTTTAGCCTTTAAATCGGACGTTAATTAAAAATTCTAAGGCATCATATCAGTGAAAATCAAGTCAAATTAGGTTTATAGGGTCAAGATTTCAATATCAGTGTTTTATTGTAGTAATTTGAATGTATATTACAGTAGAGTCTCGATTATCCGAGGTAAAGCGGACCAAGCTAACCTCGGAAGGTTCATTTTTAGGTATTAAAATTAGGTCTATGATGTTCAGAAAATTTATTTTATGCATACGTAACTAAACTAAAAGAACAATTTATTGATATTACTTAAACAAAATAGTCTTTTAATGATATCTGCTTAACTTTGGTCGATCGCTTTTTGGCAGCCATGTTAGGCCACCTTTCGACGACTGACCCGACGATCCGAGCCTCCATCAAGAGGATCATGCCTCGGTTACATACATTGCTGCGGCTGAATGCAGCCGTATGCTTCGTGAATCTTACACCATGTATCAACTGAAAACTGAAGTCGTGAGAGTCATGATTTACGTGTGGTAAATAACCTGTGACCTTGACCGCAGGCTAAAAACAACAATGTATGTATTTAGGGGGGTCCGCCTCGGTTAACACGGAAGCTCGGATAAGCGGGGCACGGATAATCGAGACTCTACTGTAGGTATACAAATTTGTGTTAAATCTCTTTTTAATCATAGCTTCACGGACCGCATTAAACACTCTCGAGCCTTAGTTTGCTCACCGCTGCATAAGAAAATAATCTTGTGTATCTGGCTAATTTAATCTTATAGGAACTTGAAGGGGACTTTTCAACGAAAACGTTTGGATTGAAACTGAAACTCACTAGTTTCTTATATTGGTGTAGCTAACCGTTAATAATCGTATTTTTAAGGTAAGCGTGTTTACTTAATATCAGCCACGTATACCAGACTAATCAGCCACAGTTCAGAGACAAGCCGTGAACCATTAATTACGATAGCGGGCTGCATAAGGCGTAATAGAGAAATACCAGTTTTTGGAGTAAAAGAATTAATTTACAATTGAATGTATGAACTACTACAAAGTACTAAAAAAAATTGCAGCATCGATCGGTGAAGTAATTCGTGAAAACTGCTCAAAAGCCGACAAAAACATCCTTGTATTAATGATATCCCTAACATGTTAAAACGATGCATCTGCATAAAATTTTCACTTTGACACGTTTTCTTTGACCGCGCAGTATTATTAAAATCATCGACATCTAGAACGAAATTAAGGGCTTAAATAAGAAAAACAAAACAAAACTCAGCGAGCGAAACCGAGAATATACTTTAGTCTTTTGAAAAACTAAATTCATTAGCCGAAACAAAACAAAAAACAAACCCCATCCGCCCCTTTTTTCCAGTTCGACGTCACCGCCAGGAGGCTCCGTGTCAACAAGCGCCCGTGAAATTCACTGGAGCGACCACCACCGTCGCCGACAAAAAAATCTCGGAGAGCACGAGAGATAGAGTTCCATCCGCACGGGACAAAATAAAAACAAAAAAAGCTTAAAACGATAGAATACACACATTTGTGTTGCCAGCCGAACGAATCGGAAACGACGATGTAGAAAATAAAAAAAGAAACTTTCCCCCGGAGACACGAAAAGCACACACACGAGGGCGGAAATAAAAAAAAACAACCCGGAGTCTGAAAAACCCTAAACTCCACACGCGAGTAGTAATCACGAACTGTAAAAGATTTGCGCCCGGATAATTGAGAGTGAGCGAGGGGAAAATTGTTTTTCGTTTCATTTCATTTTTTCCGTAAAAAATTATATCCGAGAGAGGTCTCGCTGAATACGGGGTTAATTACCGAGCGTAACGGGTCGGGAAAGGAAAGAGGTCGAGATGAAGAAAGGAAAGGGAGAGGAAATTTTTTGAATGGGGCGAAGAGAAATGAGGAAGCGGGAGAAAAAAGATGTTTTTTTATAAAGTGAATCTGGGAAGTGTGAATTCGGGTAAGGTAGAGTGCGAAACTGGAAAGCTGCGGAATCGGCGATATAAAAGAGATGCGACTCCGGGAGAAAATTAAAGAATGAAAGAAGCTCGGAGTAGAGCAAGAATGTTTACGGAAAAAATATACAGGTACGCGGCCTTCATTACGCAAGCTAAACCCTCCCCAAAACCTCAATAAAAACCCTTCGGATGCGTGTAAACACCGGTTTAAACAATAAAGATATTAAAGGAGAGACAATCGTAAGAGGAAAACGCCTGCTCGTAACGCGGCCCCGTTGTCGTAGGACAAACAAATGTATACAAATGACTTGAGCAAGTAGTCGTTGACATTCAAATGGAAAGTTGAGGTGGGACGACCTAGTGAAGTGAAGGGAAGAAGGACAAGGGTAAAAAGGGGGAGGATTTGATGAGAGAGAGAGAGATGTGAAGGCAGACAAAATAACAGGAGAAATGTATAAAAGGTAAGCCGGTTAGTTTTAGAGGCACACAATCGGTTGCGTTATTAGGGTCGCTATATATAAAATACTAAGACTGTAAGAGGTGAATTAACAAATAAGGAAAGGCAAATCGCTTTAGCGAAAGATTAAAACAAAATCGATAGAAAACAAATAAATAAAAAGGCCGACCATGGTAAACAGCAGTCTTAACTGGTGAGCCTCGTTCGTAGTTGCGGATGCTTTGGAGGGCCGCATTATAAGTAGAGAAGGCTCCAGCGGGCCACATAAGAATATATATCGGGATTTGCTCAAAATACACGCCACTATGAAGGTAAAATTAAAATATAAACCAAATTTTAGCGCCAAAATTTTGCCAGAAAAGTTTCGAGATCATAATTCCATTAAAAATACAAAATTGTAAATTTTACATTTTTTCATAAAATGTATTACATTCCAGATAGCATTTTTACATCCAAGCTACAAACCCCTGGCATAGAGTGTTCCATAGTGCGCCAATCTCTCATGCTAACCTAGGATCACGCGGCTTTATCTGTTACTCTTTATAAAAACAAAAGATTTTGTTTGTGAGTCAATGAAAAGAAATACATAAATAGCAAAAAATACCAGGAAAAAAAAACAAAAAAAATAGAAAAGATCAATGGAGAAAAATGCTGTATAAGAGAATGGGAAAAGAAAATGAGGAAAATGACAAGATAAAACAAATAAAAGGGGAACGGTCCAGAAAAAGGATAGGATGAACGGTAAAAAAGAAATTGTCGGCAAATAAGGCAGCTGGAGAAAAAATGAAAATATGAAGAGAGAAGGTAGAATACAATAGAGAGATATATACGCAGAGGGTGAAAGTCGATAGTGTTAAAGTAGTAGTGAGAACCCTTCTTGAGAGCAGAGGTTGGAAAGGAAATTAATTCGAAGGTCGCAATGGATGGCGCACGAAGAAAAGGGGACGAGAATGGACATGCCAGAGAGGAAGAGAGAGGAAAAGGAATGAAGAGAGAAATAGAGAAAGGAGGCATGAGAAGGATTTTTTCCAACCTGAACTCCTTTTGGCGAAGAAGAATGGAAAAATACAAGGGAACTTATAAAAATAATATAGGTAACAAAGAGGAGGATACTATTGTCCAAGTACGTACGTATACACCGGATCGGTGATCTTCAATTACGTCTAAAAGGACAGCGATAAAAAATAAAATCGATAAAAAAACATCTGTAAGGTATAGGGAAAAGGCCATTATTTATTCATTAACCCTTAAAGAAGTAGTACGTATGTTAATGTATGTTACCGCGATTGACCGTGCCTGTGCGTGTATGTGCCAAACGGATAATCCTTGTTTGCTTTTATTTCCACCGGCGTCGCAAGAGATGATGTAATTAAATAAAAATACACACAAGATGGAGGGAGCAGCACACTTTACTAAAAGGATTACGAGTGTTTCATGCGGAAAAAGAAAATTAAGCAAATACGTGCACTGGTTTTCTTTACGATAATCACAGCCGAAGAAGATAACTTTCTAATTATCAAAATTTGATGGTTTGTAGTTATTAATACTTATTTTTCGTGCACTTAAAAGAATTATTTTCTAATTGATGCTTGCAGTGCATTTAAGCAGCGGAAAGAGAATTTTATAAAAAACTATGCATGTTACACATCAATGCATGCTTGAAATTTACGAGTATGATAACTGTGAAATATATCTCTATAAAACTTTTCCTTACAAGATAAATTCATAGCAAGTACTATATTGTAATGATACTATGGCTTTCATCTCCACATTCCTTTTTCCAAATTCTGCGGAAAATCGGATAATGGCATTTTGATATAAAATTAATAAGTAATACAAATTGGAGATACACACATTTGCAAGTTTACTCATGTACTCGATCATTCCATAAATTGTACACAAACATTTTTTTCAAATTATATCAACTTCTTGGAAGAGTTGTGAGATACATGAAGGAGGCTTAAAGATTTCTTTTCCATGGCGGCAATAGGCATTATATTGTAGAAGGAAGGAATATTAATGCCTACGCTATAGGAACGTGCCAACAGATTCACGGTGTCTTTCTGACATTGGCAAGCCTCTGCATGTAAGGACATAAGCCCTGCCAACTGAATCGACGCGCGACCTCAATCAACTGTATAAATTGACACGACACGACTGCTGCTTTGCGGCAATACTCGGCTTTTCTCGGCCGTTTAATTGTGGAAGGATATGGATAATTCGTTTATTTGACGAGAGGAATGGGCTTTGATTCTACTTTCGATTGTTTCGATCGGATAAAGCGGCAAATGGCTTCCAGCCAAGCAGCTTCGTCCAATTTTGAGAGTGTAAGCGGAGTCACGGAAATCCCGAAAACGCAAAAAGGCGCTTAAAGTTCAAACCGATTTTTCTCAGCCATCCTTAATTAGTCTTACATGGCAGGTAAAGAAAGCATTAACGAATGGACCGAGACGGCAGCAAGTCCAAGCACACGCGACAGAGAGGGATCGCAGGTAGTCTGCCTCGCCCACCACCAATTCTCCCCTTCCACCCCCATTTCTGCCTCCTCATAAGCATTAAACCGTTACGGCAATACGTCTGTCCGGAGTAATTTTTCCAGGCATCCAACGAGGCCGCGAAAGACTAATGCACTCCGACGCTTCGCCCTCTTATTCCCCGCATGAGAAAAACCGGGATTGATGACATCCGCCGCCTCCAGATGGGCGTATCGCCGCGAAGCTCTCTAATGCCAAGACGTGTAAGTTTTAGCTGCTATTCCACGAACACTACTCCGGAGGGAAGACAAAAATCTTAGCTGAGCGTCGTTTTAACAACGCAGATTACTCGTAATATTCGCGTTCGCAGCAGTTCCGCTCATTTTATAAGAGGGTGTATGTATGTATTTATGTGTGAGTATATATATAAATATATATATATATACACACACACAACACACACTATGATGGCACAGTATTAAATCCGAGGGCCGCACTCCATGTTGAATATATTTTTCGGTACCACAACCGCGTGGTGTTTTCAAAGGGAATGAAAAATAAGTTGCGGATATTGTTCGTTTGATACATTTATTATTATTCTGAGATTATTTTTAAATATTCTATGAGTAATAAATTTGAGTTTGGGCTGCATCATAGAATGAAGCAGGGGTCGGCAACCTTTTCTGTAGAGTGAGCCACATTTGGAGTTGTGAATGCTTCGGGAGGAAGTCACGAGAGCTTCGGCGGGTCGAAGCAATGTTTACATTATTACCTAGAGATCCCGTGGTCTCATATTAGAGAAAATAAAATCTATACAATTTTACAAGTGTTAAAACTTCACCTGAAAAGATTTTGCGATCATGAATTTACTGAAATAATATGGAATTGCCCGAGTTAAACTTAGCCGATAACTTTTCGTCACACCTTTCCGGTCCGCACAAAACGCTCTCAGAAACCATAGGTTGCCGACCCCTGATATAAAGTAAATTACTTCGCGGGGCAGCATAAATGCCGCGTGTCTGAAACCTCTGTTCTAGACCAGCGTTTCTCAAACTGTAGAGCGCGTCTCACTGGGAGAGGGGGGGGGGGAGTGAGAGGCGCGAAGACATTTCAAGTGGGGCGCAAAATAAAATACAGAAATCGAGTATAAGTCGAGAATTACCTGTGTCTATCTCTGACAAAGGTGAAGCACACACTACCCATTAACGAGGTAATTATGTTATTCTTTTTTTGCTGTACTAAAACAGATTTTTCTTCTGATTTATAAGAGTTACTTTTAAATGTAGCAACTTGATGATTTTATATTAATAATTTAAAAACCTAAACTTTATAATTTTGTGTGTATGAGTTGAAAAAGTTTGTGAAACACTGTTCTAGATCAGTCGTTCTCAACCTTTTGCATCTTGCGTCCCACCTATCATTCTGTCAAAAAACCTAGGTCCCCACCTATCATTTTGTCAAAAAACCTTGTTCTCATCATGATAAAAGCAAACCCCATCTTTTCCAATAAGTGGATTTGTTTCAGTGCCATATTCATTATGGACATTTTAAGTACCTTAAGTAGTGCAGTATCTTTGTTGAGATAAAGTTTTATATTAATTACCTCCGAAATTTCGCGTCCCATCGGTTGAGAAACACTATTCTAGACGACAGAGAGACAACTGCATAAGGGGGGGAGAGAGAGAGGTATAGAGTGCGGCAACCCTTTCAGCGCTACGAACCATCCCTCTCTCTCTTCCGCCTCGTGAGCGTGTGCATAAACGCGTTGACATGGATTTGTCATGGCGCTTGCTCGGGACGAAAAAAGAAAGAAAAACCCTATTTTATTACTAAACCAGGCAACAAGGTCCCGAAGATGAAGTCCCGACGGCGTTTTACATCGAACCCCACTCTCAAAAGCGTGCGCTCCTCCTTTCCTCACACACTCTCGTGAACACATGCACACATATGCGACCCTTAAGGCCCCTCCATTTCTCACTCCTCCGTGTAGCATGGATCTCTCTCTCTCTCTCGCATTTGCAAAACTGTATTTTTTCATCCGTCTCACCGTCCCTTCTTCCCCTCCGGCGAGAGGATATTCACACGGCGAGAGAAAGAGCGTACGAAGACTATCTCACCCCTCCTCCCCTTTAACATATGCGAAACAGCATCGTTCTCACTTCATCGGAACAGAGAAACCTTCCCCGTAGGCTAATGGAGGGAGAGGGGAAAGGGCATAAGTGGAAAATCCGCCAGGTGGAAAATTCCGTAGCGAATCTTTTATTTCACGGAGCTTGATCGACAAACCAAGCAACAAATATATACCCCCGGCGCGTTACGTACGCTCTTTTTTTTACTTCGAACGTTACCCAAAATAAATGGGAGTTTCGTTTGCTGACGAAATATGAAAAAGCGCGTTTTATTTATTGAGGTTTATTTGGAACTGCAAACTATAAATTTTTTATAAACTTAGTGATATAATGATATGACAGAAATTTAGTCAGTAATTAATTAAGAAAGTATATTTATACACTTATACATGTTAGGTTTCTAATATAATGATTATTGGCTAGTGATATGAACATACTATATTATTAAAAAGTGTCATCCTGACGCCCTCGGATTTCTTCGAAAAAGGACTCCCCTTGACGCTCTCCGATCTTTCAAAAATATTTTTTCTGCAGTGTTATAGATGGCATTAAAGGGCACACGGATATTGAAAATTTTAAACGTTCTATCTTTAACCATTTGCATAGAATTATAATTTGAAATTTTTTTAAGGCAACCCCTAACGAGCGCCGATATCTCCAAAATAATTCTTTGGTACCGTAATAAATGGCATCAAAGATCACATACACCTAGCAAATTTCAGTCTTATTATCTCTTACCGTTAACTTGCTATTTAACTGAGTGCACAGGCAGAGCGAAAACATATGCGCGCTTAAGAAATAAAACGTGCTAAAAAGATATGAAATTTTTAACTTTCACGATCTTACGATAAAACCATAGGAATTACGTATCGACGCGTAATGTGGCCGCTTCATAAGTAAATGATGGCTCGCTTTTGTAATAAAACCGGTCGGGTAAATAGGGAGACGGCGGTTCTATGACTTGAGAATCCCAAGAATGTTTGACTTTGTTTTAACCGAATAACACCAAGAGAAGATGTATTCTGTATTTCTCTACTGACAGATTATAGTAGCGTAAACTCCCGATTTACCGGATGGCTAGGGACCGAGATAGATATTCCGGTTGGTCGATATGCCTATTTAAACGTACCGTATTACACAAAAATGAAAATTATTAAGTAAAAATTGAGAAAGCAAAGAAAATACTACAGGAAAAGTAAGTTATAGCAGTCAAGGTAACTCGAGCAAAGATGGGCTACGTATTAACGCCTTTACTTGGTGTAGGGCAAGTAGATATCACGTGCGTAATACAGAATAGGAATAAATTTCAAGTCATTAGTTTAAAACATTAAGGTAAATCGAAAATCCGCTGATTCGATACCGGCTGAAAGGGAGTTTATACAGCTACGAATGTAAGGCTTTCATATAATTAATCCGCCTACGTATATTGCATGAATGTTTTTTATCTTTGCGATTAGTGAGCCGCATGAAAAAAAAACAACATTGTCAGTCCACCAGTTATCCCGTGCAATTTTTCAAAGTCGATTTCATTTGTTTTGCTTTGATATTTAATGCCACAAATTTTGTGGCTAGCGCCATCGATTCCGCACCAGAAAAAACATCGGCGTGACTTGACCATTCGGTCGGTAGCAACGGAAATAGCCTTTTTAGGAACGCGCGCAAAAAAAACTAATTTCGCGTTAACGGAGGGAGAGGGACGATTCGCCTCGCGGAGGACGAAATTTCAATTCAATTTCCCATAATTCCGCGCGACGAGAAGCACAATAGGAAGGAGGGCATTTTAGAGGTTTGAGGAAAAGTAGAGACAGAGAGAGAGAGAATATCCGTTCTTGCGCACATATAAATCAAAAGTGGTCTCGTCGGAAAAGTTTTCGAGGCGGATGAATATTTCAGTTTGCGACTACGCAAAAGTTTTCCGATTAAGAATAACGGTCCCGGAGAACTTCGCACGGGCGTGGGCGCGTGCTTCGTGGAACATCCAACAGCGAATTTAGCCAGCCTAGGAAAAGGACTTATGCCGTTTTTAAGTGCCTAGAGCGGAAATTGCTCGCGATATCCTCCGCACTAATTTTCCATTCTCGCATCAACTTTCGCGGAACAAGAAAAGACTATGCAAATGCGCACGAATAATCTTGAGATCCTTTCGGTTTCGTTATTTCCCAATGTTTTTCCGGAGTTAACTCATTTTCCTCTCCAAATCATCATTTTCGGATAAGGGCTTCCTGACACTGTGATTTTGGAACTTATTAAAGCACCCGGCTGGACGAATTTAAATGAAGCGACCATGCACTTTTCAGCATTTAGAAAAAATCCTTTTTCACACAAAATCTTAGGACAGGATAATGTAAGAGGTTAAATCGAAGAATGAACTAAATAAAATATAACAACTGTCCTGGTCATACAAAATAAGTCCCGCATAAAACAATGCCAAACTCTTAACACGCAGAAAAGCGCTCAGGTAATTTTCCCATTCAGAAAATGCTCCTCAAAACTCCTTTCCTGGCGTCATTTTCCGAAACGCACACGTTCAATACTTGCGAATACTTGGAAATAGTTAGCCTTCTCAGCTAATGCATAGCATCAATAAAGGATACAGTTACGTCCTAAGCAATGAAATTATTGAATAATAGTTTAAAATTCAACGATAAGACAATTTATTAATAGGCAATTTTTAAAACGTTCATTATTACTGAAATCTTCGATCACAGGATAAAGATTACTGATCTAAATGTGCATGTGATTTTCTTGAGCAAGTTTTATCAATATCATGTGGCGATGCTGAAATTATTATTTAATAACTAGCATAATTGCCCGACAAAAATAACGGGTATATATAAAGTAATAAACTTGAGGCACTTCCCATTCCTCCTTCCTTTCTCTCTTCCTCACTCTAATGCTCTTCCCTCTCTCCCTCCTATTCTCCCCCTCCTCTCCCTCACATTCTCCTCTCCATCCCATTCTCTTCTCTCATTCATCTCCTCTCCTTTCATTCTTTCTCCCTCTCTCACTCCCATTCTTCATCCCTCTCTTCCACCCATTCTTCCTCCTAATCTTCCTCCCTCTCCCCCTCTCATTCTTCTCCTCCTCCCTCTTTCCCTCCCATTCTCCACACGAGAAAATCCATTTAGTATAAAGAGATCTTCTAATTGGTCAAGATGGAAAAAATTTAATTTACTCAACAACTAAATAGAGTAGATCTGCCAAACCAAATCTCATTAAAAATCAGTCAAATGGTTAATGAAATGAAAGATACGGATACACAGAGAAGAACCTCGCCGACACGCGCTCATTTTGAGCCCATTGAATAAAAAAATTCGTTCATAATTGCGCATAATTTGAAGTAAATAACTCCTCAATGCGTTCGCCAGGATTTTTCTTACTCCTTTTAATAGAGTAGGCAGTTTTTAGCGGCATCTTGAAGTGTGGTAGGGAGAAAAAAATACAAATTACACGGAAGACGACGATCGAGAGAAATAATGCGTGCGCCCCTTCGAGTTTCAACCGAAGAATCGACCATTGGGGTACTAAATTACCCGTAAAACTCGCGGAAAAAATTCCCGCTAAATGATCCTCCCCGCGTTTTATTTTTTAAAAAGACGCTTTGATTGAGAACCGAATGCGAACATTTATTTGAGACGTACATACCATTCGTCGCTCATCAATGGCGATGAAAAATGAATTTTTCAGATACGAACCGCGGTGTTTCCGCTGAATTAATGATTCCTTCGGTTTCGGTGAGACACAAAGACTGTTACGACTTCCTCGACGTAAAAACATACGCATGGGTTATTACCGAGGCAATTAAATTGCCCTAGCTGGCATTTTCAATTCGATGGTGGAAGCAAAGAAATACCTTCCGAACTCGAAAAGTCTTCTTATCCAAAGAGGATGTTTATTTTAGTGGCAAGGTTATCATCAGTTTTATTCGGCTTTGCCTCGAGGTTATTTCAAAAAAAGTTTATTTTGATAAATTGGCAATAATTTGAGCCGATACCTTGCTCTCCGCTAGGTCAATAAAAATTAAAGAATAGGGACATATCAGAATCTATAATTCCAACTCTTAGTTTGTTAGTGCGCTTGTATTTCGATAACTAAGTCTTTCGGGAGTGATGACAAAAAAGTGGTTTCGAAACGATTTATTTATTTCGACTAGCTCATAAACAGCCGTTGACTGCCATTTACAGTGAGTTCATGAACGATAACAAATACGATCACATGCAACCACGCCCTGTGCAGCATTAGAACCTGCGAGACAGAAACGCTAACAACCAGGGCCAGGGCCGTTCCTAGGGTTTGTTGCACCAGTGTGCAAGTTTGAATTTGGCGCCCCTCGCCCCCCTCCCCATATAAATGAAACAATAATTGATATTCATTTAGATAGGCTAATATAGTTGTAGAAAAAATAATTTAACATTATAAAGATAAATTAAATGACACTACATAAATTAATAACACTATATAATAATAATAACTGCACAACTTTGATACACAGGTACATAAGGGGAAATAATTTTGGGACGAGAAAAAAGTCTGCTATGACCGGGAATGGAACCCGGGTCTTCCACTTGCCGGGCGGATATTCTACCAATGAACTATTGTAGCAGATCGATTTTCTCGTTCCTGAACGCGGATGTTTTCTTGGTTGGGACGGAACTAGCCAAGCTAGTATCAAACTGCCCCAACGGATGTCCTCGAAGAGATACACTGAAGAAAACTCCTCCCTCTCAAATGGTGAGATTGCCACGCAAGAAATTGATGGATTAAACCGATCCGAAGGTACATAAGGTGTATTTGCTCATGAAAGCAATTATCTGTATGTCTAAAAAAATTAACATTGAACTATGTACTACATGAAACAAATTAAATAGCTCTATATAATAACAAAAATTTCACAACTCTCCCCGTATCTGCAGCTTCTACAGGTACATAAAGTGTATTTTGTCATGAAAGCAATTACCCGTTTGTATAAAACAATTAACTTTGAATTAGGTACAACATCGTAAGTAACACTTTAATTAAACAATCTAATAAAAGAAAAACTGATTTAACTATTTATATATTTAAATTTCTGGCTTTTATCGATGCAAAACTACTAATGATTTCGTGTAAATTAAGAGATTCTAAAATGTCGTTTTCAATTGAAATCATTGCTAAATTCTTAAGTCTTTCTCTGGTTTGATCATTGGCCAAGTCAACTAAACTATCGTAAATTTCTCCTAATTGAAAACGTAAAGGAGTAATTGCTTTAACTTTATACTCCCAGCGAGCGTTACTTAAGGACTTTAAAGTTAATTTTTTTTATATACTTTTGCAGTTTCCATCTGTATGTGGAGGACGAGAAAAACAAATTTCTTGAATAATATTTTTTTAAACCAAATGTTTCGTCTGTGACTTTGGCTGCATCATTAACATCTAGATTTAAATTATGCGCCGAGCAAGAAACAAACATGGCACGAGGAGTTTTGTTTAATAGTCTTTGTTGGAGACCATTATGCTTTACGCGTATATTAGCCTCCCAATTTTCTCGTCCTCTTCAGTACATCTAAATTATTAATACGGTGTAAATTCTAAATATTTTTATAATAAGCTCGTATAATAAAACAGTACTATTATTTATATCTGCGCATTTTTCATACAAATCACCGAATGACTTAAATTGTTGTTAAACGCATCAAAGAAGAGCGACCTCAGAGCAGGCCGAGGCAAACTTGCCAAATGTATAAAGATCACAGAGGAGGGCAGTGACATAAACAGATACATGAGTTTGCTTACATAAGAAACAGAAAATAAGTTCCAGCCATTTCCTTGTCGTCATAAATTAAGAAATATGAATCATAAAGTTAGATTCGAGTAAACACGAAATTTAGTAAAAATCGTACCATCAATTTTTGAGGAAATCGAATTGTTGTTAAAGCTGCACACAATTAAACTATCCTTTTGGTTAACAGAAAATCTATATTTATAATGTAAGATTATTCATTTATTGAATTAAAGTAAATATTACAAAATATAATCTAAATCGTTCTAGCCATCTCCGAGATAAATTGTTGTTTAATGACGCACTAGAACAAACTACCCTCATATTAACCTTTTTGTTAATATAAAAAACGTATTTTTGGGACATCAATTTAAGTAAAAATATGAAATTTATTCTGAAATGTACTCATCCGCATTCGAGAAAATTAATTTGTTGTTAAAGCCGCTCACCAACAAATTACCCTTTTGGTTGACTTAAGCGAAATTTTATAAAGTAGTATTATTTAGTAGTGGGATTCGTGTAAATTTACCAAATATAACCTTAACCATTCCAGCTAACTACGAGAAAATTTTTTGTTAATGACGCACTAGAACAAACTACCCTTATATTCATTTTTACGGAGACGTGAAAAAATACAGTATTTTTTGGGACCTCAATTCAAGAGAAAATGTGAAATTTGATCAAAACCGTTGGCGCCTACTTTGAGAAAATAATTTTGTTACACCTCGACTTCACACAGATTTCAGATGTTTACTTTGAAAATTTATACATCTGATAAAATAATGTTGCAACAATAAAAAATGACCAACATGACTTTCTCCAAATACTTTTGTAGAAAAGAATTTAAAATATTCTATGACTTAATGGAGAAAATAAATAAGTATATAAACTATTAATTATACAAAAGAAATGTTAAGCAACTACAAGTTTTCCCAAATAAGATTTGCAGCCTAACCTAACATATTTTGTAACAGCGAGCATTATGAGCCCACTTTCTCTATACTTCGTATATGAAGAAAGTAATCTTTCAAGCTCCCGAGCTGTCGCTCCTCTAAAACTCCTTTGTTTTTCCTAAGTCAAATGATCACCGAAATTTATTGAGATGATGTGAAACCTTGATGCCTTCACTTGTGATTTAATGTAGATAAGTGTTTCCCAACGTGGGCGATACCGCGATAGTGTTGTGGGCAGGATAAAGGTTAATTTATAGAATGATACATTTCGCAATTCTAACGCAGCAGTTGACAAGGAAATTAGGCGTTTGACCTACTGCACACTCTGTCACAATGTATAACTCTGTGAATTAAAAATTTCTCTCAGATTAAATACTGTCGAAGTGTAATTTCCAGAAACTGCTCTTTACCAACCCTTCTTTCTCCTACTCTTTAATTATCTTTCAAAGTCTTCCGTCTTCCTTATGAAGAAGCTGTTCCTCGACTATTTTGAACAACAAAGTAGTTTTAGTAGGAACTTTGTACATTATTTTCACAATAATTTCTTAGACTGGATCACGTATAGTACTTAAATCGTCCCTACCCCTTGTGCCATGCAACCTCGCACGACTTGCCATTAACAGTTTTAGCGCCCCTTCTTTAGGTGCGCCCGGGGCAGCTGTCCCGCTTGCCACGCCCTAGTTACGGTACTGAGTATACGTATACCGAATAAATAAATTTTATGCGTTCTTTGTCGAATACTCGGCACTTGTACTTATGTCATTTATTTCAACAGAGACTAAAATTTTTAAGGACCTGTTTGTATTAGATACTGCAGTGTTGCAAAAATGATTTCAATTAATTTTTTTCGTCCTTGGATTACGACGCCCCTTGATCACGGCGCCCGTGTGTTTTGCACACTCTCAACAACCGGTAGGAACGGTCCTGCTAACAACCCCTCGACAGAGGTCGACTATTAAATAGGAATGCCATTACAATCACACTCATAGTATAGCCATCTCAAATTTCATACGCGAATAGACAATTTCTGATGTGGAATTTTGTGTTGCAGTTTATATCATCTGACATGAGAAGCAAATTTATCTTGGGCCGGCCAAGTGGGGGGTGCAGCGGATGCAAGTCATCCGGGCTCCCTATTTTTAGGGGCCCCCAAGTGTTGAGTATAAATAGTATATTTACATCTTTAAACAAAATTTTGCTTTTCTATTAAACTAATTATCATTATAGTTACTTTACAATTGTTTGTAAGCAGTGCCGGATTCAATGATTTAGCACGTTGGCTGCCATGAGGGTCACCTGTGATCTTTTAGTAAATTAAAAATTATTAAAAACTATCTTCGCTCAACGATGTGTAATGAGCGTTTAAACGCTTTTAGTTCATTAAGCATTGAAAGAGATATCGTTAAAGAATGTGATTTTTTTATGTTATTGAGAATATGGCATTACAGAAATCCCATATGAAATAATTTAAATGTAATTTGTTTTTATTAACATATTTATATTTTTTGTTCTAAGCAATATTTTTTAATCCCCTCTGAAAGCACATGTTCTCTCTAAGCTGTAACATTGATGTGTAAAAAATGGCAGGTTGTTTTTGACAGGTGGGGCCCAAAAACCTTGCATCCGGGCACCCGAAAGTACTTGGCCGGCCCTGCTAGTACCCATAAATGCCCGTCAATGAAACAGCAGGAATTAATACAATTGAGGGACTTGATTTTAGACGAAACTGATCCTCGTGATTCAATAAACAGAAAATAAAACAAGATTCGTGAAAGAATATTATGAGTTATGTAGACAGATAAAACTTCGACGATCACGTAACGTTCACGAGGCTTTTTGATCCACATACGCGTCATGGGTTGCAGATAACACCCTGCCGACGTAATAAAGTCTGCGGCCCATACGAACGAGGATAAACGCCAGATATTTTCCCAGAAATCCCACCAATGTCATTTGTTTGCAGATACAAATTTCCCACTTGCTGATACGGAAAACTCCTACAGTTACAAAGGGACTCGATGAAATCAGTACAGCGCAAAAACCGCTGAACAGTTCTTCTCACAAGTGAATCGCGTATCTTAAATGGCATCTTTGCACAGTGTAAAAAACAATTATCGAACTTCTTAACGGCTGAAATAAACTTGCAAACTATTTCTTCAATAACCATAAAAAGCTTCAGAAAACCAGATTGGTATTTCGGTTAAAAAGGAACCGTCAACAGTGGCGATACACCGTTAATCCACTCTAACAACGAATGGAATTTAAAAATTTAGTATATACCATCGGTGATACCACTGACGACGGCCATTTCGAAGCCCAGGTGCGCATCTGTTTTTCCGTACCTTTTTAGGGCTTTTGGAGATACATACTTCATCAACCTTGCATCGTATCATATGTGCTTAGAGAAAATGTAGGTATAAAACCCATATTATCGACAGATGTTTTCATTTCTATCGGAAGGAAGCCAGATATTAGAAAAAAAGAAGCACGGCACTCTCGCATCCGTAAACAATCAAAACGCGCGACTCGCGAAAAAAAGAATAATCAAAAGCGATTAGCTGCGAAGCGAAGCCTAATTGGAATCGAGTCTAACAAATGCAAAAAATACCCCACTGCGCTCACTATTCCCCATCGAATACAAAAAAATCGTCTTTTTATTTCTGCGATAAGTTTTTTTTCTTTTTTCCGTCGTAATCTGCGTTGCCAGTCGGAGATTATGGCTGTAAAAATCAAACGCTACGTCTAACTTGTGTCAACATCGATAAAAACCGACGGCAACAAAGAGGCGACGAAAAAAGAGATTTCCGGATAGCGGAATTTGTAGGAAATGAAATTTTCAAACGAAGTCTTATTTTTTTTTATTTAGATACTCGGACGCTTCTTTTTCATATCCGCTTACCTCGCAGTTATATTCCTCGTCCACTTAATTCAATATGTATAAATATATTGAAAACACACACACACACACACACACATACATATACATACATATATATATATATATATATATATATATATATATATATATACATATATATATACATACACACATATATAAAATACTTAGAATGCAGAAGATAAAATGGACAAGATGGAAAACAAGGAAACACTATAAAGAATAGGAGAAAAGCGAGTGATCATACAGACCAGTAGTGCCCAAACCTGTTGTATAGTGTGCCACATAACCTACTTCTGCGCTCCTCGCTGGCCATATAGACCACTTCCGATCTCTTCACGGGCCACAAACACTGGAAAACACAGTTGAAGAATAATATAAGGAAACTAAAGGGTTTAGTTGTCGGTAAACATTATCTGATTTGTTTCCAAGGTTGTTTTATATATTACGGAGATATATTGATTTTATAGCTTACTATTATTATTTTATGTTATATTGTGTCTTGTGATTATTAAACTCATCGCGGGTCGGATGATGACACTCGGCGGGCCGGATGTGGCCCGCGGGCCGTAGTTTGGGCACCACTGATAGGGTTGGTCATTAGCTGAGGTGAGAGAAAATGATTAAGGGCGTGTTAGAAGAAAAACTGGAAGGAAAAGGTTTCAGCTGGCAGACGATTTGAAAAGGAAAGTTACCAAGACATGAAGAAGACTGCGGGAAGTAGGAGCATGCGGAGAACTAAGCTTAACCGATGATAAACACGGACCAGTCCACGGACAGATTACCTCCAGTTATAAGGGACATATATTTTAAAGTACATTTCATACATTCGTAACTTATAGTTAACGATAATAAAAAATCTCGACCTTTTACTTAATCGGCCATTAAGCAATCACAACTTTCAACATTTCCCTTGAAATTCGGTTTGTGCTCATTTTGAAGCTATTCACCGCATACTACTTGTCAAAAGGTTCAAGGATGTGCACATTAACGTATGAAGAGGCGCCGTTTGGCAACCCTTGCTCGAGTGCTTCTTCGGATTTGATGACAAACATAAGTATATGTGCATAATTACACCTGGTTATTTATAATGACAATAATTTCCTCCTAAACATCTTCTGAAGCAGAAGTTTTAACTTCAACCACCTTCATCCCCCAAAATTGTTTTCGCCGCTCTCCCTCTCTCCCTAGATCGCATTTTCTCTCATCTTTTGCACCCACGACTACTCTCACCCCGTTTTTATCAGCCCCTCTCCGCCTATCTGGCACACCTCTTCCTCTCCCTCTCTTTCTACCTCGCCCTCACTCAGCCACTCCCCTCCACATCAACTCACGAGCCATGCCCTTCTACCCACGGCATCGATCCTGCGTTCGCAAGGTCTGGAGAGAGAGAGAGAGAGAGAGGAATGGGGAAAGAAGGAGAGGGGCATGAGAGGTAAAGGGGGAGGTTGGTTGGTGAGGGGAAGAGGGGAAAGGGAAGAGGGCGGGGAGAGGGGGCGGGGACGGGTCTGGCACGTGTTAGAAAGACGAGGGGTGTGAGAGGAAAGCAGAAGAGGGGGAGGGGAATAGGTAAAGGGGATGGCGTAAAAGGGGGAGAAGCGCACGAATGGGGAGCTGGCTATAGTCCTCAGAAACCCTTACGTTGGGCACGAAACAAGAGTGTAGCATAGCCAGTCCGGTCTGCAGGGAGGAGAGAGGAAAAGAAGTGATATTCTTTGCAGAATCTTTGCAATTGAAAGCAAGTGAGAGAAGAATTGCAATGCAAATTAAAAGAGGCGCTTTGTTTTCGCCTACTTCTACCTTTCCAGCGGAGTAAAGAATGCAGATATTATGCATTGCTGGTCGCCTGCATACGTGGCAGCCTGTACTTTTTAGCTATTTTTTCGGATTAATCCCTAGCAGCTGATCCTAGACCCACCAAATTTTCGTCATATTTAGCTCTCATATATACCAATCTATCCTGAAACTGTTGACTTTTCCAAGTTGCAGGATTCTAGATATATTGCCCGTAGAGACAGGCGCACAGACAAACCGAATATCTGAGCGATTTTTAAAAGAAAAAAGTGCTAAATAGAAAATAAATTTCTACCCCTATTCGATCCACAATAATTAGGATTTTCTACCTATCGAAGAAGATATCTCTTCTAATCGACAAAATATGCCTCTGCGACAACCGTCTACTGGCGGTGAATCACCACTGACGACGGCCGTTTTGTAACCGAAATGCTCATCTAGTTTTCCCTATCTTTTTATGATTGATGGAGAAGCGCAGTTTTTCAATATACTCCAATCATAAAGTGAAACCTATGGGTCTTTCTTGAATATTTCCCCTGGTAAGTATTTCGATACGTTTAAAAAGTTCCATAACCAGTAGGTACTATTTTGTCTTCCTTCCTTACTCGAGTTTCAACTGCATCTAAAAAAAGTATGAAGTCCATCCCCGAAGCAAAAGATACGTTACATACTCGCCGCCCAGAAAATCACCCAAGGGGGAAGCCGATAATTTTACGATAATAACGTATCGAGAAAAGAATTTTCGAGGAAAATCCAGCTACCCAAAGGTAAAATTTTGTTTTCCTATCCACAAACAGGAACACCCAGCAAAACCCCCATGAACCTTACATTACAGTGAGATTCACCGAAAACCACTCCAAAATTATTAGTCTTCCACCAACCAGCGCCCAAAGCGGAAAAGCCGAGAAGAAATTTGAAAGATTATAATCGGTTCAAAATAATTTATTTCCCGATGTCTTTCCTCCGCAAAAATAACTTTCGGAAAATATCAAATCAAAAACGAAAATCCGAATTAATTCGGAAGGGTAAAAGGACCACTGTATAATTTTTTAACGGAATAGACGCGTTTGAAAGGAAAGTGGACAGAGCCGACGTTTCGGTCGGCGAAGGAGAGTTACGCAGTGGGAAGAGATATGGAAATGGAGGAAGGAAGAGGATATTGCAAGAGGGACAGAGAGAGAGAATTTAGGTGACATATTGCTTCGTGAGTGGCACATTGTGTCACCGGGTAGATGTAATAGCTCGGCCTTTACAGATTGCTGAGCACATAAACTCCCAAGTCGGAGGTTAATTTGGGGGATTGGCGCATAGAGGGGCGCTACTAAATCGGGCTGTTTGAATAGAAGAGGGAAAATGGAAGAGAAGGTTAGGCCTGTGGAACAGTGGAGATGCGGACCAGTGTTAACCTTTTCTTTGAGGGAGAGTATGGAAATTTTTGTTTTGAGATGTACGAGGTGAAACATGAATGGATAATGGCTTAAGGTTCAGCAAACCTCTCTACGGAGAAATGAATCGGTATTACAGAAAAACGCTTAAGGATTTGTGTTTATTAGATTTGTTATAAAGAGTCCCCAATAATAATCAATATAGGCCTATGTTTTCGCAGGAGAATAAAATAACCCTTTTATAAACGAACGATTTCTACCAACCTAATTATTTTAACATAGAAATTTTACTTCAGATAAATAAACGTCTTGGATAGGTAATAAAGGTTGGTTATAAATTATTGACATTGTGGGAAATGCATCGTATGCACGTAAAACTTACCATGGAAAACATTTTTTGAAAAACATGGTAATATTTTGCATTAAAGAAAACTACATGTCGTCTGAATTAATATAAGTGCAAATAAGAGTATAGCAACAAAGGTGCTTCGTACCTGCCGCAGCAGATCCATACAATTGTTTCAATAGGGAAATAAATTCGTTAAACGTTAACTACTATTCCCGCGAATTTAACTCGAGATACATGCAAACAAGAACCTAGTAAAGAAGTGTCAAATATCCAGAATTTCCTTACAAATACATGTAAAATTGCATAAAAGTACGTTTTTTCAGAAAGAAAACCGCCGTATCAAAAAATTGAATTTCCGCTCCGAAAAACAAAACCAATTTTGTAATTTTCCTTCAGAGATAATTAGCATTTCAATGCGGAAGGGACAGAGGGGTATGTTGGGGATTTCATTTACCTCTCGAACGCAATAACTTTTCAAGGCCGTAAAATAAGGTTTAATTAATTGTCAGGAATCGAGATTACATTTATTTCAGGGGGATATATTTTCAGTTCTTTTAGCCTTATACTGGAGGCGACAGAAGGAGAAGCTGAATCTCCGGCTACTAATACGGAAAAATGAAATGAATTTCAGGAAATCGAAGAATCAAATATTGTCCTCGATACTCCTTCGCAATAATAAAACGTCCCCACCAAGATATATGAAAAATAACCTTCTAAAAAAGTCCTTTAACGTGATTTATCAATTCCGACGAAACAAGCGGAAGAGGATATTATTTTTTCGAACGAAACACAAAAAGCTTTTAGTATCCGGAGAACGCTTCTTTGTATTTCCTCTTATCGTTTTACAGGTTTCAGACGTTTCTCCTAAAATTTAGTACGGAATTTTCAAAGTCGGAGGAAATTAGATTACCGGGCCACGGCTATTAGGCGTATACCGAGAATCGACACGAGCATCCCGGGCGCGATTTTATTTTCCATCCCACTTCAGGCGATGAAATTCAACTTCATAAAAAATAATATATACAGCTTTTCGATAACATATGTTTCTTTATTTATCCATGTAATTCAATTCTTTTCCATGAAATAACGGAAAAACCGAGACTCGTATTTTCGAATGCGGGAGAAAAACGCAAGGTAGCTTTTACGATAAATGCAATGACAGACTAAAATTGAAAAGGAAAATATGCGGAAATGGCATTATAAAAGCGGAAAGAGGTGCTTTTATTAATATATGTAAAATAACCTCTCTAACTGGTTGTTTGTCAATTTACGCCAACTTATTGCAAACTAATTTTACGGTTCCGAGAAATATTTATAATAAAATGATGAATTTTCAAATTACCCGAGACAAAAATAAGTTATTTTAGGAAAGTAAAATTAATTGTAAATAGCGAACCTTTTGAGCAAAGGTTCATTTTAAAGAAGCTCTCCATGGACGGAGAGACTCCTTTTTTGACGGAGCTAAATACAATTAAAAACACCAAATTAAATCTGTTCGACTTGTATGCAAACAGTTTCAAACAACATACGACAACCTTCAGGTCCAGATAATTGCCCACAGAAATGCACTGCCTACCGTAAAATTTACTTCGAAATTCCAACGATCATTTCTTTGAAAGACAGGACTGATTTGTAAGAGTAGACAACGCCGAAATATACCAGTTTATGGAAGCATAAAACGCAAAAAGACGCACAAATGGGATATTTCATGAATCCGGCTTATGGGAAGTGTGATATACCGGTTTTAAATTCATTAGAACACGTTTACTCAAAACTACCTTTCAGGAGTAATATTTTGTGACAGAAAACACCATATGGCGATCGAATAAATCTAACCAAACGTAAAACCTACAAAGTGACTTCATTCTTCCCGCGAAAAAAAATTCCATAAAACCGCCTCTAAATCAAGGACTTTGACCGGCGAATCACATAATCTGCATGAAATATGATTTTTTCACGACCCACAATTTAGTACTACGTTGGACGGTCAAACCGCGTACTCCACCGACTACACGACGGAAAAAAGTTTCTTTTTTTCGAAAACATAAAAAGGATAATATTAAAAACGATTCTTTATTTGTCGTCGGTTCCACGTCCCGAATTGATGAATTATTCATGGTTGCGCGGTCTCGAAAAGGGGGTCTTTGAGAGACGATGCCATCACTCCATCAAACCGGATTCGAAAAGAGACCGCGGCAAAGGACGCTACAAAGAGGTCGCATCGAACAAGTACAAGCTTGGTAATCTTCTTGCACTCCTCCCAGAGCGAGAAGCATTACGACAATAACCATCTTAGGGACGCGGATGAAAAAAACCCTCTTTCCGCGAGATATATTTCACCAGATAACCACGAGACTTACAGGAAGTTGTCGTCGTTGTTAACTTATCGCTCTCACCTCCACGGTAGAACAACATCCCAAAACTCTACCACCGCCATACACACGCAAACCCCTCGCGTCCGCACGAACGTGAAGACGTGTTAATGAACTCATCGGGCGAGTAGTTTTTCAGACTCAGAAATTAAAGAAATACAGCGCAATCTCGATATAACGAGCACGGAATATAACGAGAACTTTGTTATATCGAGCGAAAACACCACCGCCGTCAATTTCTTAACGTTACGCATCCGGAATATAATTACAGAGCGAGTACGTTTATGAATTTCGTAAATTCTCGCTATGTCGAGGTTTCTCTGTATTTTTTACACTGCGGAGCACGCGCACGGGGGTTATACAGCATAAAAGCGAAATAAAAGTAATTAAAAAGAAGCACTCACCGTTTCACAGTTCGGCTGGGCCGCAGGTACCGCACTGAAACTCGGCTCCTTCCCAACTCCTCTCAGCATCCATCAAGCGGGGGTGAGAGGAGGCCGTGTGTCCGACCGGTCGATAAACAGTAATTAATCCAAAGAGTAATCCCAAAATGGACTGGAACTTCTCTCCGACCCTGGACCGTAGAAACAACCGATCAGCTTCCACAATTTTAAAAAAACAACAAACACACAACAACACTTCCCTTCTTTCTTTTATTCCTTCCGTATCATTTTTATCTTTTATGAATATCTCACTGTGTTGAGAGACACCGCTCCGAGACGAGAACAAGACGGAGGAACGCGATCTCGTTTCTGCGGAACTATTATTATTTTTAATTTATTTCAAAGGTCGCGCATCCTAGACGAGCTACTGATAGCGACCTTTTATTCCCTAGCTTAAACTTCTCACGCTGTCCTAAAAACCCTGCCTCCTGATCAGCCCACTGTACAAACTGTTAGTTAAACCTGGACAACGGAGCAAGAAAAGGGAAACAATGTGATTGTTACACAGCGCGAGCATATACATACATATATATATATATATATATTATACTCTTGTATCCTTCACGAAATTCGAGTGTTTAAGACTAATAAATGGGATGTTTTTTTTAACGAACCGAGAGAGATGGTTTACAAAACCATTCCCGTGCCCTCCAACAATGGGGGTCTTTCGTCAGAGAATAGCACCTGAGGCTACCGGTTCGTGAAATGAGCGATGCGACGGAACGGTGGGTCTCGGGAAGGGACCCCTTCACTCGCCCAATGCAGGTGCGTGCGGCAGCTACACGCGGGCGAGACGCGCGGTGAGCAATCCCACACTCACGCGCAGGATATATATTCCTTCTGGAGAGATAAATTACACATTTTCGTACGACCTCTTCCGCCCTACTTAGAAATATCCCACCGCCGTCACACCACTAGCGCGCACAAAAGAGTTCTCTCGAATTATCTACCAAATTCCTTCTTCAAACGCGCACTTCTCGTGGAAAAAACACGACACAGAGAGTCGTGGAACATCCTAAGGGGAAAAGAGAATGAGTTTTTAAAAAAATCTCAATTCCCTCCGATAAGAAAGAGGATTTCACAATGTTATTTTCTCCGATAAAAATTGCCCATCCGCCGATTACGGTAAACGACGCGAGTTATTATTTAACGCGCGCGCGAGAAACATATATATATATATAACTTCCTTTGGATGGGCTCAAATGGATAACATCTTTCTCAACATCCCGCTCGGACGCGCAATGAAATCCATGGGAATCGTCGAGCCGCCCGATGCTGGATGGGTAAAAGCCGTCCGCCGCAGACAAGGACACAAGCCTTAGACACAAGGGACGACGTAGCGTAATCAAGAAGAGACTCGGCGGAGAGCACTCCTCAAAAACATCCAGAACACACGCACCGATAATTCATTCCACCACACGATCTCACGGAAAAAGTGGGGAAACAGAACGGAAATCACTCAGCAAAGAAAAAACTCCCGATATCCAAATGTTCAACAAAACTGGGCTACCGACATAAAGGGCACTGGTTTATTTTTTTACACGCGGGGATAATCCAAAAATGAAAACCACACTCGCGCGTTAGCCCCCCTTCACGCTCTCTCTCTTCCTTCCTTCCTACTCTTCCCGAGCTGGCTTGGAAAGATAGTTAAAACCGTGAGAGAAGACTACGGAGGTGCACTTGGTGCATGTATAAAACGATACCTTCTCGAACACTCGGACCGCACGCACGAGAATACAAAAATCCTGTGTGATGTAAATCCTGCTTCCACTTCGACAGAATATCCCCAGTCCACGTGGCCTGTTACATATCCGAGCGAACTGATATTTAAAAAATTATCCGCCGTAGCCGTCTTATAACGACAAGGGCGTCTAAATATTCCAGTGGGTGAGAGTTTTATATTACAAGTCCGCGATCAGCGGGGTGCCTCACACACACAACTCTCTCTTCACGTAGGACACTACATCCGGCGGGTTTCAAACTCTCAGAAACACTAAAAAAAAACCTCGGACCTCCCCTATCGTTCGGAAAGCACACTTCACACAGACGGCGAACGAGAACCGTGGGGGAAATTACTCGGGTCGCGCGAAGAACGACGGAGAAATATCCACACTTGACATCAAGGGATGGTTTCAAAAAGACGATATTGTTAATCCTCAGGGAGAAGACCGACTCCAAACACTGCGGAATAATCCCGCTGATATCCTCCCCCTCTAGATGGATGAACGGTGACCGATGGGGGCGTCCCACAAAGCGATTTGGGGACCACTTAAATCGGGCCCCGAACTTCGTCGCCTCACCGTGCAGGAGAGCGACGCGAGGCTTAGCCTGCCTTCTCGCCTTCCTTCTCGCTCGGCTGTTCCTCCGACACTCCCCAACATGGCGGGAATCGGGGCAGGCGGGGGGAGAAGGGGGGTTAGGGAGAGGGGGTAGGAGAGGGATGGTGGAGGTGGAGGAAGGAGCGAGGAGGAGAGCGGGGGAGATTCGTCGCTAGCTTCGCGGGGCCTGAGGGGAGGGAGAGAGGGTAGGAGGGGGGATAGAACGCAGCTGAGAGGAAGGATGGAGTGGGAGGGAAGATAAGGGGAAGGCAACAGCAGCGAGGAGAGAGGGGGGTAGGAGTGGATGTAATAACGGGTTGGAGAGAGAGGGGAAAAAGAGATGAAAGGGGAAGAGAGAGGGAGAAACTAAAAAAAAACTCAGCGCGTGTGGAGGGGGGAAGGGGGTGGGGGAGACGGATGGTTTCGAGTAGCAGCGTTGGATGGAGGGAAAAAGGATGGAGACCTGAGAAGTAGAAGGGGAAAAGGATAGAGAGAGAGGGGGAAAATGCATGGGAGTAGCGAAAAAAGAGGAAGATTAAGAGATGGATGAGGAGGGGCGCAGAGGGAGGGGAAAATCCGGAGGAGCGGCATCTGTTGAGGAACGGAAGAACTGCCTGTCCTCCAGGCGTGCGCAGAACGTGCTGCCGCGGCGCTGTACGGTGGACGTTACTGGTAGCTGGAGGAAGTGTGTCTTTTTAGTTTTGACGTCTCGCGAGGGTTTTTTTTGGCTCGCTTGCCTGCATCCCCTCCCCTCTTCCTATCTTATCCAATTCCTCCCCCTAAAAACTTCTATACCGAGACCGTCACTCCCCTCTCCCCGCCTTTATAGTCTTATCTAATCCCTGCTTCTCCCTCGGTCCTCATCTGCACTCTCGTACACGTCTCTCTCTACCCTAACAGTTTTCCGAAAACCCTCTCGCCATGAAAGAGAGAGGATGGTGTCTGACTCACTTTCCTCCGTGCATTGGAAATGAATCCCCCGAGGAAAGCAAGCAGATATAGATGCAGAATATTCACGGAGCTCAGCGAGATGGATGCAGGAATTAAAAGCACGGGGTGGAGGGAGCGCCGCTGTCAACCAGACAAATTTCCCGTGTTTTTTGAGAATAATAAAAAAAAGTGATCAATTCCGGATTTTTTCTTGAAGCGATGAGGGAGGATTGAATCATTTGAAAATACGAAAAATTGAAAATTTTAATTCGTGAAGAGACCTTAAGGCTATTAAGCGGTATTTTCCGAAAACGGATCAATGTATAAAGATATGATAAGGAAAGAAAGCAAAAATCTACAAACGGAAAATTAAGCACATTATAAGTAATCGTGCATTGTGGCAAGTATGAAGCCGGAAGTACTTGCATGACAAAGAAAGTAAAACATTTACTTAAATTATGACAAGGAGAGATACAGGCTTCATTTTTGAGGGGGTAATCAAAGGTTAAAATATAAATTATTTTAATATACATATCTTCAAAGACATGCAGATATTAATATTCAAAAATGAAATAATGACATTCTGAGGAACAAAAGAAAAAAACAAACATTTCCTAGATGTAATTTTTTATTATTTTTTTTCATTGTCCTAAAATTTTGGGGGGAGGAGTAATTATCCCCTTTCTCCCACACTTGAATTATGACTCCTCTGCACCCTTATCTTTCTGCTTTCAACGAGGACTAAGAAAACAAGAGATCAAACTTCGCTTAAATCTCTTCATCGAGTTTGAGCACGAAAGAAAAATAATCGAAAATGGGATGAAAATAGAATCACCGGTTCAAAGTTTTCAAATAGTGGACCAAATCAAACGTGTATTTAGATCACGAAGTAGCCATCATAAACGTAAATTCATGTACAAAATTTATCATAACCATGGTTGCTAAATTCGGCGGATCGTCTGAAAATATTTTTCGATTCTTCCAAAAACTCAGCGAATGAATGTTAGTTCAATCTATAAAAAATAATAATAATAATTACCGTTGGCGTTTGCGAGAAATGGCGCCGAAGAGGGCGTGGCGAGACGCATAATAAAACCTCTTGTTATGATAATTCAAAGTCGCGGAGAAGGCGTTTGCGGTATTTGGCACCATGGGCTGTCAAACCGGAAGACGCCAGCTGTATCTCTCTAAGAAGTTCAGAGATCTTTGCCATTCGAATACTGTTTGTTCTGTAACCGTACTTTCCAACTATAACGGACAACGTTTGTTTTAAGAACAAATTTTTTAATGGTACCCGCAGTCTTAATGCGGCGTGTTTGAGCAAAATGTCTTAGTCACTCGTTTAATATCCATAATCCAGACGGGCACGTAAAACTCCTTCGTATTTATTCAACCAGATTGAATTCCCAAACATTAGACTTATGGTCACTAATTTTTCACAGCACAAGCAAACATTTAGTGGCGAAGTTCAGTATTCCACACGAGTTAAAGATAAAAATGTGTCACCAGAATTAAGAAGATGAATCCGTCGTGAATAGCCAATAATCAATCATGAAATGTTTTTCTTTAGCGTAAAATCACATTTTATAAATGTTGCACAATCAACGTGAAGCGGATGCAGCTTATTAGCTGTTATTGTTATCAGCCGGCTGCTTTAAACAAACGCAGAATTCCAAAACCAAATCTGATTTAAGGAAGGTTGCCGTTTGTTGCTATCGGTCGCTTTATGTCATCAATTAAATCGAAACTAATGCTATCGAATTAAGCGGTATATACAGCACCATCTATCCAAAATAATTTTCTGCTCTAATTTTCAAACTGTACTATTTACACTCTTTTGCGTGCGAGCATTTCTAAATGGAATATACTCATTTGCCAGTTTTCCCTTTGGTTCCAGTCTTTAGTTTCTTAAATAATTACACACTCGACACATACAAATAAATATTTTCCTTTTTACAAAACAATATTTCACAAAATAATATTCCTCATAGTTAATAACTTGTTTAACATTATATATATATATATATATATATATATATATATATATATATATATACATATATACATCATCATCATCATCATGCTTCTGTCCGAAGACAGGTTTTAACTGAATCGCTGCCTCCATTTCTCTCTCTCCCTAGAAGCCTCTTTTATACCTCTATAAGTAGTATATCCCTGCTTTATATTATCTAATATTCCTATTCTTTTTCTCCCTCTTCCTCTTTTTCCACTAATTTTTCCTTCTAAGATCGTCCTTTGTAAACACTGTCTTCTCAATATGTGCCCTATCCAATTTGCTTTTCTTTTCCTGATTGTTTTTATTAGCATCCTTTCTTCTCCCACCATTTCTAATACTTCTTCGTTTCTCTTCCTCTCTGTCCATTTCACTTTCATCATTCTTCTCCATACCCACATCTCAAAACTTTCTAAATATTTTTCCTCCTTTCTCCTTACCGTCCACGTCTCTGCACCATAAAGAGCTATGCTCCATATGTAGCATTTTGCTAATTTCTTCCTTGTTTCTAGATTTATTTTCTTGCTTGTGAGAAGCTCCTTCTTCTCGTTAAATGCTGCTATTGCCATTGCAACCCTACTTCTGATGTCCTGTGTACTACTTCCATCCTGTGCTAAAATACTGCCGAGATATTTGAAACTACTTACTTGTTCCAATTTTTGGCCATTTACCATTATATTTAATTCTTTATGTTCCTTTGAAACCACCATGACTTTCGTTTTTTCAGCATTGATCTTCATTCCATATATACATATAAACACACATATATATCTATACTTATATACACTTACACACACAAACATATGCGTGTTAACATATCATTATATCAATGAATACTCTATACTAAGGAGTCAGTCTTTAATTTTTGTTTTTACTTTGCTTTGGCTATTTAGTGTTTGTAATTCCTTAGGTAGTTTGTTAAACATATTAGGAATATTCACTTTCAGTTGTCTTCCACCACTGTTATTAAAGTAATTCGGAATTTCATATTTAATTTTATTTCTCATATCTTTTTTGTGTGTTGATACTATTTGTTTTTTACATTTATTAGAAAAATAGTTATCTGTAATGCAAACATATTTGTACAGTAGAGGTATTGCCAATGCTCCAGCATTCTTATACATATTAGTACAGTATAATGTCTTATAGTTATTACAATAACAGTTGGTTGATACTAGCATGAGAATGGGCCACTTGAAAAAGGCCATAAACCGATTCACGGTAATTGAAATTATTATTGTTTGCCGTGGTCTGTATTTAAATCCGATAAAATTTGAATGATATTTACTGCGTTAATCATAACCCAATCTATCAGTTTATTTAGAGGCGCGTTTCTTTATTCTTTTCCAATTAAATATCGGATCGGAAAAGTTCAACGCATATTTTAACCAATCCACTGCGAGTCTTCGAATTCGAACGTACTTATCGTGTTAATTTAACGCGACCAATAATTACCTGTAACCCCGCCACGTGTCCCCTCTTTATGAAATGTTTTTAATTGGATGTCGCCTCTTTTATAAAGCACTTTGATAACCCAAGTAAATTACCTTTCATTCAGTTGAATCACGGCACTCTCGAATTAAAATTGACTCGTGACACGCAGATAGTTAATTTAATCAATCGTCCCGAGATACGCGATTTAAAACGCAACGGCTTTCGCGAAATCCAGTTCGCCGCAATAAAATAAATGCATATTTTATTGTTTTGCTCATTGGCCGCTTGGCGGCTCTCGTCCTGCCTCTGTCAAGATTATCTGTTCTATTTCACACATATCCCAACTCGAAAGTTCGGTTTGCCTTGGGCCTTTGACTGTCTTCAGTCAAACAGGTCAAACTGATTGACGCGGAACATCAAAGCAGTCGCATAAAATTTCAATTGAGCTATTAATTCAACCCGGGAGGAGTGATGAGTAGTAACTGCCGTAATGAAACACTAATCTTGAAATGGCTTCGATTATTTTTTGGTTTGCCATCCGGAACGCAATGGAAAACTTATTGGATGGACAGGAAAGGTTTTAATTTACGAAGATTGCCACGAAATCGTCAAGGCTACGTTGCAAGAGATTTAATCTACCGTAAAATCGTTCGCTTATATAGGATAGTCTTTTCAAATTTTGTGAAGATAACAGAATAAATTGAAACCTAATGATACGGATATTTAAACTTTTTGAAGTCACGGAACCCTAACCAACGGAGCAGCGGATATCGGGCCACTCCCTAGGGTTACGCGGAACTCAGTTTGTAAACCCTATCTTAGGCAAAAGATTTTTTGTTTTCTAAATTTTTTAAAGCCTCAAAAAACACGAGTTTTACTTTAATTTATGCAAATGATGACATTGAACTAAAACACGAGGAAATATCACACTTCCGCATCCGATTAGCTTTAATCATAGCTAAGTGACAACGCGCACGCTTCAATTAATTAATTTCACTCGAGTTTCAAAAGACCCCTAGTTTATTCAACCGAAGCCTCCTAGTTTAAATCACAAAATAACATGAGTATCGTAAAAAAGTGCGAATAACGCGCGCGCGCACAAACACACAATGCAGCAGCTCCTCTCAAAAAGAGAAGTTCCGTGCCGAAAATCCTCAACCCGGAAAATAACACCCATTTCCCGTAAGGTAAATAAAAATAAACCCTTATTCAAGGGACGTAAATATAAGGCGAAACACCCTCCGAAAGCTTTAATATAAGGGGCGCTTTCTTCCTTTTTCTCCCTCCCTATCCATCCCTTTCTCGAAAACCTTTTTTCCCAACTCCGTACTTCACTTTCCGTTTCATTTTCCAGTGAAGGCCTCTTAGGCGGTGGCGCCGTACGTCACTTACGCAATGGGTAGGACTTTATTTATTTTTCCCTCTTGCCCTTTCTTTAAAAACTCCCGACTCGAAGACCATCTTCTCTCCTGTTATTCCTTTCTCGCCCGCCGACCGCAGCGCCTCCTACCCCCCCCCCCCCCCTCCTACCCGGAGACTAAATCAGCTTCCGGGATCATAGACCTTCGTAGGAGAAAAGTAGGAAGAAAAGGAGACCCTTGCCCGAATGTTTCGCGGGAAAAAACCAACGCCTCTCTTTTTTTCTAAATAATGGGGACATAAACGTCGAGATAAGAAGGAAATGTCGAGGTCGTGCGCTATACTAATTCATCGTAGTTTTTTTATGGGCGCATCGCCAGTGTTTAAAAAAATGGTGTAGGCAGGTGTTGAATAAAACAAGGTAAAAAACGGGATGCTAATATCACCGAACCGAAATAATGTAAAATTCATATGGACACGTCAGGAAGAGACGAGAATTTTTTATTCAACAGCGACGAACAAATATTATATTGGTTATTGTATCAATATTGTCGCTTTTAATTTTTTGCACTTCTTTCAAATTAACATGGGGAAATAACTATAAAAATCTCTTATTTTGTTTTATCAAAATATTTTAACAGGAAAAAATTTTAAACATTGATCGACGGTTAACTGGAAAAGGAGAGTGAATGGTCTTTATGCTTTATTTATAGTTTAATAAAACATTTTCTTCGATTCTCACACCGAGCAGTAATATTCACGATCTTACGCACGAGAAAACCAAATCTTTCAGGATCCGCCTGATTACTCAAAACAGTTACAGTCACCATGAACGATAACAGATATTAATTGTTCTTACGTCATCTGTTTCGAGTAATTTGTTGAAGAGAATCGATCATGCTGTCAATCACCAACGAAGAATGGTAATCCGAAAGCAAATTTTTCGCCACCCTTACAATGGAATGTTTTTTAGAATCATTTGAAAATAACCGCAGGAATATCGCGGCTTATTTCGCGTTTTTACCCAATGACTCTCACCACTTTTATCCGTGCTGACTTGTAGCCATTACTCCGCCTCGGTAGAAACTTTCTCGTAATTTTTTTAAAATACCTCCTGAAAGAGTGAATGAAAAATGAAAGGAAAATGTCCTTTTTCCACAGGCGAAAAATAAGAAAGCCGAGAAATACCGGAGAAAATAAAGCGTCGTTATTTACTCTCAAAAACACACAACCTCGGTTCTGGATGGCTTGGTAAATCTACGCGAAATCCTGACATTTTATTTTCAATCTCATTTATTCGGCTCGGAAGAGATATTTACGATTTCGATGAAGAGCGGAGTGTATCGTACAACAAATTCTTCGATAAATCGGATCCGGAGGCAGTTAACGTCCGCATGGAAAAATAGATTGATGATTTACGCATCACGCGGACTGGCATTCGTTCGTATAGATGCGAATTTGACGGATCGTAGATAAGCGCTTGTGATGCCAATATGGCGAAAGAAAAAAGAATCGAGCGAACGTATGCGAAATGCTAGGATTCGCGAAGAATGTTTTTTCAAGAGAATGAAAATGTATACGGTCTATATTTTTTTATGGAAACTAAAAATTTTCCGCGTTTGCACGCAGTCCGTATATAAATTTTTAAAATGAATTTCGACGTATGCTCGGAGAAAAGGAATAAAATTGAAATTCAACCGTAAAAGATGAAGGGATGCGACTCTAAAGCTATTGTTTCCTAGAAGGGGTGGCGTAGATACAACTACGCGGCAGAGAGTCCCACGACGAATCTCTAAAATTAACTATTTATATACAGTATATGTGTAGGTGTATAATGTATATGTAACGTATGTATATATAGTGCTCTCCTGTTATGATATACCGCGGATTCGGATATACCGCTGGTCTTGCCTACTCCCCAGATATTCTACGGAGAACTTTAAAATCGTCTATTATATTTATAGTAAATTGGTGTCAGTATTATTTTTTATTGTCACTAAAAATAAAATTTTTAATAAAACAAAATATTAGTGTGATTGATTCCATTGTACAGAAAAGAAAGTAAAATTTGTTTCAGAATGACTCTGTTTAATTGAACCAATTTATGGTCTTGTAGCTTCTTCCTAAATAAAATTCCTTTTTTTTATAAACACCAAAACTCGGCGAATACGGCGCCAGCATTATGTTTCTCTAAGGTGTATAGGCAGCCCACCTTCGTTACCTAGCGATCGGTAAATTCCATTTTTTAAATGATATCGAAGAGCATTGATGCGGGTTCATGAATTATACTTCCCAAGATATCATCTGTTCGTAGCAGCGCATTAGTGGTTCAAAACCGAGCCCTCATAGCGGATGGATTCGGTAAAAGGGAGCTGTGTTTTGGGGTTAAAGCGTTCGGTTGGGTTCGTGAGCGTGTGGGATGATTCAGGAAAATGGGCGAGCCCTGAAGCATTGCGTCATACAGGAAATACAACCCTCTGGTCGTCAGGCGCCGATCCATACAAAACGCATTCTGATAATGGCGTCCGTATTCTCCCGATAGATATTTCGGAGCGACGGACGCAGCGCTTTTATATTGGTAACAATTTAACGACCTGTGAATTAATTCACCAGAGCAGTGGTCCCGAAATAGTGTGCCACAGCTGATTTTTAGGAGTGCATACATTTGTTTGATAAATTAATAAGCGATTTTGATGTGTTGATAGATAACACTGGAGAACAAATTGAAGCCTTTTGTCTGGTTCTTGCATAGAAAATGATTTTGGTCCGCTGAGTTTGAATCTGTAGTCATAATTAGTGTAGCACGTCTAGATATGGAGAAAAACGTATTTTTATAATAGAAGAACATATTGTGTTTTAGCAATACAAACTCAGCAAAGTTAAAGGTTAAAGATTTAGCAAGCAATTTTCTTTTGTATGATCTACATCTACATTAAACCCTGCAAGTCACCTTTTTGGTGGATGGCAGGGGGTGCAGTGCACCAAGGGTCCATAGTTTCCTACGTTATCTTTTTCTATTATGGTCTCTCTTATCGTACTAGGGAAAAACGATCCTCTATATCGCTCCGTTCTACAGTCGATCTCACGAATCTTATCCTCACTGTCCTGCCTTCCGAGATACGTCGGGCTTCTGATAAGTCCTACTACCTCATTCGCTAGTCCCTCCGACATAAATTTTTCCAGTACTTTAAATCTAGCCTGCAGCTTACGTTCCTCTAACGATGTCCATTTCAGATTTTCTATTAATGATGTTACGCTTTGTTTACTATCGTAATTCCTCTTTACAAATCTAGCTGCTCTGCGCGGAACCTTTTCTATCTCGTTAGTGAGTACTTTTTCGTAGGGATCCCACACAGCTGAAGAATATTCGACCTGTGGTTGAACCAAAGATAAATAACATAATTCTTTCACTTTTTCGGAGCTATTTCGAACTATTCTCCCTATAAAGGCCAGCTTTTTGTTAGCAGCACCTATCAATCGGCGAATGTGGGCGTCCCACGAGAGATCACGATGGATCGTGACTCCGAGATATTTAATCGAGTCTGAAACTGGAATCTCTACTCCGTCCAACGAATAATTATCATCCAACGAGATATTCTTTGTTCTCCAGAAGTTGATGACGCAGCTTTTCTTTTGGTTGATCTCTAACTGCCATTCCTTACACCATACAGAACTAGCTTCTAGGTCATTTTGGAGATACTGGTGGTCTTCCGGATTGCTTATTTCTCTATAGATGACGGTGTCGTCCGCGAAAAACCTAATTTTACTTCTGACTACTGAGCTGATATCGTTTACATAAATTAGAAATAATAACGGACCATTTACAATACCCTGCGGAATGCCAGAGACAACCTCCACTAAGTTCAAAGATTTCCCATCTATAACAACCTTCTGCTTCCTATGATTTAAAAATTCACGGATCCAACTAACGATTTTAGAATTAACGCCTAAGGTTTCTAATTTCGTTATTAACTTCCTGTGAGGTACCTTATCAAAGGCTTTCCTAAAATCTAAGAAGATGGCATCGACCTGCGTATTCTTTTCTCCGCTTCTCAGTAAACAATTAACAAAAAGACCGAGCTGAGTATCACATGACCTACCTTTCCTGAAGCCGTGTTGACAATCATCTAACAATGAATTACTATCAAGAAATCGCATTATGATGCTAACGAGTATATGCTCGAGAATCTTACACGATATCAAAGTTAAGGAAATAGGCCTGTAATTTTCTGGGTTCTTCTTGTAGCCGCCCTTATGAATTGGGGTAACGTGCGCTAACTTCCAATTTTTAGAAACCTCTCCGCTGGATATGGATTTCTCTAATATTATCCGAAGAAAAGGTGCTATTTCTTCAGCTAATTCTTTTAAAACGCGAGCAGGAATTTCTTCGGGGCCAGTGGCTTTGTTATGTCTGATGGAACTTAATCTTTGCTATTTCCACCTCAGAAAATACTAGATCGTCCATCAGCCTCCCCCTTATTGCGGGTGCATAATGTACGCAATGGTCGCTGACGTCTGTGAATGCTTTTACAAAATGACCGTTTAACAGGTTGGCTTTCTCTACGCGATCATGAATAACGGCACCCGAGCCATTACGCAGGGAAGGTATGGTTGGGCCTCTGCCTTGGACCTCTCTCACATAAGACCAAAACGCTTTAGGGTCCTCCTTCAAATTATTATTTAATTCCTTATTCCGGAAGTTAGCAAAAGCCTCGCGCATAGTAGTTCTCGCTTTAGCGCGGTATTCCTTATACGTCTTAACTTTAGTTGCTCTATATTCTTCGGATGATGTAGACGGCATATTTTTTATTTTCGCGTGGCTTATTCTCTGACGCCTATATAACCTATATACCCTGTAATCCTGGCACAATGTTTTTAATTCAATATGTTAACGATACCAACTCACATTTAAGTGTAACGTAGTGATTTGGTGATACATTCGTTTGATAGTATCCACTTGAATATTTTCGCATGTGTTTTGAAAAAGTGTAGCGTAATTTGAATTCATGTTAATAGATAGTTTTGCTTAGTGAAAGGAAGGTTGCGTTTCATGCCCCTTAGGGCATCGGCCAGATCCAAAATTCCCAAACCTCTACCTGAAGCACATAAATGTATAAATTGAGTGTTGTTGCCGGTTTTCTCAGCTTAACAAAATGGATTCAGGCTGTATACATGTCTTTTCTTCGATCGGCAAACTTACATCCCACATCCGAATTCCAACATAACCGTTTTGATGCGAGCAATTATCCGCGTTGTATGAATTTTTGGTATTAAAAGACAAACCGTGTTGTGGCGACCTCATAGAAAAGAACAAAACATATTCCACTCTACGAATCAGCGCAAACAGAATCGATCTCTTCGGCACACGCTCCGCACGGTGCCATTAAAAAAACTCCTTGACTCTCTTTTTCTATTAGTGGACACCGATTGAAAACTGTCCAGGTCCTATTCCGTCGAGTGGAGAGCGGGGAAGAGATCGATAGGAGCGGGCTAATGCAGGAAGAATATGGGATCGTTTTTATCCCGAGTTGGTCGATAGGGTTTCTCGGAAGAGCGTAAAAAGAAGAAAAAAGCGGAAGGAACGCCAACGGTGATATACACTGCTACCCGCTAGGTCACCGATAGGGTGTTAAGGAAGGCGGCCATTGGAAGGGAGGGGGAGAGGACAATGTAGGCTCATTTGAACCAATAAGTTTGCGACGAGAGGGAGAAAAATTCCCCCCCGCCGCATTCTTTCCGGGTCGAAAGGAATAGGGGAGGGAGGGGGGATCCGAATCTAAGGACCCTAATTTATCAAATAAATCGTTCGGGAATTCAATGAAGTGGAGTCTTATCAGAGAAGAAAATGGGGATAAAAATGGCTTCTCCAAATCGCTTGACGGCTAACGGAAGGAAAATAATGGCTAATGAGATCGCTTTAAAAAAAATAATGATTTAGTCGAAAAAAATTGTGAGAAAAATTTTGGAAAATTTTATGACACCGTTACCCACGCATTTTTCTCCATGGTAAGGTGATTAAGATAAAAAAAATTAATTGAATTTCGGTAGCGCCAGAGGTGTTAAAAATTAAGTCTTCGTTCTTGCCTCGTGAAAATAAAGAAAGACCCTTGAGATGTAATTGTTAACAAGAAACGCTCCTAAGTGAAAATACCTTCCAGCATTTACGGAGCAATTAAAAATATAGGATAAAAGTAAATAATGAAATGTTATCTCTTTTAGAGTCGAAACACCGGACTTAATTTTTCAAAGATCGTCAAAACAGGTTTTTAGAATATACAGACACATATTATGATTACAAAACAACGTTGGGTAAATGTTGCACGTTGCATGCATCATTCGCAAACAGCCTGAAGACAGCGACGTCGAGTTTTAGGGAATTGGAAGTTTTTAGTGAAAACGACTTACGGCTTTCAATATAAAATAAAACGTGACTGCAATAAATTTTTATGTATTTCATGATCGTCGTAGTTAAATGCTAAAAATTTATATCCACAGTAACATCTCTCAAAAATCATTTAATAAGGCTATTTTTCCTCTTCACCTTTTCTGAGTGCTAAAATAAATGCCACAGAAACAAGATATTTTCAAAAACTGTTTTATCATTGAGAATTCCTTTCAAAATACATACTATTGTAGACCGGCTGTTAAAATAATCGTATGTTGTCAGCAAGTATACGCTCCCTGCATTTAAATGTTTATATGAAGATCATGAATGTCATATTCGGATAATTAGGTTCTTTCAAAAACATCATTTCAGTAAATTAATGGCTCTAACCAAGTAATAGGTCAAATTTATTTAAAATATCTGGGTGTTATTAGGCTTGCAACTACAAATTAAGTCAACTATACATCTACATGTTACCCTGAAATTCACCTACTTGGTGGGTGGCAGAGGGTGCAATGCATCATAACCTACCTAAAGATTGTCTATCGCAGGTTGAAATTTTCTATTGTGATCTCGTATTGTCCTCGGAAAGAACGAGCCTAGATAACGCTCCGTCCTACAATCGATCTCACGTATCTTATCATCACGGTCGTTTCTACCTGTATACGTTGGTGCTTCAATTATTCCCACAACCTCGTCTTTTAGATATTCCGATCTATATTTCTCCAGAAGCCGCAACCTTGAGTTCAATCTACGATCCTCCAGTGGTACCCAGTTCAAATCCCTCAATAATGAAGTGACGCTTCCCTTATGTTCGTACTTTTATTTTACGAATCTGGCTGCTCTGCGCTGAACTCTTTCTAATTGAATTATGTCTCTTCTCGTACGGATCCCATATGCATGAGGTGTATTCCACTTGTGGTCTAACCAGTGATAAGTAACATGTTTCGCGTACTTTTTCTGTAGTGTTCCGTACTATTCTACCTATGAAAGCCAGTTTCTTGTTGGCCGCGCCTATAACTCGACGATTGTGCATGTCCCACGAAAGATCTCGACAAATGGTTCTCCTAAATATTTAACATACTCGGCTGCTTGAATATTTATTCCATCTATTTTTCACTCGAAACCTACTTCTATGTTCTTACTTTTCCAGAATGTAACTGCGGCACATTTAGTGTAATTAATTTCAATTTGCCATTCTTTGCACGATGCTGAAATGGCTCTTAAGTCTTCACGCAGCGACTGATGGTTTTTTATTTCATTATATAGAACGGTATCATCGGCAAAAAGTCTAATTTTACTACGAACTACCTAGCAGATATCATTCACATAGATTAAGAAAAGTAGTGGGCCCAATACACTTCCCTGAGGAAAACCCGACGCAACTTTAACGGGGGACGAGTATTTCCCATCGATGACAACTATCTGTTCTCTATTCGAGAGGAAATCTCTCACCCAACTGACAATTTTTGGATTGATACCATATTGTCCTAACTTCGCAATTAATTTCTTATGAGATACTTTATCAAACGCCTTCCTGAAGTCAATGAATATGGAAACTAGTATTTTCTCTCCGCATCGCAACAAACCATCCACGAACAGGCCGTGCTGCGTTTCGCATGATCTACCTCTCCGGAATCCGTGCTGGACTATCTAAATAGCGCATTACAGAACTAAAGATTATGTGCTCAAGCATCTTGCACGATAATGAAGTTAAGGAAATTGGCCTATATTTTTCGGAGTTCTCATTGTCACCCCCCTTATGGATGAGCGTAATGTGTGCCACCTTCCAATCTTTAGGAACTACACCTTCCGTAATGGATTTCTCGAATATAATTTTTAAATACGGCGCCATTTCATTAGCTACCTCTTTCAATACTCGCGCACAACAGTAGTCTCGATAATCCGATGTAAACGGGACCAGAGCCAACACGAATATTTGAAAACTCTGTTTATACGGAATGATTGCATATAAATTTGTAAAAATAAAAAATATATGTATTTAGATACATTTATAAATAAAAACGATTACAAAACAAAATTTAACCGTCCTTGGGAAATAACACCCAGTAATAAAAGATATGCATAGTAAATTAATGATGAAAAGCTATCGAACGTCTTTTGTATCTTTGTCATCTTTTTTCGCTGCGATGTCTCTGAGGGGACAACTCAACTGCGCCCTGAGGAAAACGTAACTCGACTCGTCAGGTCCAAATTTTTCTGACCGTAGCTAAATCCATCACGCTTGGTTGTAGAGAGGCATTGGAATTTGGTTGGGCCAGGGAAGGGAAATTTGAACACGAAGGAGCATTCTACTCTGGCCCACCGGGTTGGGTAAGTTAGGTGAAGTGTTTTTGGTTCCTTTTCACGGTCACTGTGTCCCTCCCCCCTCGAGTTGGATTGGGCAGCGTTCATCTTAATATCATTACAGAGGAGGATATAACATATAACATCATTATATATAGACGTTCCTTACAGAGGAGGAGGAGGATATAACATATAGGAGGATACTAATGTTTAGGCACTTCCAGATGAGCTGGATGTTCGAACTTTTTTTCATAGGTAGGATTTTGTGCAAAACCGACTAGAAAAACAGAAACTATTGAAAAAGTGCAACAATGTGGCCGCTAAAAATTCGTAATTGTTTAAACAAACTTTAAAGTTTTACGTATTTCCGAATGTGCTACGGAGCTGAAATTTTTTTAGTGGTAGGATTTGTAAGAAAAACGAAATAGGGATTATACAAAGTTTGATATTTTAATTTGTTTGGCAGTTAAAAATTCCTAAAGTTTAAACAAATAAGTAAATGTTTAGACACTACGCGGCAAGTTAGGGAGCTGAAATTTTTAAATTATTTAGAGTTTAGACTATATAAACGAATAAACATTTCAATGTATCCATGAAATTGTTATTGCGGCCGTTAAAAATTATTTAAATTTAAACAATTAGATAAATGTTATTTCACTTCTAAATGTGCTATAAAATTAAAATTTGGCAAAAATATGTGGCATTATTAACCCAATATGGAAAAAGTATAATATTCCAAAATTTGCAAAAATTAGTGATTGTTTTACTACATTATTGTTCCATAATGAAAAAACGAAAACCGGGCCAGAGGAGAAACTTTGAGAATTAAAGAAATATTTCTCATGATGAAATATCTCTGAAAAATAATGTTTTTTTAGGTTGAGATGATATACTTGCAGAATGCAAGCACCAACTACTAGTATAACATAACCTACTAGTAGAATGTGCTTGCATTCTGCAAGCAAATCATCTCACCTTCAAAAACACATTTTTCAGATAGATATTTCATCATTACAAATATTTTTTTAATTCTAGAAATTTCACCACCGCAGCGATTTTCGTTTTTCCCTTATGCAAAAATAATAGATTAAAACAATCTCCAAACTTAGCAAATTAAAGAATTTTATACTTTCTCCATAATGGGGTACTAATGTTACATATTTCTGCCAAATTTTAAAGTTGTAGCACTTCTAGAAGTGAAATAATATTTTTCTAATTGTTTAAAATTTAAACATTTTTAACGGCCGCCGCAATATATTTATGGAGAGATTCAAATATTTATACGGCAACAAATTAAAATATCAAAATTTCTTTAATTCCAACTTCGTTTTTTTTAATCCTACCTCTAAAAACAATTTCAGCACCGTAGTACATTCGGAAATACATAAACCTTGAAAATTTGTTTAAACAATTGCGAAATTTTAGCGGCCGCATTGTTGCACTTTTTAAAGATTTTCGTTTTTTTTTCTAGTCGGTTTTGCACAAAATCCTACCTAAGAAAAAATTTCGAATCTCCAGCTCATCTGGAAGTGCCTAAACATTAGTATCCTCCTCCTCCTCTGTAAGGAACGTCTATATATAATGATAGGAGGATGTTTAGGCACTTCCAGATGAGATGGAGAATCGAAATTTTTTTTCTTAGGTAGGATTTTGTGTAAAACCGACTAGAAAAAACGAATATCTTGAAAAAGTGCAACAATGCGGCCGCTAAAAAATCGCAATTGTTTAAACAAATTTTCATGGTTTTTATATTTCCGAATGTGCTACGGAGCTGAAATTTTTTTCGAAGCAGGATTTGTAAAAAAACGAAACAGGGATTATACAAATTTTGATATTTTAATTTGTTTGGCAGTTAAAAATTCTTAAAGTTTAAACAAATAGGTAAATGTTTAGATACTACGGGGTGAGTTAGAGAGCTGAAAATTTTAAGTTATTTAGAGTTTAGTATATATAAACGAATAAATATTTCAATGTATCCATGAAATTCTTATTGCGCTCGTTAAAAATTATTTAAATTTAAACATTTAGATAAATGTTATTTCACTTCTAAATGTGCAACAAATTTAAAATTTTGTAGAAATGTGTGGCATTATTAACACAATGTGGAAAAAGTATAATATTCGTAATATTGCAAAAATTAACGATTGTTTTACTCTATTTTTGTTCCATAAGGAAAAAACGAAAATCGGTCCCGAGGAGAAATCTTTTTAATTAAAGAAATATTTTCCATGATAATATATCTCTCTGAAAAATAATTGTTTTTTCAAGGTGAGATGAAATGCTTGCAGTATGCAAGCACCTTCTACTAGTATCAAACTATGCGTACCTGAGAGATAAGGCAGCGACCATGGCCGTAGCTGGGTGTTTCGATGGGGATCTAAAGTGACCGCGGGAGGCCGCAGAACCTGAGTGGTCAGAAAGTGATCAGGGGCGCAATTTAGTCTTTTGCTAGGGGTCTAAACTGACCGCGGGGCGCAGTTGAGTATTACCCGTCTCTGAGAACACGACCTCGGATTATCGAGACTCGACTGTAGTTCCATCAAAAATCATTGTACCGCAACCATATTTAGACATTAACGTCGATAATCTTCCCTGAAAGGACACGCATCACTTATTGCAATGTTATTTTAAAATGCAAAGAGGGAAAAAATGAAATCTGTTCTACATTCCGAATTTCATCATCTTCCACTACCCCGCGTTAAGGTTGAGTAATATACATACAGCACTCATACACAAATATGTTTCCAAACGTTTTCTCGAAAATGCTTTTCACAAGAGACCGCTTAATGGCATCCCTTACATGCTGACATCCAGCTTGGGCCGCCATTACGCTACTTGATCCGGAAGCCTAACTCGTCCCATTGAATGCACCATGTTGAATTAGGCTTGGCGGCATTGATGGTTTCTCCCGCAGGTTAAATCCCTTTTCGAGTCAATAGAACTACTTTGACGAGAGATGCACGGTTTGTAATAAGAAGTCGCAGATTGATGAACGAAAGCGTGAAAATGTTCAGAAGTCGACTCTTGGACGCTCCCTCCTCCCAACTGGAAACCAAAGGACTCTTCTGCGAGCGAAGTCGATTCTGATTTTAGCGGCGATAGTGCTGAAAAAATCGGTGGTGCCGTACCATTGGTCGTCGTCGCTTGCGCTCTAATTTGGGCGGCAGATTGAGGAGGATGCAAAAAAAACTAGAGGAAAATCGGGAAAAGCTTAGTAATGAACTATTCTGAAGTATTTTGCGTTGTCATATTTGGCAAGCGTGGTTTGACTCAGCTATAATATAAAAGGTGGGTATCATGCGTTTTTCGCTCGTCAATCTTCTGGAGATAACATTCATAACGTGAGCCTAAATATTTATGGCTTTACTTTTTAAAATGAAGTGTTTTCTCGTTTTTCATGTTGTGGAAGTCATTTCCGATGACCTGGTTGCAAACTACTCTGGAATATAATGACACCTTGTGTAGAAGTCCTTAAAGAGCATATAGCATATAGAGAATCTGAAATGGACATCGGTAGAGGAACGTAGGCTGCAGGCTAGATTTAAACTACTGGTAAAATTTAAGTTGGAGGGACTAGCGAATAAGGTAGTAGGACTTATCAGAAGCCCGACGTATCTCGGAAGGCAGGACAGAAAGGATAAGATTCGCGAGATCGACTGTAGAACGGAGCAATATAGAGGATCGTTTTTCTCTAGGGCGATAAGAGAACACAATAGTAAAAGATAACGTAGGAAAATTATGGACCCTTGGTGCACTGCACCCCCTGCCATCCACCAAAAAGGTGACTTGCAGGGTATCATGTAGATGTAGCAGGGGTGGCCAAACTTACTTATCCTCGGAGCTGCATACGATCTTTAGAAGTTGGAAAGCCGCATGACATTCTGTGCTCTTAAATTTATGAATAGTAAGAGAAAACCTATATCAGAAGCAATTCAGATATAATGCATGTCCCTTAGGCAACTCTATAATGTCTCAAATCTCAATACGTCGTCGTGTTTTGCAGCGAAAAACGTTGATACGTATCTGAATGAAAATTTAAAAGAGTCGCATACTATGTTAAAAGAGCAGCATGTGGCTAGCGAGCCGCCGTTTGGCCACCCCTGGTATATAAGCAGCTTCAACGGAAGCATAATTTATTTCATAAATACGCAACGAATAGATTCTGACGCAAATTTAATAATGATGATGATAAATTGAAATTAGGTTGATTTCTCTGCGCAACACTGGCGGTAAAATAATAGTATAACGGGGAGTTGATGAACAAGTTTTAATGAATTTGAAAGTGATAACGTGCACCTTCAGCTGACTATACGGTCCCATTTATACCATCTTTGCAAATGAAATGATTGTTTTTTTGGAAATTAAATGAATGCGTATCAATTCAGTATTTGACAAATTTACAGCCAAAATCGATTGTATACTCATACATTCCTGCCAGATAAATATGCGTCGAGAAAGATTAATGATTAAAGAGTTTACGAATATACAAAAGATGTTCCTTTTATTTTAGGGTCCGATCAATATTTCCCGTCCGTTAAACAAGGGAGGGAAAAAATCTGGTAAAACACAGAGGACTCATTATGCGCTAAAACTGTTAAGATTAGTTTTCCACTTTTCCCTATTACAGCATCGTACTATTTGGTGTTATCTACGAAAATCAAAATATTTCTTTTAATAGAAAATGGCATTTAAATTTCGAGGAATCAATCGAATTGATAAATTAAAGTTTATTTGTAAAATTTAGTGAGATACCAAATCATTTCAAATGAATGCATAAAATGAAGAATTCTTGAAAATACTATCCGTCATAATTTTCTTATTAATGATTTAAAACATTTCTATCATGCTCCATTACTACGGATGGTATTTTCAATGCGATCAAAAAAGTGATCGCCAATGGAAAGAAATTTGGGGTGGAGAATCAGACCATTCCTAGATGTATGCATCTTATCTAAAAGAGTAAATACGAATAAAAATTTTATAATTAAACCAGGAAACTGAAGACATGCAAATGACGCAATGGTGAAAGTGAAGTTATCCGTGCAACTCGTAAAGCCGTTAAAACATGGCGAGTCATAAGTGCAGTCCTACTACATTTTAACCCTCATTAACAATGTTGTAATCGTCGATCTGATTACGGGGAATGATGATGGCTAATTCGTAGTGCTATTCAAAGACGGTTTACGTAATCGCATAATATCGTGAATTATTACATTCGATGCAAAAGACGGTCGCGTTAATTCGACTTTGAACGCGATCGCACATTATCCAAAAATAGGTTTATTCATCCGCATGGAAAAGGAAAGCTCGTTAGGACAAATGCCATAATAGATCCAAGAACTTTATTACTATTAAAAAACGCAATAAACGCAACTAAGAAATGTTCTCAAATTCAAAATATTTTTCCCGTAGGTACTTTGATTCGACAACGATTTCCATAAGAAGTCGGACCTTTATGACTCGATTTTGCTATTTGTTTTAACAATGGAGAAGGTTAACCGGGCTGAAAGAGAGAAGAAAATATTTAGGAATTATAAAATACATTAGGATAAGGAAGAATCTTAATTAGAATAAATAGGCAGAGACATAATGATTTGAATTGATTGGATCTTGAAAGACAATTAATTAAAGAGAGAGAAAGAAAGACTTACCTAGTCACTGAAAATGGAACTAAATTGATAACGAGAAGGTATCTTTCCCGTCATATCTACATCTACATGATACCCTGTAAGTCACCTTTTTTGTGGATGGCAGGGGGAGCAGTGCACCAAGGTTCCATAGTTTTCCTACATTAACTTTTCCTATTATGTTCTCTTATCGTCCAAGGGAAAAACGAACCTCTATATCACTCCGTTCTACAGTCGATCTCGTGAATCTTTTCCTCACTATCCTGCCTTCCGAGATACGTCGGGCTTCTGATAAGTCCTACTACCTCATTCGCTAGCCCCTCATACGTCGAGTTCTGCGACACGAATTTTCTACAAGTTGAGCTATTTTTGCCTTCATTTTAGGCTCGAGTTATAGAAGTTCGACCAGTAATTTTTTGAATTCGAGTTATTAAGGCTCGAGGGAAATTGAGAAAATCCGGGTTAAAAATAATTCAGCGGACTTCACCGGGTGCGTGCATTGGAAAGCTTAGCGTGGCTCATGCATGACCAAGTTCCTCGCTCGCTCAATTATTTATATGGACGATGCCACTGAAAAAAAAAACACTGCGATGCCATCCCAGGAGAGATAGAATACATCTCGATACGGAAATTCATAGCATCGAACCATCGATAAATCCTCATGCAGCTCCGTTTTTTTCGACAAAAAGCTGGGTTTACTTTTTTATGAAGCAGGACCGCCTAGATCAGGGGCGTGAAACCGTTTTTACGTGCCGCATTCGTAGATGTAAATGCTTTTAGTAGTGGCGAGCGCCGGTCGAATAAGAGTTTATATAGAGATTACACAAGATATCATATGTGACGCTATAAATAAAGTCTAAACCATTTTTTAGCATTGAAACTTCAACAGGAAAGATTTTATGGCAACAAGTGCAGTTAAAATGTACAAAATTATCTGCAATAAACATCTTAGTCAAAGCTTCGCGGATCGTATAAAATGCTCTGGAGCCGGATGCGGCTCGAGGGCCGTAGGTTACACACCCCTGGACTAGATATTAGGACATTTGATGACTGTCGAGCTTATTGGTTAAATGTGGCATTGTGGTTCGACGAAATAAATGCAGAGGTTGTATTATGATCACAATGCTTTCAGAGAAAAGCGTGACATTCTTCAAAGTAGTTTCCTTTAAAGTGCAAAAGAATCGTGGAAACGCATTTTGCCAAGGTATTTTATCAAACCTTCGTTAACATATATTTTTAGACGTCGTGTCGATGAATTCTCCTCTAGTGGAGTATTCCGTATAGGCCATAAGACAATTCGTCTTCATGGAAAGACTTTATAACCAGCAAAATTCAATTAGGAAGCACGAACTATGGATAAATGCGTTCATAAATAACGTGAGAGCGTCTTTGAAGTGTTTCCAATTTAAATTCAGCATCCGTTTCCTAAGTTATTAATCTCGTAATGTGCGTCAGATAAATATATATCATTATTGTTTAGCAATCGCATCTTCCAGTTGATTTTATAAATAGTTAATAAATAGAGCTCCATCTCAGAGTACGATTCTTCGGGGAGAGAGAAAAATCATTTCCATTCTATATATCAAGTAATTTATATATGATATATCGAGTCAATATATCGATTTCTATTTTGATTCGATATAGGTATATATTTCGATTCCCATTTTCATCCGTACAAAAAATGCGACAGAGACGCGTTGAGAAAAAAACGTAATCGATGTGGGAAGAATAAATTCTTCGATGTCTACGCCAATTTCCCGCCCTATCCAACAGGGTGGCGAAAGAGAGGGGTAGGTAAAACGTGAAAAGGAGAGTGTGTGCAATAAAGCAGGACCATTCACGAAAGTGAAATGTGACATACAGAACGCAATAGGGCCGAATCTCGCGCGCAACCAGCAGGGCGTGCTCGCGTGTTCATCCTCCTAGGAACACCTTTTAAGAGGCGTTGTTGGGCCGTGTCACAGGATTCTGAGAAGCGCGAGGCAAAAAAAAAAACGTTTTTGCGAAACAAAAAAGGAAAAGGCAAAACGTCTTCACTCCGTCTCCATTCCAGGTTCTCATCATCCTGCTCCACCCTTCCCTTGACCCCCGTTCCCGTGTCCGCTCGATCGTAAAAGTTCTCATTCCCTGCAACTGACGACTCCCACGCACCCTCTCGTGGAATTTACGCACCGTGTATTATCTGTCTGGTAGTTGGTAAAGTTTGCCTGCGCCTCTGAAAGTCACGGTTGGGAAAACCCCCCCCCCTCCCCCTTGTAACGAAAGACATCTTGCTCGCGTTTCGTCGACTTGACTTAGCGCTTGACGAATATATTCTTCGTGTTTTCGTGCGGAATAATGAGCTAAGTTCGCGGCGGATTAGGAAAATAATGTTTTCGTGTCCGCGTCAAAACGTGATAATGACGTGGATACAAACAAGGCCTCCAAAACTAAATATTGTTTACGACTCTTTAACCTTATCTACAAATGGAGCAGCTCTCGCTATACTTTGAGGAAAGCATCTCTCATTAGCGACGTGTCTTTTAAGTTAGAATAATGATTATCAGAGGCGTCAAAATTTCGTCATTAATATGCAAATTTCAACATTTAAACAACCGCAAACTCTAATTCTACAAACTGAACTTGCTTAATAGTACGGTAATTTATTCAGCTAATTTTTTTTTGAGAGCATATATTTTTTGTTTGGTTTTCCTGGCAGAGTTGTGCCTTGAGGTGAATTAGAGAGGCGAAACTTTTCTAAGGGCTGCATTGTAGCTCTATTGCCGTCGGTGTTGTGCCTGTGTGTCGTGTTCTCGATCAAAATTTTCGTCTAAGGCTGTAGATTTTATGGCGTTTTGCCAACAATAGATTTCACTGCAAAAAATATCACATCTAAATAGAATGGAAGTGTGAGCACGGAGCTAATATGTAGGTAGGTCCGATAAGATGGTCTAAATTTTCTATCTTACGGAATGTCTCTAAATAGGTAGATGCTTAACTTCGATGACATGAAAATTTTCGATTAATCGAACTGGATACCCGTTCTCGTTTTCACTCATATTCGATAAAATGAAGCTCTTACACCTCATAATTTTCGATAAGTGGAACTTTCCTGCAGTCCCTTGAGGTATGAGTTATCGAGGCTCTACTATAATTTCAAAAACATTGATCTTTCATCCCTTCAATGGTGAGAAATGAATTTAATAATAACTGCCGTGCTCATTGTCGTCATATGTTAACCGAGGAATTATTTGTACAGTAGGTTCCGCTTAATATTATCACTGGTTATTGTTATCAGACACTTATTGTTATCAAATATAGGATTCCAAAACCAAATTTAGTGTAATAAACGTAATTAAATAGGATACGAATGCGTATAACCATTCTTTTCTTATTTGGTGAGCACATGTGGCCAACGGAGCTTACTAGATTCAGTGCATATAATAGCTAGTGCCTGGGAGTTAATATAAAAAAACAATCAAAAACTGTTTCCGTAAAGCAGGTTTTAGTCAGTCAAGTGTCGTGGAAAATATTGACGAAAGCAAAACTATACCTTCAATAGAAAATAGCTTCATTAATACTTTAGATTTTGAGGCGTGGGTGAAAATTGATGAAGGTCTTGCCACAACAGGTGATATTACGATAAGGGGTATAGTTGATGATATTAAACCCGACAAACCTGTAATTGAAGACGACGAAAGTTCGGATAATGAAGATACTGAAGTCCATCAAATTGCCCCGAATGCTGAAGAAATTAAAAAATCCCTGCAAATATTGCGGAGTGCATTAGAACTCAAGGGGGAAGTAGTGATGACTATAAACTATTTTACAATTTACAACAACGAATTGACAGTTTAATTACAAAGGATTTAAAGCAGCAAAAAACTGGATAGGTATTTTACAAAGTAAATAACATTTAATCTGGACATATGTATATTGTGTTTTCTCTCTAAAATAATTTTTAATATCAGATTATGATTTATTAGAACTGATGTCACTTGTGTTAGATAAATGAGATGTAATTTGTCAAATTTACTTTTTATTTACAATGTGCAAGTAAAATAATGTGAAAGTAAAATAAATAAGATTAAATAAAACATTTTTATTATGTTTATTATAATCCCAACAAATTTTTTGAAAGCGTCGAGATATATATATATATATATATATATATATATATATATATATTAACTAAAGGAAAAGAAAAGGTAGTGATGAGGGTGGCAACAAGGTGTTGAGGGAAGCCCAGCGGACACTCACCAAGTTGAGGACCAAGCTGGCAGGCTGCTGGGGGCGTCGAAGAGACACGTAAAACACACGAACACAAAAACACACGCAAGCTTATCGGGCCTAAGCCCTTCTTCAGCGAAAGAGTAACGTGTATATATATATATATATATATATATATATATATATATATATCATCATAGGTAGTCTGTCCGTAGACAGGTCCGTGATTATTCTTGGTTAAACCTGGTTCTCCATATACTCCTATTTTCTGCTATCCTCTTTATATCTTGATAACTCTCTTTCCCTTTCAAATCGTCTATCAGCTGAAACCTTTTCCTACCTCTTTCCCTTTTACCATCTAGTTTTCCTTCTAACACGTCTTTAATCATACTCTCTCTCCTCAGGTAATGTCCAACCCAGTTAGCCTTCCTCTTTCTGATAGTCTGTATAATCATTCGCTTCTCTCCTATTCTTCGTTGCACTTCATCGTTTTTCATCCTATCTGTCCATTTTATCTTCAGCATTCTCCTAGTTTCGCTTAGAAAGAGGGAAACTACCACATTACAATCCCTAGTAATGATTATATGGTTGGACAATATGAGTTCTCTCGAGGTAAAACAATCCGGAGGTAAAATAGTCCCCCAATCGGATCTCCGGGCGGGGACTGCCTTGAGGAAAACATTTGTCGAAAGTAATCTACGAATAGGGACTTGGAACGTAAGAACTATGAGAAAAGCAGGAAATCTAGAGAACTTGAAAGAAGAAATGAAAAGAGTTGACATTATAGGACTAAGCGAAACTAGATGGGAGGGAGAAGGACAGTTCGACTCAGAAGAATTCACGGTAGTTTATTCTGGAGGAAATAGTGGGGAAAGTGGAGTAGCTCTGGTACTTAGGAAAGATATGATGAAAAGTGTGATAAAGATAATAGCCAAGAACGATAGACTGATGGCAATAAAGCTTAAAGCAGTTCCAGTGGACATGCTGATAATCCAGGTATATATGCCAACGTCAGCTCATGAAGATGAAGAAATCGATGAGATTTATGAGCAAATTAACGACATTTACGAAGAAGACGGAAGAGGAAAGGTAATATGGATGCGATATGGATGGCACACATGAATCATTTATCACAGATAATTATATCGAACAGGCCTTGAGTGAGTAACAATCTGAAATTTCGGGTTTAAAATACGATAACTAATCAATTTATTTAACATAGGAAAGCAGGGAATATATTATTTTCCTCAGATTTCTATATTTGTTTCCTCAGGCTTCTACTTTCGCCCTAATTATATTTAGCACTTCCACGGTTCGGCCCGCGTTTCCTCTCTTTAATTTGAAAATACGGCAATTACGCCGTTAAAAAGTTATCTACGACTCTCCCTCGGGTTGAGGAGAAGATTAAAACAGACCAGGGTCTCCTCTCACACGAATTAAGACCTTAATCCATCAACCGGTTGTTGTTTCCCGGCGACGTCTTTTTTGTTTTATTTTATTTTTTTGAAAATGGCATTATTTTTCTTTTCAACAAGACTTCCATTCATCTCTCGTTCGGCTAAATCTTCTCTTCCTCCATTATTTCCTCGCTCGGCTGTTTATGGAACAACAGAGAGAGAAATAGAGATAGTGGAGCGCAGACAGCCTTTTGTTTGTTTGCCTAACCCTTCCCCAAAACCAATTCATCCGCGCTGTATCTATATTTATTTGCATTTATAATAATCTTTTATTTTCCCTTAAATTTTTCTTCAGTCGTGTAAGACTTCTTTGAGAAAAAAATAATCGAAGGAGAGAAACCAAAAGACTTTCCTTCTTCCTCTCTAATAGTAAAAAATGTAAAGGAGGAAAACTATCGATAACCCGGGAACTCTTCACCGTATCGATGAGGAAGAATTTTTTGAAATTCACTTTTTCTATTTTCCTTTTGAGAAAGTTAAAAGACCTTGAGGAGGATATCCGCTGTATTTCTGTACGGGAAAACATGAAACATATATCTGATCTAATAAAAATATATTGCTCCCCAAAAATGTTTGGAGTGGAAGCGGTGTTCGTTTCTGCTAAAATTATATGCGAGGGAATGAAATTATTTAATTCCCTTCCAATGAAAGATCAAAACTTTGTCACGCGACTATCTTTTTCGCTTTAATTTTATGACGAATCTCTTTTCACACTAACGAAAATGCAATGTCGGTGAGTACTGTGAAATAGTAAATATGATCGAGCCTCTAAAACTCGAACTATTGCAACTCGAATTTTCTGTGAACCGAAGTAGATATTCAAAAACATTCAAATGAAATAGTAAATGCGATAGTCTCTAAAACTCGAACTACTGCAACTCGAATTTTCTGCGAACCGAAGTAGCTATTCAAAAATTTTAAATTGACTTTCTATCACTCAGAGTTTCGATAATTCGGTTTCGTTAACTTGGAGTTTCGATAGCTCGAACTTTTCATATCTCCTGAAGGTTCGACATGTCGAAGTTCGACTTCATGTCAGATCACGAGATCAATTTTTATGAACTCTTCAAATCGAAGAGATCACTTGTAAATCATTCCCTTCCTCGGAACGCAGGAGGGTTTTAAAAGTATTTACCCCCTTGGAGATTTTTTATCGGTCTTTATAGTATTAAATTTCATGCGGTTCGTTTATTTTCTTACTCCAACTCTTTTCACCCCTCCGATTAGACTCCCATTTTTCTCTCCCACCCCGTCGCTCTCTATAACTGAATATCATTCACCCCAGAAGGATCGACGAGGCGAGAAAATTGGAGTGAATAATTTAATTTTGGGCGGAAGGGTGGAGGAAACATCTCCTCGGGCGTTGAGGATGGAAAATAAAATAAAATCGCGTGTATTTGAAATTCTCTCTCCCTGCCTCTCTTCCTCTACCTTTCCACCTTTCTATCGCCCTAAGGGCTTGTTATAAAAAGGAAAAAAGATATACGATACTGGTGGATAGGAGCTAAACTCTTGGCAATTTTATTCAGATAATATTCTCTGCGTATCGAAAAACATTCGAACGATTGATCGCCCGAAAATGATAAACAGTTAGAAAATAAACTCTTAAGTGTCGAAATATTGAAAAAACAATATATGTACCTACTTAACTTAGGTATCTCCGACAGCCATAATAGGTTTATGGAAAACTATTGTCATGGGCATAGGAAATACCTAAGATGGCACTTCAAGTATATGATGATTAGTATTACTATTAAAACAAGCTTAAAAAATAACTCCAAAAGCAGATTCGAATAGCTATTTTTAGCATGTTCGCGTAAATTCTCGGAATCTTTTTCCTCCTCTCCCTCTGTGGTTTGTACAATTCTGAATCTGAATAAATATCCCGCAAGCCACAGTAATTGGTGTGTGGCAGGGGGAGAATATCACCAACCTATCATTTTATTCTTCTGTTATGCTCTCTTATTGTCAGGAATTCGTATTGTATTACAATCAATTTCTACGTAAGATAATTCATCTTTAAATTCTTCTGATCGAAATCACTGCGATAGTCCCTTTTTTGTTTTTTCTCTGACTAATAAATAAGGCCTATCTCATAAGGGTCCCATACACTACTTTCATAATCAATTAGCAGTCTAACTAGAGAAAAATAATATACCTTATGTGTCCTTTCCCCACATACACGTAATATTTTACGGAAAAATCCTATCATTTTCAGATCTGCCAATTGATGCTCTTTCTAAAACTCGTTCGTTTATAAGGTACCGTTGAAAGACTTATTTTATTACATCAGTTAAGCGAATATACCATAAAAGTCCCAGGAAGATCAGTTTATAGAACGTATCAAGTAAATGTGAGGTATTATTTTTACGGGGTTTTGATAAGTAACTACGCAATTTTTGCTTGTAACTAAAATAAAACACTGACCTTATGAAGAAATATTCAGCATACGATACTATAATAAATACTATAAGATATTTTGGTCCTCTCTGCCATCTTTTGGCAAATATCGGTACACGCCAGTCGTTCAGAGGAAAGATGTCGCATCGGTTGACTTCACCACAAAACGAGGTGCAGTATTTGCACCCTCAATATTATAAGAAAAATAAAGTAAGGACTAACGATTTACTCATCATTTCCTCCTCGAAACTGATAAGAAAATTAGTATAACAGTCCTTCGCCTCGCCAACCACGGGGGCTTTGTTTCTTACTTAACTCTGGGTTACCCAAACCGCGGTTTGCTTGGGCAAGCTCTAATGAGAAATTGGATGTTGGCGGGAGTGATCCCTGAGAGACAAACCTAAAGGCGTATAATACTGTAGTCCGCAACCATTTCAAATTTCGGCCTATGCATATATCTAACCCACACCACCAGCTAAGTGACAATAATTGGTTCTCCCCTATCCCTTATTGCTACTGAATACACACTCGCACATAAACAAGGAAGCCTAAGTTTTTCAAATGTAAAAAACAGAGACGAACTTGATTTAATTTTTTGCGGATTTTCATGAAAACGGAGACAAATAGAAGTGGGCAAACATTCAGGTGGACAAACCATATTTTCGTTCAGTACCTATAAATAAGGTTTGGTAAACCAGCTGCGCATTTCGACTACAAAGCAGTCGTCATCAATGATGTTTCTCCGATAACAGTCGATTTAATAAAAGGAGTTTTTAAAAAGAATTCTGAATTCATATACCTACTTTGTCAATTTGATTTTAGCCGTAAGTTAAGCTCGATAATTCGCTTTAGAATAAAAAACATTCGGGTGTTGTGTTAGTCATGAACGAACTGAAAACCCTACTGATTTACCCAGTGCCGACGAGAGGGGCGGGGGGAAGCGGGTACTAATTATCTGGGCCCGACTCAGTTGAACGGGGCTTGTTTTTATAATATTCGAATAGCCCACAAAGTCGATTGGCGCCAGCGCGCGACAGAGCGTGCGTTGTTTGTGTATCTTTGAAAGATATATAGACATAAAACTTGATGCTACGGAAAGTCTATTCATACACAAACATAAGCAGACGTTAATGACCAAGAAATTGTGATTTTTCAAGCATTCATAATTTATTTGCAAGTCGCAAAGCACGTAAAACTCCATTGATATGAATGTTATCAGCTTTGTTGAAACTGATAGGTATTTTTAATTTGTTCTTCAAATTTTTATCGAATAAATGTTTTTTTTTTCGTATTCCGTTTCATTTTTATATCTAGGACCCGAAAAAGTTGCTGTACCGGGACCCGAACTCTCTCTCGGCGGCCCTGGATTTACCTATGAAAACATTCGCGGTAATAGAATAATAATACAGCCTTAAAAAACAGCGAACGCGACAGAAATCATTTATATAAAAAATCTCGACCTAAACAAAAATAAAAACAAATACAGAACTTTCGAAATAGAAATACACACGCATATATCCGCTTAAAATTTATTTATTTTCTAATAAAAGTGAGCGTTGAGAATGAAATCGATGCCTGGATTATATTGAGCCGAGATAAAGGTTAGATCAAATAAAAGTTAAAAAAATTGATCCAAGGACTCCTATCGCTTCACGCGAATATCATTTCATCACTCATTTTTTCCGGGCAATCGACAGATAAATAAAAGGGAAGAAACCAATCCTGAGGTCTTATTCTTTTCTTCCCATCGTCTCTGCTCTTTCAGTGCTTTCTCTTTTTTCGCTAACTTGTATTTTCTCTCTCTCTCAATCTCGTCCGATCGTTATTCTTTTGAGGAAACTTCTTCTTTTGGAGTCTAGAGGAGTGGAGCGTCGGCGATTCTTTGCCTTTTCCCCATCCTCCGAAAATCCTTTCTATTTCCACTTTCACTCCAGCCGAAAAAATGAATCTCTTCCATAAGCTTCTAATGTTTCCCGGAGAGAATTTATTTAAGTCTTTAGAGCAGTGGTTCTCAACCTTTTGGTGCTCGCGGCACATTTTGGATATTCAATTTATTTTGCGGCACACTGGAATTAGATTAGAATAAAGAACTATGATTTATCATAAAAGTGCATATATTTTTTATATTATGTCGTATATATAATCGACCAAATTAAGTTATGATATCGTAAAACAGAACAAATGATGAAATTTTGTTAAAAATCTATTTTAAAATCTTACCGAATGTGACACTTAAGCTTGGGGTTTTATAATGATTGCACTGATATTAGAACGTATCCGTGATAAGCAGACTCTCATTTCATCTTCAACGCAGTTTAGCCGTTCCCTTTTTCTGCATTTAATGTTTGTAAGTGACCAGAACTCCAACTCACACAGATAGGATGTAGAAAACTGCATCAAACTACCAAAGCTTTTTCCGCAATTTCTGAATATTCTTCTTTAACAGAAATCCAGCATATATATACAGAGACAAATCGGCGTACTTGATTTTCAGAGTGCGATCAGTTAAAAGAGAAACTAACTCTTCTTCGTCGGAGAGAGTAAAAACATATAAGTCAGTTGTCATTGGTGTGAATGGGTCGTATTTCCATGTAGTTAAGGATGGAAAGTAACGCTCGATATTGTGCTCAATAGTTGCTAAATGCTCCACCACGACAGCAACAATTTCTTTCTTATGGGTTTTTGAAATCAGAGGAAACATTTCAAGATTAACTTCTCTAGCTCTACTTTTCCAGATGACTATTTTACTCTGCAATGAAGTCAGGATGTATTCATTCCGCCCTTACATGCTGGTGTTCACACTATTCAGATACCTAAATATTTCCGCCAAATATGCTAATTTGGCGCACCAAAGTTCACAGCTAACAAGATATTCACAAAAATCACTGTTTTCCTCTGTTCCAAAAAATAGTAACAACTATATACACGAGCCAACACTCTTACCCTTGACAGCCATCTTATTTCTGTGTGTAAAACTAAACATCCGTACTGCAAATTCACAGCATTACAAATCTGTTTGAAGATGCGGGTCTTTAGAGGTCTTGATTTCACAAAATTAACCATTCCGACAACTTGGTATAATACGGACTTCAAGTCAACTCTTAATGTATTTCCAACAAGGGCTTCCCTATGCAAAAAACAATGGGTACAGCGAAAACCAATCAGTTGTCTACGACTCATACACAAGGCATTCGATAACTATGACAACGCTGACAACGTTGTTGCCAGGCTTGCTGTTTACTCGCCTTCCAAAGCAGTGATACTTTTGGACTGGATTAGTTTTAATACTGTGTTAGTTTCTTTGTTAAAACTATGTATATAATCGGTGAAAGACGCGCAGATTTGCAATCTTCTCTTAAAAGTCTCGCGACACACTTGGGGAATGTTCGCGGCACATTTGGGGAATGTTCGCGGCACACCAGTCTGCCGCGGCACACCGGTTGAGAAGCACTGCTTTAGGGTATCATCGGGAGGTACGTAGATGGATTCTGGTCCCGTTAACCCCGAGCGATTCGACTATTGATAATTTTTATTTTCGCGTCATCGTGATATACCAGAGGTGTCCAATACGATCGCCACATGTGGCGAACTGAAGCTATACATTTTGTTCAACTTTCCAACCATACTTACGAGCACTTTTTCACGAAAAATGATTACAAGTGTCTCGCTGAAGATTTAAATTTGCGATTATGAATTAGGAGACAGTCTATTATGCTATGTTAATTTTGTCGGTGTATACGCACTGCTTCTGATACTTTTTTCAGTATGCACAATAGCAGTTTCATTACAAATACATTAAATTCCTAACAAATAATAATAATTAGTTATAAATAATACAGCCTAAAACCTAGTTTAAAATTATTCCACATTAATACTGCGTATGTTTTGTGTCATGTGGCGAATTTGGTAACCTGCTTGCCAATAGTTAGGCGAACATCGTAATCCTGTTGGATGTCGCCGTTATCTACAGATGACGAGATAAGAGACTTGTTGGTCGGAAGAAATCGTCTTGAAGAGCGTCGAATATCTTAGGTACTGGATTAACAAAAAAATATATTTTCCCGAAATTTTTATAATTTCTCGTAGCAGTGGATGGATAAAATCTCTTAAAAAAAACTAATAAGTTTGATGGAACACGCGAAGGAGATTATGTGCTCCATCGAGTTATGGTTGAAATAATAGGGTCATTTAGATTTCCAATTGTTACTTTAAAATGGACAATAACATAACAAAAACAAAATTAACAATACGCTATAAAAACCCCAGTAGAAAAATGGACATCAAGTTGAGGGAAAAAAATCCAGAATATGTAAAGTAAAAACAAAATAACAGCTTTGTTTGGAGAGAATCCTTTCACGGATAAGAGACATGGACTACTGGATAAGTAGATCGGAGGCAAACAGAGGCTTTCAAGACGTTATGTTGTAGAAACACTTTGAAAGCTAAATCGACATACAAAAGTCGCCAAGTTAATAAAAGAACTTAGAAAGAATTGAAGGGAGATTTATAGCGAAAGTAATAAGGAAGACAAGAGCCAGATGGATAGGGCATTTTTAATGACATGACGGCATTTTAAAGTTGATGGTTGAAGAAAGACCACGGGGAAATGAAGCAAGGAAGACGTAGGATGGAATATGTAACGCAATATCATGCACGAACGTTCACAACTACAGGAATTTGAAGACCCTCACATATGGTAGAAAGAAATCTCCTGCGACCAAAGAACCATTGAAAAACCACGGCCAGGTCATTGTATATTGTTATAAAAGATCATCCTGCAGCACATGGCAGAAGTTTTTTCTTGAATTCGGGAGAGTAATGATGGTAAATTACATGCTCGATTATACCAAAAAGATTGTACGAGACTTTGAGTTCTGCGGTTTCTGGTCCTATGAGCTAGGTTTCACTTCGGAGTCGGGAGAAAGACGCGCAAGAACATTACGTCGCCATTAGCGAGGGAAGCGGTTATGAAACCCGCTCGCCATTTTCGTTAATGTTTGGCCGAGCTCACTCCGTTTCGACGCTTACGCAGATAATCGTGTGAATGGAATTATCCCCCTTAATTCATACGACGATTACGTACACATCCGAGGATTACTTAGAATTTGGACGTGAAGGAGGAAACAAAACTTCGCGATTCCGAGAGCACTCGAGCATTTTTAATCTTTTTACATTTGTTATAGGTTTCCATGGCAAAGCGACTTCCAACTTCAATCAATAAACTTTATTTTTTCAATATTTTATTAATGAGATTGATTAGAAATGATTCGTTGAAAACGACAGGGAAAATGCCTAAAAGGCCAACTCAGACCGTGAGCGAAAAAACGTCTACAATTTTTTCACACTTTCACAAGCTAGAAGCAATTATATTGGACGAGTCGTAGTCACCATCGGAAATCTGTTTTTCTTTCGGAAACAAGCGTTTTCACTCCTTGTGTTCAATTCGAAATGGGACTATTTTTGTGACAGTAGGCTGCATTAAATTTCCTTCTGTGAATTTTGGAGGGCACATAGCGTATTCAGTATGGTATTTCATGATTTTGTATTTTTTGAAAAGAAGTTCATTCAAGAGGAAGACATTGTTTAGTTGAAAGCGGGCTAACTACGAGGGCAAGTCAAAAAGTAAAGGGATTTTTTAAATTTATTGCTCGGTTGGGTGGTAACACTGGTCGTACTCATACCGGTGGTTTAGTGTAGAGTTGTCGACGTCAGTTATTGTGTCGTAGCGCTACGTAAGCGGGTTATTATTGTGAGTGTCGTAGTTAACCGTTAAAGATGGAAGCTCCATTGTCGATTTGAACAAAAGAAGAAATGTGGGGAATGATTCGATTATTGTTTGCTGAAGGTGTTAAACCTGTGGAAATTATTCGTCAAACGCAGGCTCAATACGGTGATAATTGTTTATCGCGCAGTAAAATTTACGAGTGGATAGATCACTTCAAAAAGGGAAGGACTTGTGTTTGTGATGACGAGACATCAGGAAAGCCGTCAACGTCAAGGACTGAGAACAATATTCAAGTCGTTGAAAGAATGGTACGGGAAAACAGACGAATCAGAGTGGACGACATTGTGGAGGCTTTAAACATCAATTGTGGTCCAGCATATTCCATCTTGCACTACACGCTAAATTTTCGATAAGTGAGTGCAAGGATTCGCATTCAAGGGGATACATTTTTAAAGTGAATCGTCAATACAGATGAAACTTGGGAGCATCATTACGAACCGGAGAGTCAAGCTTAGAGTATGGCTTGGAAACACTTGTCATCACCCGTGGTTTAGAAATTCAAAAGTCAAACATCAGCCGGTAAGATTGTGCTTACACTTTTTTGAAATATGAAAGGTGCGATTTTGGTTCATTTCACTCCAAAGGGTGAAACCGTTAACAGTCTGAACTATTGTGTTGTGTGTTACAAATGAAACTGAAGCCCGCGATCAGATCCAAACGCCGTGGAAAACTTCGAAAGGGCGTCATCCTGTTGCATGGCAACGCTCGTCCTCATACGGCCAATCGGACGGTCGAAACAGTAAATGAGTTGGGATTTGAATTGATGGAGCATTCGCCATACAGTCCAGACGTCGCTCCCAGCGATTTCCGTATGTTAGGCCTAATGAAAGAAGCGGTAAGAAGAAAATTTTCATCCGATGAAGAAGTCATTGGCGCGGTGCAAAATTGGTTAAAGACGCAACCAAAAAACTTTTTTTAACGGAATTAAAAAACTTGTGAAACGCTGGAACCGGTGCGTTTAAGTCGAGGGAGATTAAATTGAAAAGTAATATTAGTTTCGTTTCTGTATATTTAAAATAAATTTGTATTTTTCAAGAATCCCTGTACTTTTTGACTTAACCCAATATTTTCATCGTGAAAAATTTGCAGTACTCCCTCGCCAACCGCGGCTGAAAACTATACCAGGTTTTGTCAGACGCGGTATCAAGTCTTTAGTATCCGCGGTTCTACATGCGTCCCTAATTGTCTAGTTTGACTAACATTATATATGTTATTAAAGAGGCTGCGTGCTTACTAGTCTTTAACAGAAGGAGAGAAATAAGAAAGAGGGTTTTTAGCTCCCGATAAGAACACAAAATATTCGGTAGGTGGAGGTTCAAGAAATTTGAAGTTTTTCTAGGCGGGCGGCGTCAGTAGGGTCTGCTCTATCATTGTATTATCACCGTCCAGTGCTTTATTTTACTTTGAAAGTAATTTATTTTGAATTTTTATATAATTAACATGTTTTTTATAAATTTAGCATACTCATTTTTAGCGTTCGAGTGTATATATATTATAGAACTTAAGATATGCCCCTCGGGGATCACTCCCCCTAACTCTCAAATTCCCATAAGCCTTTGCTCTCGCCATCCGCAGGTTAATTCAGGACCTAACTCCTACGGTTGACGAGGGACAACTGAATATAAAATGTTTTTATCCAAACTTCTCTCTTTCGAGAAACAACTCCGGCTATGCTATTTGAATTTCGTCCATTGCATTTATCCTAGCGGGCGAAAATAAAAATATTGCGTTTCGGAGGATGACTTGCTCTTTCAATAGAAATGTTTCCTGTGGGAGTGAAAGTGTGAAAATTTCGCAGACGTTTTGTTTCTCTCTTTCACTTTCGTTATGAGTTGGCCTTAATTCGCGTCATTCCGGAAATCACGCGTAAGTCATCGCCCGAACATAACGGGAAGTAATGAGTCTATGCCACTTATACGTTAACTTTAAAGCAAAAACAAAGACGAGGGTGATGGATCCTCTTCTGAGGAATCACCCGTTTGATCTCCACTCGACGCCTTCATGCTCTCTCGATCCTCACCGTTTCGATCATTTTAACAATATTCCTCGAAAAAAAAACATCTCCTTCACCGTAGCTCGTTTCGCTGAAGACATGACACAGGGATGACGTTAAGGCCGCCGTAAACAAAACGGAAAAAACATAATCCCATCCTTCTCCTTTGGCTGTGTGTATATCTCATATATAAAAATGAATGTGTGTATATATGTATGTTTGTATGTCCCTTATACGTTTTTAAACCGTTGAAGCTATCGAATTCAAAAGTTTCATGGGCCATCCTATGAACGAAAGGAAGAACTTGTTCTAGGTTTGCAGACCGTGGGGTCGCTTATGGGGTAAGCAAAATACTATTTCCATAAGAATGCATGGGAAATGGTGTGGAGAAGCCCTGAAATGCCATGCAGCCCTTCACTGATGTGGATATAAATATACCTAAATGTTAACTTACGATCACGGAAAATAGCTTGTTTTACGCAAGAAAGAATGAATATTTAAATTCTGTTCATGTTTTGTCGTATTACATATTAAATTGCTCGAAAGTATCCTTTAAGCGCAAAATTTATTAGCATTTTCGAGGCGGCAACAAAGCTAATTTTCTCAATTGTTGTCCTCCTCAAAGGGAGATAGCCACGTAAAGATTAAAGCAAGGAAAGTCCACGCCGTGGCGAGTCGTATAAGAAGAATAGCCAACGCCAAGATAAAGGGTACAAATGGATTAAATATAGTCTATGAATACTTTTAAAGTGAGTCAAATGATTTTTAAGGTATATTATAACATTGTTATCTTTTATCATTAACATTGAAAGATTTATCGCAATATAAATTGATACATCTACTTAAATTTTCGGTAACCAAGATGTTGTTTATTTTTTACGTTTTGGCTAATAGTATTGACATAATCCACATAATTTTATTGCTGCATTAAAGGTCTCGGTGCATCTATCCATGTGAATATTAAGCAAGACGTTAATGCGTAAATATATTAATGGTAAAACTTTACAATACAATAGATAAAATATAAAATGTTAATGTAAACATCGCTTGGGTAATTAAGGAACGGGGAACGAAAATTCAGGGCTTATGGTGCACTCGGAGTAATTTCTATTTTAATAAAACTGCCAAATATTCTTGGAAAAACAGTCTGCCTTGATTATATGATGGATTCGCCATTGAGATACACCCACGAGCACAAGCCTGACAAAACTTTTTCAATGATTTCTTTAGGTGGTAGTTAAAATTCCGTGTGAACCTCTTCTCCGAATAACACATTTGAGAAATTTGGCGGCACCAAGAGCGCGGGGCCCCGAGAAATAAAAATCATTTGCTACTTTTAAAAAAATTCTTTCCCGAGCGAAGCCGGGTAACTCCAGCTAGTGTATTATATATATATATATATATATATATATATATATATATATATATATATAACGCATTTTTCTTTTCACCGTTAGGAATACCGACCTACGAAGAATCAGAAAAACAAAAAAAAATCGTTTTTTTTCCTCAAATTCCCTTTCGAATCGGCGAAATCTTCTAAACCTATCTTCCATCCCTCTCTCCCTCCCTCCCTTTCCCATTCTCTCCCTTTCCGAGTAGAACGTCAACGGAGACTCCCATAAGTAAAGCTGTCAGTTGAAAGTCAGCGCCGCGTCACAAGAGATTGGAGTTTTTTGAAAGAGAAAAGGGTCAAAAGAGGAGGTTGTGGAAGTGAAGGGGGAGTGTGGGTGGAGTAAGAAGGAGGAGAGATAGGAGGAGGGCATGTGATGCGAAGAGTTTTCGGAGACTTTTATACATATATATTTTTTATTCCGAGTTTCGTGATGGGAAAGTTAAAAGTGGATGGAGAGAGAAAGAGAGGGAGAAGGGGAGGGGAAAAGAATAAAGGGAGGTGAATGAGGTGGAAGAATGGCGCGAGGAATGACGGAACGAGACGCATCGAATGAGATTCCGCCGGATATCAACATGCAATCACTTTTATCAGGGATAAATGGAAAAGAAAATGTCCGACATTTTGGGATTCGCTTGCGGGGATGTGAGACGATGATAGAAAAGAACCGCGGATTGTTTAAAAAGAGAGTATGAGAGTATCCACCGCAAATAAAAAAGACTCACGCAAAAACAACGGATATGAAATGCCTCCTTACGAAAGAAAATGCGTTTGTTTTTTCTGCTAGTGCGTGTTTTATGCATGTGTTCGTATTTGTGTGCGACTGTTTTGGTATGTATGAGGTTTAAGCTAACGTGCGTGCACATGGGTGCCTTATCTAGTACATGGGCCAGGATTTGGCACCAGAAGTGGCGAATATGAAAAAAGAAAATTAAGTCGAATATTGTTAATAAATGAGAACAAATATTTGGGAGGAGCAAAGATTAAATTTTAAGAACCTCTTACTTACGTGTATAAGTACGTATTACTGTTCAGGTGACATGTTGAGATGGCCAAAAACTACGTTAGGATGAATAATTCTTTGAGAATGATATAACTGTATTTAAAGGTTTGCATTCAGTGAATACCCGATTTCAATTTGCGTTGGATTATGATATCACAAATACAAATGGAAGGAATATACTGTAGGATCTCAGGATCATTACGAAGCACGGCAGTGTCGAATATTGCTAATTTTTGTTCTTCTGCACTCCCTAACAATCATCGTTATGGAAAATCGATTGCGGGTATAAGAAAATAAGAAAGGAAAGATTTACCCATAGGGGATTATATTTACGTACTTTCAGTAGAAATAAATGAACTGAAACATTAAAACATTTTAAAATTGTTATCTTTGAAATTCAATCATGCATACTCATCATTTCTTCATCCGCACTATTTTTAGCGAAAATTCCTAAAAATCCACGCTATTTTTATACCAAATATAAGACAGCATGTGTTTTTCCATCATTCCTATTTACATTCGCAACAGTTCGCATGAGGGGTTAAAGTCTAGAAAGGACAATTATGGAAATCGGGCTGAAAAAAGAAAGCTAAACATCTGAGAAGAGAAATTGTGAATAGGGAAAAGAAATGAAGTAGTACGAAAATAGAGGGAGAAAGGAAAAAGAATTGATGGAAGACAAAGGATGAGAAAACAGAGAGGTACAAATTTGAGTGAGAGAGAGAGATGGGATATGGCGTGACAGTGGAAGCGAAATGGATCCTGAATGATCCAGAAACACATTCGAAAGAAGAAGAGGAACAGAAGCGGAAGAATGGGTGAACGAGCGAACGGGAGGGAGAATAGGATTTCGCGCAAAATGGAGTGAACCAGATACACAGAGAAGGGTGTCGCTTGTTATGATGGGAACTGACGTTTTATCGCGCCCTTTCTGTCCCTCGAGTTGTGCGCCTGAGGAAGTGATGAGCTGGGTGGAATTGTCGCCTCCATGTATTCTTGTGTATATATGTATACATACATGCAACCTTTTCCTGTATATATATATATATATATATATGTATATGACGAGGAACACTTTGTAGAGTTCCCTCCGAACAACTCCCTTTACCAAAGTTTCTCCTGAAGATTTGATTTCCTTGCCATCATCCCAATTTATGTGTGACGACTGCCTAACTCGAGTGCCACCTTTCGACAGGCCCGCGAAAAAGGACAAAGAAATAATCCAAGTAATTATCTCTAAATACGGTTAATTCGTATTTATCGCGTATTGCTCGCCGTTATACTCTTCATATGCACAGTCTAATAGAAACCGTTTTCAACATTATTTAGCGTCTCGAAATATTTTCAAATGCATTTTAATGTCGGTGAAATATCCTTAGATGGATGGTAACATTGATTTTATCTCAGGAAAGGCCAATTCAAGAATAAGCACTTTAGTATTAAGTACATACCTATTTAAGTTATCTCCGATAGCCATAAAAATATTATGAAACACAAGATACGTATTTCGGATACAATGCAGCCGTCTTCATTGGTAAAAGTAGATTCTAAAAAAAAACCATAATTCTCTAGTGAATTATTATTACAGTAATTAAATTCCTCGGTTTTTAACGTAAATTCTATTATTTATGCAATATAATTATATAATAAAATTTCAACGGTTTTTGTTCTAATTCAAATATTGACACGTCTATTAATTAATTTAGAACTTCTTTTTAATGTCCGCCGGTCCGTATTCGATCAGCATTACGAATTTGAAAATTTCTAGAAAATTAATCTTGCGACCGACAGACTTTGATTATCTACCGGAATTTTCCGGATAGTTTCTATAGAAACCGCGCAACCTACTCTTTACCTCCCCGAGGGCAGTGGTGGTCCTACACGTATTCGGGAATCATCAAGTCCCAATTAAGCATCAAATAATCGGGACGGCGGCGATGATTTGCGCGAATTGCGTCCCAAGTCATTTAATCCTTCGCTTCCACATGCCTGCCATTCCTCTCGCCTTCGACGTCACGGCGGGATTTTCATCCTTCCTCTCTCTTTCTCTCCGTCCGCTAATTGCGAGAGCCGTCGGCGGAATCCTAAATGACAGTCCTTCCTTCCTTTTAGGGACGAAGGGAACGTGAAACTCGAGGGTCGACAAATCTCTCTCTCTCTCTCTCGTGTAATGGGCTTACGACGGCCACGGGCTTCCCTTCTCCTCGCTTGAGTGTGAATGCGTGCGAATGATTAGCGCTCCCACACCCGCGTTCATTCCACTTACTATGCGATTCAAGTCATTGGGCTGAGAGTTAAATAATCCGTCAGAAATTTGCGCGATCGCCTCGCCTAGTTCATTCGGTCCGAAGTGTGTACCGCACTGGGTTCGATTTGATAAATATGTTTATCGAATGGAATTAATTTATGATTTTGAGTAGTTTCAGCGACCAGAAAAATTCATAAATTAATTTTCGAGGTCGCCTTATTCCTTTAATCTAATAGATCGACGCTTTTAAGAGTACAGGTCACGGTAAATAGTAACAACTCAAGGATAATGGTAACAATGCGAAAATTCCTTGCATAAAACATCCGAAGGATATCAAAACGGACGGAGAATCAACCGCTTTCATCATGTAAACGGTTCTCTTCGATTTTCATAACAAATTCTTGGAAACTCGACTCAAAAGAGGCTATACTTTATTTGGAGAACGATAGGGTCGTAGGAATCAGTCGCGGAACAAAAAGTCCGAAAAGATCTTCTGTGGGTAAAAATTGGAAGCTTCGAAATGTTGACATGGAGAGGAATGCTTAAAATGGAAGGATCAAGTGAAAAATGGGGAAGTATTAAAGAAGAATTGGAGAGAAGAGATCGATGATACGAATTATTAGAAAGAGAAAAGAGAACTGGATCGGACATTTCCTGAGAATGGATTCCATGATAAAAGATGTGATTGAAGAAAAACTTGAAGGTAAAAGAAGAAGGAAAAGGTTTCAGCAGATATACGACTTGGAAAAGAAAAATAGAATTGAAAATTTTTGCATATAATAACGCACCTGTCTGTGGAAATGATGAATTCCAGAATAAGCGCTTGACTATAAAAAATAAGAAAAGGAAGCACTTGTCTCTAGTGAACTAATGATGAAGATGACGTAGCTTTCGTAGCTATAGATCGGTTGAGCGAAGCAGATTTAATATACCTTAATTCTAAGCATATAGTTTATTTGGAATTTTTTATCACTTCAGGAGATACACTGATCATCTATCATATTTATATGCAACCCAAAATTAAAGACCTTCTCACTATCAACGTAGAATATCAGCGATATACATCGGAAAATACCCTCGTTTTATGGGACAACTTTGTATTGTTATGGCATTCTTTCTGCATATTAACCCCCTTTAAATTCAAAGTTCCTTTCTCCCGCGGGTGTATTACTTAAGGACCTCGTAGAATGAATAACAATAATAAATCCATAACAGAACTTCTCTATTATTCTCAGAAGGATAGCAGACTGAAACCTAGAGAACAAAAACATTTGCCAGTCGTTCAATCTGGCGAGTAAAAATCCTTCCGAAACGATAGTTCCGGGGGGAGAAATTTTAAATTCAGGGCAACAGCCTACAAACAAACACATCGATGATTTCCGGCTAAAGTAACCCTATCGAACCCCATCCCTCTTTCGCCCATTCAGCGAGCGGAACGAAAAATCAAAAAAGAATAATATTAGGAATCGACTCTGAAAAAAGAAAGAGATCATTAATGGGAACAATGGTAAAAAAGATAAGAAAAAAATCTGCGAAAGAACTAGAGAAAAATGCGGCGAGTGGGAGCGAAGAAATTTTTTCTCCGGAAAGAAAGATAGAGGAAAACGAAGAGTGGGAGAGAAAGGATGTGAAGAGGAAGGAGGAGAGAGGAGATGGGTTGTTCTCAGCAATCTGATCTCGCTTCGGAAAGCAAATTTAGCATATGTTACGCAGGGGGCGGAGAGGCGTGTTTTGGAGAGGAGAGAGAGACAAGGAGAGAAGTGAGAGAAAGAGAGAGTTAGGAGGGCCGAGAGGAAGGACGAGGGAAGGAAATGGGGACTGGCAAAGCTTGAGAGAGTCAGCGACTTGGAACAATCGTCCGGGATAACTCAAGAGAGAAGAAAGGGTGTAGGGGAGAGGAGGGATGGAACCAAGGAAGGGGAAAAGGAGGGAGGGAGACAATAGATGCAGCAATGGGAGAGCGAAGGTAAGGAACGAAGCGGATTATGAAATGAAGAAGCGGAAGAAGAGCAAAGTTGAAAAGGAGACGGAAGAGGAGTATGAGAAGAGTTGTAAGGGAGAGAGAGAAAAAGGAGGCAAATTAGACCATAAAACGGGAAGATAACGAGAAGAAAATAATAAGAGAGGCAGATGGAACGAATTGGAACCTATGGAATCCCTTATTACATTGCCGTGCGTTTAAAATTTATTTATTACTATTTTGCACACTTGGAAGGAAAATAAGACAATTAAAGAAAAATCTGCGAGTAACCTGGTTTAATTATCATGGAATGAATTTATTCCAGGAATCCAACCACAGAGAGAAAGATGTTTGCAAAACTCAAATAATTGAAAAGATCATATGTGAACATGTCACAACGAAAATATACACAATATACGCACAAGTTTACTTGTCGTGTTACCGAAAAATAAAACTATGATAAACTAAAAGATTAATCTGTCATACATATATTAATTTGGAATTACAGTCAGAATAAACATTCCAAACTCTTTGATGCGCGTTAAGTCCGTCATCCATTCGTTTTTAATTTACTAAATGTCACTATCTGCTTAAGAAAGAGGAAATCGCAGCGAATAGATACAAGTTTAAAGGACAATAAAACGGAGTGATAGTGGATAAAGATGGCGAAGTGAGGGTGAAGGAGGGTAGAAAGAGTGCGAGAGAGAAAAGAATGGAAAAAATGAAAGAACGTGGGAACAAAGAAGGTTACGGAAAACGCGAGCGGGGCGGATAAAAAAATAAATCGCTGAATAAGGAACGAATAAGAAGGGGAATAAGTTAACAGGGGGAGAGTAAGGGAAAATAGGAGGAAAATAAGGAGTGGAGTTAGTTGGCTATAGACGAAGCGTGGGGGAAAAGGTCGGGGGGAGGAGAAGCTGGAGAAGGAAAGGGTGTGGAGAAGGAAAGAAGAGATAGAGGGCGGGGTCAATAGAAGTTAGATTTTTTGGGAGGGAGGAGGAAATGGAGAAAGGGGGAAGGGGAGGAGGAGTGGAGTCAATAAGTCAGGGGAGCGAGAAGAGGGAGATTTACATATATTTCTCTTGGGAATTCGTGGCCCGAGCGAAAAGTCACCCATAAAGTAAAACGAATAAATTAGACTTCCTCTTTCCTACCCTTCCCTCTCTATTTTTTATTTTCGCAGGAAAAGGAAATATTATGAAATCTCTCTCTCTCTCTCTTCTCCCTACAACGCAGCTTATAAAAAGAGAGACAAGAGGAAAAAAGGATAAAAGGAATATCAAAGCTTCTTGAGAAACTGGAGGAAAAGGGGGGGGGACATTAAAATGGGATAGCTTTCTGCCTTGTTATTTGGATTATATAACATTCTGAGATTAAGACGCCTTTGTCAGCGATGGATTCTATCCCGCTCGAGTGATAAAAAGCTCGAGGATAAATAGATCCCCTCTGATGTTTCTCAGAAAATTATTTGAGATTTCAATTCACAAAGCAAGTCAAATGAATTCGGCCCTCCGTGATGTTTTTCTGTAAATACATTCAATCGGTAGGTTTGATATTCACTCACTCCGTAAAATAATCTGATTTATTCATAAACATATTCTGGATAACTCAACGTTAAGTACGTACTTATATGTGATTTTAAAATAGCATAGCCATTTTCCATTTAAAGAACTGTAATCACCGCGATAATAGAATAAGTCTTCTGAATCTCAAACCGCAATCTTGACTCTTTATTTTAATTTTTATTAAAACCATTGTATTTTCCGTAGAATGTATACTAAAGCGTACTGAACTATTAATCACCTTCAAGGTCTATTGGGCAAATATTAAAACGTCAACGGAAAGCATATAAATTCTCTACGTGTGGAAATTTACGAAAAGAATTATGATTGTTGTAATCGCGATATTAAGAGATCAACGAGACTTTATAAAATTATGATGAGTTATTTATGAGCTTTTACTCTTAGAATTCTTGAAGGCATGAATTATACCCTTACACTCACATGAAGCTGTGAGTAAAACTCTTCTCAAAGGGGATTTTTGGTTAAGAATTTATTTATTCAGCACTATATAGGTATGGGCGAATTTAATATTATAAATGCGAGACGTTTGTTTAATGAGTTTATTTTCTTGTGCACCCAAAAGCTCGCAGCTCGAGAACGAAATATCGAGCTTGCGTTACGGCTTGAGTGCAATAGATCATAGAAATAAATCCTACGTCCATAATGCGTTGAGTTATTTTTATAACACGATTGATGAATTACAGCTGAAAGAAGCTACTTAGTAGTTGTTATGCGCATATGTTTTAGGGCTCTAGGAGTTACGTATGTCCTCCATAGGAGAGTAGGGATGCAAAAATATCTATCGCATCTGCCAAACCTATAAAGAATGAAAGTTTTTATCCCTATTATATGTAATTCTATCACGCTTAAAAATTGTTTGCCGTAAAGGATTACGGTTTTACTTAAATAACTAACATGTGGAGTTATGCAGATTAAATTTAAGTCGCTATGAGTTTATTCATGTATTGTTTAGACGCGCGTCAACAGTATAACTATTATCGTAAGTTGCAACGAAAGAAATAGATATATTTGCATAGGAAATACTCTCAAACTCATACATAGAATATTTTATTTTATAAGAAATTTATTATTGTGTTTATGTTCCAGTTCTTTTCAAACATTTTGCACAATTGAGTTTTTGTTTTCTTCATATGATAACGAATAACTTATTGACAATATTTTCAATCTTACTCCGAAAGATTATGTAACTTTAACCTACCTTAACAATCATACAAATATAACAAAACGATATAATTAAAAATCTGATGAGGCCACCACATGACTTTCTCCATATCTGTAATATTTCTAAAAATTCCAAATAGGTTAGATAATAATAAATATTTTAAGAAACTGCGAGAAAATTTTAGACTAAAAAGAAAAGAAATAAACTCCTAGCATAGCCTTCTGATATTGGATATAGCCACAAAGCTCCAACAATTAAGAAAAGAAATTGGAGAGTTACTAAGATGTAACTAAGCGTCAATTGTTAACAATAGTCGTCGGTAGGTGACAGCTAAAATATAAGATATCTCTTAAACAATGCATTATATGGGGAAATGTTTCAAACAAAGGTTGTATAAAATTAAACTTCCTACAACCTTTATTCCAGTACATTTTTACATTTATCAAATATTAAAGCAAATATTTCAAAATAACGGATGTGACAAGAGTAAACACCCACTTCCGGTTGACCGATTTTTGTCAAAAACTAATCAGTTTTTGTGACTTTTATAAAATGTTAAATTTAAAATTTCGCGTTGACCTGATTAATAGTTTTGAGTTAGAGCACCCACAAAAAGCTATCACACACGCACGCATGCACTCACACACACACACACACACAGACATCATCGAGAAAATGATCAAAACGTGTTCAGGGGACCTCAAAACGTATATTTCCGTTGAAATCTCGAAGTCGATTTTTTTCATGAATACAATACTTTCCCCTATACTACGTTTATGGAGAAAGTAAAAATGTATTTCCCAAGGTTCATTGAGTGTTGGCAATGAGACTGGATGCGCTGGTACTAGAACGGTATGTCGACGGACGGTATGCCGACGGACGGTATGCCGAACGGACGTTATGCCGAGCAGACGGTATGCCTACAGGGCGTTATGCGGACAGGATGGCATAAGCGGGGAATGTTAACAAGTGATTTATAAACAATTTCACGGGAAATTTATACCACCAGTAGCATATAATATTGTAAGGGATATATAATCCACTGGAATGTATAAACAATTGAACAGGTGGATTAAACCATAGGAAGTATAAACAATTGAACGGGTAATGTGAACTGCCAGTATTTTAAAATATTGAATGGTTAACGTGAATCACAAGAAGTATAAACAATTGAACGAGTGGATTTAACCGAGGAAATTAAAAGGTTTTGAACGGGTAACCTTACAATCGAAGTACATATGGGTAAGTTACCGTCAAGCCAGGGCCGGCCCATACTACGGGCGAGCCGGGCGGCTGCCCGGGGCGCCAAAGATTTGGGGGCGCTATCCCGATCATTTATCTATGCATTACTTGCAAGTGAATAAATATTGGATATCAATTTATATCGAGGAATAGGGTAGAATCTTTATGGCATTCCTTTTAATTTTTAATTATTAATAATTTTTACAGAGCGTTGAATAAATTAACACGTACTTTGTAAATATCGCAACAAACATTAATGGAGGGGGGCGTTGGAGTGCTATCTCGCCCGGGGCGCCAAAATTCCTCGGGCCGCCCCTGCCGTCAACAAAGTATTCCTCAAGGCAGTCTCCGTCCGGAGATACAAATTGGGGAGTATTTTACCTCCGAAATGTTTTACCTCGAGAGAACTCATATTATACAACTCAGGAATTGCTTTCCTCATCGCAGTACTTGAGCCGTTCAAATCGTCCCAATCACACCTACAGCTCCCAACCAACATAATTTGTTTTCGGCTCTATACCATACTGACAGTATCACTGCCCACTGCCAGGCATAGGTGATGTTTTCTATAAAAAAACCTCCAATCGTTGGGATCGAACCCCGTAATTTTGTAATGATGGTAAACCGACACGTTAACCACTATATATAGTACTAGTAGTTGGTGCTTGCATACTGCAAGCATTTAATCTCACCTTGAAAAAACATTAATTTTTCAGACAGACATTTCATCATTAGAAATATTCTTTTAATTCTAATGATTTCACCTTCGCAGCGATTTTCGTTTTTGCCACATGTAAAAATAATAGTTTAAAAAAATCCCCAAATGTTGCAATTTTAAAAATTTTACACTTTCTCCATTATGGGGTACTAATGCTACACATTTTAGCCAAATTTTAAAGTTGTAGTATTTCTAGAAGTAAAATAATATTTTTTAATTTTTTAAAATTAAATAATTTTTAACGGCCGCAACAATTAATATATGGTAAAATTGAAATTGTTGTTTTTGCAAATTCACTACTCTGTAAATAATTTTAAAATTTCAGCTTCCTAGCTCATCCCGTAGTACCTAAACAGTTATCTATTTGTTTAAACTTTAAGAATTTTTAACTGCCAAACAAATAAAAATGTCAAAATTTGTATAATCTCTATTTCGTTTTTTTTAATTCTACTTATAAAAAAAATTTCAACTCCGTAGCACATGCGGAAATACATAAACCTTGAAAATTTGTTTAAACAATTGCGAATTTTTAGCGGCCGTAATTTTGCACTTTTTCAAGATTTTCGTTTTTTCTAGTCGGTTTTGCAGAAAATCCAACCTATGAAAAAAATTTCGAATCTCCAACACATCTGGAAGTGCCTAAACCTTAGTATCCTCCTGTTATCATTATATATTGACGACTCTTACAGAGGAGGATATAACATACTAGTAGTTGGTGCTTGCATTCTGCAAGCATTTCATCTCAACATTAAAAAACATTCATTTTTCAGACAGACATTTCATAATTACAAATATTCTTTTAATTCTAAAAATTTCACCTACGCAGCGATTTCCGTTTTTCCCACATGTAAAAATAATAGTTTAAAACCATCCCCAAATGTTGCAATTTTAAAATTTTACACTTTCTACAATATGGGGTATTAATGCTACACATTTTAGCCAAATTTTAAAGTTGTAGCACTTCTAGAAGTAAAATAATATTTTTCTAAATGTTTAAATTTAAATAATTTTTAACGGCCGCCTCATTTAATATAAGGTAAAATTGAAATGTTCATTTACGCAAATTCACTACTCTGTAAAAAATTTGAAAATTTCAGCTTCCTAGGTTATCCCGTAGTACAAAAACAGTTATCTATTTGTTTAAACTTTAAGAATTTTTAACTGCCAAACAAATTAAAATATCAAAATTTGTATAATCCCTATTTCGTTTTTTTAAGAATTCTACTTTTTAAAAAGATTTCAACTCCGTGGCACATTCGGAAATATATAAACCTTGAAAATTTGTTTAAACAATTGCGAATTTTTAGCGGCCGCATTGTTGCACTTTTTCAAGATTTTCGTTTTTTCTAGTCGGTTTTGCACAAAATCATACCTAAGAAAAAAATATCGAATCTCCAGCTTATCTGCAAGTGCCTAAACATTAGTATCCTCCTGTTATCATTATATATCGACGACTCTTACAGAGGAGGATATAACATACTAGTAGTTGGTGCTTGCATACTGCAAGCATTTCATCTCACATTAAAAGAACATTCATTTTTCAGACAGAAATTTCAACATTACAAATAGTCTTTTAATTCTAAAGATTTCATTTCTGCAGCTAGGATTTTGTGCAAAACCGACTAGAAAAAACAAAAAACTTGAAAAAGTGCAACAATGCGGCCGCTAAAAATTCGCAATTGTTTAAACAAATTTTCAAGGTTTATGTATTTCCGAATGTGCCACGGAGTTGAAATTTTTTTAATAAGTAGAATTCCTTAAAAAACGATATAGGGATTATACAAATTTTGATATTTTAATTTTAAACAATTGTGAATTTTTAGCGGCCGCATTGTTGCACTTTTTCAGGATTTTCGTTTTTTCTAGTCGGTTTTGCACAAAATCCTACCTAAGAAAAAATTTCGAATCTCCAGCACATCTGGAAGTGCCTAAACATTTGTATCCTCCTATATATTATCATTATATATCGACGTTTCTTACAGAGGAAGATATATAACAGGAGGATACGAATGTTTATATGTTTTATCCTCCTCCTCTGTAAGAGACGTCTATATAGAATGATATGTGTGTGTGTGTGTGTGTGTGTGTGTGTGTGTGTGTAACACTCAAACCCCGGCCCAATTTTAAGCTAATTTACCACGCTGAACAAACACTTGATCACGAAAAAGGATAATTAATTTATGGCGAGCAGGTACCATTGACTTCGATCCGCTAAAAGCTTCATAAATCTAGTTTGACGTATTCCGAAATATCCGCTCGAGACGACAAAATCAACTTGTAAACGCCCGTCCGCGTCAGACTTCGAACAATTTCCTCTTCCCAAACGCCCTCATTCATTTCCCATATCCTACCTCTATTCTCGCTGCAGAATACATAATTCGTAACCTCCTATTCCTATCTATCCGTCAAGTTTTTAAAAACACCACCCTAGCACGATTTTCCCATTAAAACAAATACGAAAGTACCCTGAAAATTTTACGAACAAAACCCACGTAAAAAAATCTCCCATAGGTTTTAGGTGTGGAATCCTTTCCCGTCACAAAAACTTCCCTTCTTTCGCGTTCGTAGAATTTCACGGAAACCAAGGAAAAGCCCTTGAAGAAAATCCATCTTCGGCCTTTACGGGGTGGGAAAGAAACATGAATTATTCAACGGGTATGGCATTGGGGCGAGTGAGAGAGAAATGGGGTGTAGTTGGAGTTGGGGTGGGGGAGAAAAATGGGGGGGCGGAGTAAGGGCGTAGGAAGTGATGGAAAGGGCCACGTACTCTCTCGCGACGCCAAGAAGGGCGGTAAGATTGGATTAAGGTGAATTCAAATTAAAGAAATAAATACCAAGGGGCAAATCCTTTACCTCGCTACTCCCTCCTCGATCCCAAACCTCTGGACGTGTTTTATGTTTACCAACTATATATTTATACACGCGATCGTGAGAGAAGACTTTGAATAAGGTTTGATTATGTAAGCAATGGATTGAATGTGCCTTTGATACAAAATGGTCTTGTAACGGTTCTCATGGGGCTATAAGAGGGTTATTAATTCAGCAGAGGCAATTACGGCAGAATGCTTGTTTAGGTCGCGACCAGGACTTGGTTACTTAGGTTTTTTCCAGGAAACATTTCGAAGCACTTACCGAATGGATACTCGCACAGTAGACTATATAGAAAAGCAACGAAATAAGCGTACAGAATTTGATTATCTTTTCGTTCATGTTACGCGTAGCTTTCTCATTGACGACTTTTCTAAGAAAAATATTTTAAACGAGAGGTAAAAATAAAAAGTTTTCTTTTTAATTTATCATATTACATGTCTTATAAGAATGTAAAGATATTATCATCTTGCTAGAAATTTTATCGCACGACTTTTAAGTCACTTGAAAACTGAACCAAATGAAGATGAATTTTTCTTAAAATTTAAACAGTCAGCCAGAAGGGTTAGTGAAAAATTATCATTGAAATAGTTTGCGTTTTCATTCAGCCGTTCAATTAATGCAGACTTTTACTTGGTTTTAATTATTGCTATACATATATAATACGTTGGTTTTGGAGGAGGGAAAGAGGGATGGGCTCCGCATACTTCCACGATATAATTAGAAGTTTCCTTAGAATTAAAAAGTTTGAAAACTTAATGATCAACTCCGATAAAATCTATTTTCGCAATTAGATTTGTTAAACTTTTTTAAAGAGTTATTGATGAAATAATCTGTTCCAACACGATAAGTTGGCATCCAATTGGGCGATTACGAGAAAAAACGTATATTAGCGAGAGATTCTAGGAATTATGTATGTGTGCGCGAGCTCGTCTGTACGTATACGCGCGTTTTCCATTCAGTGGTTATATATGTACGTATTTATGCATACATGTAGTATGACTCTTTTGAATCCTTTTTCGTAAATAACGCGCCGCCTATTTTTATTGGAGCATTTGTCCTATTCCACATTTCTTATCTCTACATCTTTCTCTCTCTGTCCGCGGTTACAGAGCTGCGCATCCATTTATACGGAAAGATAAAAATCGATGGGCTGTGCGTGAGTGAGCAACAAAAACACGAAGAATGCATAATGCGCCCGAATGAAACTTTTTTATGGATGAAAGAGAGCTTACAGAGTTGGAGATGAGCTAGGAAACGACTTCACATTCCCTGGAATCGAACGGTATGGGAAACGGGAGGAGAAAAGAGGACGAAGCCAATCGGAATTCATATTCCGAGAGGAAATCACGGCGGAAAATTGAGATTTTAGGATATTTCGCGTTGTGTGTTTATTATGGTCGGTGGCCAGATGATTGAGCGCTAGCCGATAAAACTCTAATAAATTAAAATTTCACGGTTCGAATCTTTTTCCCATCATAATTTGCGTTGCGAAATTCATTAGGTCAGTCTTTGAAACAGTTCATTATATTTAACGTCCAATGCTTTTACTTGTTGTGAAGGTGGCACTTGACATAGACGCCACTAGCAAAAGACGCCAAAAACACGTATTTCCGTTTTCATAAATATTCATTTCATATCAAAGTACACAACTTATTTGATAAGAATGAAGTTACTCTTTGTTATAACGCAGGAAACATAATTTTCGAGAGATTGCTTTTGAAAGCTGCTTTCCTAATACTTTTGCCATGGGTGTCGTACCTTTCAGTTATGACTCTATTAAACGCGCAAGAGCAAAACTACGTTAAAAGGTCATCCCAAGAATGATCACAATCATTGCGATACATATTTCGATATTAAAAGGGGTTAGTAAAATCCAGAATACTATTTGGTTTAAAAGGATATTGTCCTGCGTGACTCTCAGGAAAAATGATCAACATTGCCCGGCGAAAGAGGGAGCTAAAAACTGAAAACATACCCCTGCTAATAGGGCAAATATACGCTAATTTTATATGTCAACCACATTTATTCAATACGTTAGTCGTTGCGAAGTAATGTTCGATCGCGAATTCGCACTTTTAGATATTAATTCTTTTCCTGTAGTTCACTTTGGGTGCTCGTGGATTCTGTATATTCCCTTCACACGTAGTAATTTTCTTATAGTATAGAATTTCGAGCGAATATGTTTTTCGATGTTAAAGATCTGTTCTCCATAAAAAATACTTGGCCGATTCTGTTCTAAGTTTCCTCATGAATTCTTTATTTGGATTCATTCAATTTAATTGCATTTCCATTAAAGCAGAGAGATTATTTGCTACCCTTTTTAAAGCAGGCCTTTTACAAAAGTAATAACTTATAAACTTCGCTAGTGAGAGCCTTTAAGTCCCAACTCTTAACCTTTGCCTATAAATCTCAGAGAAAGGCATCCAATTTTTTTCCTTTCTAACAGAATTTCGTAAGATGAAACGGTGGAGTTCACAGGGGTTTCTCAAAGGGGAAAGTGTAAAGCCTAAAAAATTTTACATGCTAAAAACATATGAAAGGTACATTGTTTAAAGATTTATAAAGAAGCTAAAAGGACTCAATTTGCCGCAGGTATGCGAAAAGGAAAGAATGCCCAATTCACTCACCCACTATGCACATGGAGTTTAACGGAATAATATCCCTCGCAGGTACACAACAGACAATCAACCACTCAATCTCATTAACACAAAAAATCCAAAGAAACTAACTAGAGACACAAAGTAAGTAAGGGTTTAGTGGAGATTAATCCTTGCCAGAGACCCAGTAGGCGCACGTCAAGTTTTCGTCTCACGTACATAGGTACGCACAAGTCTAAATCTACGCTAAAAATTTAAAAAAATCCTTTCCTCTTCTCATTCATACGGCATATTGAATCCTTTCAGCTTCTTTATAAACTATTTTTCCGTGGTGTTGAATGCGTTTTTAATCATTGATTAACGACACATATTTAGGGAATAATTTTGAAACGAGAAAAACACCCGCATTCAGAAACGGGAAAAAATATCTGTTGCGGTAGTTTAGTGGTATAATGGTAGAATATTCGCTCGGCAATTGAAACATCCGGGTTCGATTCCCGGTCATAGCATAATTTTTTCTCGTTTAGAAATTATTCCCAACTTTACAGCTAATGCCTGTCTGCTTAGGATTTTATGATCATTTTATTTCATCGACACATATTTAGTGAGCCTACAACGAACTGGAGAGAAAAACGTGCATTTTCACCAGACATTTAATTAATGACAAATCGCGAACAAAACAGAAAGAACCATTCATGGTATTGTGCATTTAAAAAATAACGAGAAATATTAAAACGGGAAATCCGAAATCAAAGACTAGTTAATTAAAAAATTTTAAATTAAATTAAAAAGTGAACCTGTTTTAATCATTTCATCGAAAGAACGAACGAGAATGATTTTCTGCAGCAAAACGGGATGGATAGGGCACCGTTGCCAAATCTGTCTCGAATCCGAGAGAACCTCATGTCCTACTGAAGCCGGCAACTCTGCCATTTTCATGGAGAAACAATTGGAGCCCTGTTGCTCCCACTCTTTTGGCTGCTCTTTCTATCACTTTCCTCGTACTTATCCGAAATAATCGCGATTATGAGGCTGCATATATAAAGCCGGGAACACACTTGGCCCACACCACGCGATGCGTCTTTTTCCAAATTTTCGTCTTTAGAAACACATGTATCCCACGCCACGTGATGCTGTGCCCCTTCCATTCAAATATAATATTTCCAATCAGTCAGGATAAATAAGTTTGTGGAACTTTCCCAACTGCATAGGGGAGATGGGTGGGAAACATGTTAACATCCAATGCCCTATAAATGCTGTCTGCTTATTATAATTACAAGGGAAATAATTCCATTGTTTTACTGGCTTTAGTTGACACCAATTACAAGTTCATTTTCGTTAAAGTTGGAGGTCATGGAAGGAACAGCGAAGGGAGTATTTTTGCGAATTCCACTCTTGGTAAAGCACTGGAGAACAGAACATTAGATGTCCCAGAGAACGTTCCACTAACGGATAATAGAGAACCGACACCACAACACATGTAATTGTTGGCGACGAGGCGCTTCCCGTAAAACCTTATTTGCTTCGACAATATATCAAAAACTTTGTAACGGGAAATGACGCAAATAAAACTTTTAACTATAGACTCTTGAGGTAGACGTGTTGTAGAGAATTCTTTCAGCATTCTTGCCGCTAAATAGAGAGTATTCAGACGATACTTGGAATTCCAACCAGACATAGTTGATCATATAATATTAGCATCTTCCTATTTACATAATATGCTATGCAAAAATAACGATTATGAACCTGACTTAAATTGTTTTAGCGAACCAGATTTTTGCTTAGTGAATATTGAACCTTTGAGGAGATAATTTAGCCAGAGGGCTTTCAGCATTCGAGAAAAATTTAAAGATTATTTTAATTCACCGGAAGGCAGTATACAGTGGCAGACAGTAATGCTTCGTAGAGAGAGAACAAATATCTAATTTTAAAGTATTGTAAAATCCGTGTAAATGCATATTAAAGAAATTAAACTTGACTTTTTATCATTATCTCCGTCCCGATTCCCTCTCATGCATCTTGACTCATTTTTTGGTCACGGTAATCTTTGCCTTTCACATCAAAGAGGCATTGATGGTCTTTCACGTGATATATCAGCAAATCCTCCATTGTGAAGAACCGAGTATTGAATGACGACTGAAAATCCGTCAAAAACAATTCTTCCCCATCACGCCACCGTCACATCTGTCCTCAGAAGCAACTTGCCCGACGTGAACTGACGCAACCCCACCCTACGCAACGTGTTCCTCCGATCTGAGTTCCTCTGATGTGGCCAACGTGCCGTGACGTCGTCTATCGTGGGAAGACATCACGTAGCCATAGTGTGTTTCTAATCCATTTAAAATAATACAAAATATCGGTACGAGACAGCCCACGTTGCGTAGGGTGGGGTGGCGTGGGCCAAGTGAGTTCCCGGCTTAAATATTTGATTTTGGAGGAGATAGAGAGAGGAGGGAATGGGAGGGAGAGAGGGGGAGAAGGGGGGCGAGGGGGAGACGGGGAGGAGGGGGGCGAGGGGGAGACGGGGAGGAGGGGGGCGAGGAGGAGAGGGGAGAAAAAAAGGGAGAGACAAAAGCGATGCGATTGTCAACTTTACACGCCGAAAATTTATCTCTTGAAAAATACATATTTAAAGCGTCAAAAATTCGAGTAGGAGAAAAAATGAATTATCCATAAGCCCCTCTCGGACTAAATATAAACGAAGTTTGCGGAACGCAGGTTTTTTTGACATATCAAAGACCCAAAAAAAATTAATTCCATTTCATGTCGCTTCGATAGAGTTAATATTTCCATGATTTTAGTTTTCGTTGGTGCGGAAGATAGAATCCGTTAATCTCAAAAGAGATGAATTTCTAGAGATGTGATGAAATAAATCGGATTAAGCTGGCATCTGATCTGTTTGACCAATATATCATATGCCGCGGGGAAATGTTTTTAGATTGAAATTGGACATATATCGCACTTAAGAGCAAAATAACACAAAATAAATATGATATCATGAGAGAAACATTTCGTTTGCGTTCAGAATTTAATTGTATAGTAATTCGACAGTTGCCGACATTTCTGACCGTATTTGTCCGATTATAAGGCGATATTTTTATTAAATGTGAGCCGAAAAATGTATACTCACCTTATAATCGCTCTTAGAGGCTAACAAGATGGAAAAGAACACATACTCCATAAATGTAATACACAGAGATTCAAAGGGAATCTTTATGAGAAAAACGTATAGAGCGGTATCGAGAAATTAGGCGCTTCGTGAATTTTTATCTCCGTAACTATAAGTCGTAATCACGTGATCTCGCGGACTTTTACGTGGTAAATAATGCCCTTTATCCGAATCAAGTGTTTAATGTATAACTCACCGATTAGAGCGCTTGAAGCGCAGAAATAATCATCATCACATAAATTTTTTGAGCAAAGCAAATTCGATAATTGATTATTATGCTTAAAAATCAGTTGTACGCAAAATTACACAGGATCCGGACTCAACTTGAAAGAAGATACCTTCGATAATAGAAAACAGTTAAATTTTAGATCTGAATAATACGCATTTAACGAAATTGTCCTTAAAATTGCATACAGTGTTTCTTACTTAGCTTGAAAGAAATAACATTCCATAATGAAAAGCAATAAAAAATGTCTGTAAAACCCTTACGAATAAATAGAATTATTGGTGTGCTTGGAAGAATTACGTAATCGTATGCTTAAATAGTGGAATGGCATGAATGATAGTGTTGTATCGTGTACTTAGACCAATAAAAGCATAAATTCTATTCTATTATAGGAAAAACTACAATATTCAGAATTAAAAGAAATTATTTGGGCTAATACGGCACGGATTACTATTTACTCTTAGACAAAAAGCATCTGTGAATCTTATATGCTTTCTAATTTTTTTAAAAATTCTTATTGGTAATAGAAACTTGAATGTTTGGGCCTTCACTTGGTGGTATTCCATCTTAAGAAAACACGAGAAAATTAACTTTTACGTTGGACAGACTGGGAGAAAATTCGAAATTACGTGCAAAGAACATTAGAAGGGTTTCCAGAATAACTCAACCTCCATTTCCCATTTTGTCAAGCATTTGTTAATTAGTAAGCATAGTAGTAGTTTTAATTTCAAAATTTGTCACTTTGTCGGAAAATGAGTGAAACTTAACGCTTTAGAGCAATTATAAATCCTAAAATGCAACAAAGATAACAATGTAACGATGTTAAATGAGTATTTGTACCTTTCCCCTTTTCCTTTCTCATTGGCCGTCGTTAATCGGGATGAGACCACAAACCCTCCCCTCCCCACCTCTAGCCAATAGTGTGGCCCTTATCCCTTCTTTTCAAGACTGCCTTAACTCTGCCCCTCACCCATGCCTAACCTATACGTATATGGCGTGGTTTTGGTCCCTTAGTCACCTGATGTTGATGCAAAGCGGCGAAACCAGGGTCGTGAGTTTTTTAAATAAAAACTTTGGTGCTATGAAAGTTAATATTCTCGTGTTTTTTGTGTTTGTATTGGGTTTAAAAAATAAATTAAAAAACCGTCAAATCAAAATTTTGTCATTGTATATTTCTCAAGAAATCTTGAGATGCTCATTAAAATCAAAATATACACGAAAACTTGGACAAATCACAATATTTATTTAATAGAGGCCATCCTGCCTGATGACTGGTTTAGGCGAGACGGACTCTCGAGTCCACTCTGCAGCCATGCAGGATAGACTCTAAGAGTCCATTCTACCTAGGTGAGACTCTAGAGTCCACTCTGCCTATAGTCCACCCTGCCTGCCACACCAGCTCCACAGATTCGTTATTCGCCGAGTGCCGAACATTCGTGATCACTTGCTGAGTGACGAGTAAATATTTTCCTCGCTACTTGCATCTGCCTCCACACAAATCATTTAATCCCGAACCCGAATATTCGTATTGACTTGCGGGAAAAGGTGTAAATGTTCGTAGTACTGAAATTTTGTCGATGGATTTGGACGGCGAAGATACTGTTGGCACTGCAAGTACCGCTCTTGTTGTCATGAGCTGCGCCTATTTGAAATTGAAGAAACCGCGGAAAAGAAGATGGTGAATTGTTACTACATAGAAGTAGAACTAGGTGAGTTGACGTAATGAATGTAACATGCTGATATTTGTATTTGGTAAAACTAAAAGTAAGAGCGGAAAAAATCCTTTCAAATTCCCGTAATAAGGTTAGGACTATCGCTAATCAAAGTAACTGATTTTAATATCATTTACAAATAATTTGTTTTAGTCTTATTGTTAGAAGGTGATTCCAACCGTCTGGAATTTGGAGCGGAGAAGTGATACATACAGCTGCAGCAAAACTGTTCGATCAGCACCACAGGATTCATGATTGAGAAGCCGTAATAGATTCAGGGAAGACTGGTATCTTGCCTTCAGCCACTTCAGATGGAGGCCCCAAGTTAATTTTATTTCGAAAAGAATTCCTAAAAATGATGCTGTTTAGACAAATGGCAGCTCGATTCCAGCAAATGACAGCATTGGGCCCAGGTGGAGGCCTCGAGTGCAACAGAAGTGGACGCATACTGTCTTCGTCCCAGAGAATGTAAACCCGTTGTTTGTGGCCCATTGTGCTGTCGGTTAATCGTCAGCTGTAGCTGACGTTCAACTGCTGCCATGTTTTGCGAACTGCAATACACGGCAAGGACATCTACGTAGAGGCTTCCCTCTACTGGAGACCGAATACAATGGGCCATTCCTTTTATGGCCATGGGACACAACGTTACAATCAAAATAGACCCCTGCGGAATACCATTATTATTATAATTATCGTTCCCGACACGCACCCTGAAGTAACGTTACCGGAAAAATCTTTTGATAAAAATGGATAGGTTACCTAGTAAACACCAAGAATGTAATGTACAAAGTATGCCGAATCTCCATGTGGTGTAGTAAGCCTGGGCGATCTCAGAGAAAACTGTTACGAGTTGATGCTTCCTTATAAAGGCATTACATACTACTCTTACCAATCTCACCAGATGATCGGTGGTGGAACGGTTGCGGCGAAATCCACACTCAATGTTGGTCAATAGACTGTTAGATTCCAAGAACCACACCAGCCGTCTATTGAATATTCGTTCCATGAGTTTGGAGAAGCAGCTAGTGAGCGACACAGGTCGATAGCTCTCTGGCAGTTTCATATCTTTCCCGGACTTAGGCAAAGACACTACAATGGCCTCTCGCCATCGCGTGGGGTAGTGGCCTTCTACCCAGATCCGGTTGAAGATATTCTTTCTCAGGGGAATTTAGGTGACGTATCATCTCATAATGAATGATACCCAAACCAGGAGCGCTGACACGTGTCTCCACCAAAGCACTTTCCAGTTCCCACTCATTGAATGGCAGATTATAGCTCCCATTGCTCCGGGAAGCAAATCTGAGAGTCTTCCGTTCTAGCTTCTTTTTCTGAGCAAGAAAACTTGGTGGCATTTGTTGCAAACTGGATGCTTTCGCCAAAAAAGACGCAAACTCGTTGGCTATTTCAGTTTTGCAAATGGAAACCGAGCCGTTGACCAACAGCCAATAATCGTGTAGGAAGACGTTCGACAGGATATCTTCCTCACCTTTTCCCATACTTCAGAGACTGAAGTGGAACTCATAATGGTTGAGACATATTTTCTCCAAGATTCCTTTTTACATTTTCTGATTATCCTGGGTGACAATAGCTTCAATTTCACGTATTTCAACATATTCCTCTCTGTGGAGTGGGAACGGAAAACACGAAAAGCCCGTCGCTTGTCACAGATCGCCTTGTAGCATTCCTCGTTCCACCAGGGAACTATGACTCGCCTGAGTCGAGGAGAAGATTTCGGAATGCTAGTGCTTGCTGCTAGTTTCAATGCATCCGTGACATGTTTCCTCTGTTCCTCCCCTGAGGGGTAATGTTTTCCCCTCGGGGAGAATTTTGCTCAATCAGCTTTTCTGATTGCCCATTTAGGACAACGTAAATCTAATGTTATGGGTGATAATCATTTCAGGATAAACGGGTAAGTTTCCCATAAGAATAAATGGGGGTGGCAACTGGTCTATGAGGTCCAGAATTGACCTCGTAACATTCTCGTTAGGGGGCAAATGCAATGAGCAGATGTTCACCTGCTGAAGGAGAGCAACTTTAACTGCGATAGCCTGCAGTTCCGTATTGAGAGTTACCTCCTCTTACTATCTCGAGTTATGGACCAACACAGCCACTCCTCCGTGAGTTTGCTGGGCACTCACGAGATCCTTTCTGTACAATGAGTATCCTCTAGGTGTTACTGTGTCGGCTTCTCTGAATCGTGTTTCTTGGAAAGAAACATACTGGTGATACCTCCGATAGAAGGATACGGAATTCGGGAAAGTGGCATCGGAAACCATTACAATTTCAGTGCACTATATTATCCATTCTGTGGCTATGGGATTAGTGGACATGGTCCTACCTTTTTATACGCAACTTTTTCTTGCCTTTCCCTTTTCCCTGTACATGGAAGAGGTTGATATCATTATCCAATAGGAATTCTAAATCCATATTTTCCGGTTGAGATATGGATACGCCTATCAGCATAGCTTTAATTTTATTTGGGGATTTATCCCGTTTTTTAGGTATCCCCTTTGGAAACTGAGGAAGTAGATCTTGGGACAAGTTCCATTTTCCTATTAACTTGGGGAGGATCACTGCTTTCAGCGTTCTATTGGAAAGTTGCCTTGGATATTTTATGCTCCGCTATAACTTCCTTCAGGTGTTTTTGTTCTTCAAGGAGATCCTTGATGATCTCTTGAAGTTTATCAAAAGCTGCTTGGGTTGGACTAGGACTAGCCGCAACCTTGGCAAAAGGTACAGGTGGAGGTGGAACCATCAGCTTCACCTGCTTTCTTGCTTCAGCGACCGAGACATTGCTGATTGCTCTGACTTATTGCACCATTTTTTCGAAAACCAAAGCTGAGCAATCCTTTGACCAAGCCGTTTGCAATGAGGCTCGGATTAACAGGATGCATCCTCATGGGCCTTCTGCTGCAGTCGGCAAAGATATGCTCTCTATTGCAAGTCAACTTAGTATGGCCGAACCGTAGACAGTTATAACACCGCACTGGGTTCGGCACATACGGCCTCACACACAGTTTTATATACCCAGCTGCGATGTGACTAATACATGGTTCAAAAACCATAAACGAAGGTTATACATATGGAAAAGCCCAGGAGATAGAATGCGATGCCAAAAAGCTTACATCCTAGTAAAACAAAGATTCAAGAACAGCATAAAGACCGCCAAGGCATTACCAGGAGCAGACATTGATTCAGATAACAGCCTTCTAATAGTCGACGTAAGTACAAAACCCAAACAAATAAGAAAAACGAGAAGAGGAAGACACACTTGGGACCTATAAAAACTGAAAGAAAGGCAGGATGTAGTCAGCATGAAGTTAGAATATTGCCTAAGAAATTTGGGAAATAAACCAAAGACCGTGGATATAGAATGGGAAGAAAGTAAACCAGTATCAAGGATACCTTGGATAAGGAGATTAGAAAACAAGAGAAGAAAATCAGAAAACCAAGGATCACTAAGAAAATACTGGAGGAAATAGATGAAAGACGAAAACTGAAAAACTTTAACAGTGAATAAGGTACAGCGAACCATAGACGTGTAAACAATGAGTTGCGGGTAACAGACAAAGCTAGAGAAAATTGGATAAAAGGAAAATGTGATGAAATGGAGAAGTTAGGACGGTAAGATATGATGTACGCTAGAGGACTTGAATTAGAAGATAAGAAGTCTAATGGAATTCGAGGTAAAGGAATTTTGAATACGGATGGGAAGATAATCTCAGAAACAAAAGATGTAGCACAGGTGTGGGAAGAATACATTAAGGAACTATATAACAAGCAGGCAGGAGCGGCAAAAATAGAACTGGAAAATGAGGAAAACATTGAAGAAGCCAACTTAGGACCAAGTATTATGGAGAGCGAAGTAGAAAAAGCGATAGTGGAACTAAAGAAAGGGAAAGCCACAGGCAGCGATAAAATACCGGCTGAGGTACTTAAAGTCATAGGATCAGAAGGACTAAATACGATCACGAAATTAAATAATAAGATTTACGACACGGGAGAGTGGCCTCGGGATTTCCTAGAATGATCCATCTAAAGAAGAAGCCAAAGACACTTCAGTGTAAAGACTCCAGAACGATAAGCCTTCTGTCACCCACTTCGAAAATCATCACGAGGATTCTTAATAAAAGACTGGAGTAAAAGGCAGAAGAAAGGCTAGGGAAAGATCAATTCGGTTTCAGAAAAGGACGAGGAACTAGAGATCCTAGACGGGTAGTTAGAATCATATCAGAAAGGGCAATAGAGTACAGTCAAGATATCTATATTTCGTAGACTGGCAGAAGGCCTTTGATAGAGTAAATTGGGTAATGTTAATGAAGATAGTAGACTGGAAAGACAGGAGACTGATCAGGAATCTAAACGTGAATCAAGTTGTAAAGGTCAGGTTGGAGAATGCGGACACCTGCGGAGAAAATATCGGTAGTGGAATTATATAGGGCTGCTGCCTATCGCCAGCCCTATTCAATATATATGGATAAAGTCTAATGGAAGAAATGTTAGAAGGCACAGATTTGAAAATTGGAGGAAGGATTATAAGAATAGTAAAATACGCGGATGATCAAGTACTTCTAGCAAGAAAGGAAGAGGAACTCCTAAAAATGATAAATAGACTAGTAATAACAGGTAGAATGCACGGTATTGAAAAACATACAGAAAAACCCAAGGTCATTCGAATATCGAGCAAAGAATAGAATCTGAACATAAGTGTTGGAGGAAAGCCTTTAGAACAAGTTTCAGACTATAAATACCTTAAAATCATCATAACAAGAGAAGCAAAATGTACGGATGAGATCAGGACTAGAATAAGAAAAGCAAAAGCGGCTTTAAGAAGAAAGAACCACCTACTTAGTATGTAAGGGAATATATCCACAAGAAGTTCATAAAATGCTATGTATGGAGCATAGCTTTGTACGGGGCAGAAACATGGACGCTAAGGAAAATTGACATCAAATACTTGGAAAGCTTTGAAATGTGGTCATGGAGGAGAATGCTGAAGATAAAATGGACGGATAGGATGAAAAACGATGAAGTGATACGAAGATAAAGAGAGAAGCGATGATTATACAGAATATTAGAAATAGGAAGGCAAACTGTGTTGGACATTACCTGATGAGAGCGAGTATGATTAAAGACGTTTTAGAAGGAAAACTAGATCGAAAAATGGAAAGAGGTAGGAAAGGTTTCAGCTGATAGACGATTTTAAAGGGAAAAAGAGTTATCAAGATATGAAAATAGCGGAAAATAGGAGTATAACCATGAATAATCACGGACCTGTGTGCGGACAGACTACCTATGATGATGATGATTGAATTATGAGAATTCTGCATTTTAATATCAGTTTGGGAAGCTTTTTCTTCTGAAGTAAACGGATGAATCATATGTTGATACAAGTATATATTATTTTTTCATGCAAGTACATTCTCATACAAAAATTATATTTAATGACGTAATATAGTGATAAATCAGTAATTCTTCCTTTCTCATATACGTAGTATATTGAGAATGTATTCTTATTGTGAAAAAAATCGATTTCGAGATTTTAATGGAAATTCATGTTTTAGGTGTCCCTGAGTTCATAAAATTGATTTTGCCATGCCGTCTGTCTGTCTGTTCGCTGTTATAGGGCCCAACCGCGTATATAAAATCGAACGATATTTCGTATTTGTGCAATATATCATCTTTTGCAGACCTTTTATTAATAAAAATGATATTGCGCAAAATATAAGGGTAGTTTATTCTTGGCGATTTTTAGAAAAATTATATTTACTCAAAAATGGCTACAGAGAATTTGATTAACATCAATCCAATTGTAGGGCCTGATGTCAAAAATAAACGTAAGTCATATATCTCTTGAAATCACTATATGGCCTCCAGTGGCATTACAATGTACGCTAAGCTACCTTACCCAAACCCTATGACGTCACGCCTCCACCGCGATCCACTAAATATCTTATTACAGCCTAAACGGTTAAACTAAATCGAATGATATATCATATTTGTGGATAATATCATTCATAATAGACACTCCGAAGAAAAAGGATATTTTGAAACAAAATTCGATTTACCCAAAAATGGCTATAAGGACTTTGATTAAAATTCATCCAATCGTACAGCCTTAAGTCACAAATAATACTTACTAAGCCGTATGTCCCAAAAATTACTAAATATCGACCAGTGGCATTAAAATATACACAAAACTACGATTAAATTTGATTTATAAGCGTTTTTCTTTTAAAAGTGTGCACAGTCGACCAAACGTATATACATACTATATGAGAAAGTTTGTGCAATGTATATTGCGCCGTTTATTTTAATTTAACATGTTTTAGAAAATTAAATGCTTTTCACTTGAACGCAACATAATGTACAGCACACATTGGTAATCATGAGATCACCAAACAGGTAGCTATATGCAAACAGTCACTATATGGAAGAAAGAACGAGTATAGTCAAGCATAGAAAACTAAGCTACTTTCTCATAATCACTTATATTTTGGTAAGTACGTCCGTTTTCATCATTTATACAGATAAATCAATAAAATAAACTGAAAAATATTTCCTCTGTTGATTCATCAACAGTTTATTAGGTATAATATATTTATAAGAATAAGAAAATGTAAAAGAGACAATCATGGTTTTTCAGTCACAATCACTCATTCACGCATTCTACACAGACTAAGATCTTTCTTTCCTTTCCGATGCACCTTTCTGCATACAAAGCATTTATTCGCACTCTTCCATTCTTAGCAGTTTTTTCGAATCTGGAGACGTCGTCGATCGCTGTCTGTTGCGGGATCCACAGGTTCCCCTTCTTCGGCATGAGCATCAGCAATTTGAAAGGCCGCGTTCGATGCCCTGCTCTCCGCATTATGTTTACTTAGTTATTCAGCCAATTTAACAAGAATTTTCGCCGAGAAATCTTGATTTTGATAACATTTTTGTACAATACCCATGCATTTATACCAGCTAGATCAAGGATATTGTAAAACGTGTGTGGGAGCCACCTCCGGAACGCTGCCTTAACTGAGTATTTACGAGCCATTTGATCTACGTCAATCCTGTACTTAGTTTCTGTGAAAAAGGACACGGTTTCTGTCTTTTTCTTGACATCTGTCCCAAGTTATATTTCAGGGTGTAGAGTGCCTAAAGTAATGACATTCTTATTCACTTTACCTTGGTAAACCGTGAGTGTATTATCTCCAGTTTTCAGTACCTGGGTGTCGTACTAAGCTCCATGCGAATTTTTCACAGCCAAGGGGATTTCTCATCTCCTCCGGTTTATTGTATCAATCAAGTTACTGGATTTAGCCTTTAGAGTATCAGCCAAAACCAGAGAAGCGAAGAAATTGTTACACGTCATATTTCTTCCCTTGTTCTGGAATGGTTCCATCAATTTCATAACTACGTACTAGGAAAAGCGCTGATCATTTGGTCAGAGTTCATCTTTGCAAGGGAATAAATTCAGTATATACTTTGTTACTTTTTCTAGAGCAACCCAGAACTTCTGCCCGTACTTATCGGGCTTGGAAGCCATGAACTTAATGAATCGGCAACTAGCTTTGGTAGGAAAGAGCTGCTCGTCTACTGATATGTAAGCTCCAGGTCTGTAACAAGTCTGAGAGTTTTGAATGAACCTATTCCAGACTTCTGAAATAATGGCAAACTTGTCAGTTTTTAAGCGCTCAGACCTGGTGGTCTTGACATCGAATCTCAGGTATCTGAGTATCTCTTGGAAACGATTCCTTGACATGACCTTATGACATAACGGCAGTTGCCATTCTCCGACCAGAGAGAGTTTAGAAAGGGAACTACGTCAGTGACATAGCTCCACTAAATAGTTATCTCAGAAAGACCTATGCACCGTACTATATTGAAACAAAGTAGCAGATTAGTAATGATTACGCCAGTGGTACAAAAATGTTCCATCGGCATTTCTAGGGTAAAATGTACGTCACATCTCAACCGAGGCAGTGGGGACGGCGAAACTTTCTCTGTGCGTAACTAGATTAATATCAGGAAAAGTCTATAAGATTCGCCGCGCTCCAAAAAAAAATTTTGGCAGCGATCCGAACTTAAAAATGGGACAAAAATGTCCCATCGGCCGTTCTAGTGTTTAAAAAAATTTCTTTAGTCATTTTGTCGAACAGAACATTTCAATTATTAATCTAACGAAAGTTATTGAATACAAATTCTGTTAACCCGGAACATCAGCTCCAGGAGATCGACTTTTCTCTATTATGAATGACGTGTGGACTATAGACCGAAGTTGCATGGATAAAAGTACAGTACGAGCGATATTCCTCTGTAAAATCAAAATTGACTTGACTCGTGAAAAATTTTAAGCGAATATCAATAATGATAATAAGTTTTTGCATAAAGTTATGTCTAACGGCAAGTATAATTGGTTTAATGAACAGTGAGTTTTTTGTATTTTGCATTGTAATGGCATTGTATTGAAAATTTAATATTCAAATATGATAAATATTTCGTTATTTCTTTAAGATATTTTTTGACAACCCTCTCCATGTTCTCTCATCTCCATAATATTTTGTTTTGGTTGTTTGAAAATGTATAAAATGGAAAAGAATAGATATAGTGTATATTTAATCATTAAAATATCAAAGACGTCGTCCCAGATTTTGTCCCGGTCATGTTAGATTATGTCCCGGTTTTTCTTCTTCAGAAATCGTTTTGTTCCGGTTTTGGTCCTGGAAAATATGGTAGTTCTTTATACAATATGTATGTTTCTGTGACGTTTTAATGAAAAATCGCATTAGGCCTGTAAAGAGAGAGGGACATTATACTTTCCCACAATAACCCGAGGGAGAACGTTTCGAAAGAAAGAGAGTCATTCGTCAATCAGCGAATAACGAATGAGGGAGGAGTTAAAAACGTCGTGGCTTGCCGAATATTCGTCCCTTTGACTCCTGCTCTTTTACCGACTCTTGACGGGAGACAATCGTGGTGTGTCCATCCACACTACTAGATATTTGACGAGTGACAAATATTCGTGCCTCGGCACTCGGCGAATAACGAATTTGTGGAGCCGGCTTTATATTCGAGGCCGCTCTATAATTGGGAAAATACGGCAATTCCCAAAAAGGTTTATTTATAATTTCAGATGTCTCATCTGTGTAATTTTAAAAAATCTACATTTCTGATTCACTATTAACTATTCACTATTATTCCTTAGTTATTTATTTTGCAAAAAATCCCTAATTAACTCAATTTTTCATCCAGTTACTTAAGAAAAATTTACACTAGGCGGACGGATGGCGTTTACTATTGAAACTTATCCGATAGAGTTATACTATAGAGTTATTTTTTGTTATGGTCGTTCATTAACACGGCTTTAAGTTGCTAGCATTTTCTTTCAGCTTGGCTGCCTCGAAGAATCACTAACAATTTCAACGTATATTTCCTTTTCGATGTACACTTTTTGTACATTTTCTTAGTTAAAAAATCCTTTTTCGGGAGTTTTATTTCATAAACGGACTTATGTTTTCGATCTGTCTGTCTGCACAATCAATTAAATTAAAATAGCAAGTAAACGGTAAGAGTTATAAGACCGAAACTTTCAGTGCACTATATGTGATCTATGATACCATTCATTTTTTGTTAGATATGAATTTTGAAAAATATTTAGGGACGGATAGAGGCCCTTTCAAAATAAACATCTCCAAAGGTATAAAAGTTGGAAATTGACATTTTGCGCTTAAATATTTGTATTGGTGACAATTATAAACAAAGCCCTGCTAACCAAACATGTTGCGGTATACCCATAAAAAAATAAGATAAATTAATTTTCGCATCAATCAATCAAATTCCATATTCTCCTCAGTTCGTCAGTTACGTTAACGGGAGAAATGTTCATAGCGAAATAAAACGCAAAATGTTATGGAATTTAATAATAGAAGAAAAACGCGCTAATTGTATCTACGTTTATGGATAGCACTCAAATATTTTATCTAATTTTCTCCTGGCGAATATGGCGCTAAGGATACCGAAGTCCATCGATTTTACGAAGGCTTAATGAATGACTTAATCCTAGAGAGAATAGGTGGAGTACAGCGAACAGCGCCCTACACTCTTCTATAGTTGAGCATGCACACTGTTCTGCGCATTTCATTGTGAGTTTTCCTCCTACCAGATCTATAATGAATCTATTTAAAAAAATTATGTCCGTAGTCTACTCTTTCCAGTTTTCAGGACTCGAATGGGTCTTCGGATAATTTATGACGAAATTCGTGAACGTTTCAATAGATTTAAAGATGAATCTGAGATAAGTGATAGAAGTGACGAGGTCTACCTTTCAGGGCAGGGGTACCCAAAGTTTTCGGTGTGGAGAGCACCAAGTTATTTCTTAGAACATCAAGCGAGCACCACTACACTTTTACAAAAGTTGGAATGATCACAAATAGAATCAAACCGACATCACGTGACATGCTCTTTGAAAAGTTTTGCAAGAAAACAAGCGAACGAATTAGATCACTGCTGCTAGGAAAAGCGATTTTATATACCGTAGAAGAGCACGGTCAGGCTGCCAAAGAGCACGGCGGAGCTCGCGAGCACGAGTTTGGGAACCCCTGTTTTAGGGGAATTTGAATACAGTGGTGATGGTGACATAGATGATGTGATTACATTCATAGAGGAAATTACTGGAAAGCGAAGTAAGTATGTGCAGACGTTATACTCTAATATCTACAAAAGTCTTAATTAGAAATGCGGAAATGTTTCATTTTTTCTTGTGGTTCCAGAGATTCTGTTTATAACAATAAGCTACAAACCTAGGCTTTTAACCGTTTAAGGTAAAATATCTCAAATTTTCAATTAATATAAAGACGCTGCAATAAATTTGAAGAAATACGTACCTTATTGCGAATTGACATCGATCTTCTCCGTCATTTGTTTACGTGACTAAAAAATCTACGACTTCTCTTCCTCCCCGTCATTTCTCTATGGGCCGCAAGAAAACAAACAAATTGCCGAGATTTCATCCAGGAATATAAAGTTATCGCAAACATTTTTTTTCCAATCCAGCCATTCCTATTTCAATTTATTTCCCCAATACCATTCCGCCAATCAAATCATTCGTTCAGAGAGAGAGAGAGAGAGAGAAAGAGAGAGAGAGAGAAATAAATAAATCTCATTCCGACTCAAAGCTCTGCTGTCCGCAACACCCTCTCTCCCGCTCCGAGCCACTTCCCTCGTTCAGACCGCGCGGATAAAAACAAAGTTCTCCGACACCTATCTTTTTCTCTCTATCTGTTTCCGCTTCCTTCCTTTAGCGTCTCCATTCGCCTTCTCTCCCTCTCTTCGCTCCTCTCCCCTCCCCTATATCTCTCTCATACCCTGCCTTTCCTTTGAATAAATTTTCTCCTCACACCATTTCGCACCCAAACAGCTTTCATATTTTCATACGGGTGGGCACGCCTAGCATCCATCCAAACCCCGCCCAAATTCCTCCTTCTTCCTTCCTTCCTCCGCTCCCAATCCTTTTCCCTTCCTACGCTCCCGAGGCTTCGATTCTTTTCCTTCCATTCTGAATTCTCATCACGGACGGTTTTCTTGTTTCGACGACAGTTTTCTAATGTCTCCGAGACAAGCGCCACGCGACAAATTGTTTCGAGAGAAATTGTCAAGCGACTGGAGATTTAAAGAAATCGTCCAAAATGTCGGGAGGCGAAATGAACCGAAGCTTAGCGTCGTTATGCTTTGTCGTCTCGAAGTTTCCGATTTCCTATCTCTGCCTCAAGAAAGTTACGAAAAGCTTCGATCAATATTCTACAGAAAAATGGAAAAATCCATAAAATAATTTTAGATCGTGTTGCCTTCCAGTGGTTTATATGTCATTACAGCTAAAGAATGAACTTCGAAAAAATAACCGCAAAGGTATAAGGAACTGTTTCGTCAATAGAATGTCGAGTGGGTGAGTAATCAGAACATAAAATTGTTGATCTTTCTTTATTCGTTCAAAAATGATTTTATGTGAATGCCATTTGGATACGGAGGAATGGCTCAATTGGAAGTATAATCGGTATAACAATTATTTAGCAAAAAATTCTCTTTTGCGAAACAAGAAAGAAAACTTTCCCGCCACGGGATATAACTGAATAATCTCGGAATCATAAGAATCCCAAAGTTGACCCTTATTTGAAAATATGAGCGAGATGATGGAAAAAATCGATTAGATATATTTTTGATGGCTCTTAAAAATTTCATGGATAAATACGTGTTTAAAACTATGCTCCATAATTATCCCCAGAAAATAAAATGGATACCACATATCTAATAATAGGGACGAGCCTGCATATCATATATGTAGCTGCATAAATTTCAATCGTATTTATAAATATATTTAGCGGCATAATTCTTAAAACGCATTAAACGTCTTAGCTATATACATGAACAATATATAATTTGACGGAATACATTGTAAACTAGATTTGCACATATCGATCAATGACCTATGCTGCCTAATATTTGTTTGCTATTTTATTTGTATCCGATTCCTTCGTTTTGTTTACCCGTCAATTGTATTTCAAATGAAACATTTCTCAATATTGATTATAAACTTTTTACATAAAAGTAAAGGCATTAAATAATGCATAATTTGAAATTCGTCCTAAATACTCGTACCCGGTCAATTAAACGCCAAAAAAGTTTTCGTTTCTTGACCTAAATGGTTAAATATACTTTTAAGTATATAACTCTCTGAATAGGCTGATACTTGGTTGAACTCGATAGCGTGGTATGGGAACGCATACACATATATATAAATAAAGTTTTTACTTCGGCTATTTACACATTTTTTATTTAAAACCCTACCGGTTTAGGCGATTAATCGCAAATACAAATAGCAAGAGTTGAAACTCGAAGTATTTTTTTATATATAGACCGCCACACTTAATGACATTATAATCCACAGCTACGGAATGTACGATCATTTGACCAGTTAAAATGTTTTATATTCCACCAGTAATTTCAATGGCCAATAAAAATGTTTCCGGTCCAACCCCCTTAAACACAATATATCTGTCTTCATATATTCTTCAGTATACTGGAATTACTGTGTCTTGAAAGTAAATAATTTCTCGGACGGAAAAATAATATCCTAAAAGCCAGATCGGGAAGGTGCGAGAAAAATAGCAGTATTACATGCATACATCTCCGCGGGAGACTTCATAACCATAAAGCCCAACAGACATCCATTCTCAGGAAATAGAGCCAACACCCAACATTACGCCCACCCCCAAAACCCTTCCTCACCGCCATTCTAAGGTGAAAAAAATAACAAATGAATCGCGTCGACCCGCCATACCAGCATATTTTCCCAATAAGAAAAAAACAACCGTGTCCCTTTAAAAAATCTCCTTTTTTGTCCCTTAACCGCTTTCTTCCATCCTTTAAACCTCTTTAACCCCTTCCCACCCCTTTCTCCTTTAACGTTCCTTACCCTTCCACCACTTCAAAATTCTCCGTTTTCACATTCTTGGTCCTACATGTTCCCTATACATCCTTACTCCCAGCTTCCCGTTTCTACCTATACCGTCCCCTTCCCTCCGAAACCTTCCCGACCGTAACGACCCCGACGACTGCGTGGCGTGAAATGGAACTCGGCTAAGGGTTGGAATGAGGGGGATGGGTTTGGAGGGAGTGGGAGAGCAAAGGAGGGCATTAAGAGAGATTTATGTCGTCATATCCCCCAAGCCACCCCATTCCTCTCGCTCTCTCTCTCTCTCTTCCTCCTTTCTTATCTCACTCTTCTCTTTCTCTGTTTCTACACTCCCTCGCGCCAAAACTGCCTGGATAACCTCTTCACACGGAAGGTCCTTCTCTTCATCTCCCTCTTCCCTCTCTCCCTCCTTCCATTTCTCCATCCCTCATTCACCTCCGACTCCTTCATTCCCAGGAGGAAATCACTGCACCGTGTGAGAGAGCTGCGAGCGAGAGAAAAGACGTGTGTGTGCGCGCAGAGGGTCAGGGTAAAAAGAAAAAAACCCGAGCGAGGTCAAGCGATTGTGTGTGTGTGTGATGGTTGAGGGGGTGGAAGAGAACAGGAGCCCTTGAGAAAGAGGTAGGTCGAAAACCTGGATGGCAAGGGAAAGAGATAGGTGTTAAAAGAAGCCCAAAGGGAAGAATAGAGAGAGATGAATGGCAGGAGATGCGGTGAAACGTGAAGAAAATGTGACCGCGGGTGGTCAAGGCACGATTCTTGTGCTGGACCTTTTATATGTATACATCTTTCTCTTTTTTGACATCTAATGGGTGGGATGAATAAAATGATGCGATTTCGTCGCCGTGAACAAGTCTTTTCAAGAACGTACTGCAGGCGGAAAAGTGACAAAGTTGCGATCCTCACTTGAGGACGAAAAGATATATGGAGCTAGGTCTAAAACCCATTTAGTTTAGTCCTCCGTTGTTTGCAATATTTTTGGCTGGTCAAACTTTACAATATCAATAAGGTGCGATGTTCCTTCGTTTCCCTTTTGCTAACTTTTTAGGTTGATAAGCCGGGTGGGTAAAATTAGGAGCCCACACAGCTAACCCGTGTACAAAGCGGGTTTCTCCGACGCGGATTTAATTATACGTGGTTAAATAAATGTGACACCTATTTCCTCGGCACGCATCAGATTTATTTGCACACGGTGTTTCATTTGGAGGCCACAGCGCGTGACGTGTGAAAGCTCCTAGTGAACAAGAACGTGTTTTTCCATAAGTTATTAAATTTGCGCAAAGCGATATTGTCCAATAGTGCCTTTACCAAAAAAGTAATTCAAGGGACTATATTGTACAAATGGCAATGAATACGAACTTGATCTGTTTTATCGATTAGTTTTTAAAATCACTTCAAAGCCTATTATAAAAGCTTTAAAAAGGTAGCTAAGACATATATGCCGGAGTGGCGGAATTTGAGTTAAAATCATTTGACATAGCAAAAAACCCAAGCCAATATTTTTAAACGCTTTTTCCACCAACTCTTTAGAAAAAAATCCGGATCCTTGCAACCCAAACACTAAAACCGGTTGAGAAAATTATAACTTCTTCAACTCGCAAGAAAATGCAATAAAAGCTCTGCGAAAACGATTCTCCAAACAATAATTAATAAATCCCGTCGTAATTTCACCGAAATTATTATAAGTGGCGCTGACGCATGGTTAGTGATGAGTTGAGACTGACTTACTGCAGAAAAACGAGCTTAGTTTGCTGGATCGAAAAATTATAATGGTATTAGACAACTTTTCACTAACGTATTACTACTAATCGTACTCAAATTGCATTAGATTATCTTTTCTAATCAACACATTAATGATGATACGCTTATTTCTCATGAATGGAAATTAAGTATTTATCGCCATAATCACTACTATTTACTAAATAAGCATGCAAATGAAGTAAGGAGTAAATACGCAATTAAAAATAAATAAATTGCTAAAAGACAGAATAAATAAATATGCAGAAAGTGAATGATAAATATAAACTAACAAGATGAATCCTAAATATCGGCGAGTGAAATGAACGTAACACGAATTAATAGATAATGAAAATAAAATAACAAACATTTCGATAAAAGGACAAACAACAAAAGATTTCAATGCAGACAAAACAAATCCATAATTCAAACGCAACGATTAATTCGGACGCCAACTAAATAAGCTCCCATTTCACCCGCCACGGGAGGCTTAATTGAGCGATCACAGTTAACGCTATTTGAAACCACAAAACGGCGGGCAAATAAAATCTCTCCTTCGCCACGCATTTTTATGGAGCGAATAAGGATAGCTCTCCTCGATTATCGAATCATCGACGCTGGCCACAGGAGCGCTAGCGGGGTGGCCCACCCACGCCGACCCCATGACTCGAAGCACAAGCATTATTAATTGCTCCTCTATCCCCGGCAGGACGCTATAACAACATCGTTCCCATGAATCATCAGCCGCGATTAAACTCCCTTGCCGCCGCGATAAATCACCCTTCAACCCCGGACGAAGTGAGGGCCCTCGAATCAAACCGCTAACATTACGCGATAAAAAAAAAACATTTTCTCCTTTTCCCTTCTCCCTCCACATTGCAGAGAAAGAGTGCATTGAGGAGGGAGACGAGATGAGTAGCTTAAAAAACAGTAGGACGGCAAATATTAAAACAAAAGAACCATAATAAATGTTTCTAAAATTTTCTATATACTTGCCAGATATCAGTGAGGGATAAATTAAATAACGATTGAAGGTTATATTTTCCTACTTGTTCGTAATTGAACTCAGTAGCGGATTTAGGTATTCTGGGGCCCCTGGCGTTAACTATTAGGGCTTCTGGCGCTAAACAATTGGTGTCCCTGCAATCTGAATATACCTATACTAAAACTTCACCTATCGACTACCTCTTTATTTGGCCCATATTAATGATCGTTTTAACCAAGTATCGCAGTGAGAAAAATGTATTTTTCTTCGTGAGATATTTAACATTTCTGAGATTATATATAAAACTTTTTTACGAGACCCCATACTTCAAGGGGCCCCTGGCACACGCCAAGTGCTACCTCCCTTAAATCTATCACTGACAGAACCTCATTTTTATATGGAATATTATAAATATCCAGTAATACTAATAACCTCAAAGTAATTTGCTAATTTACGGATAGTTCTCTTACAAAGTTAAAAACAAAAGTATAGATTTAGTGACACAGATAATAAGTATAGTAACATTAAAACTGTGCACAATATTTACCTACAAAATTCTCCGTCTAGTCATCAATAAAGCTACCAAACAACAGGGTTGCCTATGAAACCTTCTGCAATGTAATCAATAAAAATAAGCTACCTGCACATCCATTAAGATCTAGTTATAAAATTACCCATTACAAACCAGGAATTTAAAAATATCTATATAGTTACCTACAGAAACACATTTTTAATTATATATATATTTTTTGTGTTTTTTTGTGTTCGTGTGTTCAACGTGTCTCTTCGACGCCCCCAGCAGCCTGCCAACTTGGTCCCCGACTTGGTAAGTGTCCGCTGGGCTTCCTTCAACACCTTGTTGCCACCCTCATCACTACCTTTTCATTTCCTTAAGTTAATATATATATATATATATGTGTGTGTGTGTGTGTGTGTGTGTGTGCGTATGTGTGTATGTATATATATGTATATATATATATATATATATATATATATATATATATATATATATATATATATATATATATATCATATATATAAATAATTAACCATAAAGACAAAAAAGAAATCGGATAAGGACAGGAAAAAGGAAATCCAATGCACGCTTGCTGCTAAACCGGCGGCGAAAGATGCCGGGACGGCGATTCGAAGCTAAAGAGCTAGATGGAAAGAACGCACAGTATATAAGTTATTTAAAAAACGAGGATGGAATTCCTTTAAAAAGACGCAGCCAGAAAGAGAGGCAAACTTCTAATAATAGAGAGACGATAGATGGAAAGACAGATAACGCGAGACAGAAAGGGAATAATGCCATGAACTTCAACGGGTGGGACAATATCATACCTCGAACATCATGACTATTCCGATTGAGCTTCTATAAATCCTGCCAAGAGACCCAAACGTACAAGATTCCTCCACTTAACCCAGAGCACCATGCTGAAACATAGGGCGCGTTCGTGACAAACTGACTGGGTGAAAGCGAGTAAGGAGAGAGAGAGAGAAAGGAGAGGGCGCAGTCTGTTTGATACCGCTTCGCCGACATCCCCCTGGATCTCACCGTTTAAAGCCCATGGATCTCTCACCCCAATGTGCATTCGAACCGACCTGCCAATCAAAGCGAATTCTCGGAAATGCCTCCCATGTAGTATGGTAATTGAAGTCTAGAGAGAGAGAGACTGTTTCTCACTCTCTGCGTCTCTGACGCAACGCTTGTTTATATTTATGCAGCGCTTTCGAGTGAGTGTTATGGGAAGGCTATATGTCAGGATACCTTCAAATAATTGGGGACGTGATCGTCTAAAAGCGGCGAATTATTCCATCTAGGTTTATAAAGGGTGACAGTGGAGTAGATTAAATTTTTATTTAGTTATGATTCAGAAACTCGCTGAAAATCTATCCCATTAGTGATCCGACTCTCAGAAAATTGGCGGACATTTAATCGTTTCCAATGGCGTAATATATTAAAATGACATTTAAATTGCAAATTAGAGCTTAATATCTCTTTAAACATTAAGGTTAAACTATTTGGCAGTTTCCAATTTTTTTCGCGTGACAATATTTTAGATGATTGTCTTTACCAGTCACCTCAAAAGTATATCTTAGTAATTTATTAAAAACTTTTTCATTGTGATATATATGTCGTGACAATATCAAGAATGACCGAAATAAAATTCTAAAGTACATAGCAAGAAGTAAAAGAAATTTATTTGTCCAAAGTAACAAAAAACGATAAATGACTAGGGTTACACTCTACCGTTACACCGCTCTACGTAAAAAGATGGGCGTACCACTGATGGCGCATGTAGGTGTCACAGTTTGATAGCCGCTTAGGTGCAGTAAACAATTTTACCACTTCGTTTTTGAAGAATGATAACTATATTCTGAAAGATTAGGCAGCTACGATTCATAACGGTTTATCTAAGAATGTTTTCAGAGAAAACATTTTTTCTAAAAGTTAGGTATATCTAATATATATATATATATATATATATATATATATATATATATATATATATATATATATATGGATGTCAACAAGGTGTTGGGATGAGGATGAGTTCTCTCTCTGTAGCTGAAGAAGGAGTAGTTCCGAAAGCTTTACGTTTGTGATGTTTCTGTGTTTTTGTGTTATTTTACGTGTGTCGCTTCGACATCCCCGGGGCCTCGCCAACCTGAAGTCGTCTGATTGGTGAGTGCTCACTGGGTTTCCTCATCCCAACACCTTGTTGACATCCATATATTCATTTTACCTTTCCTTTTCCGTAAGTTGTTATATATATATATATATATATATATATGTATGTATATATATATATATATATATATATATATATATATATATATATATGTATGTATGTGTGTGTGTGTGTGTGAATTTTGTCCTTCTTTCTGTTTGTTTGCATGGTTTGCACACTTGCAACACATTTTTCCTTTGCATTTTAAAATCACTTAGTATTGCGATATGAATACGGGACTTGCACCAAACGACGCATAAAAGAACGGATATTCATTTTCCATCCATCGACTTTCGAATACGCGTCGATTCGTTCCACAAGATCGTCATTGACACGAAAATTTGGCTAAATTTTAGAAGGCAAAATGTCGTAGTCAAGGGCGGCGGCATTGTTGCTGATCAAGCAAAATTACGTCTATATCTAAAACCAATGACATGAACTTTGATATTGTATTTGAAATCAATTGTATATTATATATTTTGAATGCATTTTAATCGAAAGGGAAGTAATGATGGTTTAATTTGAACTATAGGTTTGTTTACTGCAGTGCCATTTCTAAGGCGTGGAAGCAATGCGAACAAACATACGACCGCTAATATTTTAATAAGCTTTTTGTTTTGTTTACCTTGACTTAGGACTTAGTAAGTAGCTTTTTTAATTCACACATTTTTTGTAATCACTATAAATGCACAGGCCATGCGTCAAATATCGTGCTTAATTATCGAAATAAATTAATCATAATCATTGTCAATATAGTAATTTGCTTTAAACTGCCCAATGAAATTTGCAAACGAAACGATATTTTCAATGTACGCGCGAAATATCTTCCTATTTGAAATGCCGAGTGTTCCGTCATTACAATGCATTGGAGTCGTTTCTGACTTAAAGTTTTTACGCTACGTGTTTGTTTGTTTTAAATTTACATGAAACTGTTCACATAAATTTTCAATCGGTTTTTGTCCTTCATGATTTTTTTTCATTGCAACCTCTTTATGAAATTTCTGAGAATCAGAAAAAATCGAACATAAACTTAAAATATGAGGGAGGAGAGTAGAAGGGAGAAAAGGAGGCAGAATGGGAAGTGCCTTAAATTTAATATCTAATCCACGCATACCCGGCATATTGACGGGCTTTTGTACTTGTATCTTTAATTAAGTTAATTGCAAACGTTCGTTTTAGTAAGTAGCTAGCAGCTAAGATTTATGGACATGAGATTTCCTCTCCCAATTATTCTCAGGCTAACATATATTCGCAGGAATGGCGACAGATAATCGACTAAAACCAATTAAATTCAGTTTAAATGTTAACTTGTTGACATGAAATATAAATTTTGGAACAAAGTCTAGCTTTATCAAGCAGCTTTATTTTTTAACGAGCCTGCAAAAATGTATAATAGAAGAATGGCAGTTGTCGTATCGCTAACTGAGAAAATATTTTGTATTTTTGAATGCAATGTTTGAAAAGTTTTTATTTAATCGTTTTGGGATTTATAGCGTAGATGTTGCTTACGTCGTGCCGTTCAACGTATTTTGTAAATATGCCAATTTGCCAATACCAAGTTTAGGCTATTATATTGTCATGGAAGAATTTACAGCACACGGCTTTAAATGCGGATAAAGTGTAATCTGAAATCAATGAGAATGACATATTTCAGCAAAAAAGGTTTAACGAGATGCGAACATCGGAAAACAAAACCCCATAAACCGATTTCAGTGATTTGTGATTAAAATTTACCGAATAGACACTGAGGGAATTTTTCGTTCCCAGCATCCATAACATATTTCGCATTTCTCACATTTGAGAAATCACTCAACAGTAATATTGGGAGTAGAATAATTAAGCCAATTGAGTACCCATTAATAAACGACCAAAAAAATTTCAAGCAAAAACAGTTGTAAAAAGAAAGCTGGATCTCGAAAAAGTTTACATTAAGGCAAAACAACAAAAAGGCTGCTCGATCAGTTAAATGTGATATTTAAGGAGGAAATATGGAATTTCGGTGAATGTTGAAATCACGATATTCAAACAGAAAATGTTACATTCACTACACAGTTTTGCACAAACGTTTAAAGAAATATCCTTTTATTGAACATTCCAAACGTACACTAGCAAAGGCATTACCGCGGTTTCGCCTTTAAAAAACAAAATAAAACATGACGCCAACAAGTAAGACAGACAGACATTTGTTACGCACGCCGTGGTCGTCACGCGAAGAGTTAATTTTCCGTGGGCACAAAATGAAAACATCGCGGCTCCCGAAAGGGGGACGAAAAAAGGGATTTAGATTGAAAATTTCAGGTGCATTCACGGTCGCGGAGCATTCTATGGAGACAGGTGGCGGCGGTAGTGAATGAATCATCCTCTCTCTCCCTCTCTTGGAATCCTTTGTTAAAACAGTCGGACACGTTCACACGCGCACACAGAGAACGCGGGCACTCCCAGAGACCCGTCCAATCCAATCTCATCCCTCCCTTTTCTCTTACTCATCCTCATCCACTCCTCCTCTTCCCCCACTCCTCCTCTTCCCCCACTCCTCCTCTTCCCCCACTCCTCCTCTTCCCCACTCCTCCTCTTCCCCCACTCCTCCTCTTCCCCCTCTCCTCATCTTCCCCCACTCCTCCTCTCCCTCCACTCCTCCTCTACCCACTCGATCCATTCCAATTCGTTCTCAAACCCGTTGGTTGGAGGGCGAAGCACCTCGGAATGCCGACGTGAGTCACAGGAATGGAGTTATTCAAAGAGAGAAAATGAAGTGTGTGTGTGTGTGAGAGAGAGAGAGAGAGAGAGATGGAGGAAGATTTTGAGAGGAGAGGACAGGGCAAAACGTGCAAAGAGAACAAGACTCGAAGGAGAGAGAGCGAGAGATAACTAAAATTACAGGACAAATACAGGCTGGTTAATCATATTTTATGTCATTTTATAATACGAGTTGTTGGTGCTTGCATACCGTAAGCGCTTAAAAAATCACCATACACCAAGATCTAAACTTGTAAATAAACCAACGCGACAGCATTTGAGCTACGCCAAGGCAATTTAAATTAGATAATAGTTTTCATTTTCTGCGAAATTAAGGCATCTATCCCGAATTTCTAAATTCTCTGGCAAGTTTTCGAATTTCAAGTTTCATGGCTCAGGTCGCCCTTTTAAAGCAATAACTATAATCAACATTAAGACAATAGCCTATATGTTGCACTAAAATTTATGTAAAAATTAGGATATTTTGTGTGTTAAGATTATGGTGTCATCATCCGTGCCTTTTAGTACGTATCCGGATAAAAAAAATAATTTTAAATTATCACGTCATCATATGTATACGTCGTAGGCTAAAATCAAATGGATTATAATGTAGTCTAATGTAAGCATTAAATCAATGGTCTTGAAGTATGGAAAATATTTCCCATTGAAAGGCATTAGAATCTTTGCTATAGTAGTTAATATTTTTCATTGTTGAAAACTGGAACAAATTTCATATTTTTACGCAAATTCAGCATGGATTTGAAGTTTCTCTTAAAACAAATAAACTTAATTCTTTCTTCCAGAGTACAGTGCATGTCCTGACTTTGTATCATAATTGTAAATAATTAAAAAAAGCAATTTTATATAGCCCTGCACAGTTTTCAATGCTTTTCTTATGGGTGTTTAAAATTGGACTTGGGGGTAAAAAAACACCCCTTATATAAAACTTTTTCTGGAATTTCGGATTTTTTCCAGAGGTTGTACCCAATGACCTATCTTCCAAATTTCAGCTCTGTTGCTTTTCTAGAAGTACCATAGGATTTATATGATATATCCTATATATGTAAGAAGCGTCTATTTATAATGATATGTGCAGTAAAATAATCAAAGTATGTTCCAAAATTGCATATTTCCTTCTTTCTTTTTGCTTCATAGTTTTACGTCATTAAGTACTATGCACGAACCAGGATCAGCAGCCTATGGCTGATGTGTAGTCGAGTGAAAAATAACCCATTTTTGCAATCGTCTTTGTTCAAACCGAGTTCGGCGGTAGTCATCTCCATGGCAACACTCAAATAAAATGCGGTTTAAAAGACCGAAAACGCTAACTTTCACTAAAAATTCAAGAATATACGATCTATTACCAAAATTTTGTGTTAAGAATTAGAATCTACATTTAACTCCCGCTCCGGTGTAACAATTCAAAGACATTTTAAAAGCAAAGAAAAAATAACCAGCCTAAAAACGAAGAGAAATGGAGAGAAGAAATATAATTAAAGAGAAATGTAGATGGAGGCAAGAGAAGGATAAGGAAGTTGATTTTACACCTGCAGGGTAAGAGAACAGAAAAGGGTTGACGCGCCATATACTTTTGTCACGGTTTTATTGAGTTTGCCTGGTCCAGCGCAACCGCTCGCTACTCTGATTAGTCGCAGAATTTTACGTTAGATGTAGATGAGAACAAAGAGATAAAGGTAAAGAGGAAAAGAAAAGCGCGTAAGGAAGGGAGAAAAAAGGTAGGAAAAGAAGAATAGTGAAATACGAGATAGTGTGAGGCAACAGAGCTTTCGAAGGAGAGGATTGTTTCAGCGAAGAAATAGCGACGAGAAGCAAAAAGAGAACCTGAAAAATTTCTTTAAGGTGGTAATAAATGAAAAGAGAGAGAAAGCTGGGAGTGACAAAGGGGAGAGAGGAAGAGCGAGAGAGAGAACAGCGGACAGGGAGAGGGAAGGGGAGGGGAGAGGAAAGGGGAGGGGAAAGGGAAGGGGAGAGGGAAAGGGAGAGGGAAGGGGAGGGGAGAGGGAAGGGGAGAGGAAAGGGGAGAGGGAAAGGGAGAGGGAAGGGGAGGGGAGAGGGAAGGGGAGAGGGAAGGGGAGAGGGAAGGGGAGAGGGAAGGTCAGGGGAGAGGGAAGGGGAGAGGGAAGGGGTGAGGGAAGGGGAGGGGAGAGGGAAGGGGATGCTAGAGAGAGGGGGGAGGAGAGACAGGGGAGGAGAAGAGAGACAGACAGACAGACGACTTTATTAGGGCGAATAGAGACTATGTAGCCCCTTCTTACATTTAACTAAGATAAAGATAAAGAGAAAGGAATGGAGAGAGGGAGGAAGATAGAGAGATGAAGGGAGATAGAGAGATGAAGGGAGATATAGAGGGGAAGGAAAGAAGGGAAGAGAGGGATGGTAGCAGTGTGATAGAGGGAAATAGGGGGAAGAGGAAGACAGAGAAGCTGTGGGAGGAATGGATGGAAGGTGGGAGAGAGAAAGAGGGATAAAGAGACAGAGGACCTGAAGAAGGGTCTGAATTCCGTAGGAAGTTTGAAGACGTTTCAAAATTAGAGTGGCTTCCAAGGAAAGGTAGATGACATTAAGGTGTCTCTCCATCTCTATCTCACTCCTGGTTTAAATTATTATACGGATGGCCTCCTTTGATCGTGATACCTTCTTCCTTCGCTTCTTCTCCTATCATTATATTTTTTCTATTCTCAAGATGACCCACTTGCGGGATTTCTAACAAGAAGAAAGAGATATCGGTCGCTCGAGGAAATGTTTTTGTCTTATTTTCGGAAAAGGGGCCACGCCCTATTTAGGAAACGTCAGCAGTTCCTCATTTTTCGTATAAATTCATGATGTATTTTTTCTTGATTTGTGCTTTTATTATTATGCCTCAGTAACCAATGGAACTTGCGCCATTACCCCAAATGAAATATTTCTCAATTATTTTTATTCATAAGGATTAAATTAAAGTCTTCATTTCCAGCTACCAAACTGTTGAAGTTGTGATCACAGTTAAAATATATGTGTAGTTTATTAATGCTGGTCACAGAGAAGTAGTTGGTTTCAGTAGCGGTACTGATCTTATTAGTAATTAAAGATAAGAAATTCAAAAGAGAATTATCGACCTCAACCTAATGCTAAAATCAATTGAAAACCAATTTCTTTAAAGTAGCCCGGATAAGCTAGTTTCTTTTTCCTAGGAATGAATTGCCACTGATGACGACTGCTTTGTAACCGAAACGTGCATCCGGATTTTCCCAACCTCTTTATGGCCATTGCAGGTGCACAAGCTGTAATTTTAAAAATAGTAATATTTGTTGGAGAAGCTTTTTTGTGCATCTAGTTTTCGAACATGAATGTGAGAAAATTTTCTCGGACATTTCAGCCGAAATTTTTCCAATAAAAATCACTAGGTCTTCACTTCTTTTAACCGAAATATGAAAGATGCTCTATGCGTGTACATGAAAAGCTACTTTCCAAAAACATATTTAGCTTATAAGAAAAAGGTCTTTCGCCATTGACCTGTGAAATCCCGAGTTCTAACTATATTTTTTCTTTCGCCGCCGCGTTCCATCTACCGCTGTCACGGCTTTCACCGCTCATCCATTTTTCCTTCCATTTCTCCCACGCTATACGTGTTTACCGCACGAGACTTCCTTAGTGACGGAAACCCTTTCCTTGAATTTTCTCACAATGATTACACATTCCGCTTTTTCCTCACGCGCTCTTCTTTACACTTCGCATCTTAATTACATCACGCTCTTTCTGTTTTTTTACGTACCTCATGCAGTAATCGCGAGATCTATCATTTTCACAAAAGATAAGCCCATTAATTGGTTTTTACAAATGTTCGTATTAATTACGTATTATCGCAGAACTTTTTGCAGCAGAAGCAAGCAAAATATGCGCCATTCGGGTTGCATAGGGTTAAGGATGAAAATATCGGGAATTGAAACTTGAATTTGTTTAATTATTAATACCGCCTATTATGCCGAAAATTTGAAATCATTTTTTAATATTAATATTTATTATTTATAGAGAGTAGACGAACCTACCATTAAACGCGTTTTTCTCTGGTACTTGAATAAAAGTTATATGAAAATAGAAAAACAAAGGAACTTCCCAAATCCTTAATCCAACGGTCTTTTCGGACTACCCCCTGCCTTCGAAACGGTGGAAAAGACCCGTCTGTGGACGCCTCCGCCGCTTGTCACTCACTTTTCGGGCAAAAGGCCCTCTACTACGCTCCACCATTCCCACTAACGAGATCCGTTTAAATCCCTTTCACCTTCGAACGTCCGTCCGGATCCTTTCCCACCAATCACTCCCTCCCCCTCATTCTCCCACTCATCCTCCCTCCCCCTCCTCATTCTCCTAACCCTCCTGTCTCTCTCACCCCCATTCTCCAACCCTTAGTCTCTCCCTCACACTTCTATCTTCTCCAAAAAAACAGAAAACCATCCACATACCCTCGAGGGATCGGAAGAGGGGGAGGGGGAGGCGTGGGGCGGGAGGGTTGGAGAGGAGGGGAGGAAAGGACCCTTGTGCCGCTCCACGGCTGGAATTAATATCGCCCCCACCCGCAAAACGAGGGGAAGGGTTCGAGAGATAAGTCACGCCTCAATCTCCCTCTCCTCTTTCTCCCCACACACAACCCTCACCCCATAACCCTTCTTCCCTCAACGTATCCAGCAAGCTCGAAAATCCCGGAACCATCCTGGAAACACCGCGAGTACATTTTCTCTTCCTCTTTTAAAAAGAAAGCACGGACGGGGTAAAAAAAATAACGCGTTAAAATCACGTTATTAAGGAAAATTCGCTATCGTTTCCGTGTGGAGGAAGAGTTTCGATAAACGTCATCCTCCGGACGGGAATGAGAGAGAAGAGCGCGAAGTGCGCCCGTCTGTCTGTCACACCGAAGTCTATTCCGGCGCAGAAATTTATCTCGCGTCGGGACGCTTTTGTTTTTGTTTTCGCCCGATGATTTTTCCGGCTGAGAACTCACGTGCGATTTCGTTTGTGGAAGTTTAAGCCATGCGAGTCGATAAGCTAATAACGATAACTTAATAATAGCTTCTCACGCCGAAATGGCCAGTTTGATGGAGTGGTCCCTCCTCGTTTTAGAGAGATTGTGCAAAGATTAAAAACCGTTAATGAGGTGGACGTCAAATATGAAAGAGACGGGTAAACTTAATTCACTTGTTGGTCGAGAAATTGATCGGAGGAGTTTTGTTGGCGCGAAATAAAATTCTATCAATTTACCGAACAATCAGCAGTGGAAGAAAGCTTCGAAAGTTAGTGTAATAGAAAACAAATTCGACATACAAAACACGCTGTCAAACATTCCATACGAAAATGACCTTGAAACTAAGTAAGCCATAAAATCTTACTATTGTTTAAATTGCGAAAAATGGACAAATTTGAATGCAGCAACTTCCTTTGTTTTTAAGGTACCGCCTCTTTTAAAACTGTTTGAAAATGTGTTAATCATCTATGATTTTGCAACATCTGTGCCAAAGAAAAAATCAGTCGAGTATTGGTCAATAGACAGCGATATTCTATATAATAAAAGGCGTTTCCTAAATATTTTGCCATAGGCGCCATAACTCCCAGTTTCACCTCTGCTTTCCTCTATACTACGTATGGAGAAAGTAAAAAGACGCTCGTTACCCGAGAGAAACAGGTAAGACTAAATACAAGAAGAGGAGACTCATCTCAAAGGAATAGCAAATCTATCTGGCCCGTGGCCGGACGTTTCTCCGGCAGACGTTTTGCCGACAGACGTTGCGCAGACGGACGTTTCGCCGACAGACGTTTCGCCGCAACTCAATAAATAATCTATTTAATTTGATGCAAAAGGATTACATATGGCATTTCAGTGTTTTAAAAAACTATGATACGTTTTAGGAAAATTTATTGCAGTCGTTTATAATATTTTAAAGGTAAAGGTACCTTGATGGATAGAGCGATCCGAAGATCCTATGCTGACAGGCATACGCTGTAAAGTTCGATTTCCGGTCATAGCAGACTTTTTTCTCGTTTCAAAATTTTTCCCAACTTTACAGCTTATGCCTGTCTGCATAGGATCTTTGGATCGCTTTATTCCATCAATTTATTGCTTGGCAATCTCACTATTTCAGAGGGAGGAGTTTTCTTCGGTGTATCTCTTCGAGGACATCCGTTGGGGCAGTTTAATACTAGCTTGGCTAGTTCCGTCCCAACTAAGAAAACATCCGCGTTCATAAACGAGAAAATTGATCTGCTACGATATTTCAGTGGTAGAATATCCGCCCGGTAAGTGAAAGACCCGGGTTCCATTCCCGGTCATAGCAGACTTTTTTCTCGTTTCAAAAGTAAAGGTACCTGATAAACTTTAAATTAAGTACGAAACATTTTATGTAATTCTTTCGAAGCAAATTAATTAGATTATTTATTGAGTTGCGAATGGTAATTATCTAATTAATTCCCGAATTAAGTAATAAACATGTCATGTAATTTGAATACAACTACTCCCGAGGACGGTTAAATAGATTACGTTCAAAGATTCAATTAAGAAAACTGGATGGTATACAAATAATATTATCGTCCTGTCGGCGAAACGTCCGTTGGCGAAATGTCCTGTCGGCGAAACGTCTTTCGGGAAAACGTCTGTCAGCGAAACGTCCGGGTACTATCGGGCCTACCTCTGGAGGATGTGAGGAAAAGATACTTCTAAGCTCATGACCAAGAGGCACTGCTTATAATATATTTATGTAGTATACATACATAAATATATGTATATACTCATATAATCTTACATGCACTTAAAGTATCCGAAAATCTTCCGCACGAATGAGTAAGACACTCAAAGTTCACCTTCATTCGATTAAACCGCCGCGTATTACCAAGAAACTCGTTTAATTCCGCAAAATCCAACTTCCACAAAAAATAAAACATTCGGATCTGCAGGAGCCCTTTGGCGAAGATACGTGCGAGGCACAGACGTAACGATACGGCAAAATGTTGAAAAGTTTTAAAAGGATACCTAAGTGAGGAGAAAATTCCGGACCGATTTCCAAAAGGTTTATGTCTTAGTCGCTAAGGATCTTGTTTGTATTTGTTTTAGCGGCATAAACGCAGAGCGAATGGAGTTCAAGTGGTGTTAGTACCTGATCCACCTTAATTTACGCAGTGAGAAGTTGAATGCGGAGTTTCACGCAGCGCACACGAGTCGCTTAGGATACCTCTGCAAAGCTAATCATTCATCAGCAAGGAAGACCTTTATGAGATTACGACTAAGCACTCGACTGGAAGGAAACAGTGTTTGTGCCCAAGATGTGAAATGAAGTGGGAAGTCGACGAAAACAAACACGCCCATCATTCCAGCGCATGATTAATGGAACATTGTTTCAACGATGATGATCACTGCGTATTTCGCGCATGCAAAATATATGCTATCCGCAAGAAACCTTTACAACTTTTAAATGTTGTAACTATTTAACAAAGCAACACAATAATAGTAAATTTTTTTGCATATGAAAGGGCAACTCAAAAAGTTTATGTCACAGCATTAGCCCACTCCTACGTGTGCACCCATTGCGAAAAAACTACCTTTTTATCTTGCCTTATTAAAAGATTATGATTGATGAAATTGATCAAGTCGTCTTGCACACACGCTGTATTTCTCTCGACAGTTCAACTCCCATTGCTATTATGTCAAGAGTTTAAAACAACCAATAAATATCAGAATACAAATAAAAGAGGAAGAGACACATGCTGTTAATAAATTATACACATGAATAACGTAGTGCTTCTTTCCACAGATTACACTGCCGGCTTCAAAGCCATCATTAGCTGGTGATCGATCGCCGAAACGGGCAGTCTAATAGTTATCTGTTGAAAGAAGCGCAGCGTTAAACAAATTAGAGCGCATATTTCTTTCGCTAAACTTGTTCCTCCCTATTATGAAATTACACTAAGTACCGACTTAAAAATGAAAGATTCCAGTTTTTCAGACATTGAAAACCACTCAATATTTTACATAAGACTCTTAACCGCATTCATGACAAATGGAGATAAAATTATGAAACGCTGTTCTAAAAGATATGACAGTAATTATTCGTTCTAATTGCGTATAAATATGACAGGTTCATATTTCTTCTCCGCGAACGGATTAGAACAAATACTTTCTTCCTGTTTAGTAATTCGCTCAATTTTCACCCGATCGATAAAGGATTTTATTTTATTTTGAAATATGGAGTTAATTTTTTCTTCGGGCTGATGCCAATTTTACCGTATCTTTTTCCTGTGTGCATAAAAGCGTCGGATATATTCGCACCACAACCAGTATAATATTTTTAAAGAGATGTTTATGTCTGTTCTACCAACAATAGATAATATAAAAACAGTCCCAGTAACTCTTTAAATGCTTATTTCGACATGGAAAACTTGCGAAAATTATCGAGTTCCTTTCGACGCAATAGGATGGAGGTAAGCCAGTCTGTGATTAATATAAAATCATGAGTTATGAGAAGTTACCCTAAATTTAATGGCGAATAAACAGCGTATGTAACTCCCATATCCATTAAACGGTTGAAAATGTTAGCGAAATCATTTATAAGACGCAAATCGTAAGCTGAGCCGTCTAGTTAATTTCCAAATGTTTTATGGTGCCTTGTCGAAGGATCGTAATTCATTTCTCGCAGTAGGTTAACGTTTTGATTTATGCGTTAGTAGTATTAATTTGCAGAATTATTTTGTATCGAGACCGGTTTCAGGTGAAAATGAAGCAAAAGCTTTGCAACACGAATATAATCACTAATAATAGCGTTTTATAAACTTTATATCGAAGAAATATGATTTTAGATTTAATGCAAAATTATACTATTTTCATCGGGTGGATATATCACATTCATCAATCAACTTAATTTTCACAAGACTCATTTCGTGAGGGAGGGACGGAGGGAGGGAGGGAGAGACGGAGGGAGGGAGGGACGGCGATAGGGAGGGTGGGAATATTATTATTTATTTATTATTATTATTTCATCTTTGAGAAGAGCTCATCATTGGAGAAAACAAGAATGAGAAAAACATTCTCCCGAATCTCTGTTTTGGCAAATTTTATACCGGCTCTTACTTAATAATTACAGATGTTATTATTCATTTCTAAGTTCCCCGTTGAATTTCAACGGGCAGTTACACTACAAAAACAAGTAATAATATAAAAATGAATTTTTATAAATAACTTTTATATAGATTATGACTTTATATGCATTAATGTAATGTTATTTTCAATAACTTAAGTTACATTATTTAAAATATTTACACTGAACTTGTTTGAAGCACTTATATATTCATTAAACACTTGTATATTCATACTTAATTCAGTAAAAACATACTATCGGCTGTCACGGGAGTATATTTAAAAACTATTGCTCGTTTTCCATATAATCTAATGAAATCATACTATAATGGAGCATGCGTGAGTTTGTCTATCCGGATTCTGATTGACTGTCTAAGAGCGACAGCTCTGCCTATGGCAACAAGGAATTGTAATTTTAAAATAAAAATTCAATGTATTTGTTTCTGAATTGAACTAACTTTGCATGAATTTCTAAGTCAGATGACTCTCTTAGAACATATCCTTACGATCCATCGTCTTTGCAAAATCGAAGATAAAACGTACGATTGGAGGAGACGAATGAAAATTATCGCTACAGAGGATTTCCACAGACCATCTCACAACAAACTACCACTAAACGATACACAATATAAAAATGCATGAAAATTTACAGCGAACATTATCGTGTAACCACAGTTATATTCAGAATCAATCGCAACATAAATTATTTTTTTATTATCTCAAGTAAATATAAACATTTATTTTGCCAATAAACTTAAATGAAGATAATCAATTATGTTGCACGTTAAATAAATAATAATTTTAATGAAGTCAGATATAGAGAATTGAATTGATGAATATTAGAAGGACTTTGAGGACATTTTCTGGGAAAGATGCGTGTCTTTAATCTTTAGCTAAAAAGAGAAAAAATATTTCAATTTATTTTATAAAATCACGTTTTGCATCCGCTAAAAAGTAAATAAATTGCAATTTCTATTTTGAGGCAAAGGTAGATTTTACCCTATTAAGTCTCCAATAGAACAGTTCAACCATTAAAATTATCTTTAGATAACTGCCTCCACAGTTCACTGGCTATTCCTATATCACTGATGTATTTCGTAGGACTCACGAAGAAGTATCCCAAAGAAATATTCAAATCTCTGCATAGAAATATAAAAGAATAGTTAATGGAGGCTGGCAAACAAAAACAATATTTCTAAATACAATTATTGCATCAAATATTATTAAAAATATTAAAAATAGACTGCCTATTATCAATCTCGACCTAATCAAAACCATTATCTCTCTCTCTCTCTCCTTCTGTCTCTTTCCCTCTCACCCCCCCCCCCCCTCTCCCTCTGTCTCTCTCCTTCTTTCTTTCTTTCTCTCTCTCCTCTTTCACGTACTAAAACATTCAAAGCACGCTTTCCTTACGCATATAGCATAAGGCTTGAGACGACAATACAATCCCTAGGTTTAACAATGACAGGGTCGGCAAGGCAACATATCGCTAAAAAGCTTAAATTTTTCCAATGAATATGATTTAAACGTATAACTTGAGCGATTTCGAATCGTAGGCGATATGTGATGATAATAATAAGAAACATTATTTATTTTTCTTTAAAACGTTCCAGGCCCGAAAATTGTTCAATTATTTCTAATTTTAATTTGCAAAAGAGTAAAAGCCTATAAGTCGAAAAATCGATTTTTACGTGTTATCTTATGGGAAATAGAAATTATCTACTGGAGTCAAACACAGGTCTTTTTTGAGGATTTTATTTTCATAAATCGCTTTTACTTTAAGAGACAAACATTTCTGCCAAATTTTAATCATCTATCTACTCGGAATGTTTGTTAAACTAGCGTTATAATCAGTAGCAAATAGTTCTCGGTTAAGCGTGAGGGAAAAACGTAGCTTATTATTTAAATGCGTTACTTTCGTCGGAGATACTAGGGAGTGATTTGGTGTAATGACTAGCACGTTTGGATAGGTTAAGTAGCTTAAGTTATGAGGTTCGAATCCCAAAATTGTAAGATATTTTATTATTTTTATTAGCTTATTTTTGAAAAGAGATAAAAAGGAAACATATACACTAGAAAATTTACCCGCCTTCTCACGGGTTGCTGTTTAAATGAAATATAGAACATATGTTATTACTAAAGTATATATACTTTATTTTAACCTTTTCATATTGATTTTTGACACACAAATTATTTTATTTCAATGCCATTTTATAGACGATATAAAATACGTAAATACTCACCAGCAATGCGTTGAAAAAAACGTTAAATTCAAATTTAAATCAAATAATCATTCTATATAGACGTTCCTTACAGAGGAGGAGGAGGATATAACATACTAGTAGTTGGTGGTTGCATATTTGTTGTAGCACTTATAGAAGTAAAATAATATTTTTCTAATTGTTTTAATTAAAATAAATTTTTACGGCCTCAGCAATTCATATATGGTAAAATTGAAATGTTTATTTGTGCAAATTCACTACTCTGTAAATAATTTAAAAATTTCAGCTTCCTAGCTCATACCGTAGTACCTAAACAGTTATCCATTTGTTTAAATTTTAAGAATTTTTAACTGCCAAACAAATTAAAATATTTGTATAATCCCTATTTCGTTTTTTAAAGAATTCTACTTACAAAAAAATTTCAACTCCGTGGCACATTCGGAAATACATAAACCTTGAAAATTTGTTTAAAAAATTGCGAATTTTTAGCGGCCGCATTGTTGCACTTTTTCAAGATTTTCGTTTTTTCTAGTCGGTTATGCACTAAATCCTACCTAGGAAAAATATTTCGAATCTCCAGCACATCTGGAAGTGCCTAAACATTAGTATCCTCCTATCATTATATATCGACGACTCTTACAGAGGAAGATATAACATACTAGTAGTTGGTGCTTGCATTCTGCAAACATTTCATCTCAACATTAAAAAACATTAATTTTTCAGAGAGACATTTCATCATTACAAATATTCTTTTAATTCTAAAAATTTCACCTCCGCAGCGATTTCCGTTTTTCCCACATGTAAAAATAATAGTTTAAAACTATGGGATTAGCTAAGAAGCTGAAATTTTCAAATTATTTACAGTATAATAAATTTGCACAAATAAACATTTCAATTTTACCATATATGTATTGCGGCGGCCGTTAAAAATTAATTAAATTTAAACAATTAGAAAATTATTTTTTTATTTCTATAAGTGCTATAACTTTAAAATTTGGCTAAAATGTGTAGCATTAGAACCTTATAATGAAGAAAGTGTAAAAGTCTTAAAATTGCGACATTTGAAGATTGTTTTAAACTATTATTCTTACATGTGGGAAAAACGAAAATCGCTGCAGAAATGAAATCTTTAGAATTAAAAGACTATTTGTAATGTTGAAATTCCTCTCTGAAAAATGAATGTTCTTTTAATGTGAGATGAAATGCTTGCAGTATGCAAGCACCAACTACTAGTATGTTATATCCTCCTCCTCTGTAAGAGTCGTCGATATATAATAGATAACATATAACAGGAGGATACTAATGTTTAGGCACTTCCAGATGTGCTGGAGATTCGAAATTTTTTTTAATAGGTAGGATTTTGTGCAAAACCTACTAGAAAAAACGAAAATCTTGAAAAAGTGCAACAATGCGGCCGCTAAAAATTCGCAATTGTTTAATCAAATTTTCATGGTTTATGTATTTCCGCATGTGCTACAGAGTTGAAATTTTTTTAATAAGTAGAATTCTTAAAAAAACGAAATAGAAATTATACAAATTTTGATATTTTAATTTGTTTGGCAGTTAAAAATTCTTAAATTTTAAACAAATAGATAGCTGTTTAGGTACTATGGGATGAGCTAGGAAGCTAAAATTTTCAAATTATTTACAGAGTAGTGAATTTGTGCAAATAAACATTTCAATTTTACCATATCTGAGTTGCGGCGGCCGTTAAAAATTATTTTAATTTAAACAATTACAAAAATATTATTTTACTTCTAGAAATGCTACAACTTAAAAATTTGGCTAAAATGTGTAGCATTAGTACCCCATAATGAAGAAAGTGTAAAATTTTTAAAGTTACAACATTTGAGGATTGTTTTAAACTATTATATTTACATGTGGGAAAAACGAAAATCGCTGCGAAGGTGAAATCTTTAGAATTAAAAGAATATTTGTAATGATGAAATGTCTGTCTGAAAAATGAATGTTTTTTCAAGGTGATATGAAATGCTTGCAGTATGCAAGCACCAACTACTAGTATGTTATATCCTCTGTAAGAGTCGTCGATATATAATGATAACAGGAGGATACTAATGTCCAGCCCAAACTACAAGAGCTAGAGTTCTGAAAGTTTTGGTTTTTTTAGATATGATGTAGAAACTTTCAGATAAAATGAGACTTCTTACCTAAGTGACATGAGTTCGACTCCAGAAATTCCGAAAGTTGCGTTTTTTCCCATAAGAAAAGCATTGCGCCATTTTTGTAAATTAATTATGGGCACTTGCCGGTATGCTAGAAAGATGAAATTTTCAGTGTTGTTAGATGTCCGTAATATCTATTAGGACTTATTGCCACTTTTGCCTAAAGTGTCTTGGGTTCGACTCCAGAGACCCCGGAATATCTCCCATTAGTTAGCATGGGAAAACGGAATCCAGTGTGTAGACCAATCTAATAAGTTTAGGAAGCTGAAATTTTGCAACGTTATAGAACTTTTCTCATAACCAACTATAAAAATCGAAAATTTTAAAATTGTGAATTTTAGGGGTTTTTAAACCCCATTTGAATATTAAAGTTTAATAATTTTTTAGGTACTACGGGATGAGCTAGGAAGCTGCAATTTTCAAATTATTTACAGAACAGTGTATTTGCACAAATAAAAATTTCAATCTCTCCATATATATATTGCAGCAACCGTTTAAAATGTTTAAATTTTAAACAATTAGAAAAATATTATTTTACTTCTAGATGTGCTACAACTTTAAAATTTGGCTGAAAGGTGTAGCGTTAGTACCCTATAATGGAGAAAGTGTAAAATGCATAATATTGCAGTATTTGGGGATTGTTTTAAACTATTATTTTTACATGTGGGAAAAACGAAAATCGCTGCGGAGGTGAAATCTTTAGAATTAAAAGACCTTTTGTAATGATGAAATGTCTGTCTGAAAAATGAATGTTTTTTCAAGGTGAGGTGAAATGCTTGCAGTATGCAAGCACCAACTACTAGTATACTATATTATTACACCACGTTTAAGCACGATTCACTAAATAAGAATATTTATTAAGTAACTAAATAAATAAACCGAAACAACATTAAGTCCTTGGACTTTAACAATGTCATTGTCGTCAAGATATTTATCGTTAAAAATGCAAATTTAGTCCAAATTAATGGGAATAAACGTGAAATGCTAGCGATTTTGAGTCAAAGACGAAAAAAGACGATAAGAATAAGAAACTATGAATATTATTCTTAAATACTGTGCAGGTACGAATTTTATACGTCAATTTGCCAAATTTTTATAAGCAAATGAATGAAAGCCTACGCTTATAAAAGTCAATTTTTACGTGTTATCTTACGAGGAATAAAAAAATGCGAATAACTTTTTTTGGAAAATCTGTCTGGAATTTAAGCTACCCTACGGACTTTCCCTTGGTGCCCCCAATCATCTTGCCAAATTTCGTTACGATACCTTTGAACGAGTGGATTTGTATAGCATAACATGCATCCAAACATTTGAAATTATAGTATAGATACTAGCTGAAAGTACCCGGCGATGCCCGGGCACCGCCAAACGTCTTCGGCGAATAAAATTGTGTCATATAGTAACACAATCATTTCAAATTTTGCGCATTTATTCATGTTCATAAAAACAATACTTTCTCCTATACTACATATGGAGAAAGTAAAAATCCTATCACATACAGACAGACAGATAGACCGACAGACATCATCGCGAAAATAGTCAAAACGTGTTTAACAATAAGAATAAGACACTATTGTCATTTTTATTTAATGCAGTCCCAGTCCGGAGATCGAAGGTCAAATATGTGAATTTTAATAAGCAAAAGAAAATAAGCTTGCAGGTCGAAATATCGATTTCTCCATGTTATCTTATGAGGAATGAAAATTATTCTCAGGAATCGAACCCGGGTCGATTTTGAGGGAAAAAATTTCGTAAATGACTTTTATTTTAAGAATAGAACATTCTCACCGAATGCCAATCTTCTAGCTATTCGGACAGTTTGTTAAAAATGGCATTACAGTTCCGCTTTACCACCCACCGACGACGAAGAAGTCATTTTTAGGCTGGTTTCCAACGGAAACAGCCTTTTGAAATGATCCTGTTTGTGTGTGTTTGTGTGTCCCCTACTAACAACTTTTGCACCAATGGACCGATTTTCATGAAACTTGGTGTCGTGCTGCCAGGGCCCACCTCCGGGCGAGGTTTGCACTGTTCTAAGGAGAAAAGAACGTAGATTCTAATTCTTATCACCGAATTTTGATAATTGATTGTATTTTCTTGAATTTCTACTAAAACAGCGTTTTTGAGTTTTAAATCGCATTTTATTGGATTGTTGCCATGGAGACGGTTATTACCGAACTCGGTTTGAGCATATACCTGCGAGTGAACAAATGGGTTATTTTCTTTTACACTCGACTACCCTTCAGCGCTTCATTAAGAAGAAATTACAGAAGCTCAATCAGAAATAATTTTAAACGAGTCAGATTGAGTAATTTCTGTGGCTCGTCAAAGTACAAAATTAAGACGAAAATTAAACAAAAAATAATCTTGTCCTTGAAATAAAAGATGAAGGGAATTTAAAATTGTTTTATTCCATGGAAAAACGATTATGGTCGAGAGACTTGACGAGCTGAAATAAAATTCTCTATGAAGAATACTGTTTCAGATCAAATCAAATCCGTAACCACAATCAAATAATTTGGCTATCTTTAATTATAAACGAAAATAAATGCTGCAATTAAGTTTAATAATCACGGAATCCCTCCTCGAGGGGTGGTTAGCGTGTATCCCTCTCTACGCTGTAGTTGAGGGTTCGAATTTTGCTGCGGCGTTATGTGCTTGCCATTGTTATTGTAGAGTCACTAATTGTTAAAGGCTGCCAAGCGGCTTTATATATGCTCAGGGCTTGAAAAATGCGCTCGTCTGCTCGTCCGTAACGAGTGAAAATTTTTAGTTGACGAGTAAAAAATTCAATCGAGCAGTTTCAGTTCAATCGGCAATTATTTACATGTTATACTTATTGTTGAATTGAAATATTTGGAAAAATTGCCAAGCTACTTAATTTAGTGAATGTTGCGGCCGCTATGAAGTAGTTAACTACAGCCACTTCCACAAGCACATCCAGGGGATTTCCCTACGCTGTGCATGGCTTTAAACCTGATAAGGCCATAACCATAAGTGATATTTTTGTGGAAAAATTGTAAGACATGTTCAAGGTCATAAATGCCATGCCTCTGGAAGTGGTATTTTGACACCTATGAAGATATGAATAGCAAGTTTCATTGAACTATTGCTTGCTCAGGAACTTGTCACTGATAATATGAATTTTTTATATTAATTGTCATGTAAACTGATGTACATACAAATATATTTTGTGTAATGTACTTGGTTGAATATTGATAAAAATATCTGGCAAAAATGAAAATAATGATATAGGTCAACGAAAGTATAAATAATTAACATTTCATTTTTGGCACTGAAGGTGTTCTTTTTTGCTCGCCAGCCTTGGAGTCTCTGGGGCGCAGGCGATTTTCAGCTGACGAGTGAGATATTTGCCTTACTGGTCAGCAAGCGTGAAATTTTTCATGCACTGTATATGCTAGTTAAAAACTATAGAATCTAAAGTTGGATTTAAAAATGAAACATCAAACTCACCCTGTGGCTTGATTCCAAATGACGTTTCCCATGAGCGCCACCATAAGAGGAAGTCGTTCTGATGCGCGGCATTGAAGCGTGGACGAAAATGAATCTGGAATATTTTGCCAAGAAAAATAAATTCTTAATTAAACGTGCTGAGAACAAAGAGGTGCGAAATTAGGATCGTTCGAATTTATACTGGAAAATGGTCTAGGTTGCAGAAATTGGATGCGAACGGTTAGAATAAAGTAAGGCTCCAGGTATTGACTGTTTGATTATGTAAACCTTTTCAAACATGATAACGGAGAATGTTAAGTCCGATCGGACATTTGAGTAATTGTTTTTTTATTTGAAGCTGTTTCATCGGAGTTTATCTCGAATTGATGTAGTCTTTATGGATCGTCGCAGAAAAATCTGCAGAATCTTTTTCTATTACTACAAATAACCCAGAAATAGTGCGAGAGTTTCCGGTAAAGTAAACTCGCAGATTCCTCGCGGATTTCAATTCATATTTTCACACTACCTCGATTGCATTCGTCGAGTAGCATGCAAATCTCGTGCGTTCGCATTCCGAATACAAAGAAGCAACCATTTCCCCCAACAGTTTGAAAGGCGTCGCTGTCTCGCTGTATTCAGAATACGTCCGTGATCCGTTTATAATGAAACTTTTTACGAACCACTCAAAGGATGGAGCCACACGATCTTCACATTTAAGGATTCTAGAAAAATATTCATTCGAAAGAGCTATGAGAGAGATGACAAGTAACATTTGACCCAAATTCAAGTTTCTTATACTTTTATCCGAGCACGATGGTTTCAAACCTTGATTATTTAAAAAAATATAGAAGAAATAAAAATGCTTTATGCAAGTTAATCTGGATAAAAGCACCGTTATTATTCCTTTGGAATTTTTTAAGTTCCTATCTTTCTCCATATTCATACGCTGTCTGGAGGATTTCCGTTGTAATTCTATTAAATCAAGGAGCCCTCGCGTCTTTCTTATCATTTTTTCTACGTCTAATTGAAAGACAACTCGAGAGACGTTATATCATCAGGAAGGTTTTACTCTAGGAGAGAATTGAATTATTTTTCATTTTCGCCCTTTTTAGTGCTTTTCGTCATTGTTGAAAAGCAGTATTATATTCGTGATGTCCGTCCGTACGCATATATCAGGGAAGAATTGACTAAACCGATATCAACCAAATTTAGTACATAGAATACTTACATAAATTAATGGCCAAGATGGCATATTTCGACCGGATCCTTTAGCAGGGGTGCCACAATTACCAAGTTTAACTTTTCGGTAACTGAATTTGGAAGGAATTGGCGAAACCGATTTCAACGAAATTTTGTATGGAGGTGTGCAACATAGAAAAACAAAGTCAATCGGCCGTATTCATGGATTCGTTAGTGAGCTACTAAGGCCTACTAAACACTCTTAGTAGCGCGCTGGTCCGTATGCCGTATTCATATACTAAGGGTGATTAAGCTTAGTCATCTACTACCTTAGTCACCCTTAGTCACTCGCTCGCTAAGCAAACGACGCCGGTGTTTAAGCGTGTCACTAGTGAGTTCTCCTCTCCAGCTTTCGAAGTGTTGTCGTGCTTTTTAGGTGATCGTTTGTTCTGAATAGTTCTGTACGTATTTCATAGGTAATTAAGGTAGTTTAGGTTAATTCTTTAGTAGTGTCTCATTTTTGATTAGTGGATTCAGAGTAGGTCAGTTTAGTTTCGTTCTTATCAATTTATTTATCGTATTGTTAGTTTACCGTATTCTTCATTTTATTGTTTATTTTTGTATTTTGTTGTAATTGTATAAGCTAAGGTATATTTTTCGTGGTTGTTTACACCATTTTCTTCATAGTTTAATTTGTTTTGAAATGACTATAGTGAACGATAGATTTAATAAATTTAGTTTATTATTACGATACATCTTTAGTTATTTCATTTTGGTTTAATTCATTGTTGTTAAGTTAGTGTAATTTAGCTTCAAAGTAGAGTAGGGTAGTGCAATTTCGTTTTTATCAAATTAGTTAGCGCATTGTTAGTTTATTTATCCCGCATAGGTAATTGTTGTTGTTTATTACATTTTAATTCACTTTCAAAATTCACTAATATTGGGTATGGCAGTGTCCGATTTTGAAGAATTGGAAGAAGCATTGGAGTTAAGGGAAATGGAGGAAATTGGAGTAAATCGCGCTATAAAAGTGTATTTGCAGCGTCAGGATCCCTTCAGGAAATACTCCGATAGACTTTTTAGGCGTCGGTATAGGTTCTCGAAAGCCAAATGCTCAAGCATTCATCAACAGGAAGAATTTCTTCAGCATAAATGTGCAAGTAAGTATCATTGTAAGATGTAGGTATATGCATATTTACTTGATTTTTCATTCATTGAAACAGACCATTAAAATGTAACTTAAATTATCATGAAATAGGTGGTTGCAGCAGCCAATTTGAAGATAAAAAATATTGTGGCATGATGGAGAGACAGCACACGACTTAAGGATACTTAACAAGTCGAATTTGAAAAAGAAATTTGAAAGTGGCAACTACAAAGGACTCCTGTTGGGTGACAGTGGTTATGCTTGTCGTCCATATTTACTGACACCCATGCGGAATCCTCAGGTAAACCTAAAATAGTCATTATATGGGCATATATATTGAGCTTACTGTATGTTAATGAGTAATTTATACCAATGATCATTACAGTCAGCAGCAGAGGAAGAATACAATGCAGCCCACATTCAAACCAGAAACACAGTTGAGAGGCTATTTGGTGTTTGGAAAAATGACATTTCGATCATTGTACAGAGGCCTCACAGGGAACCTGGAAACCTCTAAAGCCATGATAGTGGCAATGGCTGTACTCCATAACTTGCGGATATGGTTCAGAATGGAAGGTTAGCAATCTTACATTATTTCCTAGTTTTATCCTTGGACACATTTTACCACCCAACCTCATCCATTACATAGTTCAAAGTTTGACAAATCTGTGCAAAAATTATATTTTTTATTGCTCACTACATCAGTCTCTGATAAAAAGCCATGATTTAGCTATATATGTATTTCTCTACAATTTTACTTATGGCTTGAGAGGGAGTTATATTACTAACAGACTGCAACATAATTATAAATTACAATTAACCTGTCCCTGTTACCTGCAATAAAAACATTGTTAATTTTCTTTGACAGAATCAGAAAGCAGTGATGATGACAGTGAAGATGAAAACTCGGAAGAAAATGACGAATATGAGGATAATGAAGTACCTACAGGAAGAGGAAATATATTTAGGAGGAATTACATTGCTAACTATTTTGAGTAGAATAAAAAGAAATCATAAAAATATTTGTTTTGTACTCTTTTATTTCATTTTTATATTTTTCAGCCCAATACAGTTTTTAAAATATCCATTTCCTCCTTCCTTATCTTCATTTCCTCCCTGTGCAGCACCTCTTCCCTTTCTCCCCGCCTTCTAAATGCATCCTTCTGCAACTCAATTTTTTCTTGGTGAAGTTGAATTATTACCTCTTCATAAGGAGACATCTCCTTACTCCTTTTCTTCCTTTGTTTCTGCCTGAAAGGTCAAGAAAATAAATTACCGATTTACATCAAATACTGCTGTCATCATCAGCACTCATGTTTATTAAGGATGGAAGGAATATTTATACTGATGTTGACGGTTGTTAAGGGAAGTTGAATGTGTGTAGTAGATGGTTAACTGAAACAAGGGAGAATGGGAGATAGGACCAGGTTCATTATTCATGATGCTATTTTTGTGTATATAAATGCTTTCATAAGCATCTAGTTTATTTCTCTTGCATGCTATTCTTTATATATTACCTTTTATTGGAGCACTAGGAAGGATGAGGAGGGGTGTCAACTGTTTCTCTCTCCTGCTCTACATTGCTTAAAACTGGGATATTTTCTTCCTCCTGCTCCAAGTTAAACAAAACAGGGGTGCTGCTCTCTGTTTGTTTATCCTGCTGTTAATTCAAGAAAAGTCATATTTAATATAATTTGCTCAAATAAGTTCAATTATAATAGTTATTTAATAACTTGAAAATAAAAACCACCAGCATTGTGAGCTTAACAGTGATAAGAAATCGAGTTCTCACCCTTAGCACTTCCAATTACATTGAAATTCATTTTTCACCATATATATTCTCAAGTTCATTCTTAAATATTAAGCTTACCAATATTTCAAGTTCAGCATCGTCATCCAACATGCTGCTATCCTTCACAAATTGATCTGGGATAAAATTGTGGATTATGTAATCCACCTCAGTTGGGGGAGTACTTCCACTTCCAGAAGGAACTGGTCCACCACCACCTCCATATTTATACATTCATCATTACTCAATAACTTCAACTTGAAAGGCTCTTACCATGGTGATCGAATCTTGGGAGGATAACTTCATCCTCCTCCATTGCTCCTTGATCCTCTGCAAATTTCTTTCTCCACCATGCTGCGCTTCAAAAAGAGTCTTCACCTCCATCCACATTTTCTGCTTTTTTAGCACCATGCGGCCATCGCAACTTTTGTCTTCGACTATCGAAATTCTGTCCCCAACAACGAATCTCTCTCTCCCTGCGACCAATTAAGAGGTCTTATCCTTTTCGCTTCCATGACAAAAATAACTTCAAACCCACTAAATAACGACCCAATAAAATAATAAATCAATTAACAATAATAACAATGATCTAAAACAACCCTATTAACAATAACAACACAATTAAATCCAATAAACAATGACGCAATGCAAGGAATACTTACACCAATAAATCCTCTATTAAAATAACTACAATTATGTAACCTATATGAAAATTAATATAAAGCTAGAAATATAAGGAAAATAGTAAATAATACGTCCTAATTTAAACAACCAATCCACAAGAAACTACACCAACAAACCGACTAAAATAACTAGAACGATGATACCTATATGAAAATAAAATAAAACATACAATAAATCCACAAATACAAGCAAGATATAAAATAATACGAGAAAACTAAACCACCCAACCTACAGTAAAGTAAACTGATAATACAGATAACTAAACTAGCACTAATCTAAATGATTTAAGGAAAAGAATTATCAACACCGAAAAACAAAACAGCAATGAATTAAGCGTGCCCTGCGTGCGCATGCGAAATAAGAGCAATCCCAACGTTGCCAAGCGTTGCATGACACCCTCACTATTGTAGTAGCACATTAAGTTAGTGACCCTTAATCAACTTAGTAGCTCACTTCTTTCGGACTATGAATACCACTTTTTAGTAACCCTTACTTACTCGCTTAGTAGGTTACTAGTAAGTACGCCTTAGTAGCTTGTAAATATGAAAATCTATGAATACGGCCGAATATGTTTAGTGTAGATATGGAAATCAGTGCTGCCACAATACAAGTAATAAAAAAAGTTATTTTTACACCGGTTTGTGTTGAATTGTCCGGATCAATTTTAACGAAATTTAATATTTATTATGAACACATATATACAAAACCAAAATAGCATTTTTGGACCGCATCGGCCAAACAGTGGTGCCACAATTACAAATGAAACTCTTTCAGTAATAATGGATTTGGAGAGAATTGGCCGGATGGATTTCAACTAAATTTTGCATATAAGATTTGTACAACGTACCATAATTAAATCAAGATATTGAAAGCGGAGTTAAAGAGCAGGGCTAACACAAAAAATATATAAATAATATTTTTTAAATCGTATTTCTAGAGAACTGATCGCATGAATTTTAACCAAAGATAGAATATATAATCATCATATAAATATATAACCAAAATATTAATTATGAATCGGATCGACTAAACAGGGGTACCACAATATCAAGGTTAGTATTTTCTGTAATTATGAATTTGGAAGGTATTGGCTGTGCGGATTTTAAAGAAATTTCGTTTGTAGGAAGAGTATAGAATGGAAAAACGAAATGAATATGTTTAGAACGAATCTAAAAATCAGGGCTACCACAATATAAGGAAAAATAACTTTTAAAAAATACATTAGTATACGATTATACCAAGGCGAATTTGACGAAAAGAAATTCTGTACCACGGTAAACCCATGTGCATCCCTACTTGTTAGTGCTTTTCGTCAATGCTGAAAAACACTATTATCTTCGTGATGTCCGTCCGCATCTATCAGGGAAGAATTGGTTGAACCTATTTCAACCAAATTTGGTACATAAAATATTCACATAAATTAATGACCAAAGTGACATATTTGGACCGGGCCGACTATGCAGGTGTGCCGCAATTACGAAGTTAAACTTTTCGGTAATTATGAATTTGGAAGGAATTGACTGAACCGATTTCAATGAAATTTTGTAGGAAGGAGGCGTGTAACATAAAAAAATAAAATCAAGATGTATACTATAGATATAGAAAGCAGGGCTGCCACGATACAAGAAATAAAACGTTCTTTCTACACATAGATATTTGTGTTGAAATGTCTGCATCAATTTGAACCAAATTATAATATTTATAATGCACACATATATAGAAAACCATAATAAGATATTTAAACTGAATCAGACAAACAGGGATGCCACAATTATAAATTAAATTCCTTCAGTAATTATGGATTTGGAAGTAATTGGCGGGACGGATTTCGATTAAAATTTGTGTGTAAGATTTATACAGCATACCATAATGAAATCGAGATGTATAAAGCTGAGCTAAATAGCAGGGCTACCACAGTAAAAAGTAAAATAATATTTCTTTTACACGTATTTATAGAGAACTGACGGCATGGATTTTGACCAAATATGAGTATATAATCTTTATATAAATAATAACAAAATTATTATATTCAAACCAGGTCGACTAAACAGGGCTACCACAATATTAAATTAGAATTTGTCTGTAACTATTAATTTCGATACCTTCGAAATACCTTTGAAATCTGTTCAGCCAATACCTTTGGCTGAACGGATTTCAATGAAATTTCCTTTGTAGTATAGTAGTAGTAGTATAGAATGAATAGAATATATATAGAATAGAATTGTGCTAGCATTAGTATATTTAAACTGAATCAGCCAAACGGGATGCCACAATTACAAATTAAACTCTTTCAGTAAATATGGATTTAGAAGGAATTGGATGAACGGATTTCAACTAAATTTTATATATAAGATTTGTACAACATACCATAATGAAATCAATTTGTTTAAAACGGAATCACACAGGAGGGCTACCGCAATAAGTAAAATAATATTTCTTTACACGTATTTATAGAGAACTAACCTTATGGATTTTAACCAAGTATGGTAAATATAATTTTATATAAATAAATAACTAAAATATCATATTTCAATCGGGTCAACTAAACAGGTCTACCACAATATCAAGGTTAGAATTTACTGTAATTATCAATTAGGAAGGTATTGGTTGAATTGATTTCAAAAAGAAATTTCGTTTGTAGGGTGAAACGAAATGAACATGTTTAGAACGTATCTAAAAAGCAGGGCTACCACAATATAAGGCAGAAATAATTTTGATATCAAAGAAAATATATTAGTATAAGATAATACTACGGCGAATTGGACGAAAAGCACTTCTGCACCACGGGAAACACGTGTACATCCCTACTTGTTTCAGGATTAGTTACCAGTTCGTGAGTTTCTGTTTCATGCCATTCATAAACATTGCTGAAGCCTCCACAACACCTATCGACAACCGAGGAAACGCTTGTGCTTTACCATCAGCTACATATTTTAATCCATCATGAATTCTGAAACTGACGCCAGACTTAACTAAATACTTGAACTTACTAAATTTCTTGTACAACATGTATTTAATGAACAGCCGTGAGCATCGAAATAAATAGAAGAATCATCTAAAAAATAGTTTAATACTTCCGGAAAACTAAACCCAGAGGCATAATGAGAGTCAGCGGAGACCTGAAAGCTCTTGGGGCCCTGGACAAGAGATTCATTTGGGGCCCATAGACTATGTGATAGCTGGGAATTTCAGATTTAAATTCAACTTTGCCCTACAAATGAAGCTGATATGAAAGTATGTGAATTATGACTTCTGTTTACAGTAAAGAGAAAACGGTTTTGAGCCACTTCCATGCTAATTTAGCCCATAGTAATATTTGCAAAATTTTGTGGCCCCCTAATGTGTGGAGTCTCGGGCGCTCGCCCCGTTTGTGAGGGTGAGTGATTATGCAAGCCACTGGAATCACAAGCTTGTAGTCATAAGGAATAAAATATAATTATATATTATAATTATCGCATTCCGCCGAAAATACTATTAATTTAAAATGAGCGCGTTCGCCAGTTAAAATGAGAACGAAGGAAGAGGTTATTAAATGCACCAGAAATGCATATAGGTTCTCGAAAAGCTTTGCTCAAATGAAGAAGCAAACTCAAAGATTTTTTCAATTAAAGAAATGCCTCGAAGCCGTATTTACAAAAAGATGTATTCTGTTGGATGAAACTTGGACGAAGCTCAACTCAAAATCCTTTACAACTAGAGTGAGAGACAGAACTATCTTCTAAGGAAGGAGGCAAACCATTTCTCCACTTTTTTGAATTCGGGAGATGTTTTACATTCTGAAAGATTAGCAATCACTTACGAGGTACGCGATGTAAAAGAGACAGGTGTAGAAAGAGATAGAGCGACGTATGCACGACGTATGTAAGCAAAAAAGTATTTTTTTGAGCGTAATTCGAATAAAAATTCTCCAGAACCGTAAATTCCAGCTATCCTTCTAAATATCCATTGTATTCATTTTATAAGTGAATATTAAAAAGGATATCCGCTCAAAGATACAGAATCCGCTTTTCATGTAAAAAGGACATTACTGTTTTTTTCCTTTAAAAGAATTTGCTCGTTCTACATTTCCGAGAGCCTCGCATTTCTTTTGACAGACAGAGATTAGAGAGAAAAAGATAAACATTTCAGCGAGAAATTAAATTATAAGAGGGATTCTTTCAGTCTTTTTTCATGGAAGCAAACTAAGGGAACTAATCAAATTTTGAGTTGATGATAAATCTGATTTATTAGCAGCAATGACTAAGCTGGTTGAATAATGAACAAATTTTGGCAAACCCTATTAACATTAAAAAAGATACTGGGTAAGAATAATTTCCAACGTTTTTTAAATTATGCTCGGTAACATCAAATTGCTGGAGGGAGCTTCATTTCAAATTTCAGTTCATTTCTCCTACGACCCGCAAACTGGTTTCATCCAAGTATAATTTAACCTCTAAAAGAGTCCATTTCAAATTATATTTTAAATATAACGAACCACATCGGAATTTTTTCGATTTCGTGTATGATTCGTGATGGATGTGGATTACTTAAAAAATGCAGAAGAGATATTGCGCGAATTTTTTCTTCTGCGTAAAATAAATCTAATCGAAAACTCATTTTCATTTTAAGCGAAACACTTAGAACGAAATGAAAGAAGATTTATTAAGTACAACTAACGACGATAAGTTTAAATACACACACGTAAACTGAAGTTAATGCTACCTTTGAAAAATGGATTACCCAAGCGTTACGTAGACTCGACAAAACAGCCCATGTGATCAGTGGGAATATTTGAAAGAGCCATGACGTTGCATTATTAAAAAAGGTATTAAGTGAGATATGAACTCCATCTCAGGACCTACAAAGGGGGTTTATTCTATACCTTTAGCTTGTTATTCAAAGCGATCAGAAAATTCATTAAAAATTCAAGAAAACGTCCATATTCCGAACTTCGACGAAAAATTTGATATCAATGGCCACACTATGCATGGTCTTCCTGTTTGAGACAGTCGGCTGAATTAGTGCATTATATATTTAACTAGCTGAAAGGCCCGGTTTCGCTCGGAAAAGAGTTTTCTATCAAATAGCAAACGATTTTTATTATTTATTATTTTTAATGATATATCACATTTGATGTCATATTACAATAAAACTAATGCAATAAATTCTGAAATTTACTTCATTTCGCTGTTGGGTACCTCAAGTTTACCAAACGTTCCCCATTCCTTAATTACGCAAGCGATGTTTACATTAACATTTAATATTTTATCTATTGTATTGTAAAGTTTCATCATTCATAGAATTACGCATTACATCTTATTTAATATTCATATGGATAGATGCACCGAAGCCTTTAAAGCAGCTATAAAATTATTTGGATTATGTTAATACTATTAGCCAAAACGTAAAAAATAAACAACATCTTGGTTACCGTGTTAGCTTGGCGTGTAACGGGGTTTATCTCCCCAGTGGACACCCCATCCCTGTTTGTTAAAACTACTGCTAGTGCTGCAATGTCCCGAGTGTTAGTGTCCATGCTGGAAAGTGACATCATTGAAAAACGAAAGCCCACATGTGCATTTCGGGCATTTTTAGTGCCCAAACAAGATGGTTCATCGCGTTTTATACACGACATCTCACCATGGACTGGCAGATACAACGCGCCGAGAATTTCACTTTTTGATGCCGCCAGAGCAATTAAGACCATCCCTCAAGGCTCCTGGATGATCAAGTTAGATCTCAAGCATGGATTCTTTCAGTTACCCCTATCTGAAATTCAACACGGTTTTACGGAATATTTGCTAACAACCAATACTATCGGTTTTTGAGATTACCGATGGGCCACACCTTGGCCCCATATATTATGCAGCGTTGGGCCAAGTGTGTAGGAAAAGAAATTGAGTCCAGGTTTTCTGTTAGGTTTATCCCTTATTTGGATGATTGGCTGTTATATGGTGTTGTTATAAATTTAGAAAATATTGTTGATTTTTTGGAGGGGAAATTGGGAATTACAATTAATCGGGTTAAATCTGTTTTGACCCCAACTAAACAATTAACATATTTAGGAGTAATTATTAATACCGATGAGCAGACCTTAAGTCTTACCCCCAAATCCATAGTTAGATTAAAACAATTGGTTTCCTATATTCCTTGTGCCTCATTTAAAGACCGCCAGCGGATAGCTGGGTACATTTCATGGATCTGTTTTGTTTACAGATTTCCCCTGTTTTTGGTACGGGATACCTTTGCTGGTGACAACTCCTGGTCTAAGTTTTTAGTTAAAAATGTTGATTTAAAAAGCCCATTGAAAATGGGCCCATTACAACAGTCCATGAATGTTTTTACGGACGCCACACCTAGGTCATTTGCTGTGGTTATTCCCGCATTAAATGTAACCAAGGCTTACTATGTGCATCGGCTTTTGCCGATAGGGTTAGCTGAAGCCTTAGCGGCCCTTATAGGAGTGTATACATTACAAGAAGTTTATGGGTTGGAGAAAACCCAGATAAATTTGTACACAGATAATTTACAGGTAAAATATTCTTTTTCTAAAGGAAGAGGAGAGTTGTTTCGCTATAATATAATACGAAAGATGTTTATGTACCTTTCATTAATTAATAATCGAGACAACAGAGTCTCTTGGTGCTATGTCCCTTCTGAGGCCAATCCGGCCGACAGACCTTCCCGGGCTATCCAGCACTTGTAGACCGGTGCGGCCTTATTGTCCGTATCGGTTTATAAGGGCTGGGTGGCCTGACTCGGGGTCAGTCGGTCTGGATCTGGACTTGGGAGGTAACGTAGCACCCTTTATCTTGGCGTTGACTATTCTTCTTATACGGCTCGCCACGGCGTGGACTTTCCTTGCATTAATCTTTACGTGGCTATCTCCCTTTAAGAAATTTAGCTTTGTTGCCGCCTCAAAAATGTTAATAAATTTTGCGCTTAAAGGATACTTTCGAGTGATTTAATATGTAGTACGATAAAAAATGAACAGAATTTAAATATTCAGTCTTTCGTGCGTAAAATAAGCCATTCCCGGGATTGTAAGTTAATATTTAGGTATATTTATATCCACATCAGTGAAGGGCTGTATGGTATTTTGAGGCTTCTCCACACCATTTTCCATGCAATCTTATGGAAATAGTATTTTGTTGACCCCATGGGGTATAAGAGACCCCACGGTCTACAAACCTAGACCAAGTTATTCCTTTAGTCCATGGGATGGGCCATGGCGCTTTTGAATTCGATAACTTCAACGATGTAAAAACGTATAAAGAACATACATACACACATACACTAAAATATTTATAAGATTAGTAAAAACTCAAGTGGAACTATGTATTAATTTTCAGTGGGCATATAATGGTTGTTAAACGTATATTGATAGATAAAAGCGACGCGTTGAAATCGGTACACTCATTTTTGAAAATTATATCGAAGTGATCTCATTTTCCGGTCGTGTGATTATCCATGTTAGAGAAAAGTCACGTTAATCCGGAGGCCACACTTTAATGACATCTATAACAGTTCAAACGAATTTTTTAAAAAATTGCTGGCGGCAGAGCGTGGCTTCAAAATTTCAAACATAAATTCTGAGAAAATGTTTATATTAGATAGAAAGTTAAAATTTTCCACTATTTGTGTAACCTTTTCATGCCATCTATAATAATCGGTGGGCGGCAGGGGATACCTCCAAAAGTTTCAAATGAAGACCTTTTTGAAGAAATGAGAGAGCGTCAGGAGGGTCTTTTTTAGTAATGTACTATGTTCGTGGTTATAAAACTAATATCGAGTATAAATATACTCTTATCACCTTTCGGAGTGGCGGAGTGGTTAGAGCGTTGGCCTTCGACGCAGCGGTCCCAGGTTAGAATCCGGGGGAGGCCAGGATTTTTCAACCTGGGATCATCCCGTCCCTTACTTGTGTGATTTGAGGAGACCGCGCAAATCAGCGCTCCGTCCTTCGGAAGGGACGTTGAGCAGTTGTCCCCCTTGGTGCTCTTCGTAAAGAGTTGCTAACTCCGGCACCGTGTTTCTCTCCTCCCTAGTGTGTTCGGTGTGGAAGGAGTAATGGCTATAATAATCCAAGATGTCGATTAACCAGAAATTCCAAACAAACAATCTATCACCTTTCATAAACGTTACGGGGAAAAAATTAGGAACGGACGTAAGAAAACGATAAGTACCCCTGGTATAGACTAGCGCCCTCGGACGAAACTCCTCGTTTTTTTGGAGAGGAAGAAGGTTTAAAGAAATAAGAAAGGGAGAGAGAAAGCGCACGGTGGAGCAGAGCGTGCATAGGGCGCGTGGATGCTGGGTGTAAATGATACTCGCTCTTACTAGAGACGATAAACGCGGGGAGCCTAGAGCGGGTAGTTTTTGACAGAGCAATGCATCTCAAAAAGCCCTTCTCAATCCTTCATATTGCGGAAATCTCGCTTTGCTTTCAGTTCACTCTCGCGAGGTCCTCCCGGAATGGCGTAGAGCTAGAGAGAAAGAGACTGAGGAAGATAAAGAGACGTGAGGCTGTGCCTCGCGTTTCCACGTGTGCTGCGTGGTGCGTGAGCTTTGAGATTACGCGTTGTCTGAGTTTCGATCGGATCGCGTGTTTGTAGGCTGGAAGTGGTAAAATGAATTTACCCGGTGGTAATAAATTCTTCTTACGCTGACTGATGGTTTCAGTGACAGGTGATAAATCCCTTCTAGAGTCTCATTAACATCTCGAAAAATGATAAACTAGAAAACTAGAAAATTATCGAGCTCGCCTTTTTAGAATCTACTTTCGATGAATCTCCGCTGCATTCTACCCGAAATTCTCGCCTGATTTCTCAAAACCTTGTTACGACTATTGGATATAACTAAGATAAGCACATCTTTCAAGTTTTGATTCTTACGTGCTTTTTGTTTCACACATTTTTTCATTTGATATGTTTGCAACAAAAAATCACAATTGAAAAACGTTTCTCTAATAGCCATAAAAATGTAGGGAAGCATTGTTTTTCAATTTTTAAAACAGCTTGAGATTCCTTTCTTAAAAATTCACCCTATTCAAATTTAATAACAAATAAAATGCGGAACTTGACAATATAATATTGATTAGAAACTGCTTGATAGAGGATATGTATTTAAGGATTTGTGGCTAGAACCAGTGGCGGATTTACGCTTCCTGGGGCTCCTGGCGCTAAGCATTTGGGGGCCCCTGGCGCTAAGCAGTCGGAGGCCCTGCAATCTAAATATATAGTGAAACCGCTCCTAACGGCTACCATCTTTTGTGACACCTCTTAACGACCGTTTTTCTATGGAATCATAGACAGGTTCCACTGATTTTTAAATTGGGATATTTAATATTTCTGAGATTATATAGAAGAACATTTTTTCGGGGCCCCTGGCGCGCGCCATGTGCGACCCCCCTTAAATCCGCCACTGGCTATAACAAATAAAAATAAACTTCAAATATGCTGACATAAACTGCCTTTAAAAAAATCCAAGAATAGCAATACTTTCCACCAATCGCCCCGGAAAAAATCTCCCGCTATTCATCCTCGTGGATCGAATTATAACCTCATTTATGTCAAGCGCTAACTATATTTTCGACGCTAATATAAAAACTGCGAATCCATCACGAAGTTATTTTAGCTACCTCCCATCCGAGGGCGAATCGGCTTAACTTTGAAGGATACGCTTCGTATCCTTGACGGAATTCAATTTTGTATCACCGTGGGCTCCTCGTCGTGTAGTTTTTATTAGTCGGCGAAATATCGGGATCCTTAACCAAGTGTCGGGAGGTGTGCCCGACATTCTAAAAATCTTTAATTAGGAACTTCGCGTCGCGATAATTTTTTAAGGAAAGCCCAGGAGAGACTCGTTCCGGTTTAATAAAGTTCCGCGCTACAATCCGCGGTTGTAGGAGTGAGGGAAGGGGAGAGAGGAAGAGAGAAGGACAGAGAGGTAGTGAGAGAGATAGATGGATATACGTCTTTATTAGGACGGGATTGAGAATATGTATACAGTCTCATCTTCTATCTAAAACTTCGTCATATGCTTAACAAAAAATTGATTTAACATGGGGGAACTTGGGGAATATGAGCACGTTTTCTATTCCGTCTTGATATTGCCAACAGGGAAATTATTTTTTACCTTTTAAGTGTTGGTACGAGTAGTTCCGAGTGTCATGGTATCCAAAGGAGCTCAACTAAAACGTGCTGCTGTGTATTGTCTTTCCAATCGCTTTTATAGCTAAGAGTTTGTTATATTCTTTGAGATAATTGGGTCATTAGATGCTTGAGTTTATATTTGAGATAGATGCTATTATGTTTTCGTGAATAAATAATAAAACAAATAAAAATAAAAATGTTAAGTCAATAACTTTAATAAAGTGCACAAAGAGTGTAAAAATAAAAAATTATAATTTTGTTATTAATAAATTATATAAAACGCAATAAAAAATTAAATTAATAGAGATATTGAATATATAGAAGTTATGTTGAAATTTTAATAGTTAGTTCAGATGTCTTAAAGAATGCAACATACTGTCCCCCACAAACTTCTCCATAAATTATCTAACAGATTTAACATTCACGGAAATTTTCTTTCTCTCCTCATGTCTAGCTTTCTGTCTGATCGCTGGCAACGTGTGTCTATCTCTGGTTTCTCTTCTTCTTCTCTTCCTGTTCTCTCAGGTATTCTTCAGGGTAGTGTTATCGGGCCTTTGCTATTTTGTTTATATCTTGATGACGTGTGCAACATTATTGACACTATCTTAAACTTAATTTTATTGTATGCTGACGATTACAAGATATTTGGGGAAATTAATTGTTTAAATGACGAATTAACATTTCAAAGATCTCTTCATAAATTTTCTGAATTGTGCTTATTGTGGGGACTCAAACACAATCCGTTAAAATACTCTCAGCTATCAATTACTCTGTTTAAATCCCCCATTAACTGTACTTACTCCATTTTGGGAGAAAACATAGAAAAGGTATCACAGCAGAAAGATCTCTGTATTATAATTGACTCCAAACTTTCTATCTGTTATCACATTGACTAGACTGTAAAAAAAACTACATGTCTCTTTTAGGTATTATTTATAGGCACACCAGTCTTAATAATGTGATATTCTTTCGTTCCTTTTTTGTCGGGTGTATACTACCTATTGCTACTAATTGCACACCCATTTGGAGTATGGCCTCCAAAACTCATATCAACAAATTGGAGTGCATAGTGTCTTTCTTTTTGGCCATAGTCTGTTATCGCTTACCTCAAGCGCCTTCTACTCATATATATATATATATATATATATATATATATATATATATATATATATATATATATATATATATATATAGTTCTCTCTCTGTAGCTGAAGAAGGAGTAGTTCCGAAAGCTTTACGTTTGTGATGTTTCTGTGTTTTTGTGTTATATTACGTGTGTCGCTTCGACATCCCCGGGGCCTCGCCAACCTGAAGTCGTCTGATTGGTGAGTGCTCACTGGGTTTCCTCATCCCAACACCTTGTTGACATCCATATATTCATTTTACCTTTCCTTTTCCGTAAGTTGTTATATATATATATATATATATATATATATATATATATATATATATATATATATATATATATATATACACACACACACTAGTAGAAGGTGCTTGCATTCTGCAAGCATATCATCTCACCTTGAAAAAACATTCCTTTTTCAGACAGATATTTCATCATTACAAATATGTTTTTAATTCTAAAGATTTCACCTCCGCAGAGATTTTCGTTTTCCCTTATGTAAAAACAATAGATTAAAACAATCCCCAAACTTTGAAATTTTAAGAATTTTATACTTTCTCCACTATGGGGTACTAATGCTACACATTTCTGCCAAATTTTAAATTTGTAGCAATTTTAGAAGTCAAATAATATTTTTTTAATTGTTTAAATTTTAAACATTTTTAACGGCCGCCGCAATATATTTATGGAGAGATTCAAATATTTATTTGTGCAAATGCACTACTCTGTAAATAACTTGAAAATTTCAGCTTCCTAGCTCATCCCGTAGTACCTAAACAGTTATCTATTTGTTTAAACTTTAAGAATTTTTAACGGCTACACAAATTAAAATATCAAAATTTCTATAATCCCTATTTCGTTTTTTTTGCAAATTCTACCTATAAAAAATTTCAGCTCTGTAGCACATTCGGAAATACATAAACCTTGGAAATTTGTTTAAACAATTGCGAATTTTTAGCGGCCGCATTGTTGCACTTTTTCAAGACGTATTGTAAAGAAATGTGACTTTAAGGAGTTTTGCTAAAATTGGTCGACCGTTTCCAATTTTGGTTAAAATCGGACAATAATTACGACTACTGACCTACACGTATTTTACAACGTACCTCGCTTGCTTCTCGTTAAATTCTCATCTGAGCAAAACATTGAGAACACTGTGAAATCTCAAAGAACGTATTCGGAAACCCCGTGTAAAAGCCTGTAAGCCCAAAAATCGATTTCTACGTGTTATCTTATGGGAATGAAGACGATTTGCGTGTCTCAAGAGTTCGGGAAACGACGGCGCGGAAAAGCTAGTCGCGGAGGCGTAGTGTAATCGAGAGAGAGAGAGAGAAAAGAAACAATTCTTTTGCGAGGGAAATCGGAACGTCCGTTATTAGTATATTTGCACGCCAGACAACAAAAAACGACGCGATTCGTAATGAGAGCAAAAAAAGAAAGGGACGTGGGGGAGGCGTATCTTTTCCCCCTTTCGCATACTACCGAGCGAATCTCCCAATGCCTTTCGTGATGCGGATATGAAAATGAAGGGCAATTTTCGTGAGTCACGAAAACAAAAATTGGAATATTCTCTGGACGAGAGAGTTGGTTTTAATCCTCGAAACGCTAAGCAGGCGAGAAAATTGTATTTCGTGCGGATTTCGAGTGTTTTTTTATTAATACGTGCCGCGAAAGGTTAATAACAGCGGGTGTCAAGTTACGTAAAAGGAAATCGGCTCCATGGCATAGCATGTTTTATCCGGCGGAATACAAATGTTACCGGCGAATAAAAAAGTGAATGTGAAAAATTACGAGAGAAATGAGAGATTATTTCGCCGCCACGCTAAATTTAGAGATTCGCAAATCAAGTTTTTTTATAAATCACGGAAAGGCGGATATTTGGTGAAATTGTAATTTGAAATAATGGTTTCAGTAGCTTTTTTTTACCTTTTATTCAAAGGATGACGCGTTTATTTGTTGCAACAGAATGAGAACTCACTATAAATTCAAATGTGCAAGACGGGTCTCGGCCTTTAAAATGATGATACAGCCAAACCCAGATTTGGCGCCCCCGCCACACCCGCATACCCCCCATCGTTGTTGTGAACAGAACATCCATCTCATGATTACATAGAGTAAGCCAAAATAAATTCCAGAAAATAATGTGCTATTTTCCAGTTACAGCGAGTTCTACAGAACATACGATGCAGTAAGTAGGTAATTTTAACTAAGAATAACATCAGGTGCATATCAGGTATATTAAAATACCCAATCAGGATTGTATACTGATACAAAATAATAATAATCTTAAGAAATAATAACATCTTTTATAAGTATATAATTATAATCTTTATAATAATTGATTCATAAAGCCATGGAAAAATTTACAAAATTAAAAAGTTCACAAACATGAGTAAGTATATGAGTGATAAGTCACTAAAATGTTTTTCGAACAGTTGAGTTCTCTACCAAGAGAATAGTTGACCAGCAGCCATGGTCACAGTTAAGGAACTAGGTAAAAAAGCAGAATTTAAGGCAATGAGGTTTTCAAAGAAAGAACGAATGTTGGCAGCACAAGGCCAGTTCTGTTTAACATATGAATATTGTTGTGTCTGCTGCTCACAAGTTATCATATACACATAACATATATTATCAATCCATCGTAGGTTCCCTCCCTTTATACAAATCACGAATTTGCTTACTGTCTCATGGTCTGAAACAAATGCAAAAGCATTATTAGAGAAAGGTATTAGTTACACTGATCGAAAACAGGTTTATTGAAATTGGATTATAATTGGCAAAAAACAATGGCCTCATTTTCATTCCACATTTACATCAATTCATATGAAATTTATACTAACCAGGCAAAGTGATCTCGAATAATTCCATTTCTTACTGCTCCTGCAGTTCCTTCAGCTTCCTCTGAATTGACCACAGGCACAACGTCATATTCCATTAGCTGTTGGCGGATCACTCTCCTATTCTGTATACATTCACGAAGAACCATATCTACAGGTGGTTCATCATCTCTTGTTTGAATTGCAATATTATGCAAAACAGCAGTGGCCACAATAACATTCATTGTGCACTCTAACTTTGTCCTTAATTCGAGACTTAAAACTGGGAACCGTCTTTTCCATACCCAATACTGGCGTTCTACAACATTCCTTGTTCGTATACGGATACGGTTGTAGTTTTGTTGAGCCCTACCTTCAGGATTCAGTAGTGGTGCCATTAGATATGGTTTCAGTGGATAGCCATTGTCGCCTACAAGGAGAAGTCCTTCACGTATTCGACCCGTTTCAAACAACATTCTTCTTTCACAGTTGTGAAATATAGTGCTCTCATGCACTGATTCCGGCCACCGTGCAACGATATCTCGGATTAATAGGTTTGAATCACATATTGTTTGCACATTCAGTGACATATAGCCTTTCCTGTTCCTAAATCTTTCTCCGATATTTCTCCCTGGAGACTACAGGTATATGAGTACCATCCATACAGCCAATTACTCCAGGGAACCTTGCAATTTGATAAAAATCCTGCACTACTTGAGCCACTTCACCATCCCTTGGAAACTGAATATACTGCGGCCTCAAAGTTTCGATAGCATCAGATACTTTGCTGATGCACCTACAAACACTGGCTTTTGATACACCCAGCATATCTCCAGCAACAATTTGGAATGAACCCGTAGCATAAAACCGAAGCGTTATTAATAATTGCTGCATTGGCGTCAGCGGGTGGTTTCGGTCAGTATTATATTCCAACTTGTCTTCTATTTCTTCGACAATTTTCAGCACAAAATTTTTGCTATGCCTTAATCTTTCTTTGAATTTATTGTCATCGAATGTTTGTAATTGATCTGTTTCTATATATCTTGGACGGCGAGCCCTTCTTCTCCGAATATTTTCCAAAAATTCCAAATACAGAGCTTCAGCATCGAAATTATCAGCCGCCATATTTGCTAGACTTAACGACTCGTTAATTCCTTTAATTGGCCGAGCTAGACGCGTTAAAATATCGAGAGTTTAACGAATCGTTAATCTTAACAGACGTTGGTGGAACAACGGTTTACGCTAACGAATCGTTAAAGTACACTAACAGCTCGTTAAATCCTTAACGAAGGTTGGTGAAACCGGCCATTAGTCTTCTCACACCCATCACCTTCTTTTAAGAAATCGAATATTACTTTTATGTAGAGAGTATATACGGAGGATTAAAGGTATACAGAAATAGTATTATAAAATAAGAGCTTCATTTGCTGACGCAATACGAACAAGTTAGGAAAGTGTACAGTGTATAACAAATAGGCGCGTTTCGTGCGATGGAGTATTTGAAACTATACAATATAATTTAAAGGAACGCACAACATAAAACAGCCAACTGTCTACTAAAAATGTCTCCTCTCCCTCTGAGTTGGTGCATTAATATTTCGTAATTTTAATGACTAAATACTGCAAAACAATATATCAGAAATGATGCCAATGAAATATACAATTTTTATTTACCAATTATATTTTATAATCAGTTTTAATCAACCAAAGAATCGAAAATTATTTAAAACATACCTCACTTGGCATCAGTGGTTGTAATATTTACGTTTACGTTCTTTTTTTCGTCGTAGATAATCCGTTACGTGATTCATGTATGTGATTTTCTTATTGCCTTTGACTGTAAGTCCTTAATATGAAATTTCATAAAAATCCGTTTGGTAGAAGCCGAGAGCGTACATACGGACGGACGGACAGAACGAAGCTAATAGGCGCTCATGCTCGAAGCGAAACGTTCCTGCAAAGCGCGCTTTATTTATTGAGTTATTTAGAATTGTAAACATAATTATTTATAAATTTAGTGATATAATTATATGACAAAGTAATTTATTCAATAATTAATTGCAATTTTTAAACTTTCCATCTATAACCATTTGCTCAGAATCTTAATTTTAAATTTTGAATGCACCCCCTGACGCCCACCGATTTCTCCAAAACATTTCTTTAGCAGCGTAATAAATGGCATCATAAACCGCATACAACTTGCGAATTTCAGTCTTATATCTGTTACCGTTTAATTGCTATTGTAATTAAACTGATTGCACAGAAGGACAGACAGAATGAAAACATAAATAAAACGCGTTAAAAAATTATACTCCAGATTCAGCTGTAACAAAAGAGAAATCCCGAAACCCGAATCCGTGGCGATCCCGTGCGACTACTTATAAACTCGCACTCAAGAAATCGCTTCCATCGACAAATTTAATCCATAACGAAAGGGCAAACAGATTAAGACGGCGAGAGAGGGGAAGATGTATTTACTTATTCCAAAAACCAAGGGGAGAGAAGGAAAAAGATTCTGTGTTTTTGTAGCGCCACAGTAGAAATTGAAGAGGGTGAAAGGAAAGGGGAGAGAGGTAGGAAATTGACTCGCACTCCCAACGCTTGGGGTGTTTGGATGGTTTTGGAACACCCCCGTCGCCTCTTTCAACCACACCGAGAATAAACCCTGAAGTGCGACGTGGCCCTACGTGAGGCGAACCGTTAAAGTCAGCAGGCGAAAACAAGGTGGGGAAGGATAATAGCTAGAGAGAAAGAGGGATGACGAAGAAGACGATAAAATATGAAGAAAAGCAGGAAAGGTAAGAAACGGCGAAAAAGGCACTGGCGGGAAATTAATAATGGAAGAAGACTACCTCGAGAGTACGAGTACGAAACGTAGTGTTTGCCAGATTTTAAATATAAAGAGCAAACTTAAAAGTGAATTTAATTATATAAATACATAAGGGCTCCATCTAAAACTTTGAAGAGCTAGGAGCTCTACCGAATATTTTTTCTTTCGCTTTCACGAATAATGTGGCGTACGATACTGATGCCGTTTTCTGCGTTCGACAAATCCTCTAGTCAAATTAATCTTGCTTGCACTCATGTTTAAGCTAAATAATGATAAATAGGCTGTTTCATAAATGAATAGGCAGGAATGATGTCTAAAAATTAAAATTTATTAATCTGTACTAATTTCGGAAGTACATCTGGAAGAAAACATTAGAAAATGTTAAGGCAACTGTCCTTATATAATAATTCTCAAGTGTCCATCTGTCTGTCACGCCTTTTTAAGCACCCAGATGGGCTGAAATTTGGCACAATGATTGATCATTAGGTACAACCGACGGGAAAAGTCGAAAAATCGTTTAATTTTATTGATCTATTTCAATACACCATAAGAAAAACATGGAGATTGGTGCAGGGCTTTAGAAAATTGCAATTTTGCATTAGTTAAAATTGAGATAGAAACTCAGGACTCAAACACCTTCATAGCATAAAAAATGGGGTTTATAATTTTTTAAGACCAAATTCAAATTCCTGCCGAATTGGCTTGAAAGTTTGTTTTTAATCGGAAAAGGAAATTTTCAACAATGAAAAATATCAACTACCATGGAAACGAGTCCAATGCTTTTAAATGGGAACTGGTAATCTGTAGTGTAATAGCATCGATTTAATCCTTTTAAATAGAATATTGATAGATTGCAATATAAACCCGTTGATTTCAACCAATGATGTCGTAATAATTTTAAAACACGATATATTGTACTAAATTTAAAAAATCTGATGTGGCCACCACATGACCTTCACCATACCTGTAATATTTCTAAAAATTCCAAGTTAGATAATAATAAATATTTTAAGAAACTGCGAGAAAATTTTAGACCACAAAGAACAAATATAAACTCAAACCATAGCCCTCTAATATTGGATATAGCCACAAAGCTCCAACAATTAAGAAAAGAAAAAGGAGCGTTACTAAGACGTAACTAAGCGTCAATTGTTAACAATTGTCGTCGGTAAGTGGCGTGGTGGTGGCAGCTAAAGATAAAAGATACCTCTTAAACAATGCATTATATGAAAATATATTTCAAACAAACGTTGTAGAAAATTACATTTCCTACAACCTTTATTCCAGTACATATTTACATTTATCAAACATTTCAAAATAACGTATAAGTGGCAAGAGTAAACACCCACTTTCGGTTGACCGATTTTTACCAAAAACTAATCAGTTCTTGTAACTTTTATAAAAATATTAATTATAAAATTTCCTTTTGACCTGATTAATAGTTTTTGAGTTAGAGCACCCACAAAAAGCTGTCACACCCACACACACACACTAACAAACACACAGAGACATCGAGAAAATGGTCAAAACGTGTATTTCCGTTGAAATCTTGAAATCGATTTTTTTCATGAATACAATACTTGCCCCTATACTACGTATGTGGAGAAAGTAAAAACACGATACCCCTTTTAATTATGGAGATTGATAACCTATCCTTGCATAATTATCCCCAAATGTCTGTTTGGCTGTCACGTCTATTTTAGACAGTTCCAGATGCGCTACAGATCTGGAAGTTGACACGATGACAGGTCTTTAGATACAATCGATGGGAAAATTTTAAATTTCCATAACTGTTCATTTCTACCCCCATAAGAAAAGCATGGAAATCAGTTCGGTACCTAGGGGAAATATGTTAAAGAATAATGAATTCAACGGCAATTTACCCTACACTCCACGGAGTGACTGGGTGGAAGAGGGAGGGATCTTAGATTCTGATATTAAAAGCCAACGAAGAAAAAAAAAACAAAAAAGACCCGAGTTCAACTTCAGGATATAATTTCTATTTTCCTTAAGATAACACACAGAAATGGATTTATTGATTCGCAGGATTTAAATAAGTTGCCAATTTAAATAAAAAATGATTTATCTTCAATCTTCGGACCTAGATTGTTTTAAAGGAAAATTAATTAATTTTCATATTATTATCACCTTCAAATCGAAATTGCTAAAATTTAACGTTTAGATTACAAATATTGGAAAATCTTAGGCTTTTAATGGGATGATGCCTTACCGACTATGCCATTGTTAAATATCAAAGTTAAATTTTAACGTTTTGTTTGTGGCAACTAGAGGTTCAAAATAGTGCATCTTTAATACATTTGATGAAGTCTTGATTTCAAAATAAACAATTGTTCTATATTTCCAGCGATTCCAGGAAATTTTGTTTCGCCATTTCTTTAACTCTGAAATGGGCGTAAGGCATTTTACTTTGCATTTTGAGTTGATAATTTTGTAAAGCATATTGCCCGTCATTTTTTTATTTTATTGTTTGCATTAGCAGCCAAAAGTGTTTGGTTTGTTAGCTTTCATAGGTCAACGGTTAGTGTACTGTGATAATAACACCGGGGTACTGGATTCGTTCTCAACTAGAAGCATCTTTTAAATAAAAAAAAAATTATAAACCATCAGTAAAGATAAAAACAACAGAAGATTAGTTTATAAGTTTTCAAATTTTTAAGTTACGCAGCAACGGGCAATTCACTAGTAACATTATAAGACAGAAAACAAGAAGATTAAGTACAACTTAAAGAGGAAATGAAAACAGAATGGGAGCAATGAAATCCGATACGCAAAAATAAACTTTTGAGGAGAAAATTGAGAAATGAAGTAGATAAAATATTGAGAAGAACGGGGACACTAGTGCACTAAAAGCGCAATAGAAAACCAGTAAGAATAAATACTGAGATTTTAAAAATCTCCACCGATTTGAGTACTTATTTTAGTTATTACACAATTTGCCTCACACATATTTATTTCTTTTATATTTATACCCCAATGCACATGGAGAAAAATATTCTATTGATGGTGAGAAATTAAATAAAGAAATACATTTAGTTAGGAATAAATGAATGAAATATGGCAAAAGAAGAGGCGAAATGAATAATCAATAAGATGTTAAAAAACGAAGAACTGCAAGATATATGAAAAAATTAAAATCAAAGGAGAAAGGGCATAAGGAAGTAAGAGAAAACAAGGCACGAAGCAATAGCGAAGAGGAAACAAAAAGAGTAAAGTTAACATAGTGATGCGTCTCGAAATGACAATGCCATATTTCAGGAGTGTTTAAGAAAAACAAAAAAAAACTGACATTAAATCCAAAACGAGATGGCGCAAGGATGCGATATAAAGGTGGAGGCACGGTAATGTATATATGTATGCGAATATGCACACACATCTACCTACAACATACATAAACACACAGAGGGGGATTCGAGCAAGGATGGATATGGAGGGTTTGATAATAAAAAAGAGGTAGATAAAAAAATAAATGGAAAAGAGACCCGCCGCTCAACCAGTGCCGAGCGCCACCCATTCACAGGCTCTCCACTAACGAGTTTCGGGGTAAAAAGAGGGTTTATGTGGAAAAGGGGAGCGAGCCTTTTATGCGGCCTCTCTCACAGATAGGAAGGAGGTTAAACTTCTCCAGTCAACTTTTGAGGTCACCTGATATTCTTTATGCACACACTAGACACAATTTATGCGCGAGGACAAATACGTATATGTGCATGCGTTTGTGTATGGATATGTTCTCGAGCGCGTGATTTCGTGTTATTATCATTGCAGTTACATGTAAAATCTCTCCGATATCTTATTTGTTCTTTAGGAATAATTTTTTCCAGCGATACAATCATTTTTTGACTACATAGATACATGTAAAATCGGTTAATAAGCGATTGCGAGGTACTTTAAACTTAAATGAAAAATAAAATTACTAATAAGCACATACTACATAAGTACGATACAGATTTAAAATCAACATCCATCATGCAGAACAATATACATGAAGACAAATGGAAAACTTTCACAAGTAACTATTAAAAATTGTGTGGAATATTACTTTTCCTGTGTAGTAATGATGAATAATTCCATTCTAATGGAAACACTTATAATATTTGAATATGAAATATATATTTACAGCGCATGAATATGAAATATATCTTTACAGCGCAGCGAAGCCAAAGTCGTGAATCAAGTTATTTGTTACCGTGAAACTCTTCTCTAAGTGATTTCCTTTCTTTTTTGTAACATGTTTTAATTTTACCTTTTGCTCCTGTAACAAATGTCAACTTTGCCACGCCCTAGTTACGCCGCTGTATACATGTATTCCTATGAGTAGAAGTTTAAAGAGAGGCGGATGGCGCAAGGATATGAGTGATACGGTAGGAAACGATGAAGTATGCCGCGATTCATTCAAAATCCACGGTCGAAATGGCTCGGGGTTCCCGCGAAATGCATTTTTTTCATTTGGCGGAGAGGGATATAAAGAGTGGGAAAGAGGGTATGAGGTGGCATTTGGGAGAGAGATTTTGGTCGCTTATCCAACGAGAGAGAGAGAGATAGGAGATGACACAGGAGGTATGGGGGCAGGAAATAGAGGGAGAGGAGGATGGGCGTGGAAGTGTCGCCGCTACAAATAAAAAAGAACTTCCCGCAGCAACTCTTCCATACTGGAGATTCGACTCTCTGACACGTCCCCTTCCCATATAAACCTTTCGAGTGCCTTGTTCCCCTCGGTCGTGTTAGGGAGCCATTACGGACACTCAGTTGGCTGGCCGCGCGTTGAGGGTCGAGAGAGAGAGAGAGATAGAGGCACATACTTATTTGAGGAAGTTTTTTGAAGGGCCTTCCCCTAAAAAAAACTCCCGCTTAGGTGGCGGAGAAGAGGCGAAGGAGTGGCGGGAATTGGGCGGATGGGAGGCGGGGTGGAGGGGAGGTGGGGTGAAAGGGAGGGGAGGTGGGATGAAATGGAGGGGAGGTGGGGTGAAAGGGAGGGGAGGTGGGATGAAATTGAAGGGAGGTGGGATGAAATGGAGGGGAGGTGGGATGAAAGGGAGGGGAGGTGGGGTGAAAGGGAGGGAGGTGAAAGGGAGGGGAGGTGGGGTGAAGTGGAGGTAAGCTGGGGTGAAGGGAAGAGGACGGTTCGGAACGTAACGCCAGGCGAATTTTTTTACGGAGATTCCGCGGAAGTCGGAACGAATGTTAATAAAAAAAGAGACACGAAGAGCGGAGTGGATTAAACGGGATATTCGCGTGAATGGGGGGAAATGCGGGAAAATAAAACGAGAAAGATAAAGAGAGAAAAATTGAGATTGAAATGGAAACAAGGAAAATAGATGAAGAAAGAGATATAAGGATATGGAGAAAGTGTGGATAGAGAGAGGGAGGAAGACACATAGGAGCCAGGGCGCGAGAGTGGAGAGATAGAAAAGGAGAGGAACAGAGGGCGAAAGAGGTAGACTGAGAGAGGGAGAGAAAGAGGTAAAGAGAGACAGGTAGAGGTAATAAGAGGAAGAGAGACGGAATGGAAAGAGAAGAATAAAGAGAAGGAAGAAGAGGAAGAAATAAGAAGGGAGAAGAAGAAAGAGACAGAGAGAGAGTGACGGAAGGAGGTAAATGGAGAAAGAAGGAAAGAGAGGAATGGCGACGGAGGGAATGAGAAGGGCAGAAAGGGAGGGAGAAAGAGGGGAAAATTGAGATGTGAGAGGGTGAGATGGTGAGAGGCAGGGAAAGGCAGAGAGAGAGAGGGAGGTGAGAGGAGATGTGAGGGAGAAAAGATAGAAATAGGGAGAGAAAGAGAGAGATAGAAAAGAGAATGGAGGAAAGAGGTTGGGAGAGCGGTGAATCGGACAGGGAAATGGAGACAAAGAGATGGTGTGTGAAAGTGGACGAGAGGGAGAGAAAGGATTACAAAAAAGACCAGCTCTAATCGACTACACCAAATACTGCTACCGCTTTCCCGCATCTCTCTCCCTACTTTTTCTCTTTCTCTCTCTCTCTCCGACGTCATTTCGCATGCGATCGGAGGGATTACCGGAAATCCGTAGAGCTCGAGGATACCCTCTTCCTTTTTTTAACCATCCGCTCGAAAATGCGGGCACGTCGATATAGGGTCATGGCTATTGTAACACGTGGTGTCCACTGCTCGAAACCCACCGCGAAACGAGTCGATTGATTTTGCTGTTATTATTTTCGTTTTCGAATGTTTCTGCGAACTTCCGTCGGCGCGTGTATTCGAAGCGATATCGTTGCCGTTTCGGGTCAGAATGTTGGAAATATTTTAGCAACTTAGGAATATGCCCATGTGACCTCTGTTCAAATCAATTCGAATGTGAAATTACTGAAAGGGCGTTTACTAACCTTGAACGTAATGAATTTTCTTCGAGTTATTGTTTGGCCATCACTACTGTTGTTAATTATAACTATTTTAAAAAGGTTGCACATGGCACCATCGCCGTCTTTTCCTTCGCTACCTTGATGTAAATAATTAAAATTTCTTTCGATAATTCTATCGTAAACCGCAGCAACAAAATTATAAACTAAACAAAACGGTTCCAGATATGTGCACTTTTCAGATTGCCTTACGGCTGTAGTCCAATTAATGTAAGTAAACAAATAACCTGAAAACTCTTTGGAAAACGAGGCAGAAATGAACATCCGTTTTTTCCCGGTCGTTTTTCACCCACTGGAGTTGCCTTCATGAAATATCATGAAGGAGTAAAGCTGGCCGTAGGTTCTAAAAAAAGGCTTTCGAAAGGGACCCCAGACTCCTTGGATCTGGCACTAATCCTTAAAGTTCCCCTAAGTGGGGATTTTATGACACCTACCGACCACATTAGGGCTAGGTATTTGTTAAATATTTAAATACAAAGAAAATCTATCGCCTGGAAGGCATTCGAAACAATACATAACGTAATCACATGTTCCATAGAAAAGGAGCGAAAATTTTATTTTCTCCGGATAAAAATCTGTTCAAATAAATTTTCGGCTACATACGTACTTCATTACCGGAGAAAAAGATTTATCGCTCTGTAGAAGGACGAATCGCACATCTCACAAACATATTCAAGGTTCTCCGCGATCTTACTGGAAGCAGATCTTTTTCTATTATTCTAGGTCTAAAAATTGAACAGCTCATCTCTCTAATTCATTGGCGAAAAAATCACTCCAATTTCCAACGCATAAAACATGCACCGCTTGTTTGGAAATAATCGCCGAATAATAGAACAAGGAAATATCTACAAAACAACACTCAGAATTAAAACTAAAATAATAAACATCTCTACTGTGGAAGAATTATTTACGATCGTTAGATGCCTTTCAGGTCACAGGTTGAACATAATCACAGCTGAAGAGTATCAAATTGGAGTCTCAATATCGGGACGTGAATTATTATGTTGATGGAGAGTGGCGGAGATTGAACCCAAAGATGGTCGGAGAGAGGATGGAAAGTGTATCCCGGAGCTGCTGAAGTGCATTAATGAGAGATTCTCTGGGAGAGGGAAGAGATAATTCAAACTGACGGAGGGCCTTCGCGAAATGTAAATTCATGCGTTAACAGACGCGCATTGATAAGATAGAGCAGATCGTACTCATAGTTTCATCTTACAGAATAATCGCTAGGATCCTTGTTAAGCTCCCCTACATTTGATTTAATGCGCACACGTTAAAAGGTTTTAAAGGGGATCACAGAAATGAAGAATTAGAAAAACAAATTTTTGTAATTAGGGTATACAAGATCCGAAAATATTCAGTTGTTTGATTGAAAAATTAAAAAAACTATCTCGCGCGAGCCTCTTGTACATACATATATATCAAAACGTGGCGCAGATCGTGGCAACTAAAAATATTCTTCGTTTTACAACCCATATTAATCATCACAAATTAACAAAATATTTTAGTCGAACGTTGATTAAGGCGCTCGAATAAATTTCTCTTGGCGACGGACAATTCCAAAAATTTTAAAGCGCTAAGTAATTACTTTGGAAATTAAATAAATGGTAATATTTTGGCCAAAATGCATTGAACGATCCACTATTTTTTCAGTCGTAAAATATCGTTTTATGATACATACATAAAAAGAACTCCCTACCAGCATCATGTAAACGACATCTTAAATTTATTACCGCTTTTTATAGAGATGTGGGAATATAGATAGCGATATACTATCTGATGATGATCTGCTTGGCCGTTTCGGCGGAAGCGTGCGCATATCCGGATCGAGCAAAGAAAAATATATCACTATTCATTGAGACGTCAATCACGGAAAGGAGAAAGCATTATGCAATCAAGATCATAGGTATAGAAGCTGTGAAAATCAAATCCATGAAGAAATTGGACTGAAAATACAATCAATATTCAAATAACTAAAACGAAACCCAATATGAAATCATAAAAAAAGAAGTACGTTTAACGTTTATGACATACGGATTCAATCTATGAATTTCCATTTTATATTCGCAACCAGTTTCACCGTAGCAAATGCACAATCACTCCCCATGATGTGGATATTTTGCGACTACTTTTACGCAGAAAAATCGCGTACGGTTTGAAATCATTCGATAGCTTAAGTCTCGATCCAGCCACCCTTACGATAAATTTTTGAAGAAAATCGATTTTTTTAATAAATAAAAGGCAGCCTCGAAAGCTTGAACGATAAATGATATCGTATATTTTCCAAAATCATCCTTTACGAAAAACTACCTCCTTAGTTTCACGTATACGAGCTCAAACAAGGCGGGCAACTCTATCCAGAGGATGAGTTCAAGGCGCTTTTTCTACGAGAATTCGTTAAGCTCAAATGTCTCTAGATTTGTGAAACACAGAGAGGTTTCTCGAGAAATGTCTTAAATGAAAAGATTAATTTTTCCCCTTCCACCTCGATCCACAGTTTGAGTCCACTATAATTGATAATTTCATGCAAACAAACTAAAAAATTTCCGGAAATTAGCGCCTCCGCCAGAAAAAGGTGAACTTGTTAATTTTTCTTCCATTCTAAGAAACGAATTTTGGGCACACACAATAAATTTGAAAACGAAAAGTGACAGAAAAATAACACAAAACGGTAACACGAGCACATTAATTTCATAAAGCCAACTCGCCAAGAACGAAATTCTCGATCCTGTGACGGAATGTTTCTTTGCCCTTAAAAAAAGTTCCCAAAATGGCAAATTAACAAACCGCCCTAAGGCGCTCGTGAAAATAAGAAAAACAAATCATCCCTTCGCCCCCTCCTCCACCCCCATAACGAACAAATTCTTCTGAAAATCGCCACCGAGTCACCAAAGAATAAAAATAATAAAAAACATCCGTCGGAATCAAACGAGTAGGAAGAGATTCAAAGGGATTTATAGACAAACGAGAAAAACGATGTGCTTCTTTTTTTATTCAACCATGGGGTAGTCGCTGGGTTGACACAAAGGGTACATGGGATTTAAACCGGAGGGGAAACGAAATTTGTACGCGGAGAATGGAGAATTATAGGAATGGAGAGAGTTGGAATCAAAGAGGGTTGGGAAAGGGAAGGGGGGAAGAGAGCCGAAAGGGGGATGAGGGAGAGAGAGTTTAAAGTCCGTGTACCCCAAGTGGGACCGATGAGGATGTTCGAACAACCTAGGCCCAGGCGGCAGACGACTACATTATGGGGCGAGTGAGAAGAGGGACCGAGGGAGAGATTTTCGTTTGGAGTCGGGGAGGGGGGGGGGATTATGGCACTTTGCGGGGGGAGAGAAGAGAAGGGTTGGGGGAAAGGTCTGTTACCGCTGTTCCCTCAGGGATCCCTTCTTTGGCGCTATGGAAACGGTAATTAAAATATGAGTCCGAGGGAGGAGGAGGATAAGGTCATATGTTGCCTGTGAGGAGGGGATGGGTAACTTGGGGAGGGAGACGTCGTGTTTGGGAAAAGGGTCTACCCTCGGAGAAGGAGGGAGGTTTATGGAGGATGGAGATGTGAAAGATACAAGGCGCGAGCCTGTGTTTATTGCGCCGAAAATAATTTGTCTTTCAGACCGCTGCTACATTGTGTGTACCTCTCTCTCTCTCTCCATCCTTCCCCCCTCGTTTCAAACAATGTGGAAGCGTCCGTGTCTGATGGCCTATAGAGAAACCCCGCGGTCTCCTCCTCCCTCTCTTTTATGTCGAGTGGGCGTAATTACAGGTGGCCCCTCTCTCTCTCTCCCTATGCTCCACTAAAAAGGGGACTGCTACTTTAGTAATAATCGACAACCGTTGTTACGACCGCGGGAGAGAGCTTAGCGACGGCCTTTTCGGTGGTAGTTGGGAGTGTATGGGGAGGGGGGGGGAAGGAGGTTGAAACGAATCTGCTTCCATGACGTTTTAAATTAATTAAGACCACTGCTGTCCTAACGCTTTGACCGGGAGAGCGCTCAGAAGTCGGGTCGAGTCGTCTTTTTTCCTCTCTCTCTTTGACTTTCCTCGGTGAAAGGGAAGGTCGCTTAAAAACCGATGCTACACCGAGGTTTTTTTATAGCCCGCTTGAAAAGGTATCCCGTTAAGGTTCTTCTAATTAGAAGACTCCATTACGTTACTAATTCTGAAGTTTTTTTCATGGTGCTTCGTGGCTAATATTTCATTGTATGCAGGGAGGTACAGGTGTGTTCTGATATCCCGCTGTTTTTTACACTTACGTTTTCATGCCGCGCCGATGTAATGCAATTCATGCAATTTTTATCAAAATGAAAACTAGAAATAGGATTTATCTCATCAAATATTTTCAGTGGTGCTGTGATATTTTAGATTAATTAATTGGTTTGGGAGAAACAAAAATCTCGAAAAAAATAGCTAGCTTAACTGGGATCCATGACGCCTGCGTGAGCTAACCCTCTCTTGGAAGGACGTAGGTGTACTTAGGTCGTGAGGATCATCATAAATATAAAATGGAGCAATATAGGGAGATAATAAATTTGGGGATATGTTCGTTCCTAAACAGGTGTAAAGACAAAGTTTGATCTAGGATCTAGGATCCTAGATCAAACTTTGACCCGGTTGTGTACCCGAGAAAAGTTTCTACAAGCAATCCACCGGGAAAGCACCAGATCCTACTTCAGGTGTAAAGACGATTTGAATAATAAATTCGCAGAAGTCGTAGAGCCTTTCTCTATGCACACATGCCTCATCGGGGCAATATTTGTAAAAAATGTTATTTTGCAAAAGAATGCTAAATATAAAATAAATTTTGTATAATTTAAAATTTTACTTTGCTTACAAGTATTCTTTCCTCTACTCATATTGTTGCCATCAAGCCTTAAGGTAAACTTTTAACTAATTCAATGAAAATGATAATATGGAAATAAGATATTTAACTAAAAACAAGTCATAAGATAGGGATGTGAGGTGAAGAGTTCAATTCAGGGACAAGACGATGGAATAAGTAGAGCACACGCTGAGAGGAATAACTACATTTTTGAGGGGAGAGTAAGAAGATGAGAACGAAGTAGAGTTGTAGGGAGGATGGAAGGAAGACAGAGGGGGATGGGAGGGAGAGTGGGAGGAGTGTGGAAGAGAGAAAGAGAAAGGAAGGAGGAATGGGAAAGTCATTAATATAATCCTTCATTTATATATGCCCATCACTTTTGACGGGCAATTACACTAATAATAATAATGTGATATGCACTTTGTAGTTTTATATCATTTGCTATAGCGTTGAATTAACCACACACATAACTCCGAATGTTAATTTGACAAAAAAAAACAAAAAGTCATTAGCAATCATACACATGAACATGCGTTCTCCAAATTTCGATCCGGTTACTTGAGACAACAGGAAAGCAAAGAGAATAGTAATTGCATGAATTTAACTAGTCATATTTCGGAAACTAAATTTTCCTCTCCTTCCTTCCTTAGTAGTTGAAATTTATGTAAATTCAATCACTTAGTTCACAACCGTTGTCGTTACAGGCATTTTTAATTAACAACAACAAAGAGTCCCATGAAACTGTTGAGAAAACCGAAGTTGTTAAGGATAAATAAAGAACGTGAATGAAAATTATAATTGATTGCAGTACACGTTTTATTTAGACGGAGTAATTAATTTATGAGTTTAAAATTGTTAAAAATGTAATCAACGCCATTCAAAACGCATTCACACCAGCCTCCTTTATTTAGGTTACCATTGCATTCGTGTATCTGCGATGAAATTATAATCAGCGAACTTCGACTTAATTAATGAGTCGTATTGTTTTGACGCGGTATTTTTATAAATTAGCATTCATCCCAAGCAAAAACAAATATTTTCATTCGCAGTACTCAATTTTCAAAAGATAATTTACCCAATAATACGAGCATCCACAAGAAGAAATTAATTTTGAAGTGCCGTGCTTCATGCAGAAATCTGTTTAATGTCTGGATTTCCATGAATATATATACTAATTTGAACGTGTTTTATTGTTATTTTGGCTTAATTTCATCATGCCGCACATTTATTTAATAATGAGCTCAGATTTGATGCATGTACATACTTCCATATTATATTCAGCAAATTATTTAATATAGTTATAAGAAAAATGCCTCATCCAAGCAATAAAGCAACAACTACAATTAAGCACGAAAAGTCAAAAAAAGAAAAGGAACTGCAATATTACAATCTAAAATGAAATTTTTCATAATGCCCGATTTTCAGTATATGATTATTAGTTAATTGATGTAAAATGGCAAGAGAAAGACTTCGATGGGGAATGACCAAGGAGAGACAAATAAATAATTAATGTCTCAATTTTTCAGGTTCGGCAAACAAAAACCAGATTAAAAGGAGCTCTCCAGCTTTCCGTAACCAAGATTTATTTTGGGAGCCGAGCATTCTCGAGCGACGAAGCGTGAAAACCCTCTAGCTGCAAAATTGGCGTAAGATATGTGCACCGCATTTAGTTTCCTCGCCTCTCTCGATCGCTTCCCTTTCCTCTCGATTTCATCCCACAAATGCGTTTCCCGACGCCACGCTTCTCGTTTTCTGTGCCTCTTTTCCGAACGAATGCATAAAATGGAGTGTACCGCCAGGGGAAGTAATTGGGACACACCAATGGATCGCTAATGGACCGGTTTTCTGCCTGCAAGTGCGTCGGGTCGGAAGCAGTACGCGAGCGCCACGGCCGGTAGGCGAAAGAACCTTCGAGTTTCTCCTAAGAGCCGCCCGGTTAAACGGCGGCGCTGTTTGGGAGAAAGATTCCTCGTTTTTTTTAAGCTCGCAAGAGAGACTCAAGTCTCCACGCGGCCAATGTCCTCGGGAGGTAGGAAAATGAAGCTACGGCAAATAAAAATGCTCAAAGACGCAGGCTCCGCCAAGGAATGGAGCCAAATAGCTTCGTGCCTTGAATGGAATTCAGAATTGGACGCGATAAATTTCACTCACGAAATCATAATCCCTTCGCATTCAGTTTACGCGCTTCATTAGCGCAACTTATCTCCACTTCAGCGGTATTAAAATTTATCGCAGAGAGACTGCGCTTAATCAAAAGACGTTTCAAGTTCTCTAGAAAGAATATAGAGAAATAATTTTTCATTGCGCCGTTAACGCCTTGAATTTTAATTGCATTTAGTCACGAATTGTTTTTTTGTTTTGAGAAGTATCCCAATGGATGACGTCTTCATTACTCGCAAAACTATTCCTTTTTAACAGTGTTGCCAAACGCTTGAAAAATCTCATTTGCATGGAAAAGTTAAAAAATGTTAGACGTAGAGTAAATTTGTTTTTAATATCAGGCCACGCAAACGGTTAAAAAACGGTTTTAATGACTCTTCTAAATTTTGTAAATATCAAAATTTGGAGGAAAATGGATTAAGATGCATAAATAATGAATCATTTTCCCTAGCTTTAAGTCCACACGTATCCATCTTTCACTCTTACTCTGATCTGTATCACTAATGTAAGTCCTAGCGTTTCACTAAATAAATTTTAAATAACTGCTGCTATTCTAAACCGCAAATGATTTTTGCGTGAAATTTTGGAGACAAATATACCTTATGTATAGAGATAAGCAGGTAAAATACTCTTGTTTGAATATTCCTTGTCATTTCCATTAACAAAATTTGTGTAAAGAAAAAAAATTGTGATAAAAGACGTCGAAAATAAAGCAAAACCTATCCTATTTGATTTCAGCTAATTTTATAAAGCTACCTAAACATTCAACACACAATGTTAAATGAAAGTCCTTGATGCCGTTTAATGTCTCCGGCGTCTATCAAATGAAAGCATTGCGATGTACCCACTAGATGGCAGTAGTAAAACGTTTCAAGCCGAGTTGGGTTTCTCTATTCTCAGGGTGAACGTATGCGTAATGTGAGCTTAATGATGCAAAAGGGTTAATAGGTATAATAAATCTGCAGTCATGTATGCATAATATAGTAAAAACAAATACGTTTCAAATTCACAAAAGAGAAGTTATTTTATGTCAACTAACTTTCTTAGCAAAGTATTTTACACTTAAATTTACTTTCTGTCTAATTCCAAAAATACTAGGTTGGGGTGCCGGTGGTGTAGTGGTTAGGACGCTGGCTGCTACTCGCCCGATGCTTGAAAAAGTCATCGGGTACGAATCCTGCGCGAGTAGGATTTTTCTCAAGGTCACCCGGCCCCCTGTTTGCGTAGTTTGAGGAGACCGCGCAAATTCAGCTGTTCCGTCCTTCGGAAGGGACGTTAAGCTGTTGGCCCCCCTGGTGTTCTTCGTAAGAGCAGGCAAATGCCGGCACCGGGTTTCCCTCCTCTCTCCCCGGTTATTCATTGCACTACCTCTGAGATACCCATTTGTGCTGTAAGAGAGGCGAATTGACTGGGCATACATACATACATACAAAAATACTAGGTGCGATATTGACAATCTGTGCTATTTTTTATTATATATTATTATATTATTATCAATTTCGCGTTTCAAAAATTGTTCCATCAATACGAACATTTACTAATACCTCTGCTTAAATACGGGCAATATTTTGGGTGGGCTTCTGAGGTCGATGTCGATCGCAGTTCAAGTGTAAGAATGGAACGCTAAGAAATAATTACCTTTTTCAATGATACCCGTCCGTTGAGAATGATCGTCGTCCATTGTCGTTTACGTTGATCGTCGTCGCCATTTAGGATATAGTATATGAACACTACTTTGTGTTTGAATTTTTAAACAATTCATAAATTTGTTTCCCCTTTCGCGCAGAGCTCCTGATCAAACAAACTATATCGTGGCTCAAGACGCAAGGCCCCCAGAGGAGCGAGGTCCTAAGCCAGGGGTCTGCAATACTTCAAAATAAAATGCCATTTTTCATATTTGTCCCTTTATAAAATACTCAGGAGCCGCACAGTGACAACCCGTACGACCTTTAATTTTAGAACTTCGAGTGATTGCAATAAGCAAGTTTCATGACAAATAAAGGTTACGGAGGTTAGCTAACTTCTACATACCTCCTCCTTCAAAGAGTTGTTATGTTGCCGACCCATGCCTTAGGATAACTCTGCAAGGGCTAACATTATACCAACCTTAAATAAAGCCAATATATCGATAATAAGCCCTTAAGTATCAATAAATGACAATTAAAGTACTTTTATTAGGTATCACCAACAGTCATTGGAATGTTATAAGTAAGTAAGATACCCTTTCTAAAGCAAGATGTGGAAACTCGTTTTCTTAAAAATTCTCAGGGTTCTGGTTTGCCTCTTCCTTTAGACGTCCTCATCCGTGAAAACGTCACTCCTTCCTCTCAATCTCGCCCTAATAAAGACTTATATCTATCTATCTATCCGTGAAAACGTCACTCCTTGAGCTTTAGTGGTTTGGGTACAATGATGGATTTTAAAATTTTGAATTTTCCGAAGGTACCTAGAGGAATATTTATGAACTAGGGATAATTCATAGTTTGATAAGAGCTATCAAATTCTAAAAGAATTTCCCAAATATCTCTTTAGACAAAAAAGTCGAATGTCAATAGACAGAAATACGATAAAGTTTTTTACATTTTTGAAAACGAGCTAAAAAGCATATGTGCATTCCGGAAACAGAGCAGCAGTATTGAATGATAATTAACCGGAAGTTTTCCAGAATCTACTTTCGTTGAATGACCACTGAAGATGGCTATGTTGTACCTGAAATGCGTATCTGTTTTTTTTAACTTGTTATGGCTATTGGAGTTTATCTAAGAGAAGTACATAATTTTCAATTTTTAGGCGCGTTTCGTTTCCAGCATAAGCGACTGTCGGTCTCTCCGTCCGTCCGCAAGTTCGTTCTCGGCTTCTACCGAACCGATTTTCATATTAAGGACTTACAGTCAAAGATCAAGGGTACCTACCACTTTACTGGCAAGAAAAAATGAATTTTCCGTCATATCCCGTAAAGCAGGGGTCGGCAACCTACGGGCCGCGGGCCACGTGCGGCCCTCAAGAACGCTTTATGCGGCCCGCAAAGCTGTAATTAAAAAGTGATCAGGAAAATTTCTCATGGGCAATTTTATATTTTTTGAGTAAAATTATGGTCTCAAAGCCTTTTCGGGTGAAATTTTAACGCTAGTAAATTATGTAGACTTGATTTAGTTCATATAAAATCACAGAATCTCTAGAAAACTTCTGATTTATTCGCTCATCCGGCCCACCGAGGCTTTCTTGATTCCCAATGCGGCCCTCCGAAGCATTCACAACTACAAATGTGGCCCGCCATGCAGAAAAGGTTGCCGACCCCTGCCGTAAAGTATTGGTCAAACCAAAATAATTTTCAAATAACACTTGTGGACCTAGTAATGTAGAGTATTTCTTTTCCTATACATTTTTATCGTAGGAGTAGCCGTTATCAATAAAACAAACAAACAAAAACAAGAATGTCGTAATTTGCTTTAAACTTAGAAAAATTTATGCATAGGTACCTGACTGTTGTCAACGTAAACAATCTTATTGGTTACTGAAGTAAGTACGGTCTACTATAATTACAAAAATCTGATGTGGCCACCACATGACTTTCTCCATATCCGTAATATTTCTAAAAATTCCAAATAGGTTACATAATAATAAATATTTTAAGAAAATGCGAGAAAAATTTAGACTACAAAGAACAAATAAACTCAAACCATAGCCTTTTGATATTGGATATAGCCACAAAGCTCCAACAATTAAAAAAATAAATTGCAGCGTTACTAAGATGTAACTAAGCGTCAATTGTTAACAATAGTCGTCGGGGGCGTGGTGGTGGCAGCTAAAAATATAAATTATCTCTTAAAATATGCATTATATGGAAAAATGTTTCAAACAAAAGTTGTAGAAAATTAAATGTCCTGCAATTTTTATTCTAATACATTTTTACATTTATCAAATATTAAAGAAAATATTAAAAAATAACGGATGTGACAAGAGTAAACACCCACTTTCGTTTGACCGATTTTTACCAAAAACTAATCAGTTCTTCTGACTTTTATAAAAATGTTAAATATAAAATTTCGCGTTGTCTTGATTAATAGTTTTTGAGATAGAGCATCCACAAAAAGCTATCACATACACACAGCCATCATCGAGAAAATGGTCAAAACGGGTTCAGGGGACCTCAAAACGTGTATTTACGTTGAAATCTCGAAGTCGATTTTTTTTCATGAATACAATTCTTTCCCCTATACTACGTATATGGAGAAAGTAAAAATTCATTTAATTTCTTACGCGTGGATGACAGATTTTGTAAGCGGAAGGAAATAGATTATCTATGATGAAGAAAAGAACGTAACCATCATCTAACAATAATAAAAGGCTACTTCTGTCCCTTTGTTCCTTGGTCCCTTTGTGGCTCCCTTTGTCACACTATAAAAATGCAAATAACTCGATAATGGAACAAGATTCATTTTTTATATTTGGCGGGAATGATACACTCACATATTGTAAGATGATGACCAAAATAAATCTCGAAAAAAGTCCTAGGTTCGACTCCAAGGTAGGGAATTCCATTTCCCATATGATAACACATCGACTTTTTTACTTGCTGGCTTTTATTCTTTTTGAGATCTAAAATAGAAAGAATTTACCTATGATCTTTGGATCTAGCCCATTTTAAAGACAAAACTATGAAGTTTCTTATTCCGTTCATCTATCCTCGCCTACAGTTCGAAATACCTCATGTTAAACGTTTAATTCACATATTTTGGGGAAATATTGCCATTTTAACGGGATGTTTCCATGCTAACTCATTACATTGTTAAACCTCGAAATCCTATTGTTATTTCAATCCTTATGAGTGAAAGCGTGCTTTGAATGCTCTTACAATTAGTACGAGAGAGAGAGATAGAGAAATTCTTTTCATAACAACCAATGTAAACAACACTCGATGCGTTATTTACGAGGAGTACATTTGAATGTAGAATATTAATCATTCGCATATTAAAATTAGGTACTTAGAATCATTCTAAAAGTTTGAAACTTGAAACAGAGAACGCCTAAAAAAACGAAAGTTTGTTTTCTTGCCATCCAAAGAAAGTCAAGGTATATTTGTTCATTTTTTATTTCACAAAAACCTTTCCCGTTGAATTTCAACGGTCACCTCCCTAGTACTATATAATAAAGCGTTAACCTCTATATGTCGATAGGTATGTAAACATTTTCTTTAAAACTTTGTAAATAAAAATTTTAGTACTTTTTAATTTCGAATTGCAGAATACAGATTGCGGCACATACTAATTAATATTTTATCGCTCATTATGAAATATGGTTATGAAAATTCGAGAAAAAAATATTTTAACTATTTTAATCTCAATTGGTTGCTAATCAATAATAAGGTTACTAGCTATATAATAAAGCGTTAGGTATGTAAACAATTTCTTTAGTGTTGGAGAAAGTCAAATAAAAATACTATTAAAAATATTAGCACCCAAGAATGTCGACTCCCTTGCGATCAACAACGAAATCCTCGACAGAATGACTTTGGCTCCACGACAACATGAAGCGGTGTATGTCAGCATCGATGAGGTCATCAACTGCACAGAAGATGAAAGAGCTAACTTTCCAACGGAATTTTTAAATTCGCTTACTCCGCAAGGAATGCCACTGCATAAATTACGTTTCAGAGTTGGCGCTGTCGTAATGCTTCTTCGCAACATTAACGCTAGGAAGGGTCTGTGCAATGGAACACGTTTAAATGTGAAATATCTTGGCCAGCACATCATTGAATGCACGATTGCGACCGGAAGTAATCAAGGCCGAACTGTTATACTTCCTAAATTCTATGTGACCCTGACAGGTGATAGCGAGCTTCCGTTCGAGATGAGTTTTCAATAACGTCAGCATTTGCCATGACGATTAATAAAAGTAAGGCCAACCATTTGATACCGTGGGATTACTCTTACAAAATCAGGTTTTTGCACATGGACAGCAATATGTCGCCATGTCACGAGTACGACGGCAAGAAAATTTAAAAATTTTATCGAGTCGCGATAACAAAGTTAAGAATGTAATATATCCTGAAATTTTTAACTTAACTTTTTAATTCACTTAACTTTATTATATTACTTTTATTTTTACATTTGTCATTATTAAAATTAACGAAAAATGAAAAGTAAATTTGACGAACTAATTGTTTTAAAATGCAAATTATATAGTTAGATAAAATGAAGTGTTTTATTTCTTTAACAAGAAGGCCCTCTTCGATTTGCGTCACATGTGTGACGCGCGCCAGCTAGTAAATATTATAATCACTGATCTCAAGTGAGATATGTTTTAAATAATTTTCGATTGTTTGGCTGATTAAAACAGATTAGAAATTAAATCATTAATAAAAATTGAATATTTCACTAGAATCACTTCTGATATATTGTTTTGCAGTATTAATCATTAAAATTACGTAACGTGTTTATTAATGCGCCAACTCATGGGGGAAGATATTTTAGTAGGCAGAGAGATATAATCGGGTCGTGGTATTCTGCTGTTTTATGATTTGGGTCCGTTCAAATTATATCGTTTAGTTTCAAATATGTGTTCCATCGCACGAAACGCGCCTATTTGTGATACACTGTTCCCTTACCTAACTTGTTGATACTTATGTGTATATCTTGGAATTTATTTTCAGCCTTAAGACAGCTCGATATAATGTGATGAATTAAGATTTCATATTTAAAAATTCTATCCTCAATCTTGTTAAACATTAAAAACACGAGTGGTTTCCGTGCGTCTAAGAACTTACCTGAAAATAATTTTCCCTTGAATTAACATAACGGTTCATTAAAAAATGTTAAGTTCAATGAAGAAATCGATTGGAAAATCATATTACGTATATGAAAGATAAAATGGTGAGAAAAATCAATAAGACAGCTTCCGTGACCTAGAACTCTGGCAAATCATCGCCATGGATTTCAAAGTAGTTTTCAATACAAACCGTGTCGTTGCTCTAATGGCACACTCGGTCATATAATATTGTAACAATGAGTCATAAGTATATCTTATCGCTTATCTCATTCTTAAAAACAACATCCTGAAAATCACCCATGAAAAATCTAAATTCCATGACTACCGCCCTATGTATCCTGGTTCCATGGAAATCTCATTTGCGTGAGATTTCCGTTACGCCGACCTCGGACTCCGTTAAAAATTCATAAATTCCCCTCACTTTCGTTGCCTTAGACGTGCATTGGTGGCGGGAAAACAAGCGGCTCCGTTCTCAACTAATTCTTCTCATATTAGTCAATTGTAAGGCGGATTTTTTATAATCTATTTCATCCCGCAACCCAGTACCCAATCCGCGCTTGGAGGATACCCATAGGCCCCACCTGTATCACAAGATTTTTTCCTCTTCGTTCCATAACAACGACAACAAGTGGAACGGAACTTTTACGGTTTCCCATAGTAATAAACGGCCCCTTTTTATTAGGCTCTCCTGTCGCTCCCTCCGTCCGCGTTATAAACTAATGTTGTATAACTGGGTTACGTCTCTAGCATAACGGCTCACCTGCTAATTGAATTGAACTTGCTACAAAAGAGCCAAATATTTGAGAACTCTTTCACTGCCCATCCTCACATCTGCGTGTGAGAGAGAATCCAGAAGCAGCCGCATTTATTTTCCTAGTCGCTATAGTTACGGAGGCGCTATGTTTCAAAGTTGTTCAAGGAAGGACGTCGTCGCAAATTCCTCCGCACCAAAATTTAGGGTGTTAATTACAAAAGAAGCTGTTTACTTGGTACTTTGCCCGGTACATTTTATCAAATTGCCTTTAAATTAATTTACAGCGCTCCGAATTAATTGCGCTACTTTAATTTTCCCGGGGAAAAAACATTTGTGCTTACGAATTAAGGTTATTCTATGTCTAAGATCTAGACCTATGTTTTAGTAGTGCGGTTTATTTTTATTCAAAGTTTGAACCATTTATAGCGCCTTTCTTTCTCAAAAATCGCTAAAAATGTATTCGGTTTGTCTGTCCGTCCGTCTATGGAGGCAATATCTCTAAACTCTTGTAACCCGGAGAAGCCAAATTTCCAGCGTAGACTGTGAGCTAAAAATGACAAAAATGTGGTGAATCTTGGATTAGCTGCTGGGGAGTAACAGGAAAAATTACTAAATAGTATAGGCTGCGACAATATAAACAACCAACTATGCGTCGAATCTGCGATTCTTCACTATGCTGGAGAGATAGCAGTCGGTGAAAAAAGCTCCTTATATAATTTGCTGTACAAATCTTCCCTCACTTGTTAAGTACCTGCGTGCGCGCTTCCTGTCTCTTGGGACCTTGACTCAGTTTTGATAGATATGTTTGTGTTCTATTGACATTAAATTTCATCAGTTTTTTCACGCATGCTTGAAAACTTTGCTTCGACTCCTGCACATTTAGAGTTTGTTGATGATAAGCAACAACGGTAGCTAGATAATTCAGTTCATCTTTGGATACGTATGTTTATAATTTACAAATTATGCCCTGTAGCTCGTCAAGACCTGTGGCTGGGGGTGAGAAATTACCTACTTTTAAATTAGATTGACATTATTCGTTGGCTCTTCTGATTACAACGGGGAAGAAGGAAGAAAAGGATCTCTCGGTCCTGGCTCCAACCTCCATAAGCTTTCCTCTACACTGGGGCCATATTGATCTATCAGTGAGCTAATGGAACCCAATTAGGGATGCCAACCGTCCCGAATTGGACGGGAGTTCCCGTATTTCCAATAGAGTAAGACCCCGATGTAGTGCTTCACCTATATAGTGTCACTAAAATGGCGTGATCCGTATATTTGAGTTCGAAGTATGAATATGTAACATTTACTTTACAGTACCTACATATATAAAACTTTCTCGTGTATATATATATATATATTTATAAATTCTTAAAATGAAGAATATACACTTTTTATAGTATAATATATACCAGGGGTGGCCAACCTGTGGCACGCGAAACTCGTCTGTGGCTCGCCTCCCGATTTGGAAAAAATAACTTTAAAATAATATGAAAGTGATTTTCAAAATAGTAATAGTAAATAACAAGATTGGAAAGGTGTACTCCATGTCGGAGTACACAGAGTTTCCAAATTCGTTCTTTGAGATTTCACAATGTTCTCAATATTTTCCGTTCAGATGAGTATTTAACGAGAAGTAAGCGAGGTATTTTGTAAAATACATGTAGGTCTTCATGTAAAGTGGTCGTAGCTGTTGTCCGATTTTAACCAACATTGGAATTGATCGACCAATTTTACTAAAACTCCCTAATACCAAATTTCATCAATATGCGTCAAGCGGTCCCCAAGGAACATTGTAAATTACATGTAGGTCTTCATGTAAAGTGGTCATCATTCCTGTCCGATTTTGACTAAAATTGAAATCGGACAATCAATTTCAGTAAAACTCCCCAATACCAAATTTCATTCAAATATGTCCAGCGGTTCTTGAGTTTTAACATGCGGACAGACGGACGGAAACGACCTCCCCAATATGCGTTCACTTCATGCAAAGAACCCATAATAATATGTATGTATGTAATTCTTTACGTAGCTAGCAAAAATGTTAGATAACACCAGCAGCGGATCAAAAAACTTCCCAAGGGGGCGGCGATTTTCCCCAAGGGGGCGATCCTGATAAATTTTAATAATTACAATTAACTCATATAAAAGTTAATTATCATATAATTTTGAAAGTGAACATAAGTTCAATGCCAAATACTAAAATATAAAGTTATGCTGCAAAGAAAAATCAAGATGTGGAGTACGTTTAATGATGAATCCAGAGAGAGGGGGATCGCTCTCCCTTGTATCCGCCACTGGGTGGCACACGACACATTTTCGACATAATATGTGGCACATTACAGAAAAAGGTTGGTCACCTTTGATATATACTCTCGTCTAGAAATTTTTCGGATCTTTTATCGGTCCCGTATTTTAATGAAGATTTTCTTTACGCGTCCCGTATTCTCAAAACTGAAATATCTCAACGACGTAAAAGATTTTATCTTGACATTAAGACGCCAATTACACTTCAATATTATGCTATTTCTTCTGCAGCTTTAGTTCCTCAGTGCACATTTGCATTTACCACTTATGTTGAGGTGACAACTGCTCTTTAATATAAAAAATTCGACGCTTATTCGCACATCACTTCAACATTCTTGCAACAAAAAAAACCTAGATTACCGGTTTTTCATAGTTTGTATTTATTTTAGCTCTAAAGAGACGATCTTGAACGTTAAATCGCACCCGTCTCTGGTACAGAGCACAAAATCTTCATCGCAGTAGAATGTCAGTATTTACAAATATACTTTTGACACTTGGCTTTTTTAAATATCTCATGTCGTGACCCAATAAATCTTAGGTCGAATTTATATAAAGATTATTGAAATCATATAAAGATTTAGTTTCTTTGAGACAGAATCTTCATTACAAGTTCTCTGCATTGCTACACATATTGTTTTATTTCCCTCTCCGATTCACTTATCACAAATGATACGAGGCTGGAATCAAGGTCCTTGTCGCATGTAAAGTAAGGATTCATGCGATATGACACGTTCGATGGTTACCCAAGACACTATGTCACCTATGCACATTAACGACGGCTATAATCGCTCTCTATGCATTTAAATAGATACGTGAATGATTTTCTCAATTGTCTAAAAGATGAGCACAAAGTAGTATATGCATAGCAAGGCAAATAAAAATCTATAGTAAATATCTACTTAATAAACAAGTAGAGATGTAAAAAAGAGCTTTTCCTAAAATTCGCCGTATTCTAAATTCATAGTTACAGAAAAATTCTAACTCTGATAATGTGGTAGCCGTTTAGTCCATCCGGTTGAAAAATACTATTTTGGGTATTTATTTGAATATTATATATACCATATTGTTTTAAATCTATAGGGTCAGTTCTCTAGAAATACGTGTAAAAGAAATATTATTTTACTTTTCACTGTGGTAGCCATGGTCTTTAGCTCCACATTAAGCATCTTGATTTCATTACGGTATGTAGTACAAATCTTATATATAAAATTTACTTGAAATTCGTTCTGCCAATTCCTTCAAAATCCATAATTACAAAAAGTATTTAATTTGTAAGTGTGGTACCACTGTTTGGTTGATCCGGTCTAAATATGATATGGTATTTTACATATGCGGAGATGAGGAAAACATTGAAGTGGACAACTTAGGACCAAGTATTATGAAAAGCGAAGTAGAAAAAGCGATAGTGGAACTAAAGAAAGGGAAAGCCACAGGCAGCGATGGAATACCGGCTGAGGTACTTAAAGTCGTGAGATCAGGACTAAAAGCGATATAACTGGACGCGCACAATCACCGAGAGGCCCCAGTGTTCTCAAACCGAGTGGCCCCAGTGTTCTCAAAGCGAGTGGCCCCAGTGCTCTCTTAGTAGCCCCATACCGTGCTTCTACGCTGCCTGTGTTCAGTGGCCCCAGTGTTTCCACAGAAAATTTCCGAGTGTCGTAAAAACATCGCGACGATGAGTGCGCCTTAAAATTACTCCTATTAATTTTAATTCCTTTCTGCGCCTAAAGAGCGCATGAAATGACGTCCCCAGACCAAGGCGCGATACAGCCGTATGCGGCTTCCACTCCAATCCCATCTACTTCTCCAACCTATATTCCTTGGTATGCTCCCACCAACTTTAATCCATACCTCGAGCCAAATTACGGCCCACCTAATCCCCTTCAACCAATTGTTTCACCCAACAACATCCCTACTTCATTCCCCCAACCTCCTCAAACAATATCAGCGTCGCAAACGCCACAGTTTACCATTCCTGCCACCTATGCAGCGGTAGTTAGCCGCCATCAATCTCCTATCACCACAGTCACCTCAACTAGAATCTACATCTACATCTACAAGTTACCCTGCAATTCACCAAGTTGGTGGGTGGCAGGGGGTGCAATGCACCAAATCCTACCTAAAGATTGTCTAACGCAATTCGAAATTTCCTATTGTGATCTCTTATTGTCCTCGGAAAGAACGAGCCTAGATAACGCTCCGTCCTACAATCGATCTCACGTATTTTATGGTCTCGATCATTTCTACCTATATACGTCGGTGCCACAATTATTCCCACTACCTCCTCTTTTAGACATTCTGACCTATATTTCTCTAGAAGTTTCAACCTTGAGTGCAATCTACGGTCCTCCAGTGATACCCAGTTCAAATCGCTCAATAAAGAGGTGACGCTTTCCTTATGTTCGTACTTTTGTTTTACAAATCTGGCTGCTCTGCGCTGTACTCTTTCTAGTTGAATTATGTGTCCCTTCTCGTACGGATCCCATATGCTCGCTGCGTATTCCACTTGTGGTCTTACCAGTGATAAGTAGCATGTTTCACGTACTTTCTCTGTAGTGTTCCATACTATTCTACCTATGAATGCCAGTTTCTTGTTGGCCGCGCCTATAACTCGACGAATGTGCATGTCCCACGAAAGATCTCGACAAATGGTTACTCCTAAATCACACCAATCCTGTCGCCCCGCCCTGCGGATCCACCCAACCAACTAAATTTAACCCCATCAGCAGACCGCATAGCCTATCTCTTCGCCTGTGCTCGCAGACATCTTAGAACCAACAACTTAGCAGTCACGATGACACCAACTGGACTAACCGTCGTCCCTCACATCTACACGAACGCCGTGAACCCACCCTCATTCGGTCGAAAGTGCTCAACCCTCCACTACCTTAGTCTCTTGTGATAACCGAAATACTGATGTAAATATAGCTTCAAATCACAGCCAGCCCAGAATAACCCGTTCGCAAAAAGTAAATCCTACCCCCTCCACTAGTGTTAATAATAATAATAATGTTGCAATTTTTGAAAATATTTTAGATAAAAATTCAGTAATAACTAAAGGTAATAATTTTAGCCAAGCCAGAGAAACCCGCTCCAAAAAATCCAAACCCACATCATCCAATTACCCTAGCCCTAACGCCTCCCCCTACCCAACTGAAGTCACCACCTCCAACCGCTTCCAACCCCTAGACCCCGACCCCGATTCCTCAGGCAGAGAGGAATCTAACTCGGACTCAAATCCAAATTCTGCTCCAAATCAATCCAATTCCTCAGATATCGAGGAATCCCACCCCCCTCCAAGTCATCCATCCCCCCTACCACAAGCCCCAAGCCCACCGAACTCCAACCCCCACCCCCCCCCCCCCAACCTGCTCCCATCCCCTCAATTAAAATTCAAACTTCCCTAAACTGGCTCCAACTATCTAAGGAGCTATGTGAAAAATTAGTTGTAAGGCCATCAGCAAAATTTATTTCCTCCAACCTAATTCTATTAGTGTAAAACTGTCACAGATTACCTAGCAGCCCGCAGTTATCTTAAGGAAAATAATATTTCTTTTTATACCTATCAACTACCCAACGAAAAACTTCAAAAATTTGCCCTGAAAGGACTTTCAAACGATCTTAAATCCGTAGACATAGTCGACGCCATTGAACGAGATGGCTTTGAAGTTCAAGATGTCTACCAAGTTTTTTCTACCCGCCCCACCTATGCGCAGCAAAAGCAAGGGATCAAAACAGTGGAAAAATATCCCACTGATGTATATATCGTAACCTTAGCCAAAACAGCTGATTCTAAAAAATTTGCCAATAAATCCGGAATTTCTATTTATAATTGTAAAATACTTCCCTACAAAAAACCACTTAGCCCAGTTCAATGCTTCAATTGTCAAAAATTAGGGCATACTAAAAATGTGTGAAATGCGGCGGCGATCATCCTTCTGCCAAATGCTCGAAATCCCCCGATACTCCCCCCACTTGTGCTAACTGCGGAAATGCCCATACTGCCAATTATAAAAATTGCCCCACCTTCATCCGAGCTCGCACAGCAGTGTATAACCGCCTGAACCCTACCTCAGCTCCAGCTCCACCACCTCCACCAGCACCAAATCCTACATCCCATCCTTCATACTTTCCCCACCTACCTACTCCTCCAACCCTCCCTACCCAAAACTTAATCCCCACCCCATCCCACCCTCTCCCACCCATTACCCCCTTACCCTCAAAACCCTTTCATCCAGCCCACTTTTCCACCCCCTTGTAATAACAATAATATCTTATCCGATATTCAATGGCTCCACAATATACTTACCCATTTTCTTTTTCTCCAAACTAGCGAGCAACGGCGTATATATCTTCTGAGTGAGTTACTCAAATTTGATGGCTTCCCACGCCCCTAAAATAAATAAACTTTCTATCCTCTCGTGGAATGCCCATAGCATTAAAAATAAAATCACTGAACTCCGAGATTTCCTCTCAACTTCTCACTTTGATCTAATCCTCCTTCAAGAAACCCACTTAACGGTCACCAATAAACTTTACATTCCCAATTTTAAAATTTACCGGCTAGATCGCACTTCTCCCGGAGGCCAAGGCCATCGCCATCAGTTCAAACATCAAACATTCAGTTAGGAATTTTCCCATTATGAAATCAATAGAAGCGGTAGGAATTGTCCTTCACACCAAAATTGGCCCAATGACCATTAACTCCATTTATAAACCTTCGACTCAAAAAATTCAACTTACTGACTTACGGAACCTTTTTGCGGACAACCGACCCGGACTATATACAGGCGACTGGAACGCAAAACATCGACACTGGGGCTGCAATGCCACCAATACGTACGGAAGACTTATCTTTAATTATTCATCCACTGATCCAATAGCCATAATTACCCCAGACGAACCGACACATTTTTCTTCCAACAACCCCTCCTCAGACATACTTGATTATGTCATAACCAAAAATTTTCCTATTACTTTTACCCCAAAAGTGCTAAAAATCATTTCCTTAGACCACTATCCAATGTTCTTTCACCTTTCTGTAGACCCATCCCAACTCCTCCCATCCCAGCCCTAACGTACAGACTGGACCAAATTTGCCTCTTTAGCAAATGAAAAAATATCCTCTCTCCTATCTTTACCCACTCCCTCTCCTACCTCAATAGATACCCGAATACTTGAAATCCAAAATATCCTCCTCTCCTCCAAAACCTCAGCCTCCCAAACTTTTTCCCCAACCCACACCCCATTCCGCCCATCCCTACCTCCTTGCGGGAACTAATCCAAAGAAAAAACCGCATTAGAAGACGCTGGCAAAAATACCGACAGCCATCAGACCGAAGAGATCTGACACGTCTGACCAATCAAATCAAATTTAAAATCCGCGACTTTCAACAACAACAGTGGTTTAATAAAATCAACTCTCTCCGCACTGACGATTGCAGCATTTGGCGTACAACCAAATCCCTCACCAAACCTTTTCCACCCACTCCTCCCCTCAAAACTGTCCGTCATTCACGACCCATTCCACAAAGCACAACTTTTTGCTGATTACCTTCAGAAAATAATGACTCCCCCCACTTCAGCCCTCACCCCCACTGAATCAGACACCAAAATTAACTGCTCCATTTTAGACCAGTCTCCTCAACCTGCTTCTATTCAAACCTCTTATCCTGAAATTAAATCAATTCTGCATAATTTAAAAACTAAAAAAGCTCCAGGTCTAGATAACATCAACAACCTCATGCTAAAAACTATGACTTCCACCAAGCCCTTTATTAACATCCTAACCGACCTTTTGAACAACTGCCTTCAAATTAGCTACTTCTGTTCCTTATGGAAAAACGGCAAAATTTTAATCTTTCTTAAACCAAGCAAAGATCCCTCCTCACCTTCTAGCTATCGCCCCATCTCCCTTTTACCATCCCACTCCAAAATTTTAGAACGCATTATTTTAAAACGCCTAACACTTTTCATTAATGAAAACAAAATTTTAATCCCTGAACAAATGGGCTTCAGACAATACACATCGACAATTCATCAAATATTAAGGCTCACGGATACCATTGCTCGAGGCTTTAATTACGGGAAAAAATCAACAGAAGCGGTCTTTTTAGACATCAGCAGAGCCTTTGACACTGTTTGGCACAAAGGCCTCTTACTCAAACTATCCAGACTTGACTTTCCCATCAACCTTCAAAAACTAATCAAAAATTTTCTATCAAATCGCACTTTTCAAACCAGCATTAACTGCTCTCTCTCCACCTGCCGCCCAGCTCTTACAGGAGTACCTCAAGGGGCAATATTGAGCCCAATTCTTTTCAACCTGTATATTAACGACCTCCCCAAACACGTAAATACCGACCTTTTTGTTTATGCAGACGACACGGCGATAATTATCCCTTTTCCCGGACCTGGCGACAAAAAGAATAACGACCCACTTACGACAAATCTACAACTGGACTCAGACATGGAGACTAAAAATTAACCCCGAGAAAAGTGCCCACATGCATTTCACTCGCTTTAAGCGATACTCCCTTACCTCAAACCCAGAGATTGCAGGCCAAATGATCCCAACAGTTTCGAAATACAAATTTCTCGGCATAATCCTTGACTCAAAATTGCTGTTTACAGCCCACTCCCAACACGCCCTTCAAAAAGCAAAATTAGCTAAATCAATCCTCTCCTCATTGCTAGGACCTCACAGCAAAATAAGCCTTACCGATAAAGTGCGCCTCTACCTCCTTCTAATCCGCCCACATCTTACTTACGGCAGTGAAATTTATTTAAACACTGCAAAGAAAAACAGCCAAAATAGAAAGTTTTCAATCATCCACCCTCCGCTTTATTGCCCAGCAATCCAAACTAGTACCCATCAGAGAACTTCAACTTGCCCACAATATCCCACCACTTTTAGACTTTACTAAACTGCAAGCACACAAATTCAACCGCCGGCTCAAACTTACCAATAACCCTTTCCTCCAAACCATATGGACCTATCGCACCGCCAAACGCCACAAATACCGGATGACGAAAGATATCCTTCAGCTTTAAATTCCTGGTACCACTATTAACCCCCAAATACCTCTTATCCCTTAACTTACTTCTATCTGTGCATAACCCCAACTTAATTTTTTTTTAATGGTCCTGAAAAGGTCCTAAATCCATTAAGAACCTATATGAAGATGATCGCCGCCAAACCATTACAAAATTTTTCCCCTACCTTCTAAAACCTGCATATACGCAAACTAAGCCTCACCACCATCATATATACCATACTCATTGTAAACATTTCCTGAAAAGGGTTGTTTTGTGACGCTCCCGATATAGATCTCTACTCTCTTTTATTTTTATATATATATGTGTGTGTGTGTGTATGCATGTGTATGTGTATATATATGTATATATATATATATATATATATATTAACAATTGCATACTTTATAATTAGTTAGTTTATTTTATAAGATATTTAATTACTTATTATATTTAGTTTAGTCTTAGAAAGAGAAAATAATAATAATAATAATAACTATTGCCCATATTGTACAAAAAGCTCTACCCAATTTAAAGCTATTTTGCAAAAAGAAAAAGAAAAAAGGGGGAAAAGTAAAGAAAAAAATAATAATAATATTATAATAAGAAATAAATAAATAATTAAATATATATATAGCCAAAAATAAATAAATAAATAATAAAAATGAGGTAAAAAATGCAAAATAAAAATAAAAAATAACAATAGCTAGCTGGTATCTTTTTGACTTAACTACCTTACCAATGTACATATTTTCTATTTTTTCATGTTTATTGTATTGTATTTATATTAATTAGTAGTTTTAGTAATTTTAAACTTATAAGCAAATCACAAAAACCGCAAGGTATTAAAATGATGTAAATATAATAAACAACCCCTATTGTAATTGAGCACTTTCTGACCGGCCGGGAACGTGGGTGTTATCACGAGGGACGGCCTATATTTGTGGTAAAACTACTTACCAAGCCAACGAAGAGAGAGAGAGAAGGACTAAAAGCGATCACGAAATTAATTAATAAGATTTACGACACGGGAAAGTGGCCTCGGGATTTCCTAGAATGACCCACCTAAAGAAGAAGCCAAAGGCAATTCAGTGTAAAGACTACAAAACGATAAGCCTTCTGTCACCCAATTCGAAGATCATCAAGAGGATTCTTAATAAAAGGCTGGAGAAAAGGGCAGAAGAAATGCTAGGGAAAGATCAATTCGGTTTCAGAAAATGACGAGGAACTAGAGATGCGGTAGTTAGAATCATATCAGAAAGGGCAATAGAGTACAGTCAAGATATCTTCGTGTGTTTCGTAGACTGGCAGAAGGCCTTTGATAGAGTAAATCGGGTAAAGTTGATGAAGATATTAAAGATTATAGATAGGTGTAGACTGGAAAGACAGGAGACTGATCAGGAATCTATATGTAAAGGTCAGGTAGGAGAATGCGGACACCTGCGGAGCAAATATCAGTAGTGGAGTAATAAAGGGCTGCTGCCTATCGCCAGCCCTATTCAATATATCGTATATGGAGAAAGTCTAATGCAAGAAATGTTAGAAGGCACAGGAGATTTCAAAACTGGAGGAAGAATTATAATAATAGTAAAATATGCGGATGATACAGTACTTCTAGCAAGAAAGGAAGAGGAACCCCAGAAAAGGATAAATAGACTAGTAATAACAGGTAGAATATACGGTATTGAAATAAATACAGAAGTATCTAAGGTCATTCGAATATCTGGCAAAGAAGAGAATCTGAACATAAGAAAGCCTTTAGAACATGTTTCAGAATATAAATACCTTGGAAGCATCATAACAAGAGAAGCAAAATGTACGGATGAGATCAGGACTAGAAAGGAAAGCGGCTTTCAGTAGAAAGAATCACCTACTTAAGGGGAATATAAGGGAAGATATCCGCAAGAAATTCATAAAATGCTGTTTTGGAGTATAGCTTTTTACGGTGCAGAAACATGGACGCTAAGGAAAAATGACATCAAATACTTGGAAATGTGCTCTTAGAGGAGAATGCTGAAGATAAAATGGACAGATAGGATGAAAAACGATGAAGTGCTACGAAGAGTAGAGAGAGAAGCGAATGATTATACAGACTATTAGAAAGAAGAAGGCAAACTGGGTTGGACATTACCTGAGGAGAGAGAGTATGATTAAAGATGTATTAGAAGGAAAACTAGATGGAAAAAGGCAAAGAGATAGGAAAAGGTTTCAGCTGATAGATGATTTGAAAGGGAAAGAGAGTTATCAAGATATGAAGAGGACAGCGGAAAATAGGAGTAAATGTAGAACCAGGTTTAACCATGAATAATCACGGATCTGTCTACGGACAGACTACCTATGATGATGATGATATATATTAATATATTATGAGTATTAAATTTAGTTAAAATTGATGCAGAAAGTTCAACACAAACACATGTTAAAAGAAGTTTTTTATTCCTTGTATAGTGGAAGCCCTGCTTTCTATATCTATACTGTAAATATTGATTTTGCTATTTTGTGATGCACGCCTCCTTCGTATAAAATTTCGTTTAAATCGGTTGGGCCACTTCCTTCCAAATTCGTAATTACCGAAAAGTTCAACTTTGCAATTGTGGGACCCTGCTGAATGGATCCGGTCGAAATATGCCATCTTGGTCATTAATTTATGTGAGTATTCTATGTATCAAATTTGGTTGAAATCTATTTAGCCAATTCGACCCTGATATATGCGTACGGACGGAAGGACATCACGAAGATAATAGCGCTTTTCAGCAATGACGAAAAGCACTAATAAACGAAAAATAAATAATAAAGAAATGAATAATAAACAAATAAAAACTCAGGATTATAAAAGTAGTGTTGATATGTTTGTTTGTGTGTCTATCAGGAACGCTTTCCTATCTGGAAAGGACTTGGTGGAACATTTAAAGAAATAAATTGAGAACGGTTTCTACGATTTGTGTATCGCGAAATACTGGGATCTACCACTTGCATCAATTAGGAAAGTCATCTTTTATCGTAAAGTCTCGGGTTCGATTCCAGGGAGTTCATTTTTTCCATTACATTAACACGGCTATGAGTGTAGCGTATTAATCATCTGCATATTAAAACTACTTAGAAACATCGTAGGAATTCAGGATTTGAAAAAATGAACGCTTGAGAAATAAAATTTCATTTTCCTGCCGTCGATTTTTGAATACGCTTCGAATCGGTCCATAAACTTTTACGTGTTTTAAGTGAAAATATTTCGCCGTCTAGGTGACTAGCATTTTTGGCGATAACAAATAAATCTTAATTAGCAGAACTATTATTTTAACTGTTTTTACTATCAGGAACATTCAATTACATGAATTTTTATCCTTTTTTCCAGAATGGAAATAGGCTTATAGTTTCATCGTTGTGTCTGTCTGTCTGTCCGTTCCCCCCATTAACTTTTGGATCAAAGGACCAATTTTCATGACACTTGGTGGAAATTTCTTGCTACTGAGGCCGAGCTCCCGGGGATAGTTTTTGTTGCGAAGGTTGACAGTCCCGGTTTCGATTCCAGGAACTATTCTTCCTATTTGATTTACATGGGAAATCTGTAATCCATCGTGCAGGACAATTTTCTATTGCACATTAAAATATCTTGTAATTGTAATATCGGAGCGCGATTTGTACTATTCTCTGAGGAAAGGAATAGAGATTCTAATTATTACGGTAGAATTTTGCATATCGAATTTCGAATTTCGCGTAAATACTGGCGTTTTTGTAGTTTATATCACTCATTAAGAGAGTGTTGCCATCGCGACGACTATTGTTGAACTCGGATTCGGTATAGTCTAGTACAGGGGTGCCCAACCTGGGGCCCTCTTAGCAATTTCACGTGGCCCACTAGCAGTGTTTCCTAGTATTCAAAACTTCTTTCATTTTTATTTTGATTTACCCAACAAATATTATTTTTGTATCTAGTAAAACCTGTTAAAATGTCTAACATTAAATTATATATATATATATAATATTTCTATAAATATCGCTATTATTCAATTAATTATTTATTTTGTTCTATTTATAAGCAATTATAAGTGAATTTTGAGACGCTACAAATGATATTTTCATTAGTAATATATTTTGGATAGAAAAAGTATTAAGGTACACTTTCATGAATATTTTTAGATGTCAATCTATGAGTCAGATGACTTTATTTAGGAATATACTTATAACATCGTCAATTCAATTAAAGAAATCGGAAATCCCTAAATAGAGTACAAATAAGAATTGTACATGAATGGAAACTCCATTTCGCATCATGACCTTGAAAACTGTATTTGCTTTACTTTTTCAATTTCAATTTTTGTGCAATTCACTATAATATTTATCTCTCTCCCTCTCTCTCTCTCTCATATAGATTAGTAAATGCTTACCAGAAATATCGGCTGTCCCTCGTGGTAGTTCCGTCAAATATCAGTCAGAAACAGTCTATCGGGAGCTTCAAAACAAAAACCGAACACTGAATTAATAAAAAACTACAAACCTTGAAGGATCAAAGTCAGTGAAAAAACTGTTGAGAATATGGGAATTATGGGAAATAACACATTATACGATGACGATCAGTGCAGAAACTAGTGACAGAAATTTCAAATTATGTGAAACTAGCTGAAATAGCAAACGATTTTTATTATTTATTATTTTTATTGATATATCTCTTTTGATGTAATATTACAATAAAATAATAGGCTTAGCTATTAATACTTAATTAATAATTAATTAGGCGGCACTTTTCCCTGATGCGATTTTTGTTCTTCTTTTGTTGTTTTGGGAAATTTTTACATGGAGGAATATGTTGCTCGTCCTCACCGGGTTGGACAAGTTGGTTGAAGTGTTTTTCGTTCATCCTCAAAGGAATGTTTTGCTAGGCCAAGAATCATCACAAAAAAAGTATTTTCACGGGTTTCCCTTCCTCATCTAAACATTTTTCTCCGCCAATATCTGGAATACACATTATATTCCTCAATTCAGCCATTACTTTTTCCATTCTCTCTATTCAGAAATGATTTATTAAAATCTTTCCCCGAATTGCAAAAATATAAACAATATGAAATAAACAACAATACCACGATATGCAATTTAAAATACTAGCAGAAAACAACAAAAGAAGATCGAACATCGCATTTGCGAAATGTAACGCCTGCCTAATTCGATAGCTGTTCCAATTATTACAATACATTTTGAAATTTATTCACTTTTGCTGTTGGGTATCCTAAGTTTTGAAATGCTGGTTCGGGGTTTTGGGGGCGGAGCCCCTACAAAAAAAGAACCAAACGTTTCCTATTCCTTAATTACGCAAGCGATGCTTACATTAACATTTACTATTTTATCTATTGTATTGTATTGTAAAGTTTTACCATTAATATAATTACGCATTTACGTCTTACTTAATATTCACATGGATAGATGCACCGAAGCCTTAAAAGCAGCAATAAAATTATGTGGATTATGTCAATACTATTTGCCAAAACGTAAACAATAAACAACATCTTGGTTACCGAACAAATGTAAGTAGATGTATCGATTTATGTTGCGATAAATCTTTCAAAGTTAATGGTGAAAGATAACAATGTTCTAATATTCGTTAAAAATCATTTGACTCACTTTAAAAGACTATATACACTATATTTAGGCATGAATCCATTTGTAACTTTTATCTTGGCGTTGGCTATTCTTCCTCTACGGCGCGTCACGGTCTGGATTTTCTTTGCATTAATCTGTACGTGGCTATCTCCATTCGAAGAGGATAACAATTAAGAAATGTACCTTTGTTGCCGCCTGAAAAATGGTCATCTAAACCGATAAATTGTTCGCTTAAAGAAACATTTCGAGCGATTTGGCATGTAATACGACAATACACGAACTGAATTTAAATATACAGTCTGTTGTGCGTAAAATAAGCTATTTCCCGTTATCGTAAGTTAATATTTAGGTATATTTATATCCACATAATTGAAGGGCTGTATGGCATTTTGGGGCTTCTCCACACCATTTCCCATGCATTCTTATGGAAATAGTATTTTGTTGACCCCATGGGGTGTAAGAGACCTCACGGTCTGCAAACCTAAGTAAGACAAAGTTCTTCCTTTTGTCATAGGATGACCCATGAAACATTTGAATTCGATAGCTTCAACGGTGTAAACACGTATAAAGAGCATATATACACGCTCTAAAATATTTATAAGATAACATAAGTTCTATGTATTGTAACAATAATTTCAGAATAAAATATGAACGTCCGAAAAAAGATTTTCGTAACGTCCAGCGCAGCACTCTCTTAGAAAAACGTCCAAACTGAAAGGATTACCACAGAAAACTGAATTTTTTTAACAGAATAGGTTCCAAACGCATGCCATTCCAGTTACTAAAGGGTCGGGGTTATAAAAGACCATAGGAAAGGAACCCTTCATAAAACGTATGCCTGGGGTGTCCACAGCACCCTACGCGAGTACTGGAGGTTAACTTCCGATTTAATTTTAATCCAGCCCGAAGGAGCATTGACAATTTCCGATGCGGCCCACCAAGTAAAAAGGGTTGCCCACCACTGGTCTAGTACATACACGCGTTATTTTTGCCACACAAATACGCGTGAAGAATTTAATTGTCCGTTCGAATCTATTTGTAATCTTATATATAAAATTGAATGTCTGTTTGTCTGTCAGTTCCCTATACATTCCCACACCCATTGACCTATCGGGACCAAACTTTGCAATGTGACCTTATATGACCCTACGGGTAACATAGGCACCGGGAACCCCGACAACCAGCCCGTACAGACAGACGGATATACAGCGGGCCCTTATATATCGATTTGTTTTCTTTATAACGGTGTAGCCCCCGCACAGACAGGCAGATACATATATATACATATATATATATATATATATATATATATATATATATATATATATATATATATATATATATATCATTCATTCATTCGTGTTCTGTCTTGCGACAGGTCCTACCAATTAACTAATTAATTGGTTTTGACTAGGGAATATACATACACGGTGTGGTGGTTTCCCGTTGCCTTCCACACCGGACACACACACAGAAGGGAGGAGGGAAACCCGGTGCCGGCATTTGCCTGCTCTTGCGAAGAACACCAGGGGGGCCAACGGCTTAACGTCCCTTCCGAAGGACGGAACAGCTGAATTTGCGCGGTCTCCTCAAACCACGCAAACAGGGGGCCGGATGACCTTGAGAAAAAATCCTACTCGCGCAGGATTCGTACCCGATGACTTTCAAGCATCGGGCGAGTAGCAGCCAGCGTCCTAACCACTACACCACCGGCACCCCATATATATATATATATATATATATATATATATATATATATATATATATATATATATATATATATATATCACATATCGATTTGTTTTCTGTAACTTATGTGAATTAAAAGAATAAAAAATATGAATTAATCATAATATCGTAGTTTGATTTTAAAATTTTCAGAAATCGCGATGCTCTAAGTTTCTATAAACTGTTATTAGAAGCCCGAGCAACGCCTGGTACTTAAAGCTAGTATTTTATAAAGTAAATTATGAAATTTTAAAACACAAAGAACAACTCATCCGCGGCGATTTTAAAGCCATTAAAGACACTATAAGTATTAAATAAATAATTATGTGGAAAATATGCATCATAAGTTCCTTTTGGATCATCTTGTATATTTATTGTTTAACTTTTAGTGCAGTTGATCCATTAAAATTTATTTCAACTTAATACTTCATTCACGCATATGTGATGGGCAATTACGCTAGTATATAATAAATAAATAAAAATAATAATAATGATAATTAATAAATAGATAAATATTAAATCGATAACAAATAAATAATAAATAAATGATAATTAAATAGTTAATAAATAAGTAAAACGATTAAGGAAACAACATGCGCATTCATGTAAGTCAATATAGACAAATAACCAAAGCGAAATGATGATGATGAAGGCTTTAGAAACAGCGTTTTGATGTTCTGTTTAGGTTTAAGATTTTATAGGCAGGACTCATATTTTACGCACTTTTTTAATGCCTACTTAGGAATAAGTTTAAATGAAAGCGGAAAATGAACGCTCACTTATTGTAAGAGCCAAGGAAGCATTAAACTGAAACTTTCGCAACTGCCGCGAGCGTGTTGTACGTGCTTTGCATTTGTCTCGTCCGTAAAAGCTGGAACAAGACTTGCAGCGCGGCCTACTTTCATGCTCCTTGTGCCTAATTAGGAGAACAAAGTCACATTCCAGTTGATAAGTGCGTTCCTTTCCTTAATATCGGGTCGATGGAACTTTCTCAATTATCCCGATGGATTATAGAGTGCGGAAGAGGGGATAATTCAAACTAGAAAACACGATTAGCCCGGCGGTTTTTCGTGCATCGAGGGATTATCGTCCTAATTCCCCAAGCGAAGGCGTATTTTACCCAAAAGTATTTCGACAGATTTGAAAGGCTCAATACAAACTCCATCAAAGAATTAAGGGAGTGAAAGTTGTCCGCGATTACGAAAAGATTGTTCCAAATTCTAACTGATTACCGGATTGCGTATTTTTTAATGGATTATGTTTTAATCAACTAGGCAGGCAACACTACGGTTGGGCCTATATTATTATGCTTATTCAACACCACATTCTCTTTCAGCGAGAAAAATTAAATTAACTTCAGTTGAAAGGCTATGCGTAATGAAAGTATTGGCTCGACTCATAATTGCATTGAGATGTATTCTTTTCCGCTTTCTTATTTCACTTTCATTAATAAAACAATATATCGTTAAAGCAAAGAAAGTATCGCTTCCTGGAAAGACATTACACAAATGTAAATTCACTACGTATATCTTTCCATTATAATTTATTTTGGCGATCGGTTTTACAGTAACAACTGCATCATCAGGCGATTTTAATGGTTTAAGGACAATTCTGTCGACCCACCTATAACGCAGTATCCTACTGCGTGGTTTCACGTATACGCGATTAATAAAGAGTGGCCATAGGATCCTAGAACGCGGTCAGGGTTCGCGTTTAGGTGATTTTTCGAAGACCGAATTCTCCGATTTAGAAATGAATTGTATTACAGTATGCATACTACGTGAGATTTATGTAATTTATGCACATGTATTAATGTATTAAACCAAGTTTTATTATATTAATCCAATTATATCAAAGAAAATTAATATTAATTTAATATTAATATACCGAGCTATTATTATATTGTGCCGTGTTTTCCTATACAATTCGAAGTTTTAGTATCGAAATTTAGTACGACGGGATCCAATCCCCCCATTTCCTATAGATTTACGGTATCCTATAACGCGGTTTTTGATTGCACGGTGTTCTCCATGAATGTATCCCTCGCGTAATAGGAGGGAAGAATGAATATAGGAATACGAACTAAGGAGAGGAGGGTAAAGATGATGGGAGGTTACGGAGGATGCGATTATTTGAAATTCACTAGAAGTTAGGGTTGGAATTTTGTGTAGACAACTAATTTTAACTGGAAAACCAAGAATAAAACATAAAATCCTGCACCACAAAAATTCAATAAATTTTCTCCAATAACTGACGGAATAGATTCTTGCCCAATCTTTCATTTCAGCACCCGCTGCGTAACCCAGATAGAAAAATAACTGTCGCCATACCGGTTCGGGTGGCGCGTGAACTTCCGATACGGAGTAGAAGGAAAAAATGAAAGAAAGAAAAATAGAAAAGCGAAAGGCGAATGAACCCGCGGGGGCTTCTCTCCCTTTCTAGCCATCGCCATTTTCGATCTGATGGCTTCGTTTTTTTTTTAATGAACCGGAGTACGCGAAGTGCAGATCAAAAAACAAGTAGACTTTGGGTCTCGCTGAGGAGTTTCTGACTGAAAGGTTGTTCTTCTCTCTTTCTCTCAACGTCCTGAAAGGAGCGGCAGCGGCTTTTTTTTCAAAGGCGGCCAAGGCGAGTCTCGTGCAGACGTGCCCTTAGGGGTGGGGGAGAGGGAGGGGGGAGGCGAAGTGGGGTATCACTTCCACCCTCCCCCATTGCCTCACCGATACAACTTCTCCCCTCCCCTTCTCCCTCGAGAACGCACGCAGTTTCTCTGCGTGGAAATCCAGGTGGAAATAATGTCGTGAGAAGAGAGGTTAGTGGCATGAAAGGATCCCTCCTCCTTCCACTCACAACTTTTCTGCCCCCCTCACCCTCTAAACGTCTCTTGGAGTGCCAATGGTAGTGAATGAAAAGCGGAGAGGAGAAGGGAAGTGGGAGGGGGAACAGTGAGGGAAGAGTAGGATGGGAAAGAGAAATGAAAGTGCGTTTACTTCAAATTTTTAAACTCTTTTTGAGGGAATACTCTCTCTTCAAGGTTTGCCTTCGACTTTTCTGTCACTCTTTACTTGTGTCCACACACTACTTAAGCTTCTCTCTCTCCCAACTCTTTCTACCCAATATCTCAACCTTATCCACCATTTCCCTCCCCCCCCTCTCTCTCTCTCCTCATTGGTCAAATTAATTAATTCTTTATTAATATCTTTCATTGTTAATATTATTTAAGTTAAAAATAGGAGAACGTCATCATCCGCGATTAGGGTGTATATGTGTACCCACGAAATATATTCTTCTTCTTGTTAATACGGCATATTTTAAACTAGGATATTGTTAATTTTTAACATGTATTCTTTCATTATTGATCTCGTAATTATGTTTACAGTAGGATATATGAATAAATATCTGCATGTAATAGACATATCGAAGTATGATAATTATTTTCGTTCTACTCTCTACTACTATTCTATCAGTAGGTTTCACTGGTTTATTTCGCAAACAGCTTCTTGCGCTGGAGTTCCATACAGTGGGATTTTCCTAAGCAGTATATAATTTGTTTTTCCATCGTATTACCCCAAAAATATCGTTCCCCTTTCATTTTCAACATTACTAAATGATTAATGTTAAATTAATTTTGTTTTTTTTTTCACGTGAAAAAAGTCAGATGGTAGAAGAGGCTTAGAAATCTCTTTCTTGCTCTAATAAATACATAAATATAATGTCTCTTCTTTTCTGCATTTATCTCTCTCTCTCTCTCTCTCGACACCTCTCCTCCCAACTCCTCTCTCCTCCCTACTGTAATGTATCTTATCGAGATTGCAATCATAGACTCGGCGTGAGAGACTGATGCTGAAAAGCTCTCGGATAAATGACGAGCTGAAAAAGGGGGACATTATAGTTTTCTTTGAAAAAAATAAATAAAAAGCCGCAGTATTTCCGACATGCGTGTAGTGAGGGAGGGAGAGAATGAGAGAGCAGAAAGAGAGCAGGGATACTTACGCAAAATGACCGCGGGAAGGATTACAGAGTAAATCCGCTATTCGTGTTGACCGAAAGGGGGAATGGAAGTAAGGGAGGTTTTAGTTTTAAATTGACCATTTCCCTCCCACCACCGATATGAAAGTGACTTTTAATTCTCTGATACGCTTTCTTCGCTTCTGTTTCGCCATCACATCTCGGGTTTTATGAGAACTATGGTATGTATTCTGTAAAATATTTTGAAGAAGATGATGACGACAACATAAACTGGGTTTTTCAGGTTTACCCGAAGGATGCCATAACGACAATCCTTATTATTCATAAGATATATGGAAAACCTATAGGGCAATGAAGCTATTTTGAAATGCCAGAATGTGTTTTCAAATTAGAAACAGAGTTACTCAGGAGAAACCGCAGAATTTTGGTTCTTTGAAACTGTGATTCTTTTATTTTCGTAAATATGAGAAATTTTCTGGTGAAAATGCTTTTTATTTCCTTGCAAAACATAAGCGAAAAACCAAAATTTAGCAACCAGATCTATGTGTAAAAGACGGATGACAGAAATTCTCAATTGGAGAGGATTTCCGAGTAAGGAAACAAGACAAATAACAAAATACGATGGATTCATTTGAGCGGTTTTCAAACGAAAGTATATATCTGAACTGAAAAAAGTATCGGCATGAACCAGTTTACAAATTAATAAAGATTATGAATTACAGCAGGCCCAGGCTCAAAAAAGGACTACATATCATTAGTTTATGCAGATCATATTTATTATTTTAGATATAAAATTAAGAGAATCATGTATTTTCTATATAAAAATTATTGAATCTTGCTATAAAAAATCGCAACAAAAATAGCTTGTTTCTTCAGTTTACGATATAAAATGCGACATTCTTTAAATTCACTCTCTCTTTCTCTCTCTCTTTATCGATCTACCTCCGCTTTCCATTTAGAAGTATTGGACCCTTTTCCATGGTATCCGAGTTTCTCATTTCCTGACGATTTCTATCCCGATCCAACAATTGCCAGAATGTGAACATTCCGATGAGAATGTCTTAAGAGAATGGTTTCACCAATATGAACAGTAGGCAAGTACAGACGACTCCATAATTGAGATGGTGAACAAAGAAGCACACAGTGGAAACACTGATTAAGGTGAACTCGATGACATAAAAGAAGACAGGCTGCTTCATACTGAAGGACTGCCTGCCCTTGAGATAGCACTAAGGTATATAGAACAGCAGGAAGAGGCATCACCAACTGATGTTCTGCTTCTGAAAAGATGGCGTGATTTTGCAGCAAAGGAGCGAACGCAATTTCAAAAGCAAACAAGCCTTAAAACTTTTTTGAACGTTAAATTAGAAGGAAGCTTTTTTATATTTTTATAATGTAAATAAATATCTAACAATATCTAATCTTAACAAAATCCTAGACATTGTAAATAGTTTTTTTTGGGAGGAGGGGTTACATTCTGTATAGTCCAAGCTTTTCGGTAATTCCAGGAGACCTCGGTCCCGTTCACTTCGAACTATCGAGACTGCACTGTATTTAAAAAAATTATAATAAATATTTTAAGTAACTGCGACAAAAATTCAAAGACAACAAAGAATTGCAATAAATTCAAACCGTAGTCTTCTGATACTGGATATTTCCAGGAAGCTTCAACAATTAAGAAAATAAAAAGAAGCGTTACTATGACTTAACTAAGCGTAAAATGTTTAGATGAGTCACCGGTACGTGGTGTGGTTGCGGCAGCTAAAACATTAGTTTTTAAGATATCTCTTAAATAATGCATTATAGGGGAAAATGTTTCAAACAAAGGTTGTAGAAAATTAAATTTCCTACAAATTGTATTCTAGAAAACTTTTACATATAGCAAATATTAAAGCAAATATTTTAAACTAACGGATAAGTGAAAAGAGTAAACACCCGTTTCCGGTTGACCGATTTTTACCATAAAATTAATCAACTCTTGTGACTTTTAGAAAAATGTATTGAACAAAACATATGCTATTTTACCAGCTGTCCAATTTTTACTTTCTCCATACATAGTATAGGGGAAAGTATTGTTTTCATGAAAAAATCGATTTCGAGATATCGACGGAAATACACGTTTTGAGGTCCCCTGAACACGTTTTGACCATTTTCTCGATGATGTCTGTGTGTTTGTTAGTGTGTGTGTGTGATAGCTTTTTGTGGGTGCTCTAACTCAGAAACTATTAATCAGGTCAACACGAAATTTTATAATTAATATTTTTATAAAAGTAATAAGAACTGATTAGTTTCTGGTAAAAATCGGTCAACCAGAAGTGGGTGTTTACTCTTGTCACATCCGTTATTTTGAAATATTTGCTTTAATATTTGATATAAGTAAAAACGTACTGGAATAAAAGTTGTAGGAAATTTAATTAAAAGTTTTCTCATATAATGCATTGTTAAGAGTTATCTTAAACGCTAATTTTTTTAGCTGCCACAACCACACCACTTACTGGTGACTATTGTAAACAATTGACGCTTAGTTACGTCTTAGTAACGATCCTTTTTCTTTTCTTAATTGTTGGAGCTTTGTGGCTATATCCAATATCAGAAGGCCATGGTTTGAGTTTATTTCTGTTCTTTGTCAAGTCTAAAATTTCTCGCAGTTTCTTAAAATATTTATTATTATGTAACCTATTTGGAATTTTTAGAAATATTAGAGACTAGTAAATGTACCCGGCTTTGCTCGGGACATTAAAGAGGCACAGTATTTATTTTCTTGAAGGTTATAATGACATAACTGAAAAAGAAGTCCGAGAACGAAATAAAACACAGATACCGGAGGCTGTCTGAAAATAATGTTTTGGTTGTAGCGGATAAAGTTCAATCTTCCTGCCTCTATTCTGGCAAACATTTCCACCCAATATTGTAGCCAGTGGCGGCTCGTAGCTAAAATTAGTGGGGGTGCTGCTCCAGAAAATTTTTAGCCTTTGTTTTAAAATTGTGTAAAAGGAAAAAACATGTATAAAAAGAAAATTTATTCAGGAACTTGATAAAATCTTAACAAAAAAACCAAACATTTTTTACTTAGAATAGCTGGAAGAAGAATAATAATCTACTTCTACACTCTTCTACACTTCCTTCCACCATCACGCCAGAGAAGTCAAAATAGAAGTCAAAAGAGAAGTCAAGAGAGAAGTCAAGGAAGAAGTCAAAATAGAAGTCAAAAGAGAAGTCAAGGGAGAAGTCAAGGAAGAAGTCAAGGAAGAGGTCAAAATGGAAGTCAAAAGAGAAGTCAAGGGAGAAGTCAAAAGAGAAGTCAAGGAAGAAGTCAAAATGGAAGTCAAAAGAGAAGTCAAGGGAGAAGTCAAAAGAGAAGTCAAGGGAGAAGTCAAAATAGTAGTCAAAAGAGAAGTCAAGAGAAAAGTCAAGAGAGAAGTCAAGAGAGAAGTCAAGGAAGAAGTCAAAATAGAAGTCAAAAGAGAAGTCAAGGGAGAAGTCAAAAGAAAAGTCAAGGGAGAAGTCAAAAGAGAAGTCAAGGGAGAACATTTTTTACTTAGAATAGCTGGAAGCAGAATAATAATCTAATTCTACACTCTTCTACACTTTATCACATTCAAGAGTATGGTACACGGTTCTTAAGCACAACACACGCTGAGTAAAAAAAACTTCCTTCCACCATCACGCCAGAGAAGTTAAAATAGAAGTCAAAAGAGAAATCAAGAGAGAAGTCAAGGAAGAAGTCAAAATAGAAGTCAAAAGAGAAGTCAAGGGAGAAGTCAAGAGAGAAGTCAAGGGAGAAGTCAAAATAGAAGTCAAAAGAGAAGTCAAGGGAGAAGTCAAGGGAGAAGTCAAGGGAGAAGTCAAAAGAGAAGTCAAGGGAGAAGTCAAAAGAGAAGTCAAGGGAGAACATTTTTTACTTAGAATAGCTGGAAGCAGAATAATAATCTAATTCTACACTCTTCTACACTTTATCACATTCAAGAGTATGGTAAACGGTTCTTAAGCACAACACACGCTGAGTAAAAAAAACTTCCTTCCACCATCACGCCAGAGAAGTCAAAATAGAAGATAAAAGAGCAGTCAAGAGAGAAGTCAAAAGAGAAGTCAAGGGAGAAGTCAAAATAGAGGTCAAGAGAGAAGTTAAGAGGGAAGATAAAAGAGCAGTCAAGAGAGAAGTCAAAAGAGAAGTCAAGAGAGAAGTCAAGAGAGAAGTCAAGAGAGAAGTCAAGAGAGAAGTCAAAAGAGAAGTCAAGAGAGAAGTCAAGAGAGAAGTCAAGAGAGAAGCCAAGAGAGAAGTCAAGAGAGAAGTCAAGAGAGAAGTCAAGAGAGAAGTCAAGAGAGAAGTCAAGAGAGAAGCCAAGAGAGAAGTCAAGAGAGAAGTCAAGAGAGAAGTCAAGAGAGAAGTCAAGGAAGAACTCAAAAGAGAAGTCAAGGGAGAAGTCAAAATAGAAGATAAAAGAGCAGTCAAGAGAGAAGTCAAAAGAGAAGTCAAGGGAGAAGTCAAAATAGAGGTCAAGAGAGAAGTTAAGAGGGAAGATAAAAGAGCAGTCAAGAGAGAAGTCAAAAGAGAAGTCAAGAGAGAAGTCAAGAGAGAAGTCAAGAGAGAAGTCAAAAAAGAAGTCAAAAGAGAAGTCAAGGGAGAAGTCAAAAGAGAAGTCAAAAGAGTAGTCAAGAGAGTAGTCAAGAGAGAAGTCAAGAGAGAAGTCAAGAGGGAAGTCAAGAGAGAAGTCAAGGAAGAAGTCAAAATAGAAGTCAAAAGAGAAGTCAAGGGAGAAGTCAAAAGAGAAGTCAAGGGAGAAGTCAAAATAGAGGTCAAGAGAGAAGTCAAGAGAGAAGTCAAGATAGAAGTCAAGAGAGAAGTCAAGAGAGAAGTCAAGGAAGAAGTCAAAATAGAAGTCAAAAGAGAAGTCAAAAGAGAAGTCAAGAGAGAAGTCAAGATAGAAGTCAAAAGAGAAGTCAAGAGAGAAGTCAAGAGAGAAGTCAAGAGAGAAGTCAAGAGAGAAGTCAAGGAAGAAGTCAAAATAAAAGTCAAAAGCGAAGTCAAGGGAGAAGTCAAGAGAGAAGTCAAGGGGAAAAGTCAAGGAAGAAGTCAAAATAGAAGTCAAAAGAGAAGTCAAGAGAGAAGTCAAGAGGGAAGTCAAGAGAGAAGTCAAGGAAGAAGTCAAAAGAGAAGTCAAAAGAGTAGTCAAGAGAGAAGTCAAAAGAGAAGTCAAGGGAGAAGTCAAAATAGAAGTCAAAAGAGAAGTCAAGGGAGAAGTCAAGGGAGAAGTCAAGGGAGAAGTCAAAAGAGAAGTCAAGGGAGAAGTCAAAAGAGAAGTCAAGGGAGAACATTTTTTACTTAGAATAGCTGGAAGCAGAATAATAATCTAATTCTACACTCTTCTACACTTTATCACATTCAAGAGTATGGTAAACGGTTCTTAAGCACAACACACGCTGAGTAAAAAAAACTTCCTTCCACCATCACGCCAGAGAAGTCAAAATAGAAGATAAAAGAGCAGTCAAGAGAGGTCAAAAGAGAAGTCAAGGGAGAAGTCAAAATAGAGGTCAAGAGAGAAGTTAAGAGGGAAGATAAAAGAGCAGTCAAGAGAGAAGTCAAAAGAGAAGTCAAGAGAGAAGTCAAGAGAGAAGTCAAGAGAGAAGTCAAGAGAGAAGTCAAAAGAGAAGTCAAGAGAGAAGTCAAGAGAGAAGTCAAGAGAGAAGCCAAGAGAGAAGTCAAGAGAGAAGTCAAGAGAGAAGTCAAGAGAGAAGTCAAGAGAGAAGTCAAGAGAGAAGCCAAGAGAGAAGTCAAGAGAGAAGTCAAGAGAGAAGTCAAGAGAGAAGTCAAGGAAGAACTCAAAAGAGAAGTCAAGGGAGAAGTCAAAATAGAAGATAAAAGAGCAGTCAAGAGAGAAGTCAAAAGAGAAGTCAAGGGAGAAGTCAAAATAGAGGTCAAGAGAGAAGTTAAGAGGGAAGATAAAAAAGCAGTCAAGAGAAAAGTCAAAAGAGAAGTCAAGAGAGAAGTCAAGAGAGAAGTCAAGAGAGAAGTCAAGAGAGAAGTCAAAAGAGAAGTCAAGAGAGAAGTCAAGAGAGAAGTCAAGAGAGAAGCCAAGAGAGAAGTCAAGAGAGAAGTCAAGAGAGAAGTCAAGAGAGAAGTCAAGAGAGAAGTCAAGAGAGAAGCCAAGAGCGAAGTCAAGAGAGAAGTCAAGAGAGAAGCCAAGAGAGAAGTCAAGATAGAAGTCAAGATAGAAGTCAAGGGAGAAGTCAAGAGAGAAGTCAAGGAAGAAGTCAAAATAAAAGTCAAAAGCGAAGTCAAGAGAGAAGTCAAGAGGGAAGTCAAGAGAGAAGTCAAAAAAGAAGTCAAAAGAGAAGTCAAGGGAGAAGTCAAAAGAGAAGTCAAAAGAGTAGTCAAGAGAGTAGTCAAGAGAGAAGTCAAGAGAGAAGTCAAGAGGGAAGTCAAGAGAGAAGTCAAGGAAGAAGTCAAAATAGAAGTCAAAAGAGAAGTCAAGGGAGAAGTCAAAAGAGAAGTCAAGGGAGAAGTCAAAATAGAGGTCAAGAGAGAAGTCAAGAGAGAAGTCAAGATAGAAGTCAAGAGAGAAGTCAAGAGAGAAGTCAAGGAAGAAGTCAAAATAGAAGTCAAAATAGAGAAGTCAAAAGAGAAGTCAAGAGAGAAGTCAAGATAGAAGTCAAAAGAGAAGTCAAGAGAGAAGTCAAGAGAGAAGTCAAGAGAGAAGTCAAGAGAGAAGTCAAGAGAGAAGTCAAGATATAAGTCAAGATAGAAGTCAAGGGAGAAGTCAAGAGAGAAGTCAAGGAAGAAGTCAAAATAAAAGGCAAAAGCGAAGTCAAGGGAGAAGTCAAGAGAGAAGTCAAGGGGAAAAGTCAAGGAAGAAGTCAAAATAGAAGTCAAAAGAGAAGTCAAGAGAGAAGTCAAGAGGGAAGTCAAGAGAGAAGTCAAGGAAGAAGTCAAAAGAGAAGTCAAAAGAGTAGTCAAGAGAGAAGTCAAAAGAGAAGTCAAGAGAGAAGTCAAGAGAGAAGTCAAGATAGAAGTCAAGAGAGAAGTCAAGAGAGAAGTCAAGAGAGAAGTCAAGGAAGAACTCAAAAGAGAAGTCAAGGGAGAAGTCAAAATAGAAGATAAAAGAGCAGTCAAGAGAGAAGTCAAAAGAGAAGTCAAGGGAGAAGTCAAAATAGAGGTCAAGAGAGAAGTTAAGAGGGAAGATAAAAGAGCAGTCAAGAGAGAAGTCAAAAGAGAAGTCAAGAGAGAAGTCAAGAGAGAAGTCAAGAGAGAAGTCAAAAAAGAAGTCAAAAGAGAAGTCAAGGGAGAAGTCAAAAGAGAAGTCAAAAGAGTAGTCAAGAGAGTAGTCAAGAGAGAAGTCAAGAGAGAAGTCAAGAGGGAAGTCAAGAGAGAAGTCAAGGAAGAAGTCAAAATAGAAGTCAAAAGAGAAGTCAAGGGAGAAGTCAAAAGAGAAGTCAAGGGAGAAGTCAAAATAGAGGTCAAGAGAGAAGTCAAGAGAGAAGTCAAGATAGAAGTCAAGAGAGAAGTCAAGAGAGAAGTCAAGGAAGAAGTCAAAATAGAAGTCAAAAGAGAAGTCAAAAGAGAAGTCAAGAGAGAAGTCAAGATAGAAGTCAAAAGAGAAGTCAAGAGAGAAGTCAAGAGAGAAGTCAAGAGAGAAGTCAAGAGAGAAGTCAAGATAGAAGTCAAGATAGAAGTCAAGGGAGAAGTCAAGAGAGAAGTCAAGGAAGAAGTCAAAATAAAAGTCAAAAGCGAAGTCAAGGGAGAAGTCAAGAGAGAAGTCAAGGGGAAAAGTCAAGGAAGAAGTCAAAATAGAAGTCAAAAGAGAAGTCAAGAGAGAAGTCAAGAGGGAAGTCAAGAGAGAAGTCAAGGAAGAAGTCAAAAGAGAAGTCAAAAGAGTAGTCAAGAGAGAAGTCAAAAGAGAAGTCAAGGGAGAAGTCAAAATAGAAGTCAAAAGAGAAGTCAAGGGAGAAGTCAAGGGAGAAGTCAAGGGAGAAGTCAAAAGAGAAGTCAAGGGAGAAGTCAAAAGAGAAGTCAAGGGAGAACATTTTTTACTTAGAATAGCTGGAAGCAGAATAATAATCTAATTCTACACTCTTCTACACTTTATCACATTCAAGAGTATGGTAAACGGTTCTTAAGCACAACACACGCTGAGTAAAAAAAACTTCCTTCCACCATCACGCCAGAGAAGTCAAAATAGAAGATAAAAGAGCAGTCAAGAGAGGTCAAAAGAGAAGTCAAGGGAGAAGTCAAAATAGAGGTCAAGAGAGAAGTTAAGAGGGAAGATAAAAGCGCAGTCAAGAGAGAAGTCAAAAGAGAAGTCAAGAGAGAAGTCAAGAGAGAAGTCAAGAGAGAAGTCAAGAGAGAAGTCAAAAGAGAAGTCAAGAGAGAAGTCAAGAGAGAAGTCAAGAGAGAAGCCAAGAGAGAAGTCAAGAGAGAAGTCAAGAGAGAAGTCAAGAGAGAAGTCAAGAGAGAAGTCAAGAGAGAAGCCAAGAGAGAAGTCAAGAGAGAAGTCAAGAGAGAAGTCAAGAGAGAAGTCAAGGAAGAACTCAAAAGAGAAGTCAAGGGAGAAGTCAAAATAGAAGATAAAAGAGCAGTCAAGAGAGAAGTCAAAAGAGAAGTCAAGGGAGAAGTCAAAATAGAGGTCAAGAGAGAAGTTAAGAGGGAAGATAAAAAAGCAGTTAAGAGAAAAGTCAAAAGAGAAGTCAAGAGAGAAGTCAAGAGAGAAGTCAAGAGAGAAGTCAAGAGAGAAGTCAAAAGAGAAGTCAAGAGAGAAGTCAAGAGAGAAGTCAAGAGAGAAGCCAAGAGAGAAGTCAAGAGAGAAGTCAAGAGAGAAGTCAAGAGAGAAGTCAAGAGAGAAGTCAAGAGAGAAGCCAAGAGCGAAGTCAAGAGAGAAGTCAAGAGAGAAGCCAAGAGAGAAGTCAAGATAGAAGTCAAGATAGAAGTCAAGGGAGAAGTCAAGAGAGAAGTCAAGGAAGAAGTCAAAATAAAAGTCAAAAGCGAAGTCAAGAGAGAAGTCAAGAGGGAAGTCAAGAGAGAAGTCAAAAAAGAAGTCAAAAGAGAAGTCAAGGGAGAAGTCAAAAGAGAAGTCAAAAGAGTAGTCAAGAGAGTAGTCAAGAGAGAAGTCAAGAGAGAAGTCAAGAGGGAAGTCAAGAGAGAAGTCAAGGAAGAAGTCAAAATAGAAGTCAAAAGAGAAGTCAAGGGAGAAGTCAAAAGAGAAGTCAAGGGAGAAGTCAAAATAGAGGTCAAGAGAGAAGTCAAGAGAGAAGTCAAGATAGAAGTCAAGAGAGAAGTCAAGAGAGAAGTCAAGGAAGAAGTCAAAATAGAAGTCAAAATAGAGAAGTCAAAAGAGAAGTCAAGAGAGAAGTCAAGATAGAAGTCAAAAGAGAAGTCAAGAGAGAAGTCAAGAGAGAAGTCAAGAGAGAAGTCAAGAGAGAAGTCAAGAGAGAAGTCAAGATAGAAGTCAAGATAGAAGTCAAGGGAGAAGTCAAGAGAGAAGTCAAGGAAGAAGTCAAAATAAAAGGCAAAAGCGAAGTCAAGGGAGAAGTCAAGAGAGAAGTCAAGGGGAAAAGTCAAGGAAGAAGTCAAAATAGAAGTCAAAAGAGAAGTCAAGAGAGAAGTCAAGAGGGAAGTCAAGAGAGAAGTCAAGGAAGAAGTCAAAAGAGAAGTCAAAAGAGTAGTCAAGAGAGAAGTCAAAAGAGAAGTCAAGAGAGAAGTCAAGAGAGAAGTCAAGATAGAAGTCAAGAGAGAAGTCAAGAGAGAAGTCAAGAGAGAAGTCAAGGAAGAACTCAAAAGAGAAGTCAAGGGAGAAGTCAAAATAGAAGATAAAAGAGCAGTCAAGAGAGAAGTCAAAAGAGAAGTCAAGGGAGAAGTCAAAATAGAGGTCAAGAGAGAAGTTAAGAGGGAAGATAAAAGAGCAGTCAAGAGAGAAGTCAAAAGAGAAGTCAAGAGAGAAGTCAAGAGAGAAGTCAAGAGAGAAGTCAAAAAAGAAGTCAAAAGAGAAGTCAAGGGAGAAGTCAAAAGAGAAGTCAAAAGAGTAGTCAAGAGAGTAGTCAAGAGAGAAGTCAAGAGAGAAGTCAAGAGGGAAGTCAAGAGAGAAGTCAAGGAAGAAGTCAAAATAGAAGTCAAAAGAGAAGTCAAGGGAGAAGTCAAAAGAGAAGTCAAGGGAGAAGTCAAAATAGAGGTCAAGAGAGAAGTCAAGAGAGAAGTCAAGATAGAAGTCAAGAGAGAAGTCAAGAGAGAAGTCAAGGAAGAAGTCAAAATAGAAGTCAAAAGAGAAGTCAAAAGAGAAGTCAAGAGAGAAGTCAAGATAGAAGTCAAAAGAGAAGTCAAGAGAGAAGTCAAGAGAGAAGTCAAGAGAGAAGTCAAGAGAGAAGTCAAGATAGAAGTCAAGATAGAAGTCAAGGGAGAAGTCAAGAGAGAAGTCAAGGAAGAAGTCAAAATAAAAGTCAAAAGCGAAGTCAAGGGAGAAGTCAAGAGAGAAGTCAAGGGGAAAAGTCAAGGAAGAAGTCAAAATAGAAGTCAAAAGAGAAGTCAAGAGAGAAGTCAAGAGGGAAGTCAAGAGAGAAGTCAAGGAAGAAGTCAAAAGAGAAGTCAAAAGAGTAGTCAAGAGAGAAGTCAAAAGAGAAGTCAAGGGAGAAGTCAAAATAGAAGTCAAAAGAGAAGTCAAGGGAGAAGTCAAGGGAGAAGTCAAGGGAGAAGTCAAAAGAGAAGTCAAGGGAGAAGTCAAAAGAGAAGTCAAGGGAGAACATTTTTTACTTAGAATAGCTGGAAGCAGAATAATAATCTAATTCTACACTCTTCTACACTTTATCACATTCAAGAGTATGGTAAACGGTTCTTAAGCACAACACACGCTGAGTAAAAAAAACTTCCTTCCACCATCACGCCAGAGAAGTCAAAATAGAAGATAAAAGAGCAGTCAAGAGAGGTCAAAAGAGAAGTCAAGGGAGAAGTCAAAATAGAGGTCAAGAGAGAAGTTAAGAGGGAAGATAAAAGAGCAGTCAAGAGAGAAGTCAAAAGAGAAGTCAAGAGAGAAGTCAAGAGAGAAGTCAAGAGAGAAGTCAAGAGAGAAGCCAAGAGAGAAGTCAAGAGAGAAGTCAAGAGAGAAGTCAAGAGAGAAGTCAAGAGAGAAGTCAAGAGAGAAGCCAAGAGCGAAGTCAAGAGAGAAGTCAAGAGAGAAGCCAAGAGAGAAGTCAAGATAGAAGTCAAGATAGAAGTCAAGGGAGAAGTCAAGAGAGAAGTCAAGGAAGAAGTCAAAATAAAAGTCAAAAGCGAAGTCAAGAGAGAAGTCAAGAGGGAAGTCAAGAGAGAAGTCAAAAAAGAAGTCAAAAGAGAAGTCAAGGGAGAAGTCAAAAGAGAAGTCAAAAGAGTAGTCAAGAGAGTAGTCAAGAGAGAAGTCAAGAGAGAAGTCAAGAGGGAAGTCAAGAGAGAAGTCAAGGAAGAAGTCAAAATAGAAGTCAAAAGAGAAGTCAAGGGAGAAGTCAAAAGAGAAGTCAAGGGAGAAGTCAAAATAGAGGTCAAGAGAGAAGTCAAGAGAGAAGTCAAGATAGAAGTCAAGAGAGAAGTCAAGAGAGAAGTCAAGGAAGAAGTCAAAATAGAAGTCAAAATAGAGAAGTCAAAAGAGAAGTCAAGAGAGAAGTCAAGATAGAAGTCAAAAGAGAAGTCAAGAGAGAAGTCAAGAGAGAAGTCAAGAGAGAAGTCAAGAGAGAAGTCAAGAGAGAAGTCAAGATAGAAGTCAAGATAGAAGTCAAGGGAGAAGTCAAGAGAGAAGTCAAGGAAGAAGTCAAAATAAAAGGCAAAAGCGAAGTCAAGGGAGAAGTCAAGAGAGAAGTCAAGGGGAAAAGTCAAGGAAGAAGTCAAAATAGAAGTCAAAAGAGAAGTCAAGAGAGAAGTCAAGAGGGAAGTCAAGAGAGAAGTCAAGGAAGAAGTCAAAAGAGAAGTCAAAAGAGTAGTCAAGAGAGAAGTCAAAAGAGAAGTCAAGAGAGAAGTCAAGAGAGAAGTCAAGATAGAAGTCAAGAGAGAAGTCAAGAGAGAAGTCAAGAGAGAAGTCAAGGAAGAACTCAAAAGAGAAGTCAAGGGAGAAGTCAAAATAGAAGATAAAAGAGCAGTCAAGAGAGAAGTCAAAAGAGAAGTCAAGGGAGAAGTCAAAATAGAGGTCAAGAGAGAAGTTAAGAGGGAAGATAAAAGAGCAGTCAAGAGAGAAGTCAAAAGAGAAGTCAAGAGAGAAGTCAAGAGAGAAGTCAAGAGAGAAGTCAAAAAAGAAGTCAAAAGAGAAGTCAAGGGAGAAGTCAAAAGAGAAGTCAAAAGAGTAGTCAAGAGAGTAGTCAAGAGAGAAGTCAAGAGAGAAGTCAAGAGGGAAGTCAAGAGAGAAGTCAAGGAAGAAGTCAAAATAGAAGTCAAAAGAGAAGTCAAGGGAGAAGTCAAAAGAGAAGTCAAGGGAGAAGTCAAAATAGAGGTCAAGAGAGAAGTCAAGAGAGAAGTCAAGATAGAAGTCAAGAGAGAAGTCAAGAGAGAAGTCAAGGAAGAAGTCAAAATAGAAGTCAAAAGAGAAGTCAAAAGAGAAGTCAAGAGAGAAGTCAAGATAGAAGTCAAAAGAGAAGTCAAGAGAGAAGTCAAGAGAGAAGTCAAGAGAGAAGTCAAGAGAGAAGTCAAGATAGAAGTCAAGATAGAAGTCAAGGGAGAAGTCAAGAGAGAAGTCAAGGAAGAAGTCAAAATAAAAGTCAAAAGCGAAGTCAAGGGAGAAGTCAAGAGAGAAGTCAAGGGGAAAAGTCAAGGAAGAAGTCAAAATAGAAGTCAAAAGAGAAGTCAAGAGAGAAGTCAAGAGGGAAGTCAAGAGAGAAGTCAAGGAAGAAGTCAAAAGAGAAGTCAAAAGAGTAGTCAAGAGAGAAGTCAAAAGAGAAGTCAAGGGAGAAGTCAAAATAGAAGTCAAAAGAGAAGTCAAGGGAGAAGTCAAGGGAGAAGTCAAGGGAGAAGTCAAAAGAGAAGTCAAGGGAGAAGTCAAAAGAGAAGTCAAGGGAGAACATTTTTTACTTAGAATAGCTGGAAGCAGAATAATAATCTAATTCTACACTCTTCTACACTTTATCACATTCAAGAGTATGGTAAACGGTTCTTAAGCACAACACACGCTGAGTAAAAAAAACTTCCTTCCACCATCACGCCAGAGAAGTCAAAATAGAAGATAAAAGAGCAGTCAAGAGAGGTCAAAAGAGAAGTCAAGGGAGAAGTCAAAATAGAGGTCAAGAGAGAAGTTAAGAGGGAAGATAAAAGCGCAGTCAAGAGAGAAGTCAAAAGAGAAGTCAAGAGAGAAGTCAAGAGAGAAGTCAAGAGAGAAGTCAAGAGAGAAGTCAAAAGAGAAGTCAAGAGAGAAGTCAAGAGAGAAGTCAAGAGAGAAGCCAAGAGAGAAGTCAAGAGAGAAGTCAAGAGAGAAGTCAAGAGAGAAGTCAAGAGAGAAGTCAAGAGAGAAGCCAAGAGAGAAGTCAAGAGAGAAGTCAAGAGAGAAGTCAAGAGAGAAGTCAAGGAAGAACTCAAAAGAGAAGTCAAGGGAGAAGTCAAAATAGAAGATAAAAGAGCAGTCAAGAGAGAAGTCAAAAGAGAAGTCAAGGGAGAAGTCAAAATAGAGGTCAAGAGAGAAGTTAAGAGGGAAGATAAAAAAGCAGTCAAGAGAAAAGTCAAAAGAGAAGTCAAGAGAGAAGTCAAGAGAGAAGTCAAGAGAGAAGTCAAGAGAGAAGTCAAAAGAGAAGTCAAGAGAGAAGTCAAGAGAGAAGTCAAGAGAGAAGCCAAGAGAGAAGTCAAGAGAGAAGTCAAGAGAGAAGTCAAGAGAGAAGTCAAGAGAGAAGTCAAGAGAGAAGCCAAGAGCGAAGTCAAGAGAGAAGTCAAGAGAGAAGCCAAGAGAGAAGTCAAGATAGAAGTCAAGATAGAAGTCAAGGGAGAAGTCAAGAGAGAAGTCAAGGAAGAAGTCAAAATAAAAGTCAAAAGCGAAGTCAAGAGAGAAGTCAAGAGGGAAGTCAAGAGAGAAGTCAAAAAAGAAGTCAAAAGAGAAGTCAAGGGAGAAGTCAAAAGAGAAGTCAAAAGAGTAGTCAAGAGAGTAGTCAAGAGAGAAGTCAAGAGAGAAGTCAAGAGGGAAGTCAAGAGAGAAGTCAAGGAAGAAGTCAAAATAGAAGTCAAAAGAGAAGTCAAGGGAGAAGTCAAAAGAGAAGTCAAGGGAGAAGTCAAAATAGAGGTCAAGAGAGAAGTCAAGAGAGAAGTCAAGATAGAAGTCAAGAGAGAAGTCAAGAGAGAAGTCAAGGAAGAAGTCAAAATAGAAGTCAAAATAGAGAAGTCAAAAGAGAAGTCAAGAGAGAAGTCAAGATAGAAGTCAAAAGAGAAGTCAAGAGAGAAGTCAAGAGAGAAGTCAAGAGAGAAGTCAAGAGAGAAGTCAAGAGAGAAGTCAAGATAGAAGTCAAGATAGAAGTCAAGGGAGAAGTCAAGAGAGAAGTCAAGGAAGAAGTCAAAATAAAAGGCAAAAGCGAAGTCAAGGGAGAAGTCAAGAGAGAAGTCAAGGGGAAAAGTCAAGGAAGAAGTCAAAATAGAAGTCAAAAGAGAAGTCAAGAGAGAAGTCAAGAGGGAAGTCAAGAGAGAAGTCAAGGAAGAAGTCAAAAGAGAAGTCAAAAGAGTAGTCAAGAGAGAAGTCAAAAGAGAAGTCAAGAGAGAAGTCAAGAGAGAAGTCAAGATAGAAGTCAAGAGAGAAGTCAAGAGAGAAGTCAAGAGAGAAGTCAAGGAAGAACTCAAAAGAGAAGTCAAGGGAGAAGTCAAAATAGAAGATAAAAGAGCAGTCAAGAGAGAAGTCAAAAGAGAAGTCAAGGGAGAAGTCAAAATAGAGGTCAAGAGAGAAGTTAAGAGGGAAGATAAAAGAGCAGTCAAGAGAGAAGTCAAAAGAGAAGTCAAGAGAGAAGTCAAGAGAGAAGTCAAGAGAGAAGTCAAAAAAGAAGTCAAAAGAGAAGTCAAGGGAGAAGTCAAAAGAGAAGTCAAAAGAGTAGTCAAGAGAGTAGTCAAGAGAGAAGTCAAGAGAGAAGTCAAGAGGGAAGTCAAGAGAGAAGTCAAGGAAGAAGTCAAAATAGAAGTCAAAAGAGAAGTCAAGGGAGAAGTCAAAAGAGAAGTCAAGGGAGAAGTCAAAATAGAGGTCAAGAGAGAAGTCAAGAGAGAAGTCAAGATAGAAGTCAAGAGAGAAGTCAAGAGAGAAGTCAAGGAAGAAGTCAAAATAGAAGTCAAAAGAGAAGTCAAAAGAGAAGTCAAGAGAGAAGTCAAGATAGAAGTCAAAAGAGAAGTCAAGAGAGAAGTCAAGAGAGAAGTCAAGAGAGAAGTCAAGAGAGAAGTCAAGATAGAAGTCAAGATAGAAGTCAAGGGAGAAGTCAAGAGAGAAGTCAAGGAAGAAGTCAAAATAAAAGTCAAAAGCGAAGTCAAGGGAGAAGTCAAGAGAGAAGTCAAGGGGAAAAGTCAAGGAAGAAGTCAAAATAGAAGTCAAAAGAGAAGTCAAGAGAGAAGTCAAGAGGGAAGTCAAGAGAGAAGTCAAGGAAGAAGTCAAAAGAGAAGTCAAAAGAGTAGTCAAGAGAGAAGTCAAAAGAGAAGTCAAGGGAGAAGTCAAAATAGAAGTCAAAAGAGAAGTCAAGGGAGAAGTCAAGGGAGAAGTCAAGGGAGAAGTCAAAAGAGAAGTCAAGGGAGAAGTCAAAAGAGAAGTCAAGGGAGAACATTTTTTACTTAGAATAGCTGGAAGCAGAATAATAATCTAATTCTACACTCTTCTACACTTTATCACATTCAAGAGTATGGTAAACGGTTCTTAAGCACAACACACGCTGAGTAAAAAAAACTTCCTTCCACCATCACGCCAGAGAAGTCAAAATAGAAGATAAAAGAGCAGTCAAGAGAGGTCAAAAGAGAAGTCAAGGGAGAAGTCAAAATAGAGGTCAAGAGAGAAGTTAAGAGGGAAGATAAAAGAGCAGTCAAGAGAGAAGTCAAAAGATAAGTCAAGAGAGAAGTCAAGAGAGAAGTCAAGAGAGAAGTCAAGAGAGAAGTCAAAAGAGAAGTCAAGAGAGAAGTCAAGAGAGAAGTCAAGAGAGAAGCCAAGAGAGAAGTCAAGAGAGAAGTCAAGAGAGAAGTCAAGAGAGAAGTCAAGAGAGAAGTCAAGAGAGAAGCCAAGAGAGAAGTCAAGAGAGAAGTCAAGAGAGAAGTCAAGAGAGAAGTCAAGGAAGAACTCAAAAGAGAAGTCAAGGGAGAAGTCAAAATAGAAGATAAAAGAGCAGTCAAGAGAGAAGTCAAAAGAGAAGTCAAGGGAGAAGTCAAAATAGAGGTCAAGAGAGAAGTTAAGAGGGAAGATAAAAGAGCAGTCAAGAGAGAAGTCAAAAGAGAAGTCAAGAGAGAAGTCAAGAGAGAAGTCAAGAGAGAAGTCAAGAGAGAAGTCAAAAGAGAAGTCAAGAGAGAAGTCAAGAGAGAAGTCAAGAGAGAAGCCAAGAGAGAAGTCAAGAGAGAAGTCAAGAGAGAAGTCAAGAGAGAAGTCAAGAGAGAAGTCAAGAGAGAAGCCAAGAGCGAAGTCAAGAGAGAAGTCAAGAGGGAAGTCAAGAGAGAAGTCAAAAAAGAAGTCAAAAGAGAAGTCAAGGGAGAAGTCAAAAGAGAAGTCAAAAGAGTAGTCAAGAGAGTAGTCAAGAGAGAAGTCAAGAGAGAAGTCAAGAGGGAAGTCAAGAGAGAAGTCAAGGAAGAAGTCAAAATAGAAGTCAAAAGAGAAGTCAAGGGAGAAGTCAAAAGAGAAGTCAAGGGAGAAGTCAAAATAGAGGTCAAGAGAGAAGTCAAGAGAGAAGTCAAGATAGAAGTCAAGAGAGAAGTCAAGAGAGAAGTCAAGGAAGAAGTCAAAATAGAAGTCAAAATAGAGAAGTCAAAAGAGAAGTCAAGAGAGAAGTCAAGATAGATGTCAAAAGAGAAGTCAAGAGAGAAGTCAAGAGAGAAGTCAAGAGAGAAGTCAAGAGAGAAGTCAAGAGAGAAGTCAAGATAGAAGTCAAGATAGAAGTCAAGGGAGAAGTCAAGAGAGAAGTCAAGGAAGAAGTCAAAATAAAAGTCAAAAGCGAAGTCAAGGGAGAAGTCAAGAGAGAAGTCAAGGGGAAAAGTCAAGGAAGAAGTCAAAATAGAAGTCAAAAGAGAAGTCAAGAGAGAAGTCAAGAGGGAAGTCAAGAGAGAAGTCAAGGAAGAAGTCAAAAGAGAAGTCAAAAGAGTAGTCAAGAGAGAAGTCAAAAGAGAAGTCAAGAGAGAAGTCAAGAGAGAAGTCAAGATAGAAGTCAAGAGAGAAGTCAAGAGAGAAGTCAAGAGAGAAGTCAAGGAAGAACTCAAAAGAGAAGTCAAGGGAGAAGTCAAAATAGAAGATAAAAGAGCAGTCAAGAGAGAAGTCAAAAGAGAAGTCAAGGGAGAAGTCAAAATAGAGGTCAAGAGAGAAGTTAAGAGGGAAGATAAAAGAGCAGTCAAGAGAGAAGTCAAAAGAGAAGTCAAGAGAGAAGTCAAGAGAGAAGTCAAGAGAGAAGTCAAGAGAGAAGTCAAAAGAGAAGTCAAGAGAGAAGTCAAGAGAGAAGTCAAGAGAGAAGCCAAGAGAGAAGTCAAGAGAGAAGTCAAGAGAGAAGTCAAAAGAGAAGTCAAGAGAGAAGTCAAGAGAGAAGTCAAGAGAGAAGCCAAGAGAGAAGTCAAGAGAGAAGTCAAGAAAGAAGTCGAGAGAAGTCAAGAGAGAAGTCAAGAGAGAAGTCAAGAGAGAAGTCAAGAGAGAAGTCAAGAAAGAAGTCAAAATAGAATTCAAAAGAGAAGTCAAGGGAGAAGTCAAGAGAGAAGTCAAGAGAGAAGTCAAGAGGGAAGTCAAGAGAGAAGTCAAGAGAGAAGTCAAGAGAGAAGTCAAGAGAGAAGTCAAGAGAGAAGTCAAGGAAGAAGTCAAAATAGAAGTCAAAAGAGAAGTCAAGGGAGAAGTCAAGGGAGAAGTCAAGGGAGAAGTCAAAAGAGAAGTCAAGGGAGAAGTCAAAAGAGAAGTCAAGGGAGAAGTCAAGAGAGAAGTCAAGAGGGAAGTCAAGAGAGAAGTCAAAAAAGAAGTCAAAAGAGAAGTCAAGGGAGAAGTCAAAAGAGAAGTCAAGGGAGAAGTCAAGAGAGAAGTCAAGGAAGAAGTCAAAATAGAAGTCAAAAGAGAAGTCAAAAGAGAAGTCAAGAGAGAAGTCAAGATAGAAGTCAAAAGAGAAGTCAAGAGAGAAGTCAAGAGAGAAGTCAAGAGAGAAGTCATGAGAGAAGTCAAGACTGAAGTCAAGATAGAAGTCAAGGGAGAAGTCAAGAGAGAAGTCAAGGAAGAAGTCAAAATAAAAGTCAAAAGCGAAGTCAAGGGAGAAGTCAAGAGAGAAGTTAAGGAGAAAAGTCAAGGAAGAAGTCAAAATAGAAGTCAAAAGAGAAGTCAAGAGAGAAGTCAAGAGGGAAGTCAACAGAGAAGTCAAGGAAGAAGTCAAAATAGAAGTCAAAAGAGTAGTCAAGAGAGAAGTCAAAAGAGAAGACAAGAGAGAAGTCAAGAGAGAAGTCAAGATAGAAGTCAAGAGAGAAGTCAAGAGAGAAGTCAAGAGAGAAGTCAAGGAAGATCTCAAAAGAGAAGTCAAGGGAGAAGTCAAAATAGAAGATAAAAGAGCAGTCAAGAGAGAAGTCAAAAGAGAAGTCAAGAGAGAAGTCAAGAGAGAAGTCAAGAGAGAAGTCAAGAGAGAAGTCAAAAGAGAAGTCAAGAGAGAAGTCAAGAGAGAAGTCAAGAGAGAAGCCAAGAGAGAAGTCAAGAGAGAAGTCAAGAGAGAAGTCAAGAGAGAAGTCAAGAGAGAAGTCAAGAGAGAAGCCAAGAGAGAAGTCAAGAGAGAAGTCAAGAGAGAAGTCAAGAGAGAAGTCAAGGAAGAACTCAAAAGAGAAGTCAAGGGAGAAGTCAAAATAGAAGATAAAAGAGCAGTCAAGAGAGAAGTCAAAAGAGAAGTCAAGAGAGAAGTCAAGAGAGAAGTCAAGAGAGAAGTCAAGAGAGAAGTCAAGAGAGAAGTCAAGAGAGAAGTCAAAAGAGAAGTCAAGAGAGAAGTCAAGAGAGAAGTCAAGAGAGAAGCCAAGAGAGAAGTCAAGAGAGAAGTCAAGAGAGAAGTCAAGAGAGAAGTCAAGAGAGAAGTCAAGAGAGAAGCCAAGAGCGAAGTCAAGAGAGAAGTCAAGAGAGAAGCCAAGAGAGAAGTCAAGATAGAAGTCAAGATAGAAGTCAAGGGAGAAGTCAAGAGAGAAGTCAAGGAAGAAGTCAAAATAAAAGTCAAAAGCGAAGTCAAGGGAGAAGTCAAGAGAGAAGTCAAGGGGAAAAGTCAAGGAAGAAGTCAAAATAGAAGTCAAAAGAGAAGTCAAGAGAGAAGTCAAGAGAGAAGTCAAGATAGAAGTCAAGAGAGAAGTCAAGAGAGAAGTCAAGAGAGAAGTCAAGAGAGAAGTCAAGGAAGAACTCAAAAGAGAAGTCAAGGGAGAAGTCAAAATAGAAGATAAAAGAGCAGTCAAGAGAGAAGTCAAAAGAGAAGTCAAGGGAGAAGTCAAAATAGAGGTCAAGAGATAAGTTAAGAGGGAAGATAAAAGAGCAGTCAAGAGAGAAGTTAAAAGAGAAGTCAAGAGAGAAGTCAAGAGAGAAGTCAAGAGAGAAGTCAAGAGAGAAGTCAAGAGAGAAGTCAAAAGAGAAGTCAAGAGAGAAGTCAAGAGAGAAGTCAAGAGAGAAGCCAAGAGAGAAGTCAAGAGAGAAGTCAAGAGAGAAGTCAAAAGAGAAGTCAAGAGAGAAGTCAAGAGAAAAGTCAAGAGAGAAGCCAAGAGAGAAGTCAAGAGAGAAGTCAAGAAAGAAGTCAAGAGAGAAGTCAAGAGAGAAGTCAAGAGAGAAGTCAAGAGAGAAGTCAAGAGAGAAGTCAAGAAAGAAGTCAAAATAGAAGTCAAAAGAGAAGTCAAGGGAGAAGTCAAGAGAGAAGTCAAGAGAGAAGTCAAGAGGGAAGTCAAGAGAGAAGTCAAGAGAGAAGTCAAGAGAGAAGCCAAGAGAGAAGTCAAGAGAGAAGTCAAGAAAGAAGTCAAAATAGAAGTTAAAAGAGAAGTCAAAATAGAAGTCAAGGGAGAAGTCAAAAGAGAAGTCAAAAGAGAAGTCAAGGGACAAGTCAAAAGAGAAGTCAAGAGAGAAGTCAAGAGAGAAGTCAAGAGAGAAGTCAAGAAAGAAGTCAAAATAGAAGTCAAAAGAGAAGTCAAGGGAGAAGTCAAGAGAGAAGTCAAGAGAGAAGTCAAGAGGGAAGTCAAGAGAGAAGTCAAGGAAGAAGTCAAAATAGAAGTCAAAAGAGAAGTCAAGGGACAAGTCAAAAGAGAAGTCAAGGGAGAAGTCAAAAGAGAAGTCAAAAGAGAAGTCAAAATAGAAGTCATAAGAGAAGTCAAGGGAGAAGTCAAAAGAGAAGTCAAGGAAGAAGTCAAAAGAGAAGTCAAGAGAGAAGTCAAGAGAGAAGTCAAGATAGAAGTCAAGAGAGAAGTCAAGAGAGAAGTCAAGATGAAGTCAAAATAGAAGTCAAAAGAGAAGTCAAGGGAGAAGTCAAGAGAGAAGTCAAGGGAAAAGTCAAGGAAGAAGTCAAAATAGATGTCAAAAGAGAAGTCAAGGGAGAAGTCAAAAGATAAGTCAAGAGAGAAGTCAAGAGTTTGTAGCCCATGTTTTCTAAAATGAATGAGGTGATTATATTGACCAGGTCTGACCATAAGCCAATACGAATAGAAGTTCATAGCTGTAACTTTTTTCCTGCAATTGGCAAGCCTGTCTTGCTAGTGATTTGTAGAATAGAGAAATGATATCCATCTTCACCATAACAAAACATAAGTGGATATTGTAGTGGATCATAAGATCTGCGTGTTTCTGAAATACGAACTAATCTGCAATTAATTAAGTTGCAATATATTACGTTTGACTTTGCTATAACAATAATTTCGATGCTCCATAAAAAGCGCGAAGCGAATAACGTAATTATTTCGTCTATTTGAAGGTTTAATAGACGCTAATTCAATCGGAGGCAATAATGCTTAAACACTCGGAAAGAGTATGAAAAAGCGATAAAATTTCGAAAATAAATGCGTATTTCTGAAAAATACTTCCGTGTAATATCTAAACATGGCAAGAATAAGATATTTTATAGTTTTAGCCGTCGAATAAAGCAAAAATGGAGAAAATTGGTCGATATTTACATATTTGATGAATGAAAGAAAAAATCTTGCACCTTTAAAAATCGAAAATCCCATGTAAACTTATGGGAAAATATAATTGTCTCCCGTAGTCGAATCCGGGACTTTTTCCGGAATATTTGATTTTTCTGGAACCACCTCATGGTGGTTTAACAATCGTGAAAATTTAAGCTCGTTAGGCTTAGTAGATCCGAAGATATTAAGCGAGAAATGTTTGAAGGAAACGGCAGACTCCCAGCCAGCTAGACAGGTTGAGTTTTATATAGATAGAGAAGAGATATGGAGAAAGTCATGTGGTGGCCACATCAGATTTAAAAAAAAGCATTTCTTTAATATTTGATACATGTAAAAGCATACTGGAATAAAAGTTGTAGGAAATGTAATTTTCTACAATGTTTGTCGAAAAATTTTCCCATATAATGAATGTATTGTTGAAGAGATATTTTAAAAACTAAATTATTTAGCTGCCACCACCACTACCTACCGGCGACTATTGCCAACACTTTACGTTCCTTTTTTTCTCATAATTGTTGGAGCTTCGGGCTATATTCAATATCAGATGGCTACGGTTTGAATTTACTTCAATTCTTTGTTGTCTTTGAATTTTTCTCGCAGTTCCTTCAAATATTTATTAACATTTAACCTATTTGGAATTTTTAGAAATATTACAGGTATGGAGAAAGTCATGTGATGGCCACATCAGATTTTTTTACTTATTGTAAAGAACGCCTAAAAAGCCATAAAATTTCGAAAAGAAATGCGTATTTCTTACAAATTCTTCCGTGTAACATGTAAACATTGCAACATTATATGGTTTTAACCGTCGAATAATGCAAAAACGGAGAAAATTGGTCTATATTTACGAATTTAATGAATGAAGAAAAGAAATCTTGCATCTTGATAATTGAAAAACCGTACACTTAGGGAAAATATAATCAACTCTTGGAGTTGTACCTGGGACATTTCTGTAAATGAAAATAGTTTTCCCGGGGTCTCCTAGTTGGTAAAAAGAACATGGCGTTAACAGCATTTCTCTATGGCAAACTGATCAAGAGATAAAAGGGGAAACGGACAGACGGACGGATGAACAGCCATTGAGTAATTGTATATAAATGATAATTCTGATATTTACAGGCATTCCTCGATTAACGAACGCCGGATTTACGAATTTTTGCTATAACGCTAACGACAAATTACGGAACACTTACGAAACGGATTTTCGCGATAACGAAAAGTCAAAAATAAATTATTCCGCAAAAGATTATAATCAGCATAAGTGATTTCATCTAATGTTTTAACAAAGACAGGGGACTTCAAGTATTTGCGCAGCTCTGGGCAGGTAAAAGGTGCTAATATTTTTCACACAGAGCTCTTCTTGCTAAAGTGGAAGTTTTTTCGGACACTTCACTACATTTTTTTACCCTTTGAAGTCTCACGATAGCGTATATGGAGCACATGCCTCCAACTCGATTCGGGATATCGCGCGCGACTCGCTTCTGGATCCCTCCCGAGTACATCGACAGAATAACGAACCGCCGAGCGATCCTTTCAGGACGCCGCAAAACTCCTGCTATATGATCCTTTTATCCGAGATTTCGAGAGACGAGAGAGAACGACGTCAAACGGTTGTCTAGTATGCGTTCGAAATATACAAGCGCTTATCTTTATACTTCACACAGAGAAGAATTTTAGAAAAGGACGTCAAAACGGGCGACTAGGGTGCTATAAAGTTGCCGCGACACCTTTATAAGCAAAATGCATGAGCAGGAAACGTAAAAAATGGTGACTGAAAAAAAAAATATTTTTTCTATTACTCCTCCTTTGCGCAGCCTTTATTTTACATTCATTCTGAGGCAGTCACGAAACAAAATTCAAGCATTGAGATTCGACTGGACGATGAATGGCGCCTACTTTAATTAACTGCATTGCGGAGATGCACGATTTTCCCAGATTCCATGGAAGTGCTCGGGAATCAAAATCTCTAGAGAGGAGGATGTTTCTCAAGTAATGTGGTGGAAGATGCTTCGATGAATCACTAAGAGTGGCAGTCAAAAATCAAATAACGATCGCATACTCACTGCAGAATACTTTCAATAAAAGACAAAATTTAAAGCTACGACAATGTTGACTTTGATCGCAACAAAAACAATTTGCAAAGAAAAGTTACTACGGCATTTGTATGCATCTTATCTATTACCGAGTTAGGAAATAAAGTTATTTATTTTGAATATTTTGTTCCTAAAATATACGAATAAAAACGACCGTTTAATGAACTCTATGAATTAAGTGCAGAAGCATGAATACGTAAAGGCATGAAAAAAGCTTGTCTTCAGAGGAATATTTATCTGAGGTATTCATACCCCGCAAAGGAAAAGATACACCATCTCTGTCCTAATCGGATAAATATATGCAAAATTACTTAATTGCTCCTCTTTACATGTTCTAGCTACTGTAATTACGACCAAAAATATACATTACTACGCCAATGGCTTAAAGAACGCAACTATAGAAATTTTTACAAAATCTTTTGATAAGACTATACACGAAAACGAATCGCTATAAGATAATCTAATGGACGGGAAAATGTTTGAATGAATGGATGCAGAAACGACAATAAACTACATTCATGCTGCTAATCAACACTTGGTACCTGAATGCAAATATTCTTGGACTAAATTTAATCATTTCTAATGCAAAAGATTTTTACCTTAGAGATATTTTCACGTCAGACGGATAAAAATTTCCTGAGTTACATATGGTAAAGAAAGAAATATGCATATGTGAAATTATAAAATAAACGTCGATTAGTGAAATTTATGTGAATGATATAAATTATATCTAAGTATGCGACTTATAAAAAATACAAACACAATGAGATTAATGTTGCCAACATCGCGATATGAGAATTAATTTCATATTTCATGACTACGACGAAAGAGTAATGAAGTTATTAGCGACCAAGTATTCCCAGAATTAAAAACGAGCGGCTCCCATACTCCACTAAAACCAGCATTAAGTTAAACCTATTCAGTTAATTATAATGAAATTAAGCCAGTACTCTCCCGTAAATGTGTGGGATAAAATTAAATTAAACTCCATTAACGTAAAAAAGAGGTACAAAACGAACTACCTCCTGGTATGTGATTTATCACTTTAAACTAGACCAACCTTTTTTTCCCGACCGTTTGCTTAAAACAAGACAAACTACGAAAATCCTCCCCTGGAACACTTTTTCGCACGATTTACGTCCCCTGCGTAAACATCCGCTACATTATTCTACTTTCCGACTCACTCTAAAAAACGAGATCCTCGGAGCGATCTATACGGGCATCTTTATTCTTCTGTTAACTTGTAGATGGGACATAGATAATCCCCTATGAACTACATCGCATCCATTCGCTCCCATAAATACCACATAAAATAACAAAATAGAGGAAAGACCTAGAAAACGCACCAACTCCACGCAGAGAATTCCACCGCGCCAAAATAATAATCTTAAAAAAAATAGCGAACACAGGCCGTGCGTCACGATTCACCCGGAAGGCATTTTCCTCGGAGTTTTTTTATGGAGAGAAAGACAGACAAAATACATGATCGAGGAGATAGAGAAGGCATGAAAAAAACTAGTTCCGAAGATAAATCTAGAAAGGAAAGAAATGGTAAAAATGGATAAGGGAGAGAGGCTTGGTAAGCGGGTGGGTGCGTTGGGAGTAAAAAGATAAGCACTGCCATTTACCCAAACTACTTCCACGGAAAGTGGAAGATTTTTTTCCCCCGGAGCCAAAGGGAATGTGTCCGAAAAAAAGAATCATTTTTGTACGGTATTGTCTGTCTCGGGATTTGGACCACCCGGGAATAACCAGACACAGAAGAGGAAACGAGAAAGATAGAGCTTTGGAGAGAGGAAGGAAGAGATAGGATGAGAGAGAGGGGCAGAAAGAGAGGGAGGAAGAGAGGATGAGAGAGAGGGGGAGAAAGAGAGGGAGGGAGAGAGAGAGAGAAGTGAGAAAGAGGGAGAAAGAGGAGGGAATAAGAGGGAGAAAGAGGAGGAAATAAGAGGGAGAAAGAGGAGGGAATAAGAGGGAGAAAGAGGAGGGAATAAGAGGGAGAAACAGAGGGAGAGAAAGGAGGAAGAGTGAGAAGGGAAAGAAAAAGGGAGGGAGGAATAAAAGGCAAGAATGGGATAATGAAGAAAGAATCCGTAAGGGAGAGAGGGAGGAAGAGAGAGGATGAGAGAGGATGAGAGAGAATGAGAGAGAGGATGAGAGAGAGGATGAGAGAGAGGATGAGAGAGAGGATGGGAGAGAGGATGGGAGAGAGGATGAGAGAGGTGGAGAGGGAGGGAAAGTGAGGAGCTAGAAAGAGGAAGGAGAGAGAGAGGAGGGAGTAAGAGGGAGAAATAGGAGGGATAGAGAGGAGAAAGGGTGAGAAGGGAAAGAGATAGGGAGGAAGGAATAAAAGGCAAGAATGGGATACTGCAGGAAGAATCCATAAGGGAAGGACAGGGTGCGGTGGGTGGAGAGGACAGGGACGGTTTGGGACGGGAACCCGGGACTCCCGGAATCCACTACGGTCGAAAGATGGCCCGAAAACCGCCCTAAAATGGGCATTCTGGAACTCTTGTCCGAAATCATGAAGTTTTCAGAGGAGGATGGAAACTCTCTCGGGGAGGGGAGAGTTCTTACTGGTTAGGGCTATCCTTGGTCGACAATAACCTCCAAATACGAACTTTCCTCGGCAAAAAATTACTCTCCCGGTTCATTTTCTCTTGTCGTATATTCCTTTGCGCTTTTTTCGACCTGTTAGTCAGCAAACCTTTCGAATTAAACTTCACCGAAGGATTCTAGCAGGTTGTTAAGAAGAGGGTAGCGTAACGTCTTTAACATAATCACGGATAGGGTTACTGCTTCTCTGGGCTTCCATCCAGGGTTTCCGAGTTTGCGTGGTTCAGGCTCCGGGTTGCTTTCAGAAAATATTCGAAGTCATAAAAATTAACTCTGTTTAGCTCAAGTGAGTATCTCTGATCATTGGCATCGTTTTGCCGGATAAAAAGAAATAAAAGCTCCTCACAATAATTACTTTTATAAAGAATTGCTCCCATTTTTTAAAAGAAATGTCTGGAACTTTTCCAAAAGTAATGGAGACATTCGTAAAGCTTTGAATTAAATTATTTTAAGAATTGATAAACTCTGAATTATAAATGCGAAGATTTTTAGTATGTCTTATGTTTCCACGTTAAGAATAACAATTTATTGCTTTTCATTAAGATTTTTTTAAATCAATCGAGCTTAGATATACCCCAAGTGCCTACCCAATGTTACGAATAAATTCCTCTCTTGTCTCTATAATTAATCAGATTATTTCCGCATTCATTTATAGCAGATATCCCCCAAATATCTTTTGGTGTATGTAATTCACTGCTTTGAGTACTGACAGTAGCTTGAAAGTCCAAGAGTCCACATATCATTGCAATGAATGTAGTCTATGCACTGAACTCGAAGAGAATTGTCAATGAGGAGCCCAACTGGTCCCCGAAGCAAAAATCTGAATTACTCGATAGTTTTAAAGCTGCCTATGTTATCAATTAAATTCTATGCACGACGGGAGACGAGTTCGATAACCACAGATTTTTATTTTTGTCTATCGTCCAACCTAACTGTAACACGTAAAACGTGATCCGTGTATACTTCGATAATGCGCGTTTCTTTAATTCAAACCACAACAAAATACTGTCACTTCCACGATGAAATTAGAACCAACTGTTTAAATACAAATTCATCGTAACTTTTGACCAATACCTCAGAAATATATTTTTAATCTCCCGCGTTAATGATTAAATTTTCTTTCCGTTCCGATTAACTAAAATATTCTAAAATTGCATAATTCCATTAATATTTTTGCTTGCACGTGTGTTAATATGCACACTCAACACACACACATACATACATACGTCTTGCTTTTAGTATGCCGTTATTATTTTTACATGGGTTGATTGATGATGAAAGAATCCTGCGTACGAAATTAATAGCTTTACTCATCCTTTTTTTAAGAAGAAAAACTTCCTTCGTCCGCTGTCTCACCCGTTTCATTTAAAAACACGGTATATTTTAAAATAAACATCACCGACACATTTCATAAAGTACTCATCAACCGGGTCCATTTGTTTTCCATTCAGGGTTTCATTTGTCTCCTGCAGTTTTAAAACAAAAATGATAAAAGCCTTAGGCGCAGGTAATTCACATGAATAACGCACGAAGATGCGTCTCCATTCCTATCGGGAGCGACTCAATGAGTACTAAAATTAAACTGAGCAACCCGAGTAAAACACATCGGCGAATACTGTTTTCATATCGATAAAAATTCCGACGAACGTTGTTTTAAAATCAGTGAGTGGAATATTGACTGCGGAGTTCGATAAATTTTATCGTTTCGAAATTAGGATTAAGTGAAGTATTTCTTTTGGCCTATTCGGTCTGCTGGATTAGCATTCCAAATCTGGAAATCAGTTATGAAAACATTTGCTAAGTTTGGTGGAAAGTTTTGGAAAGCCAAACGACGTCTTCGTTTGTTGATTGAGGAAACAAACCTACACAGACAAAGGGCAAATACATGCGACAGGATATTTGATGAATAATAATTACTAACTGTAAACGTGGCATTTATTAAATCTGAGAAAATAAAGCATTTACTGTTTACATATTTACATGATTATTTAGGTCAATTATGGTAGGTTTATATCCAAAATAACTATAGTTTTGAAGTAAGTTAAGAATATCATTAAAACTGCGGCTGCTTAAACCAGTGGTGCGCAACCCGAAAATTATTAATTTTGACAAAAAAATCGACTAATATTTATGGACTTTATTGACATATATGGATGATATTTTGAAAAATTATGAATGAATGTCTTAGTAAAATATATTTTAGTTAAGGTTTCTACAATGTAGAAGTTGCAAAGTCAAGATAATTACTAAATAAACGTCAAAATTTGGTATGTGAAATGCTCAGCCATTTACTTTCGTGGATGAGATTTGTTCATATAATAAAATTATTTAAATCTTGCTTTTTAGTGAAGTCTAATTGAAAAGGTAAATTATTGAATTAAAATAAATTGTTTTGAAATATTTTATCGTAAAATTTGTAAGTTCATATGAACTGTCAAAAAATTAAAGCTTTTTTGTCTTTTGTGGAGAACATGGATTTAATGCTCACAACCATTTTACAAACAAATGGAAACAATTTGCCTCTAATTACCGAAAAAAGCTGTCTCGTTCAGAACAGTTCAGCGGAGTAATTAGGTAAGATAGTAAGCAAGAATGTTTTCCACTTATTTCGGGGATCGTGACATGAGTGCAATAAAATATGGGGGTCGTGGGTTACAAAAGGTTGCGCACCGCTGGCATAAACGTAGAGGGGCCTTTTTATTCATAAGGTCGATATACAACTGGCTTTCGCAGTGAAATTTCGCGCAAAGACAATTATCCCATTATTTACTATAAACTTTCTTTTTTCGTTGATTTTATTTAAACATGTGTTACTTCTAACGTTGTTTTAATAATTTGGGTCACGATGTCCATTATTCTTTATCATGTGTGTGTGTGTGTGTTTGCGCGCACGCAAGTGTATATATGAACTATTGACTTAAAATGTCTAGTTTTGTAACCGTTGACGTTTGACTTAAATTTAACACACTCTTTAAACTCGATCGCGTTCATATATCGTAAAACCAATGAAGTGACAAGCTATCAGTTCTATGCGACGGGGAAACGCACAAACAGGGAGCCGGGCGTCCTCGGGAAAACATCCTACAGAATTCGAACCGGGTATCGCTTTAGTTGGCGAGGCCAACACTATAACCACTACACCATCGGCTACCCAGTATAAGACTCGCTTAGCTGAAATTTCTTTTTTCCGCTAGAATTGAATATCTCACGCAAAATATAATACTTGTAAGCAGCGGATCAGAAACGTTCCATTCATTAAAATTGGAAAAAAATAGAAAAGTAACCACGCTATAGCGTCAACTTTCAGCAGAGTGAACAAATAACACTTGCTTCCACACCCCAACAAAATAGTACGGTAGTCCCTCGCAAACGTTCCTAACTTTACCCGTGATTGCCCAAGCGGTTGGTGAGGGCCAGGTTCTATGATAAATTGGGGTTTAAGGGGAGTGATCCCTGAGAGATATACAGAAGTCCCTACAATGCACACATCAAGCTTAAAATTAAATAGGCTTAAAAAAACCTTTATTATATAAAAATAAAAACAATTGCTCCTAAAAAACGCAGCAATAACCTCTTGCTTCCCAACTTCATACAAATACAAAGGGGTTCAAGACCAAAGATATCCTATGGGAAATTCACCCTAAATTCAAAGAACGCTGGTAAAACATCGCGATAAAATTTCTCGCACCTCCATCTTCCGAATAACACGTGATTTTATCGGGAGCAGCCAATTTCCTGTTTCTTTTATCTCTCCTTCTTGTAAAGAATAATTAGTATGTAGCTTCTTCACTGGCATAAATTTTAATAGTGGTAAAATTAAGCAATTAGACATGGCCGTGTATACTCAATACTGAACGTCCAGGTTGTTAAAACGGTTTACCACCAAATTTTTCATTTTAATTCTCGTTTTCTAATTCAAATATGTACAGTGTATGCTTTATATTTAAATTAAAGTTTATTGCGTTTACATAATTATTATTAAATGTCTAATATCAACAAATTTTCAATATTTAAGGGTTTATTCCGTCCTTCGGAAGGGACGTTAAGCCGTTGGCCCCCCTGGTGTTCTTCGCAAGAGCAGGCAAATGCCGGCACCGGGTTTCCCTCCTCCCTTCTGTGTGTGTGTCCGGTGTGGAAGGCAACGGGAAACCACCACACCGTGTATGTATATTCCCTAGTCAAAGCCAATTAATTAGTTAATTGGTAGGACCTGTCGTAAGACAGAACACAAATGAATGAATTCAAGAATAAGCATTTAAAAATACTTCTCTCAGGTATCTCCAATTGCCACGACAAGTTTATAACAAGTATGGGTGTACACGGGTTTCCCGTAGTACAGAAGTGCATTTCATAAAATTCGCCGTAGTATAATCGTATTGTAATGTATTCGCTTTAAAATTAGAAAATTATTTTTTTCACATTGTGGTAGTCCTGCTTTTTTGATCCATTCAAAACACATTTATTCCGTTTTCCCATTCTATACTCGCACAACAAACGAAATTTCTTATAAATCCGTTAAATACCTTTCAAATGCTTAGTTACAGAAAAATTCTAACCTTGATATTGTGGTAGCCCTGTTTAGTCCGCCCGGTTAAAATATCCAATTTTGGGTATTTATTTATATGAATATTATATATACCATATCGGGTTAAAATTTATGCGGTCAGTTCTCTAGAAATACGGGTAAAAGAAATATTATTTTACTTTTAATTGTGGTAGCCCTGGTCTTTAGCTCCGCATTAAGCACCTTGATTTCATTATGGTATGTTGTACAAATCTTATATACAAAATTTAATTGAAATCCGTTCAGCCAATTCCTTTAAAATCCTAAATTACAGCAAGCTTTTAATCTGTAATTGTGGCACCCCTGTTTAGCTGATTCGGTCTAAATATAATAATATGGTTTTTTATATATGTTTATATTATAAGGACCAAGTATTATGGAGAGCGAAGTAGAAAAAGCGATAGTGGAACTAAAGAAGGGGAAAGCCGCGGGCAGCGATGGAATACCGGCTGAGATACTTAAAGTCATAGGATCAGAAGGACTAAAAGCGATCACGAAATTAATTAATAAGATTTACGACACGGGAGAGTGGCCTCGGGATTTCCTAGAAGTAACAATGATCCCTCTAAAGAAGAAGCCAAAGGCAATGCAGTGTAAAGATTACAGAACGATAAGCCTTCTGTCACACACATCGAAGATCATCACGAGGATTCTGGAGAAAAAGGGAGAAGAAATAATAGGGGAAGATCAATTCGGTTTCAGAAAAGGACGAGGAACTAGAGATGCTATAGGAGTAGTTAGAATCATATCAGAAAGGGCAATAGAATACAGTCAAGATATCCGCGCATGTTTCGTAGACTGGCAGAAGGCCTTTGATGCCAACCCTATTCAATATAGTATATGGAGAAAGTCTAATGCAAGAAGCTTTAGAAGGCACAGGAGATTTCAAAATTGGAGGAAGGATTATAAGAACAGTAAAATACGCAGATGATCAAGTACTTCTAGCAAGAAAGGAAGAGGAGCTACAAAAAATGATAAATAGACTAGTGATAACAGGTAGAAAATATGGTACGGAAATAAATACAGAAAAAAATCCAAGGTCATTCGAATATCGGGTAAAGAAGAGAATCTGAATATAAGTATTGGGGGAAAGCCTTTAGAACAAGTTTCAGAATATAAATACCTTGGAAGCATCATAACACGAGAAGCAAAATGCACGGATGAGATCAGAACTAGAATAGGAAAAGCAAAAGCGGCTTTCAGGAGAAAGAAACAACTACTTACAGGGAGTATAAGGGAAGATATCCGCAAGAAGTTGATAAAATGCTACGTATGGAGTATAGCATTGTATGGGGCAGAAACATGGACGCTAAGGAAAAATGACATCAAATACTTGGAAAGCTTTGAAATGTGGACTTGGAGGAGAATGTTGAAGATAAAATGGACAGATAGGATGAAAAACGATGAAGTGCTACGAAGAATAGGAGAGAAGCGAATGATTATACAGACTATCAAAAAAAGGAAGGCTAACTGGGTTGGACATTACCTGAGGAGAGAGAGTATGATTAAAGATGTGTTAGAAGGAAAACTAGACGGAAAAAGGGAAAGAGGTAGGAAAAGGTTTCAGCTGATAGACGATCTGAAAGGGAAAGAGAGTTATCAAGATATGAAGAGGACAGCGGAAAATAGGAGTATATGGAGAACCATGTTTAACCAAAAATAATCACGGACCTGTCTACGGACAGACTACCTATGATGATGATGATTATAAGTATTAAATTTTGTTAAAATTGATACGGAAAGTTCAACACAAATACGTGTTAAATGAATTTTGCTATTCCTTGTATAGTGGCAGCTCTGCCTTCCATATCTATACCGTAAATCTTGCTTTTGCTTTTTAATGTTGTACGCTTCCTTTGAACAAAATTTCGTTGAAATCGGTTGGGCCCATTCCATCCAAATTTATAATTACCGAAATGTTAAACCTTGCAATTGTGGGACCCCTGCTGAATGAATCCGGTCGAAATATGCCATCTCGGTCATTAATTTATGTAAGTATTCTATGTACCAAATTTGGTTGAAATCGGTTGAGTCAATTCTTCCCTGATATATGCGTACGGACGGACGGACATCACGAAGATAATGGTGATTTTCAGCATTGACAAAAAGCACTAAAAACCAGATGGGCATTTCGACTACAAAATATCAATTATTTTAGTGAATTATCACTGAATACGGCTGCTTGTTAGCCAAAATGCACATCTGGTTTATAACCTTGTTGTGGCAATTGGAGATATCTGAGACGTATTTTTTAAGTGGTTGTTGCTGAATTTTTTCAGTCATAAGACAAGCTCGGTAATTCTCTGTTGAATTGGGTGTTCAAGTATATAGTTATAATTATCATTAATATTGCAATTTAGAAAATATCTAAGGTATATATATATATATATATATATATATATATATATATATATATATATATATATGGATGTCAACAAGGTGTTGGGATGAGGAAACCCAGTGAGCACTCACCAATCAGACGACTTCAGGTTGGCGAGGCCCCGGGGATGTCGAAGCGACACACGTAAAATCTCTCTCTCTCTTCTCTCTCAGTAGCTGAAGAAGGAGTAGTTCCGAAAGCTTTACGTTTGTGATGTTTCTGTGTTTTTGTGTTATTTTACGTGTGTCGCTTCGACATCCCCGGGGCCTCGCCAACCTGAAGTCGTCTGATTGGTGAGTGCTCACTGGGTTTCCTCATCCCAACACCTTGTTGACATCCATATATTCATTTTACCTTTCCTTTTCCGTAAGTTGTTATATATATATATATATATATATATATAATTATAATTTAACATATTGTGCTGACTACGCCTGGAACCTGAAAACCGTGTCATTGTATCATTCTGGGTCAGTAGATGAACGTTATTTCAATATGGATGCTGCTAAAAGAAAATAAAAAATCGGGCATCCAAATCACGTGCTAATGGAACTCACCAAATATTGAAAGTATTTCACGGGAGTTAATAATGCATCTATGATTAATGCCACGGGAAATGCTCTACAACGAAATGAATAACTGGCTTCGATGCTATCATATCCTCTTTTTTGGTTGGAATGCAAAATATTACTGAGAGAGCGATGGAGAGAGAGTCCATTCTTGAGAGCGATCCAGTAGTTAATTCAATTTCCTGATTTCGGATTCGCCAAAATTTCACATATTTTCACGTTATCGGAATTCCGTCAAAATAATGAAAACATCCCTTTTTATTTACTCTGGCGCACGAGAGGTTCATAATCAACCGTTCACTTTTCCTGCAAATTTATTTCCATCTTTTCACGGGAAATAAATATTTTTTTTTAAATTTCCCTTTCGAAATGAATATTTTTAACGCAACCTACCCGGCGACATCGATTCGAATTCATTCACTCCTTCCTGCGTTCTACACCCCTCTACCAACCGTCATCGCTCGCGCTATCGATGCCGGGATGATAAAAGCGAAGCAGAGAGCGAACCGGAGCGCAATAAACAATTCGAGTGGGAGGAGGAATGAGATAACCTGAAAAATCTAGGATGAAGCGAGGATGCACGCACGAAGACGACAGCGCGCGTAAATAAAAACAAGAGAGGAAATATACACACATCATGCGTGCATACATGCGAGGCAGAGGTGTTCTTGACGATTTATGCAAATATGCCAAAAAATATAAATATTATTAGCTTAGCATAAGGTCTAAGAACTGAAGTGCCAGTAGTGATGCCATAGAAATATCGAATTTTTGATTCAGTGACCAATTTCCTAATCAGTTGTAATTAATGGAACAGGATTAATTGAAGGCACCCACGACCGCAGCACCACCTGAGGAAAAATGAACTACTGTTATACGCGATTGTTTCAATGTTGCCCATACAAAATGAAACGAATCACACCCCAACCACTTAACCAAGCCCGGAGGAGCAAAATGGAACGAATCCAACCCCAAACAAAAATCCAACCCTTTGTTGTTTAATTTGTAGCTTTCCTTCTACAGGGTGACCGTAAAGTTTCTCCGCAGCAGCAGCAGCGATATGACTACTTTGCATCGGGTATCTCCCATGTCTCTACACAGAAATGTTTCGTTTCACAGTCAGTCAGTCTAGACCAGAGTCCTCTATATCAGGGGTGCGCAAACTAGGGGGCGCGACAAATGACCCGAGGGGCGCGATTATAGCCATGATTTAATTTGAACTGTAAGAAAATTTAGTTCTTTTTTCATATTTCATATATCTTTTTTGTTTACAATGTTATATTTCTGTAATCTTTCGTATTCCGGTATGGCTGATTGTGTGTCTTTCCAATCGGCACTTAATCTGGTTGTTAATTGGTGTGATCTCTGGAAACTTAAATTAAATTCAAATAAATGTAATGTAATGTCCATCTCCCTTCTTAAAAATGTTATAAATTTTAATAATAGACTAAATGTTGTTCCATTGGTTGGAGTGTCCAAACAGAAAGACCTTGGCGTAGTCTTTGATACTAAACTTGGCTTTTCTGATCATATTTTGAAAATAAAAAATAAAGCAATGTCTCTCTTGGGAATTTTATATCGTTTTACGGAAATTACTGATCCACTGGCTCTTAGAATGTATTTTTCTTCTTTTATTTTACCTGTGGTTAACTACTGTTCTCCTATTTGGACAATGTCTTCTGTTTCCAACCTTGCCTCTTTGGATTGTGTCATCAATTTTTTTCTGAGAATTGTTAAATCCCGTGTGCCCTCCTTTCGCCAACTCTCTAATAGTAAGATCTTATCTTCCCTTTCTTTGGATTATCCCTCTGTTTATCGAACTAAGTCTGATATTTCTATCATATACAATATACTAAACTCTATTACTGACTGTCCTGAGTTACTTGCTCAATTTAATTTCCGTGTTCCTAATAGATCTACTCGCTCTTCTTTCTTATTTCACTACCCCACCCCCAGAATTTCACTTGCTAAACGTTCTCTTTTCTTTCGTCTCCCCTCCCTTTTAAACTCACTTTCCCCTAATGTAGACCCTTTCTCAATGTCCAAAGAGTCTTTTCTTAAAAACGGAATGTCATGTTGTCGCACAACTTAATTTTATTGACTGCTCCTGCATACACTTATACTACATTGAATTTCATTTTATATTGTTTGTACTTTATTTTTGTTGTTATGTTGTTAATCGTTGAATGTTTAATTTTCACTTTAAATTGGCGTTATCGCTGTATGTGAAAAAATGATTAAATAAATTAAATAAATAAATAAGTATTTACGAGAGTAACCTGCTGGGAATCCCCTCACTCTATTCAGCGTGACAGTGACTTTGTTTACAGTGCGCGTTATAGCAATATACTGCAGTACGTTGTCGAACGAAGGCCGTCATGTGAATACGTCTATTGAAATGTGCAATGTTTAGTTCTGAACCGGTGGATTCATTCTTTATTGTTTTACGAATAAATTTAATAAAATAATTGTCAGTAAGAACACCATGAATCAGAATTGAGAGTGGCGATTTCATCAATTAAGCCGAGACTGGACGAAATTGCCAGTAAGAGACAAGCCCACATATCCCATTGAATTAAATCTATTCATACAAAAATCAAGTGTTATTTTTCTTTTTTTTTGTGCTTTTCTTATTGTTATTTTAAAATGTGATATTTATTTTTGTATTCATATTGCTGTATATTTTCATTAATTTATTCCTATTAGAATGTTCATTTTGTGTATTTATCTTGAATTATTTTCTTATTTTCAGTTTCAATAAAATATACCATTTTTTGTAACATACTATTTCTCAAAATTATCATCGACATAAAACTCCTCCCAAATACCAAATATTGATAAAAATCTTGCCAGCCATGGTAGGGGGCCCAAGTTTGTATTTTGAACAAAAATGGCGCGGCATGAAAAGTTTGCGCACCCCTGCTCTATATCACGCACGGCCACTCACTAAGTCGAGTCATCGCAATCTGCCATGTTTAGTCAATTAGACGCCATTGTCGCGGTTGAGGAGTGTGTGCGAGCGTAGGCTTTTGAAAAATATCACACGAACTTTCAGTATTATTTGCAAAATAATATGATAGGCTGCTGTGCACCCAATTGCACTAATTCTACGAAGAAAGGGTTTCGGCTACTCATTTTTCCGAGAAATCCTGAGAGAAGATCTAAATGTTTGCAAAAATGTGTCGAAGGGACAAGTGGCAAATTTAGAGGTGGGTTAAGTTTAATGTTTACGTGGGATAAAGTTTAGCTAATAGACCTTTAAGACCTAAAGGTAATTTTTTCTGGCATTGAGGTTTTAAAAATCTGGTCACTTATAAGTTTAGCATAAGAGGTCGAGTGAATAAAAAAATAATCAAATGCTTATGGTTAAGATTTCTGTAACTTTTTAAGCAAATGCTTAATTTGGGGTGAATAAAAAAATAGCATTTGCTTTTGCTAGAAAGAATAAGCATTTGCTTATTTTTAGGATTTTTCTTAAGCATTTGCTTAAAATTGTGTGAATAAAACCGAGCTTTTGCTTAATGCTTTAAGCATATGCTTAAATTTTTTTAAGTGAGGTAAAGGGCTTGCTAAGATATTTCTAAGTACTCTATTTTCATGATAATTTATCCTAAATGTAAATATGGTAATTTATGGTTACTCTATTTTCATGATAATTTATCCTAAATGTAAATATGGTAATTTATGGTGACACGAAAGGTTAAAAAATACCAGAAAAGTTTCAACAACCAACGGTTATAAAAATTTATATCGTTTCTCTGAAGAAAATGTTAAGTAGGTACCTATATTTCAAATCTGTTGCTCGGAGAATATCAAGAGAGACGTGGTGGGGCACTGTCTTCCAAGGAGAAGACAAGAAATATTTTTAAGGTACTTAAAGTGATCCCGGATTTCAAATAGGAGTCGGGGAAGAAGACCACGTACAATGCACAACTGTATGTAAGACAGTAAAATTTGTGGCGTCCAAAATCACTATAAAGGCAAATGACTGGATAAAATTACTATAACTAATTGAATAAAAATGCACTCATGATTTGTGATATTATCGAATTCAGTTATAAAAGATATGGTTTTCAAAAAATATTACTCAATATATTTATGTTTTTAGTTTGAAATTCAACTGTGTAAAATTTTAAATGTAAACAAAAACAAGTGAGGGAAGAGTTGCAAAGAGGTTTCTTCCGTAAAATTTAAGCATTTGCTTAAAACAGTAGCAAATGCTTATAAGCAAAAACCAAACTTTTATTCACTCAATATGAAGCAAATGCTTCTAGCATTTGCTTATACTTTTAGCAAATGCTTTTAGCAAATACTTTTGATTTTTCTGTTTGCTTTAAGTATTTGCTTAATTTTTATTCACTCGACCCAATATTCTTACATTATTACATGTATTACTTTTAGTGTTAGGAAATTTACATGTTTTAGGAAAAGATCAGACTTCCGCCAAATCAGCTGCCATTTATCTTGACGGCTTATGTCTTTTCGCAAAACATAAGACGCAACGCTTTCCGATTCCGTTTCCTAATTGTATATTTTGATAATTGCCATCGCCTTATGATAGCTGTGATTATACTGTTACTAGTATATACATCGTATTTCATGCTGAATTTATATATAATCAGTTGTCAACAAAGGAATGCGCTGATGTCTTCTATTTTTTAAGAAAACTAGAGGTTACGCCCATTTCATCCATAAGGTAGAAGCGAGAGCGATGACTAAAGATGGCTGCCGGATGAAACCTCATATTAGAAGTGTATGCGATGACTCGACTTAGTGAGTGGCAGTGGATAAAGGAGAAATGCGAGGAGATTGTCGAGCGTGAAAGAATTTGTAGAACAGACCTCATGTATAGCAAAGCAAGGGAACTATTCAAGAAAAAGGCAAGAAAGATAGGACGTAATGGAATCATGAACAAAAGTGGTAAAATAGTCTCGGAGCAAGACAATATAAAGAATGTCTGGAAAGAATACAGTGAGGTGCTGTATGACAAAGAAGGCAAGCCAGAAAATATTGAATTAGATGAAAAAGAGGATGTGGAAAAAGATCAGCTAGGACCAAGTATTCTCGAGTCTGAAGTTAAAAGAGGAATTGATGACATGAAAAGAAGGAAGGCTGTTGGTAGTGATGATATACCAGTGGACGTTCTTAAGGTTTTGGGGTCGAAAGCAGTTAAGCAACTCACAAAATTCTTTAACCAAGTATATGATACTGGCATATGGCCTGAAGATTTTTTAGATGTTGTCATGGTACCACTGGAGAAAAAGAACAATGCAAAATGTTGTAAGGATTACAGAACAGTTTAATTTCTCATACAGCTAAAGTTCTAACCAGAATAATAACCAAAAGAATTGAATGTAAAATAGAAAAGGAGCTGCAAGATAATCACTTTGGTTTTAGAAGAGGAAGGGGGACTAGAGATGCTATAGGATGTATGAGGATGATGATAGAAAGAGCGCTAGAAGTCAATAAAGGTATGTATTTTTGTTTTGTAGATTGGGAGAAAGCTTTCGACCGAGTGAAATGGGATAAAATGTTGGGTATTTTAAATAAAATATGAATAGATTGGAAAGATAAAAGACTGTTTAAAAACCTTTACTTTGATCAAAAGATTAGAGTCAGGGTTGAAGGAGAAGAAACAGAAAGTACTTCAATAGGGACGGGAGTGAGGCAAGGATGTCCTATTTCACCAGCGATATTCAATATTTATGCAGAAATAATAACAGAAGAAGCGTTGATGGAAGAGAAAGGATTTAAGATAGGAGGTAAAAGTATTACCACCATTAAGTATGCAGATGATCAGGGATTAATAGCAGAAGACGAGAAAGAACTTCAGAGGATGACAGACAGACTAGTGGAGGTTGGCCAACAATATGGAATGAAGATCATTGCCAAAAAAACGAAAGTCATGGTGGTTTCAAAGGAACATAAAGAATTAAATATAATGGTAAATGGCCAAAAATTGGAACAAGTAAGTAGTTTCAAATATCTTGGCAATATTTTAGCGCAGGATGGAAGTAGAACAGAGGACGTCAGAAGTAGGATTGCAATGGCAAAAGCAGCATTTAACGAGAAGAAGGAGCTTCTCAAAAGCAAGAAAATAATTTTAGAAACAAGGAAGAAATTAGCAAAATGCTACATATGGAGCATTGCTCTTTATGGTGCAGAGACGTGGACGGTAAGGAGAATGTAGGAAAAATATTTAGAAAGTTTTGAGATGTTGGTATGGAGGAGGATGATGAAAGTGAAATGGACAGAGAGGAAGAGAAACGAAGAAGTATTAGAAATGGTGGGAGAAGAAAGGATGCTAACAAAAACAATCAGGAAAAGAAAAGCAAATTGGATAGGGCACATATTGAGAAGACAGTGTTTACAAAGGACGATCTTAAAAGGAAAAATTAGCGGAAGAAGAGGAAGAGGGAAAAAAGAATAGGAATATTAGAGAATATAAAGCAGGAATATAATATTTATAGAGGTATAAAAGAGGCTTCTAGGGAGAGAGAGAAATGGAGGCAGCGAATAAGCTAAAACCTGTCTTCGGACAGCAGCATGATGATGATGGCATACGCTGCGTATATGTAAAGAAAATAGACGTATTTACGTTCATTTCTTCGTCGTAGATTATCTGTTTCCCTTCGTTCCAAATTTTACGTGCGCACGAAAGAAAATTAAACTAATTAGATATTTACAGCAGATATTGTTTACTTCAGTTGTCACGAAGATTGTTTTCGTTAACAACAATTAAAAAACACGAAAATTCAAAGTAAATTACGACTTTCTCCTTTGTTTTTCTTGAAATCGGCTACTCCTTCGATAAAAATGTACTGAAGATAATATATGCCATTTAACTAGTTCTATAATATTATGTGGAAACGTTTTTGTTATAAGTGATATTTTACGAGATATACAGAAAAGCTCATTTTGTCACCAGTAAACTAACACTCCTGATTAGGTTACGTAAACTATTTATGTCATTTTCTTTGACCTTAGGTCCTAAAAACAAAATTTCATCAACATCCGCCTAGTAGTTTCTGAGATGAAACATGCGGACGGACACGATCTGACCATAAGGCGTTCTTTTTACTTTCTCCATATACAAAGTTACAGAGGAAGTATAGTTTTCATGAATGAAATCGAATTCGAGATTTCAACGGAAATGCATGTTTTAAGGTCCCCTGAACACGTTTTGACTATTTTCTCGATGATGTCTGTAGGCGTGCCCTTCACCGGGATTTGGTGGGTGCTCGAACTCAAAAACTATTAATCACAACAACGTGAAATTTTATATATAACATTTTTGTTAAAGGAAGACATGCTGATTAGTTTTTGGTAAAAATCGGTCAAACGAAAGTGGGTGTTTACACTTGTAACTTATCCGTTTTTGAAATATGTGCTTTAATATTTGATAAATGTAAAAACGTGCTGGTATAAAAGTTGTAGCTAATTTAATTTTCTACAACCTTTGTTTGAAACAATTTTCCACATAATACATTGTTGAAGAGATATTTTTTAAACTAATTTTTTAGCTGCAACCACCACATCACCTACCGGAGACTATTGTTAACACATTACGCTCCTTTTCATTTTTATGCGTTCTTTGCTCGAAGCGCACGAAATGAATGCATGTTAAAACTCGGAAACAGCTGGACGCATTATGGTGAAATTTGGTATTGGTGAGTTTTGCTGAAATTGGTCCTCCGATTTCAATTTTGGTCAAAATCGGACAACAATGATAACCACTTTACACGGAGACCTACAATGTTACTTTGTTTCAACTCGGGAACTACTGGGCGTATTTTGATGAAATTTGGTATTGGGATGTTTTGCTAAAATTGGTCGACCGATTCCAATTTTGGTTAAAATCGGACAACAATTACGACCACTTTACATGACCTACAAATAGTTGACAATGTTCCTGTTTCAACTCGGGAACCGCTTGACGTATTGTGATGAAATTTGGTATTGGGGAGTTTTGCTGAAATTGAACGATCGATTCCAGTTTTGGTTCAAATCGGACAATAATTACTTTACATAAAGACCTACATGTATTTTAAAACGTACCTCGCTAGCTTCTCGTTAAATACTCATCTGTGCGAAAAATATTGAGAACATTGTGAAATCTCAAAGAACGCATTTGGAAACTATGTACTCCGACATGGAGTACACCTTTCCAATCTTGTCTTAACTGTCGGAGCTTCGGAGCTATGTTCAATCTCAGAAGGCTACAGTTTGAGTTTATTTCTGTTATTTGTAAAATCTTTAAATTTTTCTCGCAGTTCCTTAAAATATTTATTATCTTTTAACCTATTTGGAATTATTATAAATATCACAGGTACGGAGAAAGTCATGAGGTGGCCACATCAAATGTTTTTCACTTATTGTAAAGAACGCCTAAAAAAAGAAAAAGATGCGGGATTAATGAGCTGGAGAGAAGAGAGAGAGAAAGAATTGCAAGATGGAGAAAGGGAAAGAGAGAGGGAAGGATAGAAATGTATGCTCTTGGCCTTGGGACACTTGCCAGAAGACTTGCAAGCAGGGAAAATGGGAAGAGGAGGTTGGTACGCGGAGAAAGAGGAAAGTTGCGAGACATGAGGAACTGGGCGGGGTGGGGAGAATAAAGGGAAAAGATGGGGCCAGGGAGGAGTGATGATGGGAACGGGTACGAGAAAGTATCAGGCTAAAAGGTCAGAGAAGGAGTAAGACATGCTCCAGAGAGGATATCCGAGGCAGCGGAAAAGAAAAGGAGGACGAGGAGAGGGAAGCGGGAGATAGGTTGGTGAAAGTAGCGTAGCAACCCAGAGAGAGAGAGACAAGTCCAGAGGAATAGGCGGCGGGAGGAGAGGATGGCGTCGTGTTGGGAAGTAAAGAAAAGTGGCTAAGCGAGAGGGAGGAGGAAACAAATCTAGCGTGATGTCGCGAGAAAAGGGGTGGAGAAAAAGGCTTGTAGAAAACCTTGGCGAGGTTTCTTAAACAGTGTTGAACGGATATAACGCAAATGTAGACAAGACCTATTAGAGCCTCAACGGTTTTCAAATTCTTTAGAGCAGGGGTCACCAACCTGCGTTTCAAGGGCCGCCTGCGGCCCCATGGTGATTTTGTGCGGCCCTCAGGACTTTTGGCAAAAAGGTTACTGAATGATTACTTGAAGGAGTAGCAATATATATCAAAAATATCATCAGATCCACCGCATTATCGCAGATAACAGAAAACATTGCCAAAAAATCGAATAAAAAACAACATAAACATTCCGAACACAACACAATCAAGTCTCTTAATAATAAAAATTGTTTTTATCTAAAGGCAGACAAAGGGAACACTGTAGTCATAATGCAAAAAGATCAATACTTCGACAAAGTTGAGCAAATGCTAAATGAAGGGCCGTACACAAACATACTAAAAAATCCAATCAATAAAATGATATCAGAAACCACCAAAATTGTTAAAACATGCACCACACTCATCACGAAACAACTCAGCCTCCAACTTCACACCTCAAACCCCAGGGTTCCTAGGATGTATTGCTTACCCAAAATCCACAAAGACGGCATTCCCCTCAGACCCATTGTTTCGTCTATCAACAGCCCGACATATAAAATTTCACGTTGGCTTAATGACCAATTTAAACAATTTCCTATCAAACATGATTCAAATATAAAAAACAGTCCTCATTTCTTTAACGAAGTTAAAGACATAATACTACAGGACAGTGAAATTTTAGTTTCTTTTGATGTTTCTTCTCTCTTTCCTAGCGTTCCCATCAGTGAAACATTACAATTCCTCGAAGAATGGCTCACCGATCAAAACTTACCATTAAAAACAGTAGATGAATTAGTAAGACTAACACGCTTATGCATGAACCAAAATTTCTTTCAAGTTAACAACAAGTTCTACCAACAAAACTACGGTAAAACAATGGGAAACTCCCTTTCACCTTTCTTAGCCAACCTATTCATGGTTAACTTCGAGAAACAATGCAAAAACACTTTCAAATACTTCCCACGCTTATGGCTAAGATACGTTGACGATATTTTCGCGATTTTCGGTACCACCAATAATAACATAACTGATTTTCTACAGCAACTAAACGATCAATATCCTTCCATTAAATTTACACATGAAGTTGAAAAACAAAATACATTGCCATTTCTTGACCTTCTCGTAAAAAGAGAAAACAACCAAATCAAGTTCGGGATTTACCGCAAACCCACACACACAGACACGTACATTCCCTTTGATTCCAACCACCATATTTCACATAAAATAGCACCATTCCACTCAATGGTACATAGACTATTACAGGTTCCTCTTTCTGAAGTTGATTTCCTCACAGAATTAAAATATATCAAAAAATGCGCTAAAATCAATGGTTACGACCCTCAGATGATAGAGAATATTTTACACAAACACAAGCGCAGTCTTTCTTTGAAAAAACAGATTACTCTCACGAGCACGCCCCCCAAAAAACCAAAATACGTAAAAATCCCCTTCGTCCCTGGCATCACAAACGGCTTATCAAACATCTTCTCAAAACAGAACCTTAAAGCAGTACCTGTGAATGAAAACAAACTCTCCAACTTACTACACAATCCAAAAGACACGATCCCGACTCTACAAAGATCCGGCATATACAAAATCGCTTGCACAGACTGCGAGAAAATCTACATAGGGCAAACTAAACGGAAGCTAGAAACCAGGTTCAAAGAACACCTTGCACACTTCAAACACAATAGATTTAACAGGTCTAGCGTCGCAATACACATACAGGAAAACAATCACCCGATTAAAATCGAAAACATGTCTCTCTTAAAATCAACACAAACCGACTGGAAACTAGACGCTTACGAGAGTATTTTCATAAACAAATTCAAAGAGACGGTTATGAATAACGACCGCGGACCTATCCCTTACTCACCCCTCTACTCGCTAACCGTTAAGAATTCCCCCACCCCTCTGCCCTCCTTTCACTTTTACCCGGAACACATAAATACACAAGACCAAACACAAACAATTCATACGACTTCAGCTACTGAAGATGGGAGCATAGCTCCCGAAATACGTATCTAGAGATTTCCAGAGTGCTTGTGCGTGTGTGTTTTTCTTTTTCTTCTTTTTAGGCTAGTTTTAGACAACAGGTCCCTGTAGGCTATCATCGTCCTGCAAACTTGTAAGCATAATTTAATTTTCCTTATTTCTTATTGACGTGTGAGTGCTCTCTGGGTTAATTTACGGTTCAGGAGTTTTAAATTTTAATTCCAATCTGTACACCGTAGTCTCCAATTCCTTTTTTGACATTAGAAGGAATTGGCGGAACTGATTTCAAAGAAATTCTGTTTGAAGAAGGCATGCAACATTAAATAACAACATAAAGATGTATTTTATAGATAATGATAGCAGGGTTTCCACAATACAAGGAATAACAAAAAATTATTTAGACGAATTTGTGTTGAACTGTCAGCATCAATTTGAACCAAATTTAATATTTATAATGTACACATATATACAAAACCATCTTATATAATATAGGGCTGCGATTGATTTAAAAAAATCGATTAATCAAATTGCTTTAATCGAAAATTAATCGATCAACTCAAACAATTTTACAAATAATCAAAAATCATAACATTTTTTAAAACGCAAGGACTTTTTAATGTTATTTTTTATAACGTTATATCGTCCTGAAAATATAATGAAAACAATGAAAATACTGAATAAGTTAAAATCAAACAATTTGTTTCGTGCATTATCTGTATCAATACATCGGATTTTGTCACCAATTTTCCAATCTCGAGCAACAACTACATACAGACCAGATATATTTACAGCTGTGTGCCGTTCAGTACGGTGTAAGCAATCTAATGTTACTGACATCAAATTCCATTCTGAGTCTATCCAATGACAAGTAATGCCACTGTATGGTTCATTGTTGATCGACGTCCAAAAATCAGATGTCATCGCCAATCTCTCACATTTCTCCACAGCAACCTTGTGCTTACGTAATTATTCATTACTTATGGGCATAATTGGTTCCAGAGGTCTGTTCGTAAGTCGATTTGTTCGCAAGTCCAACTTTACATGATGGGGTTGATAATGTTCGTGAAAAGCACAGAGGACGTCGTAGTGAACCGCACAGCGACAAGACAACAACAGACAATGGCGGCGGCCCAGGTAGAAATGCTGGGTAATGACTCCGAACAATCACCGCCATCTATTGTGAGGCGGTTGAACTTATGACTCTCGATCCAAACAGGCAACTGGACATACGAACACGTTTGTTCGTATATCTGAAAGTTCGTAAGTCGAATTTTTGTAAGTAGAGGAGCGCCTGTACCCGAAATCATACTGTCGATCGTTCGACGACTCGGTAGGTTGTAAATGTTTGTTCTGAAGGGCTATTCGCAACACCATTTGCAGACCGGGATCTTCCACAATAGCAGTCGGACGACCAGAACTAGCGATTCATTGTGCGATAGCTGTTGTTATATCCCTTTAGCGCTCACTGGGTTCTCATTCTGACATACATACTGTGTTATTGAATTCTGTTGTTGAGCAGCAGTACGCTTCTGCTCATTTAAAAGTACGCGTTGATATTGCAGCGGATGTTTGTGCTGCAGGTGATATGTCAACGACGTATTAGAGCCATGATATGCTGTTTGTTGCAATGACGACAGTTAACCTTTTCGCTATCATCAACTTTTCCATCTGCATTTAACACAACGGCAAAATGTTCATTTAACTTTCTTGTTATAGGTTTCACGATTTTTGTCCGCCATTTTGATAACCGGAAATGGGTTTAGATCGATTTGATTTTAATCGATTAATTAAATTTTAACGATTAATTGGTTAATTAATCGTTAAAAATCGCAGCCCTAATATTATATATATATATATATATATATATATATATATTAACTAAAGGAAAAGAAAAGGTAGTGATGAGGGTGGCAACAAGGTGTTGAGGGAAGTCCAGCGGACACTTACCAAGTTGAGGACCAAGCTGGCAGGCTGCTGGGGGCGTCGAAGAGACACGTAAAACACACGAACACAAAAACACACGCATGCCCTTCTTCAGCGAAAGAGTAACGTAAAGTGACACACTGGGCGGGGAATGACAGGGAAAAGGAAATATGAAGAGGACAGCAGAAAATAGGAGTATATGGAGAACCAGGTTTAGCCATGAATAATCACGGATCTATCTACGGGCAGACTACGTATGATGATGATGATGTATTTATAAATTCATTAAGAAATCTAAATTTATAGAAAAATTATTTTCGGTGTAATATTTCGCGGAACACTTAGGCAATGCCAGCGAAACACCAGTGTTCCGCGGAACATTGGTTGAAAACACTGGTATAGAGGAAGAAAAGAAAATGTAAAAAATAATGTACTGAATTACCAGAATGATATGTACGGCGGAAATAAAAAACATTTTGAATTGAATTTTTATTAGCTTGATATTTTCCAGTTTCTTTATGTTTCATCTGGTTATACTGAACCTATATTTTCTTGCTGCATGATAATAAAATGAGCGTAAAGTTGTAATTAATATGGGTGAAACGTTCTCGAGTTTCTGAACGAGTTGTCCTCAGGACCCCTGAAGATGGTGACAGAGCTAGTCCCCGAAACGTCGAGAGAGATCGTCGAGACGACCTGGTTAGAAACCCGAGAACATTTTACTCACAGTACACGCCAGAAAGGCACCAAGTCTTTCTTGTAATTAATATTTCCAACTTTTATATTTTTCTCGTTTGGAATGTGCGGCCCTCACCGCGAGTTCGATAGTTTAACGAGGCCCATTTATTCTAAAAGGTTGGATACCACTGCTTAAGAGTAGAGATGACCAAGCTGTTGATGGCGATCGACCGGTCGATCTAGGAAAGATTTAAAGTCGGTCTCTCAAATTAAATAGACTAATCTTGGATCGGGTTCGGATGAGAGAGGTTGTCCTTCAGACTGAGTGCTAACGGTCGATAGCAGCGCAAGGTGACATTGAAAATTAGCTCCCAAAGCTTATAAAGGTTCGGCGCCCCCGTTCAAGAGATTAATGAAAATTCATCGCGGGACTATAAATGTTGGGAAAAGGGTAAACATGCCAACAAAATTTTCAGTTCGTTGGGCAGGAAGATATAGTGCCAGGAATGTCTACTCCTATTTCGCTAAGCTAATACGACTCGTCGTGATAAATTTTCATTAGAAGAGGAACAAATTTTATTACTCCATTTAATATCATTTATTAACTTTTGCGCTGCCCCTCTACGCTAATTATCAATGATTAATGATAATTAACTCTTGACGACCTGCTTTAATTATTCAATGGATTTAAAAATCATGATTTCGTTCAATAATTAAAGGAAGTTTACGCCACAACTCTCTAATTAATAACAGATGTAACTTTCACTATAGAATACCGCTGTGAAATAATCTCAAATGGAATCATTTCCTTCATATTCTTCACGGTTTATTCATCGGCATTCGCCATCCGAATCGAAAGCAATTAATCACTCAGCATTGGACCAAATAATAAAGTTCTGGATAGATCGCCTGTAGGATAGTCATAATAGCTCCCGCGTTCCATGTCACACTCACTGTCACATGTAAACGTTTTGCACGAAGCAAAGAGTCCATTGACATTTCAAGAGTTTGCCTATCTGTTGACTCTGCGACAAAAATGATTCATAAAAGCTTAAATACATCCTTGATCCGAATGTAACATCCTGTGACTCAGGCAGACCTCATTTACCGAAGGAATCAAAACCTCCTTTCACCGTACTGGCCTGAAAAGAGCAGATAATTCACGTCCAAGATATTAGTAGAGCCCGCAACGAGAGCATTCCGCTTCGTGTTTTTTTATTGGCAAGTTCTACCGTTTAATTACTTCCTAAGGAGAAACCCGCGAGCGAAAAGCAGGGGTAACTGGCTGGAAGCAACGGGTCTGTAACCTATTACGTCGACCACAGAGATTCAAAGAGCCGTGGCAAAAAGAAATGACTCTGGATGCGGCAACGATCCAATTTGCTATTAATGATAAAATATTCATCACGTCATGACCGAAGATTGGACAAATTCCGAAAACCTTCTCGTTATAAATAGACTCGAAAACAACTCCCTCTCGTCCTTTATTCGACCTTCGTCGATTCCGTTCCATTCCTCATCTTGTATCGCAACTAAATCTTTCTCTGGGTTGTTGAATGTTTACATTACACGCAAACCTGATGGGCGAGACTAGTTTTTTATCTAGATCGATTTTTTAAATATTGACGGGCGAATTTTTTGCTTTTCTCTCTTGGAGGCTGAATGAATGCACTTAATATGATTGCAGGAATGAAGTCGCATACTGATTGGAATCAGCCGTTTCGGGAAATAGCGATTAAGACGTACTACCAACCTCTAATATAGTTAACATTAAAAGTGAAACAAATCACGGTTCAAGGGTGGTCGCTGGTCGGTCAAAGAAAGGCAGAAGAGAAAGATCGGCCTTTGCGCGGCCTATCATTAAATTTCAGGCTCGAGATGATGCAATAGGTTTCATTCCGTGGAAAATACTTGAGAGTTTTCAAATCATTTTTGACAAATTTAAAGACAATTCATTTACAGTTTTTCAAAGTATGCTCATGAAAACAAGAAAACATTTCGTGAAGGATGGTTTTATAAGGTGAATTATGTATTAAATCATTCGTAATGTAATCTATGCGGTGACGTTTCGCACGGCATCGTTGCACAAGATAAAATACTTTCGATCGATATAATCGAAACAATACGACCATTTCGATCGTCTTCAAAAAGATATCAATGAAATAAAAAGTGATCTTGAAACAGCTAAAACATACTATAAGAGAATATCTCACTCGATGTTTTTCAACCAAGGCTCCGCAAAATCCAGGACTTCCTCGAATATTTTTGGATAACGGAAGTATGTACATACCGAAATAAAAAGGATTTTCTTTTAATTTAAATTGAATTATCTGCTATCAGCAAAAGTCGAGATAAAAAAAGAGGAAAAATTTTATCGGTGGATGAAGAACAGAGAATTTAATTAAAGGTAATAGCCCAAAACGCTGATTCGCCTTAAAACACACATACATTTAATTATTGACAGTCATACCATGAATCAAATAAATATGTAAAAGTCACCAAGCTAAAATTTAACACTAAAAATTTCAAAATGTGTACATGAACAACTACCAAATCGTTATGCACTTACTAAATTTCTTAAGTTTATGATTATCCAATGATCGCAAAAACCATTCCAAGGATCTATCCAAAGACCCAACTAAAGATTTTTGCCCAACAAATTTCTAATTCATCACATTAATTATTATCAATTTTTACTTTGTTGTCAAGTACCACAAAGTTTTAAAGGAATTCTTATATAAAGAAGGTTGAAAACCATTGACATAAGTATTCTCTCTGAATTATCAAAAATAGAACACTGAGCTCACCTAATGATTGGTATCCAATTGATGACCAGGACAGCCCGAAACTGTTGCCGCTGTTAACAATCCAGCCATCCAAACTGATGATCCACAGTTCGTTTATTTTAATTGCCCCACGCGTTCATAGGTGTACGTGCAATATATTCAATCGATAAAGCATCGGCCGTCGAATACTATGGACTCGGGTTCGTATCCTGTAATGATCATGCATTTAGTCATTATTTCAGGTGGGATTTTTCAATATCGTTCTTCATGAGAACGACTTATAATTGTTCCTATTATCGACTAGCTCTAAAAGAATGTAAAAATTGCTAGGATTATTATGGCATCAATTCAAAGTTGTCTATCGGCTTCTAAGATCTTATTAATTACTAGCATCAAAAGATATCGACTAACACATTTTAAGCAACACCTCTCTGATATTGAAGGGTAATAATGATAACGTAGAGATATAAGTTTGAAATTGGTGAACGCTTACAAATGTAAATACGTTCGCGAAAGGACTGAAATTTATTGCGGCAGTCTGAGAAATGGTATCCATTAATTATATTTTTAAATACAAAGGCATTTATCAGTCCTATGAAATATTTCAGCATCTGGTACCTCATTTCCGTCGGTTATCTATTCACGTAAAACCCTTAAAAGAAAATAAAACGCCCGACATACAATGAGAGGATGCAAAAAAATGAAACGGTTACGTTTAACGATTGATCGCATCTGTTGCGGCACACACAACCGACAAACGTAATATCCGGGTTTGATCCTTGGTTGATCAATTTTTTCTCTTCGAACAAACAATGCATTCGCTTTTAAAAAAACGCCTCCAGAGCTCGGATTTCCGGGAAGTCTCCAGTTATGCAAAAATCTGCATATAATCGTAACGGCGGGGTATAATTTGAACGTAATTTTTATTTTCATCCAGGTAGGTTTCTTCCGAGTATTCGTTTTTCTCTAGTCATAGTCAAAAGCGTTGCTTTCCCAATTGAAAAGGAATGGTTATACAGTCCCAAAACAGGAATTATCCGAAAAACGGACATTTTCAGAAACTGAACAGGGCATCAATTCTGTTTATAAAATTTGAGGAAAATTGATTTCAGAAAAGCTCCAGGACATGAAACAACTGGAATTACGTGAAATTTTCATAAAAAGCTAATAAAAGTAGCGCAAAAAAGTCTTCCCTATCGAGAATATAATCGCGAACAGCTAAACTTCCAAGGACGAGAAGCATATTATCATCCCACGGTCTTTGCCTATATATATTTAACCTTGTAAGCGGGGAGGAATAATGAGTCATGGTAAGGAAATAAAACATTACTGTAATTGTATTTCCATATTTGATTTTTTTCTTTATTCCTAATGAAATTTATTTAATTATTCATTGTTAGGCTGTAGTATGCGTAATATTATTGTACAGAAACTGGAAACACCCTAAATCGGCAACGTCTTACGTCCTAAGGTTGCCTGTTTTTTAAATTTGTACTTTAAAATAGGTGAAACCTAGTTTAACTAATTTCGGAATATCTTTATTTCGACTCGATATCTCTGAAAAAATAATAATAAAACTGCCTGCTAAATTTATTCCAAAAGTTAGGGCTAATAGTTTTCACGTGTAAATTTCACTGCATTAAAGAAGCTGCGAGGTCACGTTGAGTTTCGAGAATTGAGCGTTACACCGTCCTTCCGCCTCCAACTGTGAGGGAGGCGAGTATTCCAATTGCAATGGACGCCGAAGCGAAGGAGCACCAAAAGAGCGAGTCTAGAGCAGACGCTTTGTCAGAAATTGCTGAAAAAAATACTGTTGTTGAAACGTATCTTTTTATAAGAGGGGTGTTTCCAAAGTTTGGGAATTGGGTTCTGCCGCTTAAGTTTAAAGCACGTAATGAATGATAGGAGTTATAAACAATTGCATACATATTTATCATTCCATAGCAACAAAGCTATTAAGTTTGCTTCTGTCACTCGGTAAATAAACAGCTACTTTAAGAACTCTACAATTGTACCCATGGAAGACGCTGTAAAATCGCAAAGAGCAATCATTTTCTTTTTGTGGAAGGAGGGTGTTAAATCATCAGAAATGGTTCAGAGCTTGCAAACAGTTTTTGGTAAGTCTGCGAAATCAAAAAGTTCTGTTTATCGCTGGGTTGACGGATTTAAAAATGGACGACCAAGCCTAGAAGACGATCAGCGCAATGGACGACCAAACACTGCAGTTAATGAGAAAAATATTGCTGCAGTTGAAAAACTTGTGATGGAAGACGGGCGTGTGACAATTCGCGAAATTGGTAAAAGTATTGGTACCAGGCAAGTTCATCAGATTCTGCATAAGCATTTGGGAGTAATCAATGTTTCAGCACGTTGGGTGCCACGACTGTTGGGAACTGAACAGAAACTTGGTAGGGTGAATGTTTGTCGACAATTGCAAGACCTAATGCAAGCATACGGCGACACATTTTGGCATCGATTAATAACCACCGATGAAACTTGGATAGCTTACTTTAATCCCGAAACAAATAGTCAATCCACAGAATGGAGGCGAGCAGAAGAAGGACCACTTATCAAAGTTCGTGTTGTGCCGTCTTTCGGAAAGAATATGATTGCGATTTTTTGGGATTGCGAAGGAATAATTCTCGTAGATTATCTCCCCAAGGGTTCTACGATTAATGCACAATATTATTCAGATTTGATTTCTGGGCCAATGAGTAAAGCACTTATCAAAAAGCGGCCTGGAAAGCTGCGTGCGCGACCGTTGTTGCAGCAAGATAATGCGAGGCCTTATACGGCTCGTCGTACAAAAGAAGTTTTGGGTGATTTACGATAGGAATTGTTGCCGCATTCAGCCTATTCTTCTGACTTAGCACCTTGCGACTTCCATTTATTTCCAGAAATGAAGAAACCGCTAAGAGGTGTGCGTTTTCAGAGCCTGAATGAAGTGAAAAGTGCGATAGACAGATGGATAAATTACATGCCACAATATTTTTTTGAAAGCGGTATAAAAAAACTAATTTCACGTTGGCAAAAATGTATAAATCTCAATGGAGATTATATTGAAAAACTACAGTGTAATATTGATGAAATATATGTAATCATATAAAAATTAAAAATAATTCCCAGAACTTTGGAAACCCTCCGTACATTGAAATGCATGAAATATATTCATTATTTGGCACAGTTGAAATAGCAGCTTTTAAAATTATTAAAGTTTGGGGGCGAGGTTTTTCGGTCTTGCCTTGGCTGCAAAATTTCCTTGGTGCGACAATGATCTCAAATTCGTAATAAATCTCCACGCGACGGTCGATTTTTTTAAAATAAAGGTAATAAAAAAGACTCCAAAAGCGCAAATGGAAAACTATACTCCCAAGCATCCGAGCACGTGAGCAGCATTAAGGTGTCAAGGGCTTCCGGTGCTTCCCTCTAAAAGGGCGTGTGTTTCAATCAGCAGTCAGTCGAGGTACACGCGCCACTAACCGACTGATGAAGAGCCAGTCGAGAGTGAGAGAGAGGTGCCACGTGATCTCGGCAGATGGCGGGCTAAGCGATATGCTCTTCCGCCCTACGTGCTCTACCTCTTTCTCGCCATTGTTGGACGCTAAGTTTATACGTCTTTCTCTCAGACGGGGAGAAAATCGCACGCTCACACTCGTGGGTTCTTATGCCCACTTAAAAGGACACGCCCTATTATTACGTGATTTGGAAGTAAACTTCAGGAAACCGAAACGTTGAAGCCTGGTGTTGCACCATATATGGTGCTGTTCGATAATATTCAAACGACACAGTAGGAAGAAGTATCACTTGTTTCTCTTCAAGGAGTAGATTTTAATCTCTAATTGTAAACCGTTTTCGACATCCGATGTTTCATCTTCACTAGAATTTGTCTTGCGTATATGTGTACTTGTGTATACACAAATAAGGGAAATTAATGCAAAGAACTTTATTAGTGGGCAGGGAATTGAATCTTTTTCTATACTCAGCTCGAGAAGAATCTCTGAAATTGATCATTACACACACTCGTTTCGTGTTGCTTTCGGTCAAGTAACGCGTGGCAATACTATAATGACTCAAAGGTCAAAAATTGCCTCTAAAATCTAGCTTCAATTAAGAAAGGTGGCCTCATATGAGTATTGTTTCATCGTTACGTTGGCATTCAGAACATTAGCTCCGAATTAAACACTAATTTTTATCAAGATTATCGTTTGGTATTTTTATATGGGAAAATTTTGCCTCACGAAATGATTCAAGTGTACCTAAAGCTGTAGCAGCGTTTAAAAATGAAATTAATTCGTGAAAGCATAATTGTCCAGTAAGTGCGGACCTATTTAATTTAATTATTACATACGGCAGTGAAAACTACCCATAATTTCGTTTCTATTCATGATGAATAGAATTATCCTCAAGTGCCTCGGTAGCGCAGTAGGCAGCGCGTAAGTCTCATAATCTTAAGGTCGTGAGTTCGATCCTCACCCGGGGCATACATTTTACCGTTCTTGATGGGGGTAATTTCTCGCTCGCTTAGGAATTCTGCTGTGAGCACGGGTGCACGTTATCGCTCATAACCCCTCATTATAAAAGGCTGTTTCGTGCTCTTTATGAGCATGTTAATATTAATAATATGAACAACGCTTTCAATTTTTTAATTAAACCACCTCTTAAATTATCAAGCACTTACTTTCTACTCGTGTGGTAAATTATAACTCCCAGAACGGACTATCACGCGAAAGAACTTCTTTTAAATAATTTGAAACCACGCTGTTATGAAGTAGGGATTTTAATTTGCGAGTGAATTCTGAGGAGGTAGAATAATAATATTAATAACGCATTCTCGACTTCATCACGATAGTGTAAAACAAGCCGATGGCCATTTATCTCATTGAATGCAAGGAGTTCTTTCTATTAAATTTCAACTGAAATTTGACCTTTGAGAAGGAGAAAAAATCCTGTGCTTGACCGGAAAACGAACCCGGGGCTCCCACTTGCCAACTCCCAACTAAGCCATCAAGCCAGCATAATTCTTCATTCTCAACTTTCCATCTTATTATTAAATTTCATTCAATTTTCTAGCGAAATGGCCTCGCAGTTAAGTTTACTCCTTACAAACTGCGCGGAAGAAACGAAAGTCAGGTTTCATATTAAGAATAATATACACTCGCATTTGTGACTATGGCTCATGACACGGAGCCTCTATGTAAACTTATCTACCGAGACACATTTTTAGAGATACAGCTCTTCGTCAAGTTCAGTAACTAATGGTTTTTTGAGTAGATTTAAGTCTAAACACGGATATCCCGTAAGCCAAATGATAATGACTGCATTGCGTTAACGACGGAGATTACTTAAAATCAGCTTCGGGAAAAATTTAATCTTTACGAAACAAACAGTTTCGTTGAAATAAATTAGACGTAGGAATGAAAAATTAAATTTTCGCATCCGTGAGAGCGAAAAATGAATGGATGTATAACGTATAAAAATTTAACTGCCATTAAAACGTTATAAAATGCAGTCCTTTTACTAGAGCGAAATTCTGGAACTTAAAATTATGAGTTTCCCTCGAATAAAGCAAATTTACGCAAAATTACGCAAATTGCGTCGAATGTTAAAGAGGCCCAATTAAGTTGCGACACGAAATATGTCAAGTCTACTGCTCTTTGTAATTGAAACACCGGCTGGTTTTAGTAAACGAGAAGCCACTTCCATAAATTGCGATTCCTATGCATAAATAAAATTAGATTCTTCCAGTGAAGGTGCGTTAATTAAATATGCGAACTCAGATGTTCATTTGAGACGCCTCTTCTACCTAGCATCACTTATAAATAAATAATGCGGGAAATGAATATGAAGTCAAATAAAAGGTACGCTGAATTCAATTTCAACGAAATAAATCATAAAAATAGTTCTATAAATATCAATATTAATTCAATTTATTTTGTCCCAAGTAATCCATAAGCATTAATACGCCTTTATTTTTTAAACATCTCAAGTGATCAATAACCCGATTGTATAATACATAGAAACAAAACATGATGATGACACTACAAGTGGAAACTATGGCAACATTTTTAACATAGCGGATTTTGTACGAAGGTGTAAAATATTTATTTTAAAAACCTTTTTGTATTTTTTTTCACAAATTATTCATATGGAGTGAGAATAGCGAGGGATTACTTCTTCTGAGATATAATTAAGACAAATGTATCTCTAGGAAATACTTGAACATTGGCAAAGCTTTAAAGATAAATTCTGCCATTGCTTCAATAAGTGAAGTATTTAAACTCGATAGAAAAAAGGTCAGTGCTCCGTGCGAGTCCTCGGATAGTCGAGGAACTGGTCGCGCAGTCGAGAGGTGAATAGCTATCCGTCTTACACATTTTTTATTCAAAAAGAATTTTCCAAGGAACGGACGGAACTTCAACGGATAACTCCAGCGCGATTCCGCATTCAACATTTTATTTTTTGATTTTTTTAAAGGAAGAAGAAGAAAAAAAGACAAGCACGCTGCGTGCGCATGCAAAGTCACCACGTTTGAGTACGCGACGAAAACGCAATCTTTTTTTTCTCTTTTTAAAAACTCCACAGTCCGTTAAGCAAAGCATTGGCGAGTCTATGGGACTGCATTGTATCCTGAAGGCATAGCGAAGAAGGAAGGAGAGAGAGAGAGAGACGAAGGAGAGAGAGATAATATGTGCCTTAGTAGATGGAGAAGGGGATGATGAAAGAGTTAGGGAGGATCTTTCGAGTAATGAGGGGGATTTATATTCGTGCAAGGGGGATAAAGAGCTTTAAGGCAGTGCCGCGAAGAAAAGAGGGAGGATACAAGAGGGATAAGGAGGGAGAAAACGAGAGAAGGGCCGGTGGAGAGAGAAAGAGAACACCAGCCAACTCTCGTTGAAAGGGCAAAAAATACCGAGGTCGCGTGCCTGCACGCTTATAATTAATAAATAATTTAATGAATAGAAGACCGCAAGAAACGCATACATATGGGTGTGTAATGCGTTTTAATATGCATGTACATTGGCTGACAAGCGCAGATGACGTGAACTCGCTGGAAAACAATTCGACACCAGTACGGATATGGGCCCTTCATCGTAAAATAAGTTAACTTATCATGAAATGCATTAAAACAATAACATACTTTTCAAAGATAGTGAAATATGCTGAATATAATGAACTTAGCTGACATTTATCCAGTTAACTCATGGAGCTATCAGGTATTTATAAGTTTAACGAGTAATTAAATTAGCGCACGATGGCTCATTGTCATTCTTCCGCCGTGAACATGTTCATCTCATCCCCTAGTCTTTTTAAAGGATTATCTCTTGTTTTATCGGAATTTTCCTTTGATTTAGTCTCACGCAAGCAAAATTTACTTATATTTTCAACTCAGTAAAGAAGTAAGAGAACTTTTTAGATTAAGAGAAGAAAGGCCTGGCATCTTGTGACGTTGCTCCGTAAACAGTCAATCAAAGGGGGAAGATGGGGGGCAGGACCACTTGGCCCGGACCTCAAGTTTAAGGGGGGACCAAATTTGCATTTGAATTGGCTCGGCATGCTTAATAACAATTGTGAAATTGCATGAAAACTAGATTATTCTTCAATAATTGGTACACTTACACAGAAAGATCCTCGAGAAGTATTTTTAATGAAAATGATTCAAATTAAGTTTCACTCTTTTTTGTTAATGATTGTCTAATGTTGTTTTCCTGTCTTTTTTTATTTTTACCACGGCCAGGGTCCTCGAAATCTGGAAGTGCGTCCGCGGTAGCCGAATACGTCCACGAGACAATTTTAATGCGGCCACAAAATTAAATCTATTCCTAACATAAAAATAAATGATTCCATCGAAATTTGTTTTGATATTACTTTATAGCGCTCTAATTAAACTGGCTAGGTACCCTAGGCACCTTCAACTCAAAACCAAGCATCGTTATTAGCTCAATTTTCAAAATGCGACCACCAGAAAAATATTTCCTGCAAACCATTCGTAAAGACTCTTGATATAAACAAAGCATGAAATCATTCGAGCGGCCGTGAAGCGACCACTATTTTGTCGATAGAGATAGAAATCTCTTTTTTGTAGTATAAATTCGAATCAGAAACGACAAGCAAATTTTTCAAGCCTAGATTCACAGCAAAGACTCAATAAAACTAAATGCATGGGTTCAAGGAGGCTGCATCATTAGCATTGCACGTCTATAAAAAAAACAAAGTCGGCATATCTTTGGAGAGAATTCATTCCATCCAGCGCACTTTAATTTAGTCACGAGAGAGGATGGATAGAACATTCTCATAACAGCGCACTTCAAAGAGTTTTTAGTGCGGTAATGGAAATGTTTTCGCGAAGGAATTTCAACATGGTCCACGGGTGCTATTGCCGAGCGTTCTCGTGCAGAATGAGTTTGCGGCATGAATTAAATGTATTATTTAAAAAAACATTAAACTTAATTAGTAGAACAATATAGGAATTCCGCTTGCTTGGAAACAAGACCGGAATGAAAATAAAAATCCGAACTGAAAACAGGAGTTTCATTTTTTTTAATAATCCATAGGAGTGCACTTGTATCTCAAATGAGCTATGATTGTGTGAAGAAAAAAATGAATCGACCGGCGTTTTTTTAAAACTGGGTCATGTGCTCCCGGTGCCTACTTAACATTCTGCGCCGCTTTGTATGGAGTAATCTCTCCTCGTGACTATGCTCTTTCAACGCGAAGTAATCATGTGTTTTAACTTAACGAGCTAGGAAAGACTTTCGTAGTCAATTCGTCCAACATTCACTGAGTGCTTTTCAAAAAACAAAAACCGACAACTCGAAATTTTAGCGGGACATTTTTACTTCAAAATTTAATCCGTTTAGGCTGAAAACTCTATGATTTAACTCGTTCTCCCTACTCGCAATACGTTCTATTTATTTTATTTAATTCGCTGCGTCGCTATAAATTTCACGGGAATTTTTCTTTGAGCCAAATTAAATTTTTCCTCGTAACATTAAAAGAAACGTATCCAACATTCAGCAAATACTCGAACGATGAAGTTTTTTTTTGTTCGAGAGCTTTTATATTTATGTGCAATATAAATTAATTATAGAAATATCGATTCAAACTAATATTAAAGGAAATTTACGGTCACATTTCCTTTGATGTCACATTCATGTTTTGTAGATTCATATTTTGGCATCAATATGTAGTTTCACGTTATTATCAGAGGCGGATCTATATATGGGCTAATTGGTCTGTAGCTCAAGGCCCCAGTTTTCTAAGAGTCCCAAAAAGTCACATTTTTGTTTTTGCGTCTTGTCTACGCTACATAAAATTCTAATTTGAAATGAAAAAGTTCTCTATATTTTGGTACTGTTCATTAAATACTCTAATTTTTTTCTTAGTATGTTGAATCACAATTATTAAATTACACAACAAATAATTCCGTATTATTCCATGCCAAACTAGTCAACTTTATCTGCAAAAACGTGACGCGTTTGACAGAAGCTGCTAGAAAAGCGATGTGGGTATGGAGGAGGATGATGAAAGTGAAATGGATAGAGAGTAAGAGAAACGAAGAAGTATTAGAAATGGTTGGAGAAAAATGGATGCTAACAAAAACAATCAGGAAAAGAAAAGCAAATTGGATAGGGCACATATTGAGAAGACAGTGTTTACAAAGGACGATCTTAGAAGGAAAAATTAGCGGAAGAAGAGGAAGAGGGAAAAAAGAATAGGAATATTAGAGAATATAAAGCAGGAATATAATACTTATAGAGGTATAAAAGAGGCTTCTAGGGGGAGAGAGAGAAATGGAGGCAGCGATTCAGCTAAAACCTCTTCGGACAGCAGTATGATGATGATGTTGAGGGCCCCAAAAAATTTAGCCCAGAGCCCCAAAAATCCACCATCCATCTCTGGTTATTATAGCATTATTTTATTTATTAATTGAATTACTCTACAATTCTATATTCGCAACAAATTCAGCGATGCTTGGAATCAACGAGTATCAACAGTATCGACAAGTACCAAGCACACCCCTTCAGTCAGCTCCATCTGCGATTGTGAAAGAATATAAAAAACGGCTGTCGATCGATCGACGATGTAGTCCAAAGGGTATTCTTGTCGTATACGGTCTACTGTCGTATGCGGTATACTTTTAATTCTAAATACACAGTTTTATTTATGTTCTATTTAAGAAAGAAAATTCAATATAAGTGATAGTTTATTTATCGTTGGTAGCTCAAAATAACTTTGACTCAGATTATTAAATGTAAAATACTCCTTTAGCCAAACAATTAGAGGGCTGTAACCCCCTAATTGTTTGGCTAAAGGAGTATTTTACGTTTGATAGTTTATTTATAAAACAAAAGTTTGGAATCATAGACAAAAGCATAAACGTTTCATAAATGTGTGGGGGCCATCATAGAAATATACCTGGCAAGAGAGGACTAATGTCAGCTCAGTTTTTTTAATAAAATAGATACTCGCGGTGAGGGTTCCGAACCTTCGCTCGGGAAGAGTCGGATAGAAGGCAACCCTTTTAACAGGATGTATGATTTCAGGTCATAGAAGGATCGAAACCACTCTTGCCAGGTGTATGCCTATGCTTGCCACCACACACAAGGGATAAATCACAGAAACTTCATTCATACTTCGGAGGAAAGATTCAAAAAGGTCTATTCAGCCTCAACTGCTCAGGTAAATACGAAGAAAGCAAAGCATTGGATGTTCCATGCATTTAAAAAAATAATTTTCAATTTTAATGGTCCCCATAACGAGTCAATTAGCTGTGTGTTTGCACCAGATACAGGATCGACAAAGAAGTGCGAGTGGTTAGCCCAACCCAAGGCTTTAATTTTCATTGGTAGACCGCATACGAGAAGAATACCTTCCGATCGCGGAGCAGCGTCCTATTTTGAAAAACGAATAAATTGAATCAACGGAACCATCCTAGTAAATAACCCTGCGAAAATTAAGGATACGAATCGACAGGCGTGTTCCGTAAAAGAGGATTATTCGCGGGAAGGCGCAGCATTCCTCAAATCCCGCGCTTTGGAGGAACAAGAGGGAGAGAAAAAATAATTCAATGAATCAAGCGGACGACCTGGCTGATCCTGCTTTATAAAGAGACTCCACCCCTTCCTAAGATTAAGGGTCATTTTTAAGAGGGATAGAGTTACTCTCTTAAGTGGAGGTGATGGATGAAAGGGAGGAGTTGGGGGAGGGGGGGGGGGGCGAAGTATTCGTCGTATCCCCTTCGTCAGCCCCAAAAAAAGTACGACCTCTTTGGCGCCGGCGTTGACGACGGGATTAATCCCCCTGAACTGATCCTCGTCCATTCATCCCCTGGCTTACCGGCTTAAAGGCAGCCCTTTCGCCCTCCCCCAATCCACCCGCACTCCCTCACTTGCTCAAGGCGCCTCTGGTGGCGATTATTCGAGTGCGAAGTTTCTTAGGGCTCCTAAGTAGTTTCATGAAGGAGGTGACGCCAGTAAAAAGGTCTTTCCTCCTCGTCGACTCACATTTAGACTGAGATAAGGGTAGCTGGGATTCAGAGGGGTTAGTCCAAGGGTGATGGCCTTTTCGGGGGAAGCGGAATATTGAAGTCGGATGTGAGCGTAAAATATGTTCAGGGGAACGGAACGGGAAGATAAAGACACGTCGGAGGATTTTCGCGGAAATGCGAACATTGCAACATAAAGGAAACGAGGAAAAAAGCAAGTATATGCGTAGATTACGACGGAAACTAGCCTTAAATGAGCATTCAAATAAATCTTTATCTCGACCCAGAGAAAGAGAAAAAACCAGAACTTTTACAAAAAATCGAACCCGTGTTGATGATTTAACCAGTAATTATCCACTCTAGAATTGGGGAATTTCCGTTGAGGAAGGGCTAATAGCGTAGTAAACCTTGACGAGACTGAAGGTTCAACAGTGAATTATCGAGCTCGTCTTTTGGCTGAAAATTTTCAAGAACAAACAATTAAAAAAATACTTGTCTCAATTATCTCCAATATCTACAATAAGATTATAAAAAATGGATGCGCATTTCGGCTAAAAAGAAGTAGACTTCAGTGGTAATTCGTCGAAAATAAATTCTAAGTAACCATGTTTTGGCTATCGAAGATATTTTTAAGGGCTTGTTCTTGAATGAAGACCCTTTCTAAAACTCAAGACAGTGAGATAACATGAACATACGAGATGGAATGTGCGTAAATGAAATTGTTATGCTTGGTGACTATAAATTTCAATTTATATAAGGAGAAAAAAATTGGTTAATATACCTGACCGGAAAATGGGAGTCGGTCAACTTCAGAAAGTTCTCCATCTCTACTTTTAAATTTATGTTTAGCGTTATAAAATCCTTGACTTACTCAAATTCCATATTATAAATAGGGTATGGATTTTTCAGGTTTTAACCGATTTTTACCCTCCGATTACATTTTTTTAATTTTGGTTAAAATCCGAAAAAAAACCCGAAATTATTAGTTTTCTTTAAACAATTTTTTTAATATTTGGTCACAGAATTTCTATTCTGGCGTTTGTAGGCTCCCCAGCACTTGAGTGCAGTCCGAGATGTTCGTGATCAGTCTGTTTATTCTCTTTGTAAACAATTTATTTGTAAGCTTACTTTGTAACACAATCTTAATCTCCTTGGTTTGCTCGCGCCACAAATAGTCAAGGACGCGCTTTAGCTAGTCACTGTTAGATCTTTGATAGGATAAGGGAAAAGGAGCCCAAGTGTCTGTTAGTTGAAAACAATACGAAAGAAAAATTATTTCACTAATATCTGGTTTGTTTTCAAAAGAAGTTGAACGGGAAGCAAGATAATTGTGCAGCCTGCTAGGTGTTCCTCTCCACCTGGAGGCGTTTTACACAAAATATTACATTCTCAACCATACTTATGATATAGTAAAAAGTTTTGATTGTTGATAGAACTTTTAAATTTTTATTTTAAAATAATTTTATCCGAATTGCAAAATAACAAAAACTGAAAATTACTCGAGATTGGACTTTTTTTAAAACCTCGAAAAATCTGTCACCCCGATTTTAACCCGAATTAAAAGGAAAATAATAAAACCCGATATTTACCCTCCGAATGACTGTTGTTAACCCGAAAAATACATACCCTAATTATAAAGTTTTATTAGCTGATGAAACATACATTCTCCTGGCTTATTGTTTACAGTCTCTCGTGTCTTTCCCGAGCATTGTTACGGACGCTCACACTGCTATTATAGTTATTCTCATTAGTGCAACCTAAGACTTTCATTTTTCCATGCGTTATAAACGAGAGACACGAATTTTAGAAATAAAGGTTGCGAGGATACGCGCAAACGCACAAGATCGCAAGAACACACACTTATTGGCTGCGTGTTATTAATTGACGCGATGCGTCTTTCCGATAACAATAAAAAGGTAGGGAAAATCAGACGAGCATTTAGGATGCAAAGCAGCCGTCATCAGTGGTGATTATTGTTTTATAATCAACAATTTATTTATTGCCAAGTCGATGCTAAAAATAGGCGTACGCCCGGGGATAAAACATCAGTCAAAGTATTAGCAAGAACACCCCGTATTACAGCATTAACAAAATTAAAAAATTCCAATATACGATTATACAGAGGGTGAATCACCACAGATGAAGGCTGCTCTTTGTAGATGAAATATTTCCCCAAGATTTTCATTAATATTGGAGAGAAATATGGCGAAAATTTTAATTTAGCTGTGAGGCGAGCTCGATAATTTTCTGTCGACTGTGCGCACTTATGCACGGAGCAGATAAAATGCACATCGAGTTGAAGGGAAGGGAGCGGAGAGTTTTGGCAATGAATTTCGTCAGCTTCGGTCGAAAGGGACACGCGAAGGATAATTTGTATTTGTATATCGGAGAAGGAGAAGATTTCTATAGTTGCTTCTTTCTGGCATTCCGTTCGGAATTAACCGATAGGCTCGGATTGCGATATTAACTTGAGTTAAATCAGAGAAGACTAAAGTGATTAATTAATTCAGGGCAGGATCCAGCAAATAAAACCATTCCTCACTTTGCACGGTGCAGGAGTTTTCTGAATATGCTTTGTTAAGTGATATCGTGCAAAGTGGAACATACGTATTTCGCCATTGAAATACATTAGGTCGTATGAGTTCAATATGCAACAATTTAGTTATTTGTATTCAGAATTAATTCTTTTATTTTTATTACGATCCTGCAATGCTAAAAAATCTCTATACACCAAAATCAAACCTCGTAAATAAATAACGCGATCTCTGATGCAACAGCACTTGTGCCGTGAGGAGTACAAATATATAAAATAAAAAATTGCAAGAATTCTCGAAAAATAATTCTCTTTTTCTGCTAAATTAAAGTACCTATTCGGAATTTCCAAATTCTATGGCAATTGGCTAGCGTCAAAATTTTCGTATTACAAATTTCGTGGCATACAGTTAGATCGTCCTGTATTAACAACAAAAATAATCTTATATTATATTACCGTAATCGTCGGCGAACTTTATGGCACGTTTTTAATGGTTGACTGGCAAGCCAATCAGAGATCTGGTCGTTATTGCTTATATACCTTGGTTACATTATATGTTTACCTTAATATATTTTACTAGCGTAATTGCCCGTCAAATATTACGGGTATGCGTGGATTAAGTGTTAAATTTAAGGAAATTCCCATTCTTCCTCCTTTTCTCTCTTCCATCCTCCTCCCTCCCTCCTTCCTCCCTACCGTCCTCCCTCCCCTCCCGTCCTCCCTCTCTCTCTCCCTCCCGTCCTCCCTCCCTCTCCTTTCTCTCTCCTTCTCTGGAAAAATAGACTAATTCTATACCACCCTTACTTTCTATGTACCTTCCATTCTATATCCCTTCCTTCCTATCTCTCTCCTCACATCCCCCTCTCTCTTACTATACATCTATATAATTGTTTAGATAAGCAAAAGAATCCAAACTAGATCCCAGTCTCATTAGAATTACGTAATTTCACGAAAAATCCTACGATAATTTGAGGCAATCAATGCACTCGTATATATTACACGTATGCGGATTGAGACAACAATTGTTTCTGGAAGTTTAACAATGACGTCGTCGGCAAGACAAACATCCCTTTTAAAAGCCGATATTTTTCCAAAATATGTGATTTAAATGTTAAATATGAGAGATTTCGAACGATAGGCGGAAAAAGATGAATAGAATAAGAAACTTCATTAATCTTTCTAAAACATAGTTCATATTCGAAGATCGTACGTCAACTCTTTCTAATTTTAATTTCCAAAAGAATAAAAGCCTGCACTTGAAAAAGTCGCTTTTTGCGTGTTATCTTTCGGGAAATGGAAATCGCTCCCCTGGAGTCGAAGTCGGGTCTTTTTTCGTATTGTTTTCGTCATATAATTTTTATATCTGAATCAAACATTCCTGTGAAATTTCAGCCTTCCACCTAATCGGAAAGTTTGTTAAAAACGTGTTCAAACGTGCCATTGATGACGTCAGAGTTACGATGATAGATCACGGAAACTATCGTATATATATAATTACTGTAATGTACCTTTCCAGAAGTTTCATTGTAGCAACAACTATAAACAAACTATCATTATTGTTATTATTTATGGAGTATAATTTTCCATCTTGTTTATTTAAATGTATGATGTTTTCTTGAAATCAATTCAATATGACGGGTAAAAGCGAATTATTGACACCAATTTTTAATCGTTTTTCTAAATTGAATTATTATTTATAGTTGGAAAATATAAAATTACATTCATTAGAGTAAGTTCCTCCAATGGCGTCTTGTACTAAAATTGTGTTAACTACAGCATAATTGGTTATTAGGGAACTATATTGTAAAACATATATAAACACAATGTAATTAAACTGATACATAATTCACAAATCAAATACATACTTGGCCAGAGGTGAACTTAGAGAGTGCGAGGCCCCTGGGCTATTGGAGTTTGCGAGGTCCACGACTTACGATTTCTGAATGCGAGTTTATATTTTAATGAAGAAAACATGCAAAAAAAATTTGAAGTATTTATTTAGACATATACTGATAGTATGAGCTTCTGATGTCGATCGTGGACTAGTCTTAAAATCGATTAGCGGCAGTTGGTTCACTGTAGTAACAACATTTGGCCATGGTTCCTAATTCTATAACTAGCAATTTCGCATCGAATCCTTATAGAAAATCTTCACTTGTTTTACAACAGCGGTTTTCTACTCTTATGTGTACTAAATTCCTCTATCAGCTCAGAATAATCCATGGAGTTGGTTTTATCATTTCTATAGATAAAACTGCGAGCGAATTTAATTTTTCTTGAGACAAGGTAAAACGGAGGTACGTTTTAATGAACTTAAGTCTTTCTGCTGAAACAACCATAACTGGTATAGTCAAAACTATTCGAAGCGCTATGTACACGTTAGGGTAAATCTCACGTAAGCTGCTGGGTGGAAGAATCTTATAAAGCATACAGAGTTCTTCCCACTTCTCGATGTAATTTATGCCACATGAGCCCTCAAATTCGTGTATACTTTTGAGGATTTTTACAATGTTGCAAAAGTTCTTCTTTTGCAATGTATTGAAGCTCTGATATACAATACAAAAATCTAAAAAAATTAGTAGCATATATTTTTAGAGACTCAAAACGGGTTTAAACACACACGAATCGTATCAACGATAACATTAAAGAAATGAATTCCGAATAATTCTTTGTAATCGTTGGTGCATTAATTATCAATTTCATAACTAGACATTTTTCTTAATTCGGAATCGCGGTTTTCTAACTTCTTTATTTATCTCCAAACTCTCTGCCAGATCTTTGGATGTGGATAGTGGACTCAAAACCTGTTGATCTGGACATATCAAGACATTTCAAAAATTCTTCTGGGTAACTGTGCTATCCAAATGCATATTATCACGTAGTCATAATTTACTGATTGCATTGATTTTACTAAGTTTTTTACGACCTACTAATTCCCTCTTGCCTACGCGCAATGGGTATCTAAGAGGCAGTGCAATTAATAGCCGGTCAGTTTCAAAAGTTGGAAGAATGAAATCCTAATATCTCTTCATTCTGTATGGTATTACCGAAATAATGATCACGTATTTCATTATTGACGACGCGGATCAAATGTTCTCGCATGACTGGATCAAATTTTGCAAATAATGTTACTAACCCAAGGAAATTTCCATAGTTTTATGTAGGATCCTTTGTGATTTCTGTATGACCACAAAAGATTAAGTTATCGGCCGCAAAATACTGCACATCTTTGTTTTTCTAGCTGAATTTCCGTTCGTTTATTTGTCCAGGGTCATCCCACCATTTCGTCTCTTCTGTAAGTCTAGCCATTGCATCAGACATACCTTATGATCTTTAGAATTTTTATGTAATTTTAAACAAGCACTCAAATTTTTCCAGTCTGAAGAACCTTCAGAAGTAACGGCTGCTAAAGATGCTGACAATAAGCGACAAAAAACAGTTTTACTTTGAGATTATACCAACCAATGTCGGAGATGCTTTTCACCATTGCTTAATACACGATTGTACTAAAATGAACTAAAATGTCGGTTTTTATCATCTAACGGAAAGTAATAATTTTCTCTTAAGATGCGAATCGAACCTTTCCGAACAATATTGCTCAATTGATTATGGCTCAAAGGGAAAATCTACTAACCAATATCACTATAATTGGCGAATACACTAGGCTCTTCCCCAACAGCAACCAATTCCGTATGCGGACAAAATCTTGAAACCCACAACCTCGAATTGACGGAACCTCGAATGGACGGAACCTCGAATGTACAGTACCTCTAATTAACACACTCTACATAGATTAACAAGTGAGCTATTTTAAAAAATTACGGATATGATATATTTTCTTCTATATGTATATGAAAATTGCACTGGTGGTGTAGTGGTTAGCGTGTCGGCTTTCTATTGCAAAGTTCGGGGGTTCAAACCCCTCGAACGGAGGTTTTATTTTAAAAAAACTATCATCAGTGCCTGGCAGTAGGCAGCAGTACTGTCAGTATGGTATAAAGCCGAAAACAAATGATGTTGGTTGGGTCTATATCCAATACAGCTGTAGGCGTGATCAGGACGATTTGAACGGCTACAGTACTGCGATGTGGAAAGCAAGAGGGAAACTACCACATTACAATCCCTAGTAAAGATTATATGGTTGGACAATATGAGTTCTCTCGAGGTAAAACAATCTGGAGGTAAAATAGTCCCACAATCGGATCTCCGGGCGGGGACTGCCTTGAGGAAAACATTTGTCGAAAGTAAATTACGAATAGGGACTTGGAACGTAAGAACTATGAGAAAGGCAGGAAAGCTAGAGAACTTGAAAGAAGAAATGAGAAGAAATAGAGTCGACATTATAGGGCTAAGCGAAACTAGATGGGAGGGAGAAGGACAGTTCAACTCGGAAGAATTCACGGTAGTTTATTCTGGAGGAAATAGTGGGGAAAGGGGAGTAGCTCTGGTACTTAGGAAAGATATGATGAAAAGCGTGACAAAGATAATAGCAACGAACGATAGACTGATGGCAATAAAGCTAAACGCAGTCCCAGTGGGCATGCTGATAATCCAGGTATATATGCCAACGTCAGCTCATGACAATGAAGAAATAGATGAGATCTATGAGCAAATTAACGACATTTACGAAGAAGACGGAAGAGGAAAGGTAAACTGCATAATAATGGGAGATTGGAACAGCATAGTCGGAGAAGGACAGGAACAAAATGTTGTCGGGCAATACGGACTTGGGAAGAGAAATCGAGGAGGGGAGAAACTCGTAGAATTCTGCATCAATAATGACCTTGTAGTGACTAATACATGGTTCAAAAACCATAAACGAAGGTTATACACATGGAATAGCCCAGGAGATAGAATGAGATGCCAAATAGATTACATCCTTGTAAAACAAAGATTCAGGAACAGCATAAAGAACGCCAAGGCATTGCAAGGAGCAGACATTGATTCAGATCACAGCCTTCTAATACTTGACGTGAGTACAAAGCTCAAACAAATAAGAAAAACGAGAAGAGAAAAACAGACCTAGGACCTAGAAAAACTGAAAGAAAGGCAGGATGCAGTCAGCATGAAGTTGGAAGATAACCTAAGAAAGTTGGAAAACAAACCGAAGACCGTTGATATAGAATGGGATGAAATTAAAACCAGTATCAAGGATACCTTGGATAAAGAGATTGGAAAACAAGAGAAGAAAATCAGAAAACCATGGATCACGAAGGAAATGCTGGAGAAAATGGATGAGAGACGAAAATGGAAAAACGTTAACAGTGAAGAAGGTAGAGCCAACTATAGGCGTATAAACAATGAGTTGAGAAGGGTAACAGATAAAGCTAGAGAAAATTGGATAAAAGGAAAATGTGATGAAATAGAACAAATGGAGAAGTTAGGACGGTACGATATGATGCACGCTAGGGCACTGGAATTAGAAGATAAGAAGTCTAATGGAATTTGTGGTAAAGGAATAATGAATACGGATGGGAAGATAGTCTCAGAAACAAAGGATGTAGTACAGGTATGGGAAGAATACATTAAGGAATTATACAGCAAACCGGCAGGAGCGGCAAAAATAGAACTGGAAAATGAGGAAAACATTGAAGAAGACAACTTAGGACCAAGTATTATGGAGAGCGAAGTAGAAAAGGCGATAGTGGAACTAAAGAAGGGGAAAGCCACGGGCAGCGATGGAATACCGGCTGAGATACTTAAAGTCATAGGATCAGAAGGACTAAAAGCGATCACGAAATTAATTAATAAGATTTACGACACGGGAGAGTGGCCTCAGGATTTCCTAGAAGTAACAATGATCCCTCTAAAGAAGAAGCCAAAGGCAATGCAGTGTAAAGATTACAGAACTATAAGCCTTCTGTCACACACATCGAAGATCATCAAGAGGATTCTGGAGAAAAAGGGAGAAGAAATAATAGGGGAAGATCAATTCGGTTTCAGAAAAGGACGAGGAACTAGAGATGCTATAGGAGTAGTTAGAATCATATCAGAAAGGGCAATAGAATACAGTCAAGATATCTGCGCATGTTTCGTAGACTGGCAGAAGGCCTTTGATAGAGTAAATTGGGAAACGTTGATGAAGATATTAAAGGATATAGGTGTAGACTGGAAAGACAGGAGACTGAATAGGAATCTATATGAGAATCAAGTTGTAAAGGTCAGGTTTGAGAATGTGGACACCTGCGGAATAAATATCGGTAGAGGAGTAAGACAAGGCTGCTGCCTATCGCCAACCCTATTCAATATATATGGAGAAAGTCTAATGCAAGAAGCTTTAGATGGCACAGGGGATTTCAAAATTGGAGGAAGGATTATAAGAATAGTAAAATACGCAGATGATCAAGTACTTCTAGCAAGAAAGGAAGAGGAACTACAAAAAATAATAAATAGACTAGTGATAACAGGTAGAAAATACGGTATGGAAATAAATACAGAAAAATCCAAGGTCATTCGAATATCGGGTAAAGAAGAGAATCTGAACATAACTATTGGGGGAAAGCCATTAGAACAAGTTTCAGAATATAAATACCTTGGAAGTATCATAACACGAGAGGCAAAATGTACGGATGAGATCAAAACTAGAATAGGAAAAGCAAAAGCGGCTTTCAGGAGAAAGAAACAACTACTTACAGGGAATATAAGGGAAGATATCCGCAAGAAGTTGATAAAATGCTACGTATGGAGTATAGCATTGTATGGGGCAGAAACATGGACGCTAAGGAAAAATGACATCAAATACTTGGAAAGCTTTGAAATGTGGACTTGGAGGAGAATGCTGAAGATAAAATGGACGGATAGGATGAAAAAAGATGAATTATTACGAAGAGTAGGAGAGAAGCGAATGGTTATACAGACTATTAGAGAAAGAAAGGCACACTGGGTTGGGCATTACCTGAAAAGAGAGAGTATGATTACAGACGTGTTAGAAGAAAAACAAGATGGAAAGAGGGAAAGAGGTAGGAAAAGGTTTCAGCTAATAGACGATTTGAAAGGGAAAGAGAGTTATTAAGATATGAAGAGGACAGCGGAAAATAGAAGTATATGGAGAACCAGCTTTGATCATGAATAATCACGGACCTGTTTACGGACAGACTACCTATGATGATGATGATATAATAATAAAGGATGAGTCCCGTAAGGTGACCTGGTGGTACGTTCCTACCGAGGTCAATCCGGCAGATCGTCCCGGACCATCAATGCTCCTATGGCCCGTGATTAGCTCGCGGATGTCGGGGTTGTATATAGGAGGGATGATGCCTAGGAAGGGGGGTTAGTCGAATTTCAGCCGTGAGGCAGGAGCGAGCCTCCAGCTCTCAATGATCACGGGCAGTTACTCTTTTGACTCATACAAGGGAGTTGGCAGCCTTATGGCCGGTTTCACCAACCTTCGTTAAGGATTTAACGAGCTGTTAGTGTACTTTAACGATTCGTTAGCGCAACGTCTGTTAAGAGTAACGATTCGTTAAACTCTCGTTATTTTAACGCGTCAAACTCGACCAATTAAAGGAATTAACGAGTCGTTAAGTCTAGTAAGTATGGCGGCTGATAATTTCGATGCTGAAGCTCTGTATTTGGAATTTTTGGAAAATATTCGGAGAAGAACAGCTCGCCGTCCAAGATATATATAAACAGATCAATTACAAACATTCGACGACAATAAATTCAAAGAAAGATTCAGGCTTAGCAAAAATGTTGTGCTGAAAATTGTCGTAGAAATAGAAGACAAGTTGGAATATAATACTGACCGAAACCACCCGCTGACGCCAATGCAGCAATTATTAATAACACTTCGGTTTTATGCTACGGGTTCATTCCAAATTTTTGCTGGAGATTTGCTGGGTGTATCAAAAGCCAGTGTTTGTAGGTGCATCAGCAAAGTATCTGATGCTATCGAAACTTTGATGCCGCAGTACATTCAGTTTCCAAAGGATGGTGAAGTGGCTCAAGTAGTGCAGGATTTTTATCAAATTGCAAGGTTCTCTGGAGTAATTGGCTGTATGGATGGTACTCATATACCTGTAGTCTCCAGGGAGAAATATCGGAGAAAGATTTAGGAACAGGAAAGGCTATATGTCACTGAATGTGCAAACAATATGTGATTCAAACCTATTAATCCGAGATATCGTTGCACGGTGGCCGGGATCAGTGCATGAGAGCACTATATTTCACAACTGTGAAAGAAGAATGTTGTTTGAAACGGGTCGAATACGTGAAGGACTTCTCCTTGTAGGCGACAATGGCTATCCACTGAAACCATATCTAATGGCACCACTACTGAATCCTGTAGGTAGGGCTCAACAAAACTACAACCGTGTCCATATACGAACAAGGAATGTTGTAGAACGCCAGTATGGGGTATGGAAAAGACGGTTCCCAGTTTTAAGTGTCGAATTAAGGACAAAGTTAGAGTGCACAATGAATGTTATTGTGGCCACTGCTGTTTTGCATAATATTGCAATTCAAACAAGAGATGATGAACCACCTGTAGATATGGTTCTTCGTGAATGTATACAGAATAGGAGAGAGATCCGCCAACAGCTAATGGAATATGAAGATGTGCCTGTGGTTAATGCAGAGGAAGCTGAAAGAACTGCAGGAGCAGTAAGAAATGGAATTATTCGAGATCACTTTGCCTGGTTAGTATAAATATCATATGAATTGATGTAAATGTGAAATGAAAATGAGGCCATTGTTTTTTGCCAATTACAATACAATTTCAATAAACCTGTTTTCGATCAGTGTAACTAATACCTTTCTCTAATAATGCTTTTGCATTTGTTTCAGACCATGAGACAGTAAGCAAATTCGTGATTTGTATAAAGGGAGGGAACCTACGATGGATTGATAATATATGTTATGTGTATATGATAACTTGTGAGCAGCACACACAACAATATTCATATGTTAAACAGAACTGGCCTTGTGCAGCCAACATTCGTTTTTTTCATTGAAAACCTCATTGCCTTAAATTCTGCTTTTTTACCTAGTTCCTTAACTGTGACCATGGTTGCTGGTCAACTATTCTCTTGGTAGAGAACTAAACTGTTCGAAAAACATTTTAGTGACTTATCACTCATATACTTACTCATGTTTGTGAACTTTTTAATTTTGTAAATTTCTCCATGGCTTATGAGTCAATTATTATAAAGATTATAATTATATACTTATAAAAGATGTTATTATTTCTTAAGATTATTATTATTTTGTATCAGTATACAATCCTGATTGGGTATTTTAATATACCTGATATGCGCCTGATGTTATTCTTAGTTAAAATTACCTATTTATTGCATGCGAGTTTTTTAATTACTGTATGGATACATTTCACATAGTCCATGTTATCATGAATGATGATGAATTTACATTACCTACATTATTCATATTTTGTAATAACGAAATGGCACTGAGATTCATCTATATATCTCCTCTTTGAATTAACAGAAGGTATTTGAGTAGGTGGATCATGTATATTCTTAGAAAAAGAAGTTGTTTTTGTCAAGAATAAGGGAAGACTAAAATTAGCCTTATGTTAATGAAAGACTTCTCCAACTGCATTTCATCAAATTGTCTAGTTTATATAAGGCAAGGAAGAATTAATGCTTCATAAAGCACTTGGAATATTCACGGTATTAGTAATGTAAAATTAATTGTGTCATAGTAGTTTTTGTCAAGTTAAGCATCATTTAGCTTTAAATTTGGCAATTTCGTCTTGTACTTCTTTTAAATATAATTTATAGATAATACAGGAAATAGAAGTGTATCGAGTTAATTTATTAATTAAATACTAGGTAACTAAATATCATCCAACGTCTACGATGACATTTCTTTCATTTGGCGTGAAGTTTAGGCCTCGGGAGCGTTTCTTCTCCGAATTCATTTTTACAAGTTCACAAATTTTGTATACAAACAACTTCACGATGTATTCGCGGATAACGTACTTCATTTGTTCCAAGGCTGAACGGATAGCCAATCCGGGGGCTGCGTAGTGACACTAGAGAGTATGAAAAATCTTGCGCTCACCTATAACGACCCGTTAAATAACGACTCGTTATTTTAATGAAGCACTCCTTGGTGAAATGCTAAAGAAATTAACGATACGTTATTTACTAATGACGCGTTAGATAACGGAAGGTTAGTCAGATTTTAACGACTCTTGGTGAAACCGGCCATTTTAATCTTTTAAAGCTCGAGAAATACGCGGAATCCTATTAAGCAGAATATGAACGGCTGTTAATTGTATCTGGGGCAATAGTGTGTAGGTCAGTTCCTCTTTGGAGGAAAATGGGATATCATGGATCCTTGGTATACGTGCCGATGTCTTGCCTAACTAAATTTTCTAAGCTCGTTATCGTTAATGCTACCTATAAGGCAAAAAATTCACCATCTCCTTATTTTTAAATAGCTCATCTTGTTTTTAAATTTATACAACCGAATTACGAAATTATTGTCTTAGAAATTAGTGACTTCGGCACATCATTTCTTTATCACTTGACTTGATCGTATTTATCCGAATATAGGACGAGGTATTTTTCCTATTTTTGCATCTGAATAATTAAGGGTTGTCTTATGTTCACGTGGTCAAAGACGACAAGAGTTTCCGGGTAATTTACGTGATGACGACGTATTATTGTGGAAAGTTCAAGTGAAGAAATACTTTTTAAAATTATTTGACCATGGATGACCGTGTCGGAAAAGTGTCGAGCATGTCACAAATAATAACTGAGGCGTTTTAGTTATGACAGGAACTTTAAATTGGTAGTTGTTAAACAGGTGGAAATTACAAGTACATAACTCTGAATCAGCACGTAAATTCAGTGTTAATGAAGAGAACGTACGGCGTTGGAGGCTATCTAAAGTTGAAAATTGTTCTTCTGCACGTAACGGAAAAATCTGCGAATGAGTCGTCTTATATTCAGGTAACCACTTTTTATATTTAGAACTACCAATTCTTGGGGGATCGTCTTATATTCGGATAAATACGGTATTTGACAAATCATGCGCATAAATTGGACTTGGGCGATATTTCTATTCCACGTCCATTTATTCTCACTGTCAAAATTATTATAATCGTTATAATCAAATTCAGACATCTCTTCACATTTTTTCCATTTTCTTCTACATGTAGGCACGTATGTAAGCTGTATGCGATTTGCTAAGCAGATCCATATCTCATGCTAATCCAGCAGCATGCGAATTAATTTCAAGCTGGCCATTTGAAAGTATGTAGTGACTCATGTACCCAATAAAAAAGACCATACTGCCTTCATTAGTTGTAAATCAGATTTCTTTCTAGCGACTTCTCACAGATAACTACCGTCTTTGCCTACTATTGTAATTGATAAAGTTGTAAGCGTGTTTTCCTTTCAATTATATCAGTTTATTACACATAACATTTGAAAAAGGCCAAGCAACGCTACTTGCCGTTGCGAATTTTCCAAACGTGTTGTTAATTGAAGAATTTTTTTAAAGCTCGCCTAGAATGTAACGGATTTCGAAGTGCTAACCCGAGCCCGCGACCGAAGCCGAGGATACGGGAACATCCGCAATTGCATATACAAGTGGTGCATGACCACAGCGAGATGCTGCCGTCGACTACTCTTTTCGTTACAAATCGCTGGACAAAGGCCTCTGCAGTTAGCCATCCGGAGAATAGAAAGAGGCAAGAGTAAGCAAGAGACGGAGAAAGAGAGCAGGAGCGGTTTGATGCAGGAGAGGCGATATTTTTATTCAAGAAAATTCTCGAAATTAAAGTAACGTTAAAAGCCTTTTCAAGAACAACTTGCGGACCTCGACGACAACTGGAATCATGGAAGCGGGTCGGTCTTTTTTTTATTAATTCGGGTCACTCTAGTGAGAGGAGTTGGGTAATCGCGCAAATACGGTTTCAATTAAATGCGCAGCCGTGCGTGCTCGTCTCCTGTGTCACGGAATTAAGCAGCTTGACACACAAGCACTGATTTCATTCAAGTTCCAGACTGTAGTCGGAATATCTGATTAATCGATGTTTTACATTTGCCTAGTTTGTTATTTCAATGGAAAATTTTCGTGCATTTAATTAGGTCGTTGCCGAAAAAAAATTTCGTCGTCCACAGATTTCGAAACGCTGGTCAATTTATTTTCATTAAAGAAAAGTGGGAATTTAATTGTTTCTTTAGCATAAATTGGTAAGTATTGGACTACGTTATAAATTATGAATAATTCTGTGTATTTATCCTTGTAACCAAATAGTTATAAAATTGGTATCCTGACTAGAATGCGAGTAGGTTTTCATATTGGTTCCCATGACTTCAAGTGTAATATGTTATTTCTATAACCCCCATCCAGAGATGGATATAGGACTAGGCGTTATGGCGTTGTCCAACAGGGTTTCGAGATTTGACACACTTGTGGTGAATGGATTACCGTATACGTCATATAATCTCATGTATTTTCAAGGCTATGTTTGTTTGTATGTTTGTTCGCTAGAAACTCAAGAACGGCTTTCCGTATATTCACCAAATTTTTAATACAGAACATGCTATTAGAAATGAACGAATGTACTACTTTTTAATCCCTTTTCTAAAGAATAAAACCTTAAAAAAGCAATTTAAAATATCAATTACAGTTGTTAAACCTTCAAAATAGACAACAAATAGCGTTATTCCCTTCCCGCTTTCTTTGTTAACATCCCAGCAACAGGTACATAACAACGCAATCGTAATTAATGATAGAATATTTCCTTTTTGGTAAGTAAAATTATTATATTATATATTTATTATGCTTATTGACGTGTGATTCGAATTTCGTGATGAAATAGGATTAATTTCCTTTTCAAGAATACGTAGAAAAGCTAAGTAATCGTCATTAATGCTAGAATATTACCATTTCGGTGAGTAAAATTACCATATTATACATTTGTTATGCATATTTACATGCAATTCAAATTTCGTGATTCATTTCCCTTACAAGAATAGGTAGAATGATATTATCATTAGTTAATATATTCAGGTTAACTTGCATTATGCTTGGAGTTGGTACCTACGTAAATAATAATGATTTGCAAATGAAATAAATTAAGCATGCATAGGAAAAAATCAAATTCATTCAAGTTTTAATTAAATTTATATTCTTATTATAATTTTTAAAAAGAAATTAAGAAATATTAAGTAAATTGAATTTGCAATAAAAGTAATTAATAAAAAAATTTAGTATACATGCTTTGACTGGAAGCAGCGCAGGGTACTTCCGCTATTATATATATATATATATATATATATATATGATTTTTACAAAATATTATAACGAAATCAAGATTCTTAAAGCGGAGCTTAAGAGCAGGGCTACCACAATTAATAAATAATCAAAATCATTTACAACTTAAAAGAAAACTTTCCCGAGCGAAGTCGGGCGTTTCAGCTAGTACTAAATATATGAAATATTAAAAAGAAAAATGCTTAACCTTTTAAATAGGGTTCAGGTTTTACTATTCATTGTTAACTTATTTTATCGGTTTTTCTAAATATAACCGCTTATGCGTTCGGTTTGTCTTACGCGCTAACTCCTAATCGAAAGCTGCTAGAGACATCGTTTATTCGCCAATCGTAAAACCGAGATTATAATTTCCCGTCGCATCTGTCCATATATACGCGAAATTTCGTCGATATTTTGAAGTTTAAATAATACATAAGTATCGTAACGATAAATAACACGACTGTAACGAAAATAAATAAACAAATACCTATTCCATTATCCATTGATATTGTGTTAATGAGTGTTCCTAATTCCGATATCTCTCTTTGTATAGATTACAGTCATAGTCGGTCGGTCGGCAAACCTTTAATTGGCAGGGAAATGAATGCGATATATAACGTTTCGCCTACAAAGACAAAGCCCAAAAATGGGGCTAGATATAATTTTCTACCTTAAATATATGCCGAAAGGAGGAGGTTCAGGGATGCACGCAGGCAGCCGACAAATTCGCCTCGCACGGGGTTGACGCGCCTAACGAGCCCCTAGTAATGATTAAAATAGTAGGTAATTTAAAAAATACATAATCACTTTAAAATTTTTACTTTTTAAACGAAAATATGGCTTCATTTTTTGAAAAATGTTAAAGTACAATTAATGTGATAAAATATTAAGAGCAGAAATTAATACATTTTTTAGAATTATCTCCCTTTAATATTTACAAAATTAAATTTTAAAAATGGTCTAACAACAAAGATCGAGGCGTCGGGAGAAGAAATCCGGTATTGTATTTGTAAATTAATCTGCTACTCACTCCATGTCCTTTACCGCAAAGGAAAAATTCTAAAGCACTATGCTTAGTTTGCTGGATTTAGATAACAAGTATTTTTTAAACAGAGCATGCAGTAAATTAATGTGTGTATAATATTTCCGGATTCGATAAACACGATATCTCCCAAGTCCGTTCAGACTTGAACCAAGTTTTGTCTTCGTTAAGTCCACACCAGATTTAAGGCAGTAACGTCGGAAATTGACGCAGGCCTTCCTCATCACGCGTCCGGGTTCGTAACTAAATTGAAACCTGTTAGATTCGGGCAGGATCCTCTTCCCCATACCCTACGATACATCGATCGAGAGAGTAAGAGAGGGTGCGGTGCTAATCTTCTTGACCCTTTTGGCACGTTCCGCTAAATGAGGTTGACTAAACGTGATCGGAATTCAATTTCCTTTCACAAAAGCGAAGCGGGAGGGTTGAAACGTAAACGGGCCTAAATAGTAAAGTCGTTTCGATTAATTTTTTTTCGAAATTGAAACCCCAAAGATTGTCGCGACGTTGATAAAATAAAGCTCGAGTGGCTATTGGGCGGAGAATATCCAGGATTTTCATTGCATGGTGAAGTGACTCGTACATTTTGTTTCGGACGATGCTCTCTTAAATTCAAATTTCGCATATTTCCAATCCGAAATGATTATTAATATATATCCGAATGTTAATGCTTTTCTTCCGGATTTAATCTAAACCTGGCTGTACTATAACACAGATACACTACGACATGCTTTGTTTTTAAAGCAAAAATTCATATCATGCGCATTACTGTTCGCGTTAACGTAGTATGGGATTCAAGATCCCTGAGCGACAAAAAGACACGTTGAAGAACCAAAGTGATTTGTTTATAAGCTTAGATAAACGGAAACGACATTATTTGTACACACATGTGCGTCAGAGATAATTGGGACTGGAGTAGGGTGGCTGAAAAAGTATGGAACGCAAACTACTTTCACTATGTAAAATCAGGTTCACATTACACGCTTTCACATTGCACGGCACTTCTTCAGAACGCCTCCTTGTGTTATACGAGGGCGAAGGAAATGTAGTTTGCATATGTAAAACTGATTCTACTTCATTTTCCTGACTTAATGAAACAGCAATAAACGAAGACACTGCAGAAAAAACCACTCAAAGTAGAAATTACTAGTAGAAGGTGCTTGCATACTGCAAGCATTTCATCTCACCTTGAAAAAACATTAATTTTTTACAGAGATATTTTATCATGGGAAATATTTCTTTAATTCAAAAGATTTCTCCTAGGGACCAAATTTATTTTTTTCCTTATGGAACAATAATGGTGTAAAATCATTGCTAATTTTTGAAATTTTATGAACATTATAGGTTTTCCACATTGTGTTAATAATACTTCACATTTATGCCAAATTTTAAATTTGTAGTACATTTAGAAGTGAAATAACATTTATCAAATTGTTTAAATTTAAATAATTTTTAACGGCCGCAATAAGAAATTCGTAGATACAATAAAATTTTCATTCGTTTCAGTAGGCTGAAGTCTAATTAACTTGAAACTTTCAGCTATCTAACTCACACCGTAGTATCTAAACATTTACCTATTTGTTTATAATTTAAGAATTTTTAACTGCCAAACAAATCAAAATATCAAAATTTGTATATTCCCTATTTCGTTTTTTTACATTTCCTACCTCTAAAAAAAAATTTCAGCCCCGTAGCAAATGCGGAAATACATAAACCTTGAAAATTTGTTTAAACAATTGCGAATTTTTAGCGGCCGCATTGTTGCACTTTTTCAAGATATTCGTTTTTTCTAGTCGGTTTTGTACAAAATCCTACCTAAGAAAAAAATTTCGAATCTCCAGTTCATCTGGAAGTGCCTAAACATTAGTATCCTCCTGTATATTATATCCTACTCCTCGGTAAGAAACGTCGATATATAATGATATTCGTTATGGTAATCAGTTTGCGGATTTATACGAAGTGAGAAGTTCTAAAAATGTTTACATAGATGTGTGCTAGAAAATGTAAAAATACACAATAAAAAACGCTGTGAATGTTAAAAAAAGATCTCTGCGTCACGCATTGAAAAAGGAAAAAGCGAAAGCAGCATTTGAAGAGAATTTCTTCCCAAAATGTTACTCGTCAGGAAATCACAAAAAATGTGATAAAATAAAGATAACGTCGAAGTTATTAAGTGTTTAACTTCCCGGAAAATGGAGACAACCTATTTAAATTTTCAAGACAACAAGACTTAGTTCAGTGGTTCCCTAACTGGGTGCCGCAGCTGTTTTTCAGGGATGCAATAAAAAATTTGTTTAGTAAATAAATCAACGATTTGGATATATTGATAGGTAATTAGGGCAATAATTTTTTCCTCTAATAATTTGATTATTGCGTAGTATCGACACAGACAGACAGGTTGTGATATCCGTATGTAAAAATATAAAAACCTCGTTTCAATGTTGGATGTCGCGAAATTCTGTTTATCTTTGAAAGGTTGCCGCGACTGCAAAATGTTTGAAAACCAGTGAATTAGGTATTTGCTTCATAAACAGATATAAAACGAAAGCTTTCATATTGTGTTTCCAAAACATCATAGCAGTACGACTCTAGGTAAATTCTCAACTTTCAAATGTAAAGCTCCGCTTGTTGCATCCCAATGCCGTGAAAATTAATAATGTATACGGGAAGTGCTGTTTAACCGAGTTATGAGGACTGAATTAATATAACCACAGCATTGTGACGCGGCTCGAATGCAACCGATGACTAATCCTCCTCTACTCATTGTTATGACTACTCGCACAACAACTCACTGTTAATAGTTCGCAACTGAAGTAAGACAAGAGTATTATTCACTAACATCGCTTCGGCCGAAAGCATTTTGATTACCAATTTCCAAGCGAAAGTTGAATAAAAATTGTGTACGGAATTATTTAATAGCGAAACAGATGTAAAAATATGGATACAATGTTGAAATGTGCAGAGTTACGCAGCAAACGTTAGAATATAAAATAATGCGAGACTTGGAAGTAGAGAGTTTTAAATCCAAATGTTATGAAACGACAAATACATTACATATATTTAAGATAAAAATATATAATTACATATAAATCCGGGGCGTATTGGTTGGCTGACTTCAGCTGATTATGCAAATCATTTTATACACTCGGTTCTGTTTTTGTTAAATATTTGTTTTTGATCATGACATTTTTATTTATTATTTAATTAACTTAGTCACATGCTCATCTGATCCCGCTTTCCGAATTATTCTAAAATTCTATAACAATTTTATCTCTGAGAAAACTCTAAAATTAATGTTACTACAAAGTCTTTATTTTGATTTTGCAAACTCGGGTCACTTGAAAAATCAATCGTAGTGTTCTTCAAAACGTTTGCTATTTTAAGAGGAAAATTTCCATTTTTTCGCCGCTTTCTCGTAGCAAGGATTTTTCTCTTTACTAGCGACATTAATGAATATGAGTTATAATTAAATTTATCCTCCCTCATTGTAATGGGATTTAAATAAAGAACCTCATCTCAAATCTTTGAGCTAAAGATTATGATAATTGCGCCTCGTAGTTAAGAGTGAGTTATTCCGCCAGGAATATATTTTCTAAATAACCGGAACGGTTTCGACGATAATTAATTCAGAGGTTAATGGACATAATGCGCGAATCTACCTTCAATTCCACGGATATTACAGGTTCCTGATTACGATCATTTAATTGCGAGCAGATCCGCGCCAACGTTAATGCACTTAAATCAAAATAAAAACGAAATCAACGAAAATCATACTGCGTCGGACATAACCATGTAATGGAAACTATTCTCCATGAAAACTATATCTTCACGAATAAAAAACCGATACATTAAATTAAAATTGTTGCATATCTTCAGAAATTGATTAGAAACGCATTTACAGAAAATATAGAGAAGATGCAGCAGTTAACGGAAGGGATGGAGAATTTAGGAAAGGTATCAGATCTTAAAGGAAAAATTGAGCTTTTCTAACATGCGATGCATACTTTTTCAACTTTTCCCCCTTACCAGATCCGCCAAGAGCTGACACGGGCCCTGGGGAAGAGTTGGCGTTTGCCTCTCTGTAATAATTAACATTTCTACATTTAGGTTAAACACTGTGGGTGTTGGCAAGACGTCAAAAATTATATCTATAAAATTTATCACTTTTTTCTGCTACTTGGCTAATAAATTTATTAATATTTTTAAATTTCATATCCAGCCAGGGCCCCGGGGATTTTGCCCAGGTATCCCCACCCTCTCGGTGGCCCTGCCCGTTACTATATTACGTTCTCGTGTGTCAGATTCCTACTAAGATAATCGTTCCAAAAAAAAACCGTTCTAAGTCATCAGGAAGTAAGGAAATCACTCGGCAAGATTACGGAGAGGGATAATTATATCTATATTCGAACCAGCCGCCCTTGTGCAAAAATCCTTAGTTAAATTCCCCTTTCGAGCAGGTGACCCTGCTTGGAATCTCTCGTCCTTGAAAGGTCAAAAGAGAGAGACCGCAAGGAGGAAAGGGGAAGAGAGAGGGGGGCATGGCAAGGTCGACTGCATCCTCTAACACTTTCATATAATCCCTCCAACCCTTCCTCATGCCTCACAGTTTGATTTGCGACGAAGTCCGAGTCCGATTTAAGGGAAGCATTACGACGGTTTACTTGAAAGTATTAGTGTCGTCGTAATGAGGAGATGCGATCTTCTTTTTTGGGGGAGAAGGATGATGACGCGTTTAAAAAGGGATGCGATACTGCCAGCCGTCTGTCTGTTACGCGTGTAAACTTTCTGATGCGTCAGATTTTCTGTCGTTAGGCTCCACAGCTCCGAGGTTTTATTTCCGGCCTTTGTGAACGGCGGGAGGCGCTTTCGTTAGGTAACGTTTGAGCGTGAAAACAAGGTAATTGCATTTCACTGCTTGGCTTTGAAAAGAGGGCCTCTCGATTTTTAAAGGACCGGGTGAGAAGACAAATTTTTAACTTCAGTGACGGTTATTGGCAATTTTTAGCTTATATGTTCACTCTGTCTGTCCGTCTGTGAACAATCAACGTTTTTGTTTTAGGAGATATTTGGAAAATTCTTTTTGAATTAAATAGCTCTTATCAATGTCTGAATTTTCCACAGATTGGATTTTTCCAGTAGTTCATAAATATTCCGCTAGGTGGTTTCAATTTCGAAAATTTCAAATTTTGAAACTACTGAAGCTAGAGGAGTGAAGTTTTCACGAATGGGAAAATTCTAATGCGGATCTACATTCCAACTGTTCTCTCCTCCTCATAGGGGTACGCATACCAGAACCTTCTAAGAAACATGCTTCCATCTCCTGCTTTAGCAGCTGCGAATCGGATGATATTCGTATGTCTGGGAAAATATTGAACGCACCAATCGTAAAATACAATTAAAACTCTGCAAAAAGATATATACTGTGAGCCGATATCTTCTTGAAGAAACACGGTCGAATATACAATCGTCCCAATAATAAATCGATATACTAAATTAACACACATTTTCTTTGATAAAATTGGACTAATACAATCAAAATTGGTTTAATTCAGTAATTAATGTGTATAAATACATTTCACGTAGTGTACTTACCGTAATGAAAATGTAAGAAATCCGTGCGGTAACAGAATTATCGAAGGCATGGGGATAAACGATTTTCCATGCAACAATTCCGTAGATAATGCGTGCGACCTTAACAGCGCTATAAACCCGACGTTAAGTAACAGTAGAATACATTCCAAGCGTAGAAATAGTCGACATAGTAGGAAGGATAAGGAGGCAGTAAATAATAATAATTATAATCTTAATAATAATAACAGTAATAATAGCTCAGTAGAGCGCGAGGAATCGTTACGTAGTCATAGCGAGAAATTAAAAATCATTACGGTTAATTGTCGCAGCATTCGCAGGAAGGAGGCCGAATTTGAACATCTTATTCGTAGTCTGCGTGCTGATGTAGTTATAGGCACTGAAAGTTGGCTTACGGCAGACATAGCCAGTCAGGAGATCTTTCCTCGTGACTATAGCGTATACAGAAAAGATCGATGTATCCGGTCGGGAGGTGGAGTCTTTATAGCAGTTAGCAATAAATACGAAAGTTACCCAATACAGATTAACGACGACGAAGTCGAAAGTGTTTGGTGTCGTGTAAAAGGAAGCGACTCAAAAACTATAAATATATGCGCTTTTTATAGACCCCCAAATGCGAGCGTGGAAACTATTCATTCTCTGGAGAAACAAGTGGCGACGCTAAATTCGTCTAATAAAGATAAAGCCATTATAATCGGGGGCGATTTCAATCTTCCGTCAATAGATTGGAGGCATAATTGCTTTTATCCCGGAGGTAGAGAGCGTGAATCGTGCGAGGCGTTACTAGAAACTTTCGGTAAGCACTCATTGTATCAATTAGTGAGTTTTCCCACGAGATTTAATAATATATTAGATTTATTTGTTACTAATCTTCCTGAGCGTATGAATAGAGTATCTGATGCTGAGGGAATAAGCGATCACAAGGCAGTGTACGAGGAATTTCAGTTAATTATTGAGAAACAGGTTAAGGCCAAAAGAAAACTTTATGTATTCGCCAAAGCCAATTTCACAAGATTTAGGTCTTTTCTGCGAAATAAATATACTAATTTCTGCAATTTAACCGATAGTGCAGACGCGGTGGAATCCTGGTGCATGTTCAGAGATATGATGCGAGAGTGTACAGATAAATTTATTCCGAGCAAACTGAAGCGTGATAGTGCAGAGCCTAGATGGTACAATCAGGAAGTAAGAAGCGCTCTCCGACGTCAAAGAAAACTCCACTCTCGCGTAAATAACACATCCTCAACAGCTACGGTCGAACAGATTGCAATAATAAGGCATCAATACAAGGAGGCGCGCTCCATAGCCAGAGTAGCAATGCGTAATGCGTTTAACAATTATAAAAAGAAGGTTTTACAGGAAAACTTGAAAGAGAACCCAAAAGCATTTTGGTCTTACGTCAGGGAAGTTCAAGGTAGGGGCCCCACTATTGCGTCACTGCGGTCGGAAACGGGAAACGTAGTTCACGATAGTATGGATAAAGCAAACCTATTAAATCATCACTTTCAGAAAGCTTTTACTCGTGATGACGATGAATGTGAAACCCCTATTCCTATGCGTCAGGGCGATTCAATGGAAGATTTGGTATTTTCGGAAAATGGCATCGCGCTCCAACTTCATTCAATTAAGCCAAATAAATCTCCTGGACCGGAGGAAATTCCCGCGCGTGTAATGAAAGAATTAGCTGCTGAAATCGCGCCGTATTTGAAAATTATATTCGAGAAATCCATTAGAGAAGGAGTAGTTCCTAAAGATTGGAAGGTGGCACATGTTACGCCCATCCATAAGAGTGGCGACAGAGAGAACCCCGAAAATTATAGGCCGATATCCTTAACTTCATTATCGTGCAAGATACTTGAGCACATAGTCTTTAGCTCTGTAATGCGCTATTTAGATAGTCATTCATTGCTTAGCGGATGCCAACACGGATTCCGGAGAGGTAGATCATGCGAAACGCAGCTCGGCCTGTTCGTGGACGATTTGTTGCGATGCGGAGAGAAAAATACTCAGGTCAATGCCATATTCATTGATTTCAGGAAGGCGTTCGATAAAGTATCTCATAGGAAATTAATTGCGAAGTTAGGACAATGTGGTATCAATCCGAAAGTTGTCGGTTGAGTGAGAGACTTCCTATCGAATAGGGAACAGATAGTTGTCATCGATGGGAAATACTCGTACCCCGTTAAAGTTGCGTCGGGTGTTCCTCAGGGAAGTGTATTGGGCCCTCTGCTCATCTTAATCTATGTAAATGATATGTGCTCGGTTGTTCGTAGTAAAATTAGGCTTTTCGCCGATGACACCGTTCTATATAAAGAAATAAAAAATCAGGAGGACCATCAGTCTCTGTGTGAAGACTTAAGAGCCATTTCAGCGTGGTGCAAAGAATGGCAAATCGAAATTAATTATACTAAATGTGCCGCAGTCACGTTCTGGAAAAGTAAGAACAAAGATTTAGGTTTCGAATATAAAATAGATGAAATGAGTATTCGACAAGCTGAGTATGTAAAATATTTAGGAGTAACCATTTGTCGAGATCTTTCGTGGGACATGCACATTCGTCGAGTTATAGGCGCGGCCAACAAGAAACTGGCATTCATAGGTAGAATAGTACGGAACACTACAGAGAAAGTACGCGAAACATGCTACTTATCATTGGTAAGACCACAAGTGGAATACGCAGCGAGCATATGGGATCCGTACGAGAAGGGACACATAATTCAACTAGAAAGAGTACAGCGCAGAGCAGCCAGATTTGTAAAACAAAAGTACGGACATAAGGAAAGCGTCACCTCTTTATTGAGCGATTTGAACTGGGTATCACTGGAGGACCGTAGATTGGACTCAAGGTTGAAACTTCTAGAGAAATATAGGTCAGAATGTCTAAAAGAGGAGGTAGTGGGAATAATTGTGGCACCGACGTATATAGGTAGAAATGATCGAGACGATAAAATACGTGAGATCGATTGTAGGACGGAGCGTTATCTAGGCTCGTTCTTTCCGAGGACAATAAGAGATCACAATAGGAAATTTCGAATTGCGTAAGACAATCTTTAGGTAGGATTTGGTGCATTGCACCCCCTGCCACCCACCAACTTGGTGAATTGCAGGGTAACTTGTAGATGTAGATGTAGATGTAATACAATTCATTATGAAAAATCGGAGAAATCGGTCTTCGAAAATTGCTTAAATGTGAACCTCGTTATTAGCGGGTCGACTGAATAACAATTTCCGTCCCTCGTGAATAAATTTATGTCAAAAATAATACATTGTCAAACATATATCTTTACAAAAAACATCTCATTGATATTTAAAAATTTTGTTATAGAAGTTGAATCGCATGAAATTATCATTTTTGTTCTCAACTCAGGTATATCCTTACTAATTATTACACACTCGAACAAAGACAAATATTTTATTTTAACTGACACCTTTATGTGATAAGTAAATGATAACCGTGTTAAAGAATAGCGTAACCAGCGCAGGAATGCGAAAATTTACATTTTAATTAAGTTTCAGTCAACGTATGAACCTGACGCTTAGACAGGCATAGGCGGAAAATAACTAAGTTTACATTTTGTAAAATTTATGCATATTCCGAATGACCCAGAATTTTCTTTGGAAAGATTTGTTGAATTTCTCACACCTGCTAGTCCTTAAGAGTCTAAGATCCTGATAACAGCCCCTTTGGCCAAAAGAGAACAACCAATGGTGCGCATTATTTTTCGTGCATATCTTGCGTTAATTGTAACAGGATTTGACAAAGTTCAACTAAATAAAAAAAATGTAATCCCGTGCAACGAAAAAATTCCGAAAGTTACTTGAATTGCTCATAACTCGTTAAAGCAACGCCTGCTCGAGCTTCCGCAAAAAAGTGAAAATTCAGGAAGAATTCTTCGGGATTTCATTTCATTTACATCAACGATGAGACGGTTCCCTTTACACTCTAGTTATTCTGGCTGACCCGTTTCTCAAAATTTGGAATAAGGATCTGAATTTAAAAAGTTTCTTCCATAAAGTTTGTATTCAAATTAAGTAAGTGTGAAGTATACATTAAAAACATTTCAACGGAGACCACAAAGGCAGGAAAAGTTGCAAGAAAATCTCGAGAACTTGAGGAAATGCTTTCTTGCTTCTACAAGTTGGAATAAAAACTGAAAGAAAATATCTGTGAAAAATAAACGCATTGAAAACGTTAAGGTAATAATATCTCAATGGCTTACTGTGTGTGTGCATGTTTTGACCTTTCATGTTTTCTTCCGATGTATCCAATTGACGAAACTTTTATCGCTATAATATTCAAGGCTACAAGTCTCATAAGGCCAGGTGGGCCATTACGATTTGAAAGTTCGCAAGAACCTCCCATTAAGGCGTGTTTACACTTGCATATATCGCTCGACAAGTCGTAAAATTTTTCTAGCGGTTTATTGAAGATATATCTACAATAAATCGCTACATAAATTTTGCGACTAATTAAAGATCTTTTCGGTGTTTATCCTTGACGACTTATTGGGGATAAATTTAGTATTCAAAATGGACTTGGACGAAGAACTTCCGTTTATATATGCTGCAGCAAATTTTACTTTTGAAATTGGATAGTCAATAAATGAAAGAAACCAAGGAAGACCGAAATGGTGGACAAGAAAATTTTTGCATAAAAGCAAAGTCATGGATCAAATCAGTCTATAATGAATGGTTTGCGGATAGAAGATACATAAAGCTTCTAAAATTTCTTGCTTGCCTATACATGCTTTTTGCAGACAATGGTTGAGCGGCTGACGGAAATTATATAGAAACAAATACGTAACTTTCCACCATAGCCCTATAAATATATGGTATTTTTGCGCCATGGGCAAGATTTGAAAATTAAGTCTCCCCTCCTAATGAAAATATACGGTACACAATGTTACCTCTAAAAATAGTAGTGTATTTAGGATGCTGAAGTAAAATAAAATACATGAAAATATTTTATGAGATAAAACGTTACACAAAAGTTCTAATTGTCATTTGTTAGACCACTAAGCGTGCTGCGCCCTAGGCGGGTGCTTCGCTCGTCTTGCCCTTGATATGACGATAGCCATATATGCAGTTGAAAATTTCAAGTTTGATAGAATTTCAAATTAATTTCTTGAACCGAACTTTACCATTTTTGTAAAAATATCTGGGTCGGTTCGCGCTTCAGTAAATTGGAGTGGTTCGGCGGTTTGTTTCGCTTCGGTTTGCTGCATTTCTTTTATGTACATACACATTTGCTTGCTGCCGCCCCTAGAAATTGCCGCCTGTGTGCGGTGCATACATTCCACCCGTGGTAAGCGCGGCCCCAGTGACGCAATCAGGATTTTACTTTGAGGGTGACAAATACTAATAAAGGCATTTTTTTATAAGGAGATTATCCTCGTATTTTTTAACTTTTGCAATAATTAATCATAAACAGTGGTATAAAATTTAAAAATAATAACTGCCATTTAATAAATATATTTATTTTCAAGTTCAAGTTGAAATTAACGCGAAAGCAGTCGCAGCTCAACGCGCGAGTTACTCGACTTGTATACATTTCCGCTCCGATGCGGGGACTGCAACTTGTCTTAAACACAAAATCAAGTTCAAGGACAAGCTAATAAATATGTACTTGCCTTAGGTATCTCCAATACCCACAACAAGGTTAAAAAAAACTCCTTGTTGTGGCTAAGGCAAGTATATTTTTAATTGTTTGTTCTGGAATATTTTACATCCATAAGACGAGCTCGATTGTTCCCTGTTGAACAAAATGAAGTCGCAAACATCTAGTTTGTCTAACGACTTGTCCGCGTTAAGTCATGGATATATCCGCAACTTTTCGCCGATTTGTCTGAAACATGTCAAGTTCAGCGGCATATCGCAAGTGTAAACACACCTTTACAATGCTTCGAAAGGGAGGAGAATAACTAACCGCGTTTTCTCTTACGAAAGGAATATACAATCGCTGCACTCTGTCGCCTCTCGCTTGGTTTCGGAAAAGCGACTTAAAATGTCGCCAGAGAGGTCAACGTAGAGATGTTGACATTTCAAAAGAAAGAATAAAATTAAGGATTAACCAAACCTTCCTTTAAAACCGAAACACCAGTCGAGTACTAAGGCGTAGGAATAATAGTAAACACTGAATAGAATCAAAACCGCTACGTATAAAACCAAGATAGCGAACGAAAAAGGAAACTCCAGTAACATAATCTACCGCAAAGTTACGTAATAAATTAGTTGGTGGGAAGAAATTAACATTTATGTACAACATAATGCCTAATTACATTATCGCGACATTGATTTACTAGCGGATTATGACATAGAGCCCAAAATCCAAGCAACATGGGGAGAAATAAACCGATATGATTGAGTGCCGCCTATAAAAAAAAATTGAGGCTCAAAGCAAAAAGTTCCATGGATGAAAAAATCATCAAAATTTTCAATTTTATCGGAATTTTTACTACTTTTGGAAATCTGAAAGAGATACAATCGACGTTCCTTTTCATACTGGCATCAATTCACATCGCCAGTTCCTTACGATTTTCTATAAACTTTCCGTCATCAACTAGTGTCTTTTCCGTATAATTTTTTCCTAAATAAACAATTTTGTCATGCAGAAACATCCATTCACATTTATCGGCAGCATAAATTTTTTTAATAAAAAATAATCTTTAAATCGCTGTAACGGATTTTAAATTAGACTTGTCAAGGTCGGACATGTCATTGCCTTAATTATATTACTTCGCAATAATAAATAAGCTGGCAACGAAAACAGAAGTTGGTTTCTTCATTCTCAAAAATATCATAGTTGTTTCCATTGTAATAGTTTTATTGTTAAAAAACAAATCACCGAATCATTCGATCAGCGATCGAACAGGAAAATTGGATACTACCATTTTCTGCTGTCACGTTTCCTGTCCCGACAATATACTCGAGAGGTTTGACAGAAACTTTCCCACGGTCTTTTTTTGGAGCGCGCGTGAGAAAGATGATTCCTTCTTAGCGGTAGAAAAAGAGAGGAGCTGAAAAAGGAGAGGAAGCGAGAGAGAGAGAGAGAGAAACAGAGACTGAAGCAAGGAGAGATTGAGCGAGGAACAGGAAGGATAAACGGAGGTGGAGGAAAGGTTGAAAAGGGAGAATGTACATGGATGGCAGGTTTATGGCAGGAGTTATCCACTATGGCTCTTGAGCCCCATGCGATCCTCGAAGCTATGCTGAATGATCGTTCCGTAAAATGTAACAGAGAATTTCATATTTGATAGATGAAAGTATGGTCGAGATATCTTAAATGTTGAAATTATAACGCTAAAAAAACATATAGACTTGACTTTCAGTTGCATCAGAATTTCTAGGTAACTTCTGACGCGAACGCTTATACGGCTCGCCGAAGCACACCCAACTAAGAATATACGACCCAACTAAGTACGAAATCGCAACCTTCAATGCGGCCTGCCATACAGAAAAGTTCGTCGACACCTGCTCCGGAGGAAGATCGAGAAAAAGAAAGGCATAAAACAGCAGAGGAAGAGAAGTAGAAAAGGAAGAAAGACATGTGAAGGACAAAGGAGATGAGAACTGAGAAAACGGGCGATAGAAGGGAAGAAGACAAGCAGGGAATGGAAGAAATAAAGGTGTCTTTATTAGGGAGAGATTGAGACATCTCTTCACCCAGGTAGATTGAGAGGGAAGAGTAGGGACAATGGGAGGGGGAGGAGGGAGATAGGAAGAGAGTTTGCTTCGGTGTCCGCCGAGTAGGCAGAACTTTGGTGCAGAAGTGTTATGGGCTCACAGAGAGATACCACCCACCTCCCTGAATTCCGAGGTGTCACGAAGCGCCAGAGCAAATCCAAGATTCCCCACGTTTCAGTCGCTGCACGGAATGCGTGATAGGAGACGTACAAAAGAAGTAGGGATTGGAGATATGAAAAAAAGACCAGTGGAGCAATCGCTTCGAGTCTGGGAGTAGAAAGAGAGATTTCGGAAGCAATCTTTTTTTTGTATTCTAATGGGTGTGTTTCGAAGTCTACTTGAGAATGACCATAAACGGAGTTTTTTTTATTGTATTTAATTTTGAATGAAACGAATGCGTAAAAATTGAACCGAAATCGAACTTTTTCGTATTAAACAAATTTAAATATTTAATTTTCCAGTTTTTAATTTTTAGCGAAATGGCGAAGGCATTTTGGTTTAAATCTACAATTTGTTAGCACTAACCGCTTCTTTAATTTCCAGGTTCCCGATTATCTTTATAATTACACTCATTAATGAATTCTAAAGCTAACAACTATTTCGGTTAACAACGAAATGTTCTGTATTATCGCTACTTGGAGATACTACTGGCTAAAATATTAGCTTCAAATGAGATTGGAATTCGTATTCGATGTGATCGGGCATAGAAATACATTTGAAATGCTAAAAATGTGCATTTTAAAGATAGCTAGAAATGAAAAATTGGATTTCTATAGCTAGCTCGCAAATTTATTCCACAAACTAACTCTCCGATAAAATTCTCTTTACTGGCAATTGAAATTAATTTAACAATTCAATATATTTAAATACATTCTATATATAAAACTTAAAAGAGGATAAGATGATTTTCAATATTTTCAAATGGAAAAGAATCCATTTTCAAGGAAGTTAAATGGTGAAAATAAATACTAATTTTAATTCATGCGCGAACACGTTTACCAAAAATATTTTGAAAGAATCTGGAACTTTCTAGATTACTAGCTTTGTCATGATGGACTTAATAGATTGATAGTTTTTAGAATGGACTGATTGGAAACTTTGAATAAAGCGATGAAAATTTTAGCTTAACCTTAATTTAACCAATAAGCTAAACTTTAATTTAACCAATACTTTCTCTTGTTTTATGGAAGATTTTTTCCTCTACTTGCAATAGTACTATTACTAATAAGGAATACTTACGTATCCTAAGAAATATCTGACAGAGTAAAAAATACTGGAAGAACATTGGAATTCTCCATAGTTTTTTAAATCGCAATATCAATAGGATCTAAATTCTCTGGTTTGGGCATTGAAATGAGTCATCTCACGAAACGCATTTACACACATGTATAAAGATTTCTCATGAACGTCATTACGTGCACCACTAATAATTTCCGAGGGCAAAGAGACATGAATAAGCATTTTCATCGAAGCTCGCAAAAAACATAGTCTCCAAGATGAAAGCAAGAATATGAGATGCCTGAGGGACCAATCTGAATCGCTAGTCAGGTGTGCTCAAATTACGCCGAAAAGAAAAGAAGTAAATTCCTTCCCCTTCGAGAAAGAAATGCGAGTAATCTTTCATGAATGTTTCCTCACTTTTCTTATTTACTCACCAGGTGGCTGTCGGAGAGATCCAGGGACCGAGACCGATTAGGGGATTTTTTCTCTTTTGGGTGCAACCGAAGAGAATTTCTAAAGTGGTTCTCGCACATTAAAGAAAAAGGAAATACATATAGAATCTCTTGGACATTCCCAGCTACTTTTTCACAATGACGAAGTTCAATGGAGTATTTCGAAGACAGTATATCTCGGGTCTTGTTAAACTTGCAGTTTCTTTTGTCACGAGTTGATTTGAGGTGAGAAATAAAGTTCTCATAGTCTGGAATTTATTCCAAGGATAATGCGTTTTGTTCAACAAAAACTTAAATGTTTCCGAAATATTAGTGAATATATTTTCTGAGATTTTGTGGGAGCACATATTTCAGGAACAGACATTTTTATGTAAAATATATGATTTGCTCTTAAACAAAAATCTATCAACTTGTCAAATTTATAAGAACCAACTGAGACATTACACCAGTATTTTTACGTCAAAAAACCTAAGGTATAATGTCCCAGATGAAGCAGACCTTAGAGAAACGGCGAAAGTTTTCTTTAAAAAAGCTAAAATGACCCACTCCATTTTTCAGCGACGGCGACCTCGCTGGGAAAGACATTAGCTCGAAAAGTGGAGAAAACAGAACTTTCAAAACCATTCTTCAAAGGAAACACGAGTGATATACTACCTTATTGGCTATGTAGGAATGAATGAGAGACCTTGCCGACGAAAGAATGCGAGGAGAACCATCGAAAGTAATGTTGGGATTTAAAAAAAACGGCATTTGAACGAATGACCGACCGCGATAAAAATCATTTAACCGCGCTGGAAAACATTCGATCATTTTTGTTTTGCCGGAGTAAACATTAAAAGGCAAATTTTCCGAGTAATTATTAACAAGGATAAAACGTGATCGTGTAACTTCATCGGATGGAGAAAAAATAAATAGCCACTAGCTATAAAAATTATTCAGCGGTAGACAAAATATAAAGTTGTAGGTTTATAGGAGATTTTGTCCCAATGAATTTTAAAGTTTCCATGGATGTGAGCCGATAGGTATAGATTGTTTTAAAGAGGCGGCGGAGTGGTTCGAGCGATGGCCCTGGTTCAAACCCGGCGGAGGTAGGATTTTTCAACATGGGATCGTCCTGTCCCCTAGTTCTGTGATTTGCGGAGACCGCGCAAGTCAGCGCTCCATCCTTCGGAAGGGACATTAAGCAGTTGGCCACCTTGGTGATCTACGTTAAATAGAAATTAACTCCTTAACCGTAAAATTCAAAATTAGAGAGACGCAATGAAAAAGGGGGAGGAAAGGAAGGAAAAGGCAAAAGACAATAAAAATTATAAACTTACAGGTTTACGGGTTGTTACTCCACGTGTGTCTCTAATTTTGAATTTTACGGTTAAGGAGTTAATTTCTATTTAACATCAATTTCGCCGTAGTCTCCATCTTTACTTATTTATTTGCGATCTTCATTAAGAGTAGGCTAATGCTAATGTGTATTTCCGGTGTGGAAGGAGTTATGGCTATAATAATTCAAGAGGTTGATTGGCCAGAAATTCCATAAAAACAAGCAAACAATCGCTTTAACGCGGTTTGAAAAACGGTCTCCGAGCATTAAAATAAGCATTAACTGTTACACTAGAATTAAAGGTTATAAGAAAGGACAAAGGAGGCAATGCTGAATATAATATAATTAAATTATATCGGACTGAGTTAAAATGTAAAATCATGTATTCCTATGAGAAAACCTGCTCACTTTGCGCGGATTCGTTTTACAGGGTATTTTCCAGGAACAAATATGTACAGTGAAAAGCGAGGGAAGGGAGTACATAACCGTACTCTCGATGGGCAGAATATTCTTGTGTCATAATGAAGCGCAAAGGAATAATAAAAAGTGCTTTTAAAAAATAACAATAACCCGTGAAGAATAATTAAATCATAATAAAATATAAAAGTTTCCTCCGTTATGTATTGTAATCTCTCAATATAAAACCCTTCTTCTATCACTCTGCGAAACGCATTTTAAACGTATTTTCAACAAATGTCCCGGATAGGTAGAACAATTAAATTAGGCAGGAATGCTTCAATCACTAACTAAAAGGCTGCATACCAACTCAGTCCCGGGATGTTGTTATTTGAAAAGGTCGCATACTAGCTCAGTCCCGCGGTTGTTAGAGGCCCATACTAACTCAGTCCCGCGGTTGTTAGAAGCCCATACTAACTCAGTTCCCCCCCCCCCCCCCCACACACAATCATTTTCATTTCTAAAGTCGGAAGACGTCGACGACTGTTTCACTAATGTCTTAATTTCAAGACGACCAAATGACGACCGCGTGGAAAAGTTTTCTGATTACCTGCTAGAAAACTACATAGCAAACGACTATGATTTCCCTCCCACAGTTTGGGCTGCGAGTCCTTCCAATCCAAATTTAACGTCATGTTTTATTTCACACACCCAAATATATTTCAGTAAGTAGAGGTGTTAAAAAGTGTGCAGTGTGATACATATGTGAAATTTTGGAGCAAGAAAGTAAAGAGAAGACAATATATGTAGGAAAAGGAATAATTTGTTCAGAAAAAAATTATTGAACTCACCAACAACACTATAACTCACTACGAATACGGATTTTAATCCGTTTCCTTCCAATATCTTTCAGTCCGCTGATTATGATTATTTTTGCATGATGAAATGTTAGAAGATAGAATATGACGTATGGCATTTAACTGTCATTAATTATGACTTACCAAGATAAACAAAATTTTTAACCATACCTGTACTTTTAGTGCAGACAGTTCTAAGTCTGTGAAAAATAGGAAGGAAACTTTTGTTTCGTAGTGGGACTGAGTTACTATGTTTTTTTTGACCGCAGGACTGAATTAGTGTGCACCGAATTAAAATTCAATGAAAAAAGCCTCCAAAAAAGATCCGGTTTCGACTCGAGGATATAATTTGTTTCCCGCAAGATAACACGTTGAAAGCGTCGTGCGGGCTTTCGTTCTTTTGAAAATTAAAATTAGAAAAAATGGCCATCTATATTCGAACTGCGACTGTTAGAAAGATAAATTAATCGAGTTTCTTATTCATATCGTCGAGTTTTGCCATCAATTTCAATTGCTCAAATTTATCCTTTAAATTAGATATTTTGGAAAAATCTGATGTGGCCACCACATGACCTTCTCCATACCTGTAATATTTCTAAATATTCCCAATAGGTTACATAATAGTAAATAATTTAAGAAACTGCGAAAATTTTAGACTTTACGAAGAACAGAAATAAGCTCAAACCCTAGCCTGCTGATATTGGATATAGCCACAAAGCTCCAACAATTAAGAAAAGAAAAAGGTGCGTTATTAACAGGTAACTAAGCGTCAATCGTTAACAATAGTCGTCGGTAGGAGGCGTGGTGGTGGCAGCTAAAAATATACGATACCTCTTAAAAAATGCATTATATGGGAAAATATTTCAAAGGTTGTAGAAATTAAATTTCCTACGACTTTTACTCCAATACATTTTTACATATATCAAATATTAAAGCAAATATTTCATAATAACGGATAAGTGGCAAGAGTAAACATCCACTTCCGGTTGACCGATTTTTACCAAAAACTAATCAGTTCATGTGACTGTCATAAAAATGTTAAGTATAAAATTTCATGTTGGTCTGATTAATAGTGTTTGAGTTAGAGCACCCACAAAAAAACTGTCACACACACAGACATCATCGAGAAAATGGTCAAAACGTATTCAGGGGACCTCAAAACGTGTATTTCCTTTGAAATCTCGAAATCGATTTTTTTCATGAAAACAATACTTTCCTCTATACTTCGTATGGAGAAAGTAAAAATGACTTTTAACCGTTTGCTGCCTCGGCAACCATATTTTTGTCAGAACTCTAGCTTCTATTGTTGTCTCAATCCTAATATTCGTACGAAAGAATACGCTATGATTCGACTAGAGAACGTTTAAATTAATGCACCGTCATATTTGACTGATACTTTAGTTTTACATATAAGCTTGTACGGGCAGGCTTTTCCAGGCGGAAGAATTACAATAAAACGCAACTTTATCGTGGAATGATGTTCAAATATCGCAGTTGTGAAGAGTGAATTTCCAGGAACCGAAGTTTTGAATTGCGACGGACTCTAAAAGCATCAAAATGAGGGTAAGGTCCTCTCATTTCCATTTTTATACGGATAAAACCAATTACGCGGGCAAATTGGTTTTCTTGGGTCTCATTTTAAATTCCATTCAGACGAGGGTGAAATAAAAACGTCAAAAGTCAAAATCTTCTCAAATAACACCGATACGTTCCTCACGGTAATGTTCCTCCTCGTTAATGCATTTTAATGTTTCTAGCAACTAGTACTTGCAAAGAATTTCTAATAAAATCGTTTGTTGAATATTATTCTACCTCTTTTGTTTCTAAAGTATTGCCAGAGTGTCAAAAAATAATTACTTTATTGTATTGGTTTTAATGAGTTTAAAAAACAATATTATAATAAAATACTGAAATTTATCACTCCATTCATTTGTCATATTTGATGTTAAAAGCAAAAAATAAAAACCAAATACATATTAGTAATGATCCAACTATCTGGTGACTAAATAGTGATTAAAAATCTTTTGCGGTATATAGATGCTGCAAAAGATTTTTACTCAACTTTATCCTGTGATACAATATAGGTAATGTGTAGATACATCAGATAACCTATTTCCCTGCAACTAAAATTGTAGACACAACTCATTTTTCGGTTTAATATACCATTAGTTTACTTGTACAACGTGCTTATTGGTGGAACATCCGTGGCTGAGTGTTATTTTACTGAAAACACCCAATAAGGTAAGACACCGTTCGAAACAGAATCTGGAAATATTAGATAAATATCAAATACGATATGTTGCGCACAATGTGGTGCTAAGGAAAATTTAAGGTGGCTTAGGAAAATCAGGCAAAATCGAAATAATACCGTTTAAAGGGTAAAGGAAATTCCCGAAGAAGTGTATTTTCCATTATAAAAAACATGCTTTGGCAGTTAAAAGAGGTCACAGCATCCATGGAAAAACCAAAATAAAATAAAGACCGGGATTTTTTGCTGCCTTCTGGAGAACCTTCCTCCGCAGTGCTCCATATTCAAAAGACTGAGATGAAACTACATCCAATAATTCTCCTTCAGAGTTAAAAAGTCTCGCGTTTGCGTCAAAAGGGAAGTATGTTTTAATTTACCTCGGAGATTAAAATTAGTCGCGTAATTATTATGTAATTATCACGCAATTATGACACATTGATACGGCTGCTGGGAGGCACAGAGTAGTAATTCTCTACGCTCTGTTATACGGGTTAATAGGAATAGAAAAGCCAAAAGTTTTTAGCGGGATTTCCCACGAATTAATTAACCCATAACTGACATACTTTACAAAATTTGGGATTTATGTAACAAAATAAAAGAAATGAAAACATATCTCACTAGAGTATCGACTTGTATTAATGAATACAGATGAATAGTGAAGTAATTATATTATAAATATGCATGAGTTCTTGGGAAATACCGCGTAAAGCGAAACCGTGCAGAGCGGGAAAGGTTTTCCCATAGAATACATTTGATTACACGTGAGCACCGTCTTGAGCTCAAAATCCGACAATTTAATTACACTATTTTCATAATTACTTCCTCAATCCTTTTTAATAACCTCTGAAACCAACAGAAACGTTTTATTCTTGTTTTAATGCTCGGAGAACTTTTCAAGGCCGTGCTAAAGCGAGATTAATGGCCGCGCAATCCGAAATGGCCAAAAATAAAATGGGCAAAAATGAAAACGTGTGAGTCTAAACTGTGCAATTCGAGGAACGAGTGTATCCCTATTACCGAAACTTTTAAAAAAAACCAAGGCCCTGATCCTGTGGTTTTTATAAATCGCATCTCCGAATTGAAAATGGGACAAAAGTTAGGAAGATATACTGCTGCCTCGCGCATGCTGCGTAGCTTCGGGAAGGCCATCTGCAGGCCGTCAAATTGGGTCAAAGCAACGGATTTGTCTAACAGCAATTTTCCAGAGGAAATTTAAAAACTATGATTACAGCGTTGGTACATAAAAAAGTCATTTTATAAAAGAAACGCTATTTATGGCAACGAAGCTTGGAGCGCCGTGTCATTCAGGTGTACTGGTACATATTAAAACCTATTAAAGGCGCATTTTTTTAAATTAACGATGATACATTCATATGATGAAATCTTCCCAAATAACAGTTAAAGCAATTTAATTTATTAAACAATAAGATAAAGCAATATTTTGGTTATAGCCTAACTTGTATAATTTAAAAAAATCTGATGTGGCCACCACATGACTTTCTCCATATCTGTAATATTTCTAAAAATACCAAATAGGTTACATACATCTACATATTACCCTGCAAGTCACCTTGACGGTGGATGGCAGGGGGTGCCGCGCACCATGTTCCTTACTAATTATTATTCACTTATCTATTGTGGTCACGTATTGTCCTAGGGAAAAATGACTCCTTATACCTCTCCGTCCGACTATCTATTTCGCGAATCTTGTCTTCATTATCCCTCCGTCCGATATACGTTGGTTGTCGAATAATATCCTTCATTTCATTTACGAATATCTCCGACCTATATTTATCTAGAAGTTTAAGTCTCGCCTGTAATCTACGATCTTTCAACGATGGCCAACTCAAATCTTCAATGAGTAACGTAACGCTCTGTTTTTTATCGTAATTCTTTTTCACGAATCTAGCTGCTTGCCGCTGTATTTTTTCTAAATCCTTTATGAGTCCCCTCGGATATGGATCCCAAACAGCTGCTGCGTATTCCATTTGAGGTCTAACTAAGGATAAATAACAGGATTATCTAACCTTTTCCGTGCTTTTCATGACTATTCTACGCACAAAAGCCAACTTCTTATTTGCCGCACCTATCACTCATCTTATGTGGGTGTCCAAAGACAGGTCACGATTCAAGGTTACCCCGAGGTATTTCACGGATTCCGAAACAGAAATGCTCTCACCATCTATCGAGTAGGTTAACACGGACGATGGGCTTCTAGATTTCCAAAATAAAACATAATAATAAATATTTTAAGAAACTGCGAGAAAATTCAAAACTTTAATTTTAGACTACAAAGAACAAATAAACTCAAACCATAGCATTCTGATATTGGATATAGCCCCAAAGCTCCAACAATTAAGAAAAGAAAAAGGAGTGTTACTAACAATAAGACGTAACTAAGCGTCAATTGTTAACAATAGTCGTCGTTAGGTGGCGTGGTGGTGGCAGCTAAGAATATAAGATACCTCTTAAACAATGCATTATATGGAAAAATATTTCAAACAAAGGTTGTAGAAAATTAAATTTCCTACAACTTTTATCACAATACATTTTTACATTTATCAAATATTAAAGCAAATATTTCAGAATAACGGATTAGTGACAAGCGTAAACACGCACTTACGGTTGACCGATTTTTACCAAAAACTAATCAGTTTTTGTGACATTTATAAAACTGTTAAATTTAAAATTTCGCATTGACCTGATTAATAGTTTTTTAGTTAGAGCACCAACAAAAAAGCTATCACCCACACACATTACACACACTAACACACACAAACACACATACAGACATCATAGAGAAAATGGTAAAAACGTGTTCAGGGGACCTCAAAACGTGTATTTCTGTTGAAATCTCGAAGTCGATTTTTTTTCATGAATACAATACTTTCCCCCATACTACTTATATGGAGAAAGTAAAAAGAGCGTTATTTAAATATTAAAATTGTTAAAGAGTGCAGCAATAAAAGAGAAATGGCGAGATACTAATTAAATAATTAAAAGTATTCCTATTAAATTGACTAAATCGTTATCACTACGTAAATTATTAATATCAACTCATTCAAAAGGAACTTTTTTATTGATCGTGGCTATGTCAAGAATATATTGATAGCATAACGATTGGCCATAAGCCATAGTTTTAATCTACTTGCGAAGATTTTACTGCACATATTTTGCATGCTACCTCAGCGTATATCTTCACTGTATTTTAAAAAGAAAAAAAGCACGCTTGATTTAGCGTCGTGGTGAGATGCTGCTACCAGCCAATCGTTTATATTCTTTATCGTTTTCTGCTCAAGTTAATATACAAAATTGAATTTTAATTCAATTAACTAGTTGCCGAATATTTCGTTAATATGACGTAAAAATTTAGAATGAATGTACTAAATATTTATACGCAATTGGTTAACACAACGGAGGAGTCGAAAGGTGCAAATGGCATGCAGAATCCTTAATGGTAAGAGAGAGAAAATGGTATTGCATTTTCTCTGGTTAAGAGAGCAAAGTAATAATAACGTAAGTGCGCTAGACGTTAACATATGTACCTGAGGTAATATTAAAAGAAGAAAAGATATCGACGCATCTAAAGCCTAAAGCGTCAATTTTATGGAATGCGGTTGCAGTAGGGTTTGTAAAACAAGATGGAAAAGTATACTTCATAAATGGAATACAGAGAGGTTTTAAAGGAGTTCTTTATAGGAAATACGTACAAAACGGTATCGAAATATTGGGCGGTTCTTAAATTTGGTATCGCGGACTGATTTATGGAAAATGTTGTCCTCTATTTGTTTAATATATAGCTTACAGATCATATAAGAGCTAGGAAGAGAAAAATATGGTATTTAATTGTTGCTTGCGATTGATTTAAGCAAAATATGTGATGATTTTCTTGGGATTTTTTCGAATTTTTATCTCCCAAACTATAACTCGTAATTGTGTGGTCTCGCGGACTTCGCTGTGGTAAATAAAGTTCTCTATCCGAATAAATTTTGTTATCTATACCTTACAGATTATATAAGAGCTCAGGAGAGAAATTAATGGTATTTAATTGTTGCTCGGCGGATGCCATTTAACGAGCCGCGAGTATAAGTTTCTTGAAGTAATAATGTAAAGTGGAAGTTCTAATTGACGGATGCAGTTCAAAATCACAATTGGGCGATATATTTTAATAAGGATCATTCTTACTAAATTTAATTAAAATCCGTCCAGCGGTTTAGGAGATGAAAGTTTCGACGGTCGGATGAGACGTGCCCATAAAGCGTTCTGCTACTACCGCTTCGCTGGTAAAGAACACCTAAAAATAGAAACCCTCAGAGCGCATTATTTACTACTTTAAGAAAGCAAGTTTATGCCAGTTACTGAATATGCAGCATTTTCACAACAATGAAATAATAATAAAATAAATGAACACTAAATATTAATAAATTACACAATTTTAACAGTATGCATAGAGTAGGGCTCGGGGTCGCTCCATGGGCCGGGCTGGGTAGGAGTGCCGTGCTCGTATGTGTTACATTTACGAAGATTAATCCGTATATTTCTAATAGCGAGCGTGTGCAAGATGTATTATAAACATCATTTTATACGATTGCCACTATGATTTAATTAATATTGGGCTCAAACAAATACAATGGAACCACAAAAACTTCGTCGGTTGCGGCCAAATTACTTGCAATTTATTTAATCGTGACGATATCGAAATCGCCAGAAATTTGCTATCTGTTAAATTATCGGCGAAAATAAATGTGTGTATTATGCTCCTAGCTCTCCAAAATTCGAAATATTCCGGAACATTCCGACACATTCCTTCTCCGCCATTTTAAATTTAAAATCAGGTTTCTCCTTTTATCATACCTTTTCGAAGCGCTAACTCGCACTAGATCCATGTTCTATCTAATTATAACGCCTTGTCCCTTGTCCCTTTAGAGGACTGTCACGCGCAAAAATAATGATCGTCAGTCCCACTTACATATTTATTCCTCTATTTAGCCGAGAGCAATTTAACACCTGACTCACGCATCAATCATGAGGAAGCTCTTTTTTAAAAAGTTGTCCGTGAAGTTGTTGAAAAAAAAAAATAGAAATTGAGCAACAGAACTCTAACATTCAAGCACTTTCTGTAACAACTATCTATTCTGATGATCAAATTTCGGTGAAACTTTAATGAAAGTCCAAACGTCCAATTATGAGCAAAAGAAAAAAGATTGGCAGTTCTTGATGGCGCCACCTGAATCACAATTTTCTTTAAAAGAAGACAAATACGTTTGAGATGAGAGAATTCGGTGAATTTAAGGTGAATTCGGTTTTCTGGAGCAAGAATTGAGAGATGATACGTTTTATTAGAGCAATTAACAGCTGGAGAGAGGACGCGATTGATAAGATGGAATGCAGTTATATGTAAAGCGAAAGACATACGCTAAAGTAACGAAGCATTTAAGGCCGTTGTTCAGCCACAGACGCTGAAAGCGGCATTGGAGCAGGAACAGCCTTTTTCCCTCCTCTTATAAAATTCCTGATCGCATCACAGAGATAGCTTTACCACGTAATTGCGAGATGCTTGGGAATTTTATAGCGCTGACCAAGACCTGAATATTCCATAGAAACGCATTGTTGAAAATCGCATTATCGGAGATTGGCTTGACGTCGGCTATAATTTCACAAAAAAATCAAATCAAATCGAGAAAAACGCAACGGTTCCTTCGATTAGCGAGCCGCCACCACACGTTTCACCTCCTTCCGCTGCACGTTTTGCTTACTCTCCTGATTCTCCCACTCCCCATCCTCCTCTTATCTATTTTCTCTCCCTTCACATCACATCCTCCCACTCCTTCACCTCCTCCTCCCTCCCTTAGGGTTAAATGTAAGAAGCGACTACATAGTCTCAATTTCGCCCTAATAAAGTCGTTTGTTTGTCTGTCTGTCTGTCTGTCATACTTCTTCCCTTTCCCGAAAAAAAAAACATCTACCATCATTTCCCAAATATGCCCAAATGATGAGACGCAAACCTCAAGCGTGAATTAAGGGGACCAATAAACCTCATTTTTTTTCTTTCGCACGAATGACCGGTCGACCTTAATTTTTCCAACCCCCTCCTCCCCACCTTCATGGAGGGGCGCATACACGCACGCGAAGTGGACGGCGGGGGAACCACCGACACCAACGCCTCTCAACGGACGGCGCCCAACCCGCCGTAGCTAGTGGAGATGGTGCGGACGGAACGAACAGGTGGGAGAATGGACTGGAGGTGGATTTAAAAAAAAATATTTTCAAGACTTGAGAGCCCTTTTTACCGTTATTTGAGGCCGTCCGGTCAAACCCTGAGGAGAAGAGGCGTGTATCTCCCTCTCCTCTTTTCCTCCCACAGTCGGAAAGAAGCTACGACTCGGACACCCACTCCTCCTCCCCTCCCACTCGTCCTCTGCAGTTAGAGCATCTCCGTTACGGAATCGCGGGCTTTACGTATCAAAAATATAACGAGCGGGCGATCGGGTTTTTCGATGGCTGGTGACCACGCGAGGCATTCTCTGAGAATAAAAATCGGTGCAACGTACTTTGTGCGAACTTTTTCATATCTGTACGCTCATAGTCAATGTTACTGCTTACGATTCGGTGGCGCAGGAACTTTTAAGGCTCGAGGGCCAGGTGACCTCTGCCACACTCATTTCGGGACACGAGGAGGAGAAAATGAAGTTGAAGAATTATTTAAGTAAAATAAAGGGTTAAGTTAGGGGTCAGCATCACCTGACATGTTTATTATCTATTTATTTATCTAGTACAGTGGTGAGCAACCTTTTCTAGTTGGTGGGCCGCATTGGTGGCAGTGAAACCTTCGGTGGGCCGCATTGGAAATTTTCAATGCTTCGGCGGACTTGATTAAAATTTAATCGGAAGTTAATTAGAGATTCCTAGGCACCATATGAGTGAAAATCAAGTAAATTAGGTTAAAATTACAATATTAAGAATCATGATGGAATTCAGTCTTTGAGAAAATATCAAAAACAAAATTTAAAAGAGCTTATTTGAATTGAGAAATATTTATTAAGAGGTCTCAATTTAATGTTAGACATTTTAACACATTTTACTAGATATAAAATAACATTTGGTGGGCAAATCAAAATTAAAAACGTTTTGACAACTAAGAAACACTGGTGGAGGTTCGCATGCAATTGCTATGAGGGCTGCAGTTTGGCCACCCCTGATTTAGTAGGTGAATAGAGAGACCCGAAATATTATTTTTTATAATTGCCTTTTTCTTAATCAGGCTGTATTGTGTCCGTAACTGATGAACTCATGGCGGGTCGGATGAAAACACTAAGCCGGCCGTAATTTGGGCACCACTGGTTTACATTGTTACATATCCGTTCGACTCGCAGCAGAATTGCTGCTACTGTAGGAGTGGAGAAACCTTGGCTATAGCTGGGTATAAAATTCGATACACGGGCATTATAAAATTATTGTTGAGCCATATGGCTTATATAATATTTTTGTCTAAATCGTCATTTTGTGAAAATGTACAATAATAAAGTACCCTACATTGTTGCGCGATGTAGTTCATTTCAGCAAGGCTTCTATTTTGTATGATCTTATCTTATTATATCTATAAAAGTGTTTGTATGTGTGTGTGTCATTCTATAACTCGAGAACTACAGAACTTAGAAGCAAGAGAAAGGTATCATTTTAATTGCAGTACAGAGAAAAGTGGTGTTGTAGGGTTTTTAAACCGATTTCATTGACTATTTTTATATTTTTTAATATTTTCTCTTCTATTTTTTTCCATTTGAATGACATGGGAATGAGTGGAGACAAATTTTAGTTTGTACTTTAAAATTACTAATAACCCAAGTACGAGTTCCAGACTTGAACCCAGAAACGCAGAAATGAATGAAGTTATGTTTTCTTACCGTCTAATTTCAAATAAGGACCAAAGATTTCCTTAATTACACTTTTAACAGCAAAATTTCTCATTTTTTAATGAAAAACTTATGGTTGTCATGCACGTATATCCAATTGTTGCCGACTTCTTGAACTAGGAAAATCGGGTATGCGAGTTTGTTATTTTTATCGTGGTAACATAAATAAAAAAACTTCTGTCAATAGCATTTTTGGTATTGTGAGATAAATATTAGCGCAATCTATATGTGAAAGCGACTTCGAAAATGCAAGAGGCATATTTTTTAGGTGTATAGTGCGAAAATTGCGGATGTCTTTTATGTCTGCGATGAAATCGCAAGCTGAAATTCTTCAACGGGAAATTCCCCCGGCCCAAACGTATACCCTTAATTATTTAATCGCATTGTGCCAATGAAGACAACTTGACTTAAATTTACAAGAAAATGTGATGTATGATCCAAATAAGGCCCACCCGGGGCTCCGGTCATGGAGAAATTCCTGTTTTCATAGCTTCCCTCTTCACTGTCATCATTTGAAGTTTTTTTGTTAAAAGAATCTTTGCTAAATTAAATATATTATATTAATACAGGACTGTTATGTAATAGAAGGCTGAATGATTAACACTCAAATATAATTTTCTTATCAATATTGAATGAGAAACCCGAACAACGTTGAATTGAGTCAAATAACTTGCAACTTTTTGGTACTTCAAGTGTTTCTGTATACTCTGCATTGATTATTTGTTCTTAACCTTAAACCAGAGCAACATCCGGGTACTTCTGCTAGTATTCTATAAACAAATGACATTTAACCAGATTCTATTGAAACGTTTAGCCCAGCGGTGCCCAATCTGCAGTTCACTAAGCAATTTTATGCGGCTCACGGCCAGTGAGTGTTTCATAATGTTCAAAACTGTTATTCATTTTTATTTTACCTGCCATATATTATGTTTCATCTACAAGAATCTGTTTTTATATCTACAGTTAAACTGGGACCCCTTAGCAAATACTTTTAATATGTAATTCAAATAAGTTCTTTTTAATATTTTCTCAAAGGTATTTCTGAGTGAATTCCATATGCTGAAAAAGAAATCAGTAATATTGAGCATACAAATTAATATTTCTAATTCAAATTATGATAATAAAACATTTAATATTGAAATGGTAATCCTAAAAACCTTACTTAGACTTGATTTTCACTTATACTGTGCCTCAGAATCCCTAGGTAATTTCCTATTTAACTATAATCTAGCCCGCCAAAGTATTTGAAACTTCCAATGCGGAATTATCTATCACCAATGCGGCCCACCCAGCAGAAAAGGTTGCCCACCTATGGTTTAGCCCATAAAGCCGTGCATATACAACAGGCAGTCGCAAAAAAACACTTTTATATGATTCTGAGGTACCAGAGAACGTGGATATTCATCAATACCTCGAATTAAAAATAAGCGCTTAAATATTCAAAATTGAAAAATAATTAGTAATTAGGTGTCTACAATATGCTATAACAAGGTTATGGTTAAGGTAGGAACTTTTTCAATTTTTAATATTTGATTTATTATTTTTTTAAATCGTTTTTCCGCTATAAAACGAGTTCGATTACTCTCTTTTAAAAGTATAAAAGTCGAATTTTTCCACGACCACTACACTTTCTCTACATATCTCGAAGACAGGAAAGCATAAAGTCTTGAGTCTAGACCATGGGCCTACATTTGTAGTTGTGAATGCTCCAGAGGGCCGCATTGAAGGTCACGATAGCTTCGACGGACAGGATGAGCATTCACATTAGAAGCTACCCAGAAATTGCGTAGTCTCATTTTAGTGAAATTAAATTCAAAATAATTTTCTAGCGTTAAAACTTCACTACAGAAGGTTTTGTGACCATAATTTTGCTGAAAATTTGAAATTGTAAATTTTATTGACCAGTCTTCCAGCATAGATTCGCATAAAGAACAGGAGGCCCGCGTGTCGTAGGCTGCCGACCTCTGGTCTAGACAGGGGGTCAGACATCCACGTATGTATGACTCATGGGTCAAAGAGTGACCCTCCATCATGATTTGGTTGAGTCGCCAAGATAAACATGTTTTAAAGGGTTTATGTTTTGAAATCAAATGCGCAAGTCAATTAGTAAATACGGTTTATGTCAACATCCAGGTATGATTTTTCTTTTCATTCTAATTTTTTAATCGACCGATCAAATTTTTCAAAAAATACGACCCACAATCAAAGAAGGTTGCCGATCACAGGTCTAGACCATTTTCTTCGGTCTTCTCAAAGAGACCATTTACTTACCCATTCTTCGGAAATACCACACGTGCGCGGAAAAATATTTAAACTTTTGAACCGACTGCATGCATTTTTAGAAAGACATTACGTAAATTCCCATCCGCGCTTCGACGCCGAACCGTCTTTTCTTCTCGCTCGATTTCTTCCGAAAGGTCGTCTTCAGCGAATCGTAAATGTGAGTTGGCGGCGATTTTACGACGAGGCTGATGTAATTTGCCGAGCGGACCGAATGAGCTCCCGTCTCGTGGTTTTCCTTTTGACCCGAGACCAGTTCTGCTAGAGTTTGACCTTTTTGGGGATGATGAGAAAAGAGGGAGTTACATAACTCCCTCGAGAAGATCGCTTTCGTACACATTATCCAATGCATTTTTTCTTGCCTTTTTTACAGCTGTGACCCCAAATTTTTTTTCAACCTCGAGGCGTGTTAACTTAGAAAGTTCTGGTCTCGTAGAAAGATGGCCGACTACGATTCGCTGAGCGCATGTCGAGGTATTCGCGACTAGAAGTCATTTACGGGGAATTTTTCGCTTTCGATTCTCGTAGCAGCGTGGAATTCTGCCATCTTGCTAATGTCGTTTAATTATTCCCACTCTAATTATTAAGATGTTTACAGAGGAAAAAATTAAACTTTTGTGCCTTAAAATAGTGTTTCATCTTTAAAATACGCGCAGTTTTCGGACACTTGGTTTGGAAAAACGCTTTCACAGAAATAAAATTTAAGTTCTTGTGAAGGTTATTTATTTATTTGCGTTATTCGAGAATGTTTGTATTTCCTTGGTTTTTTACTTCTTTAATTTAACAAATGACCTCTTAAAATATGACTGAAATGGACAGTAGCTCCTATAGAAATGAATTTTCTGGAAACTGAGTCAAATTAGTTTTTCATAATATTTATTCGCGCAACTAAAATTAACTCACCCCAAGGAGACGCTTCCTAAATACGTAGGCATTCACTTTCCGCAGCTTTGAGTTTCAGCTTCTTGGGGAGAAAATTTAAGTCGGTAGCAGTATTTGGCAAAAAAATTACTTGAAATTCTGGATGGTAGAGTTGTACCGTTATGTAGATTATGCAGGCGCCCACCGCAATCGGCAAATATTACGTCCAAGCCTTACATTTACCATTTTATGACAGTAAAAGTGTTTTGTAAACCCCGTAGAACCTTTCTCTCGGTAATAATATACCAATTTTAGGTTTTTAGCCTACTTTCCAAAAAATGGAAAGTAGTGTTATGAGATCACCTCGGTGTTCGTGTGTATGTATGTCCCCCCCCCCCCTTAACATCTTCTTCATGGATGAACCGATTTCTACTAAATTTGGTACATAAAATCCTCACATAAATGAATGACCAAAATGACATATTTGGGCTAGATCGTCTCAGTAGAGGTGCCACAATTGCAAAGTTAAACTTTTCGGTAATTATGAATTTGGTACGAATTGCTCCAACCGATTTCAACGAAATTTTGTATGAAGTAGGAATGCAACATAAAATAACAAAGTCAGGATGTTTAGTATAGATATGGAAAGCAGGGCTGCCACAATACAAGGAATTAAAAAAATTATTTTTACATACATTTGTGTTGAACTGTCCACATTAATTTTAACCCAATTTAATATTTGTAATATACACATTATAATATCAAAATTGGAGGAAGGATTATAAGAACAGTAAAATACGCAGATGATCAAGTACTTCTAGCAAGAAAGGAAGAGGAGCTACAAAAAATGATAAATAGACTAGTGATAACAGGTAGAAAATACGGTATGGAAATAAATACAGGAAAATCCAAGGTCATTCGAATATCGGGTAAAGAAGAGAATCTGAACATAACTATTGGGGGAAAGCCATTAGAACAAGTTTCAGAATATAAATACCTTGGAAGTATCATAACACGAGAGGCAAAATGTACGGATGAGATCAAAACTAGAATAGGAAAAGCAAAAGCGGCTTTCAGGAGAAAGAAACAACTACTTACAGGGAATATAAGGGAAGATATCCGCAAGAAGTTGGTAAAATGCTACGTATGGAGTATAGCATTGTATGGGGCAGAAACATGGACGCTAAGGAAAAATGACATTAAATACTTGGAAAGCTTTGAAATGTGGACTTGGAGGAGAATGCTGAAGATAATATGGACAGATAGGATGAAAAACGATGAAGTGCTACGAAGAATAGGAGAGAAGCGAATGATTATACAGACTATCAGAAAGAGGAAGGCTATCTGGGTTGGACATTACCTGAGGAGAGAGAGTATGATTAAAGACGTGTTAGAAGGAAAACTAGATGGGAAAAGGGAAAGAGGTAGGAAAAGGTTTCAGCTGATAGACGATTTGAAAGGGAAAGAGAGTTATCAAGATATAAAGAGGACAGCGGAAAAAGGAGTATATGGAGAACCAGGTTTAACCAAGAATAATCACGGACATGTCTACGGGCAGACTACCTATGATGATGATGATGATATAAAATCATATTTGTATAGTTAAACCGAATCATCCAACGGGGAGGCCACAATTACAAATTAAACTCTTTCAGTAATAAAGGATTTGGAAGGATTTGGCTGAACGGATTTCAATTACATTGTGTGTATAAGATTTGTGCAACATATCATAATGAAATCAAGATGTTTAAAGCAGAGCTAAAGACCAGGACTACCACAATAAAAGTAAAATAATATTTTTACACGTATTTCTACAGAACTGATCGAGTGGATTTTAATCAAATATGGTATATATAATCTTTATATCAGTAAATAACAAAAATACCATATTTCAATCGGGTCGACTAAACAGGACTACCACAATATCAAGGTTAAAATTTTTCTGTAACTATGAATTTCAAAGAAAATTCGTGTAGGGCGAGTATAGAATGGGAAAACGACATGAATGTTTAGAACGGATCAAAAATCAGGGCTACAATAATATGAGGAAAAATAATTTTCTGATTTTAAAGCAAATACATTACTTTACGATTATACTACGGCGAATTTGACGAAAAGAAATTCTGTGCCACGGGAAACCTACTCCCCTACTCGTGATATATTAAAGTATTGAAAGGAAAGTAGGCGGATTAGTTCTTTCCAGAACTACTTGTTTAACTATTCGGCCATGTTAGAACTCATGTTACGGTTAAAAAGGAACACAGAGATTTTATCCCAGCATCAAGTAACGTGTTTGAATGGACACGTTTGCTTGCCAAAACTCTGGACAGTGTGAGACGTATTCACACGGTTCCTACAGCTATATTTCTAGTGCATGAGAAACTCTCAGGTTGCCAGAATTACTTAGTTTGAGTGTGCACCATAACCATTTCTCATCGTTAACGGGATGGGGTTAATAAGTCACGTGACCAGTGCCCAGTCGGAAATATAAGTGGTCCATTTATACTCTTCGGTTATGCTTGGGTGAAGATAAGAGAAAAAGAACTTCTACGAAACTCTGACGAATCTACCGAGTTATGTAAAACTTAAGCTCACCTTTGAGGTTCTAGGACAGATACTACCGCTAATCTACATAGAGAGGAAAGTTTATTCAAACGCCGCATCCCTTCCCATCTTTGCCTTCTTAGTATTGTAGTTGATCAACGTAATTTAACGAAAAAACTTACAGAAACACCTCGATAGTACAAAATACTCGTATATATGAAATACATTTCAGTCTCCTGAAAATTCATAGGTTTATGTCGCTTGTTATCACAAGTCTCGTTAATGCGAATAACGAAATTTCAAGTCCTTTGGCTAACTACCGAGGTTTTACTATATTTATAAACGATACGATGAACTGCAACGATATTTCCATTCGTATTTCACTCTTTTACCGCGGAAACTCTCTTTTACCATTGGAAGTGTAATGCTTCCTATTGCATTATTATGCGTTCTTTGCACGAGGTGAACGCATATACGGGAGGTCGTTTCCGTCCGTCCGCATGTTAAAACTCGGGAACCGCTAGACGTATGTTGATGAAATTTGGTATTGGGGAGTTTTGCTAAAATTGGTTTACCGATTTCAATTTTGGTTAAAATCGGACAATTACGACCACTTTACATGAAGATCTACATGTATTTTACAAAGTACCTCGCTAGCTTCTCGTTAAATACTCATATAAGCGAAAAATATTGAGAACATTGTGAAATCTCAAAGAACGCATTTAGAAACTCTGTGTACTTCGACATGGAGTACACCTTTCCAATTTTGTTCCCTAAGGATTGGCACAAAAAATCTACGTCAAAGCAGTACGTTCACAGGAATTAAAGAAAATAGCTCATGAACAGTAAATAAGATATTTCAGCCCAAAGAAAATTATTTCTGTCATACGTTTTAAAATCAAATACTCTGGTACTCTGGAATAATTTTACACCTATTGAATTTATTTCAAATGGCCCTCAATCGCTAGATAATATATGCAAACACTGTATTAACATATCATCAAAAATATAATTCATGTGGGATAATTTTATTATTAAGTACTGACCAGTTGATGTCAATTTTAGTTACGCACGATAAAAACATCATAAACAAAAGTGTAATAATGGGTGCATTAACTTTAAAATGCATTAATTTATAGTAATTTCTTACTTTATATCATCCTGTTTGTGTAAATTATCGTTTACTTTCGTTAAAATTTTAAATTTAAAACATTTAATTTCTGTAAATTACGTTTTTAAAGAAATAGAGGAATGCGACAGCATGACAAAAATCAGCGCCTTCGGAGTGAAATAAGCTCAATTAAACTCCGCCACATTTCTCATTGAAAAGACGTCCTATGTTCGGCGTCAGTGCAACCCCACGACGCCATAAGTCTCCTTGAAACCCCCCCAAATACGACCGAGCAAACCGTGAGGACGTAATCCTGATCGCGGTAGAGAGATACCAATCACATTCCCCTACAACCCCCTAAAACGGCGTGTTACAAGGAAACATCATCCTTGGGCTTTGTACGGCAACTGAACTATTCATATCCCACGATCCACTCCTCTTGCGATGCTCACTCCCTTCATCTCTCTGGTTAACTAAGGGAATCGATGTTTTGCGGGTTTCCTTTAGGGAACGGAGCGCGCGCGCACACACACACACGGCAACGCTCCCTCGACTAGGGAAAGGGAAATAGGATATAGTAGTATTAGCGGGTCTTTACTGGCTTTCTAATTCGGGAGGTGGGTTTTACAGGGAAGAGAGGAAGGATAGATAGAGGGAGATTGGATGCAGACCTTTCTCTCCCCTCTCTCTCTCTCTGTAACCCACCAAACCTGCCGAAAGGATATATCGACCAACCGAAATGCTCTCCCTCACTCCACTTTAGTCTCCTTCCTCTACCACACTTCTCAGCCTCGGTGGGGTGGGGTGAGATACGAGAGGGAAGGGAGGAAGATTTTCTGGGGAGGTCTGATGGGATGGGGAGGTAAGGGGTTTCCAGGAGTGAAAATGGGTGCGGTATAGGGGATTATGGGGCGGGAAGGATGTTTCCGAGAGAATTTAGGATGCGAATATGGAGATAGACTGTTACGGAGATCGACGAAAAGGAGTCAATTTATGACGGATTTTAACAAAAAAGGGAAGCATTGAACATCGAACGACGTCGCGAAAGATCGATAGGTATCGATCCCGTCGAAGTTGAGTTGTATCGATCGCCCTCTCCAGAGCCAATGTTGGGACTGCGGACGTGTTATTGTAACTCTCGTAAATGAGCGAGTGTTGGCTTTATCTAATCTAACGGTACGAAAAGCAAAAAATTCCTTTTGCTTTAATGATCTTCATTTGTTACTACGATGGTTCTGTTACTCAATACATATAAGAGATTACCAGTGTTGTTCGCTGAGATCGTTGGAACAATTTCAGCTGCTATTGTTTTATTTGAATATTACATAATTGATTTGCTGATTTGCTAGTCCTACCTGCTATTAATACATATGAGATTTACAAAAAATTCAATTAATTATTTCCTTTAAGGGAGCAACAAACTCGGACACGTGAGTAGCATTCAATAGATGCTCCATAAAAAGATAATTACTCGGAAAATGTCGCCGAAGAAATTTCAGAACATAAGTTGACCAATAGTGTGAAAGGAATAACTCTAGAGCGAGAGAGAGGCCAAACGAAATATCGAATTTCACGAACGAATCGATTAATCGCCTCTCCTATATCGACACGTCATTAAAAACCAACAAAAAAATAAAAGTTACCCGATGTCACCCTAGAGAGATTGATATGGAAGGAATAGGTAGTACAAAAAATAATATGGAAGAGGAGGCATAGCAGGGGTTAACACAAGGTCAAGCAGGGGTCACGCGGGTAGGGTCTGATTGGAAAGGGGGCTGGATAGAGTAAACTCACTTCCGAACTGACTCCTGTTCCCGAACCCCCTACTCCTCATCTCTATCCCTCACTCCCTCCCCACATGCATTTCCCGGCACGGTCTACCCCAACCCCTTATCCTCAAACCACACCCACGCACCCCGCTTCTTCCTCATCCTTGTCGGGGAGCGTTCAATAATATGGAAGCGGTAGTGGGCCGCAATGCACGCCAGCGGGGGTCCTCGAAAAAGCCAGGAGAGAAGGAGAGAGAAACAGGAGCGAGGGAGGGAAAGAGAGAAAGAGCACAAAAAACAATGACTCTTTTTTTCGTCTATAGCCGAGGAAAATTAGGACTCCATATGCTTCGGTCGTGTGGGGATGGAGGATTTGGAAGAAGAACAAGCGATAGGAAAAAGAGGAAAGAGTGGGAGGATAGGGAGTGGAAACGGAGAGAATTAAGACGAGATAAAAAAAGAGAAGCAGGTAAAAATATTTAAACGAAATAAAAAAATTGGGTCTTCCTTCCCATCCCCTTTCGATCACGATCCGGTATCCTTACCCTATTTTTATACCAAGACTCCTCTAGGAGCCGACAAGGAATATACGACAAAAGGAAACAAAGGGTGTCTTCTAATTTTTTCATTTTTTACGAACGGGAATAAATACACTCTCCGCGGAAAGAAACGTTTCTTTGTTCGGTTATTTATTTCTCTCGTATCGGACCCTTTTCGATTATTCCCTAGAGGATCCGGATCTAGTCTTCACGTGAGGGGATTTGATAGAAGGGGAATGTGTGTGTATGTATGTATCTATAATAATGTAGCTACTTGTGCCTCACTCACTTACTGACACAAAACTCTAAGGTACTTCGAGAAAAGATAGAAATCTGAATTTTGGTATGTCGGTAGGTCGAGTGACACAACCGACGAGAAAAATCAAAAATAACAAAAAAGTTTATATTTAAGGGGTCTTTTTAACCCCAATTTTCCATTTTAATACCTCATAAGAAAAGCATGGGATTCAGTGCGTCTTTCTAAAAATGCATTTTTAAATTACTTTTAATTGAGATAAGAATTCGGGAAAAGAATAGTTGTCTATCCGAAAGAACGGAGTTCTTAGTTTTTGAAAGCAGAATTCAAATACCTACAGAATTAGCGTAAATATCTGCTTTAAATCGGAAAAAGTGTGAAATTTTTCCTCTTTTCAACAATGAAAATCTTTAAATAATATGGCAACGACCTCAATGTTTTTAAAGGGAACTGGTATTATACGTTACGATTGCAGTTATTTAATGCTTTTAATGGAAATTAATTCCGTCATAACGAATTACAGTTGAACTTTCATAACTCGAATCTCAAGGAAAAGTAATAATTATTCGAGTAATAGAAAATTCGAGTTGCGGAATTATATTTTTTCATGTTTTTTAAATTTAATTAACATCAAGTTTATTCCCATAAACACATAACTTTAATTTTCAATATGATGCATATTATGAAAACATCATCACCAATATTTTCTTCCGATAATATGTAAGATTTTACTCTATACCAAACACTAACTGCATCACGCACTGTGGTATACTGTGGGTATCATAGATCAGTGTTTTTCAACCGGTGGGACGCGTCCCACTGCTGGGACTCTAAAGCCTTCTAGGTGGGACTCGAGCGTTTTGAAAATATTTTAGTAGCCCAATCGGCTATGGGTAACCTGGGAGTATATTGTTATCTCTAAAAAGAATCGAAGAAAATGTTTCAGAGAAGCAATTTGAAAACAAATGACAGGGACCGATGATATGAGGTAAATCCGATCTTAAAACCTATTCCAGAGATTTCATTTTCGGTCCTTCTGCGAATGTCTCCCGCTGGCTAACGAAACCTCCAGACTCGAACAGGCATGTATATACATTCGGTAGCCCCCATGCTGTACATTGTACAGCAGGGGGGCTACCGAATTTCATTGGGAGCCTAAACCTCCCTAATTACCCCGCTCACCGTCATCCTACCCAAAGGAACAATGAAAAATGCTTGGGGCTTTATCTTTTTTACTACCTTTCTATTTCTTTTTCTGGGAAAAGATCAAGATGCTTAAGCATCACGGGAAATATATTTTGTGTATTGTGGTCTTTTCCTCCTAGCCCTCTGCTGCATTCTCATTTAGTAATGTGAATGATCTTAGTGAACATTGTCGTTTTGCCTGGAGTGGAAGAAGTACGTTCGTATTGTGTGATTTCAAGGAGGAAGAGAAACTATACTTTTCACCATTTCTGCCACTAAGCCAGCAAAACATCAACCTGGGAAACCATTTTGTTCCAGAAAGGTGAGTTATTTTGATATTAATGTAATAAGTGTAATGAAATCAGTACTACTTATTCACACAGATAGAAACGCCATTCTACTTTACTTTTGTAACTGACTTATTGCGTATATTGCTTTTTGTAATGTTTGACAATTCCCCCAGATAAAAGTCATTGAACGGTTTATTTGTCCACAAACATGAAACATTATATTACTCCAGAGTCTTGATTAATCGAAGCTGAAGGGACTGCACCGATTTCCGACTATCAAAATCATATGGTAAAAAACGTCTCAAATCAGAAAATACGTTCCGATTTTCATGTAAAATATCATTAAAGAACTCCATCACCTATTTTTCCCAGCATGTATGGTAAACATATATGCCGGGAAACATGCCATACATACGAGTCAACTTTGATGCGATTATATCGAACATTACACTTTTCATTTACAGATTTTCAAATCAATTCTTTACCAAATTTTTTCTCATGCGTCTGGAGTTAAACGGAACCTCTCTAATCTTCTAATAATCTCATCTTATTGAGACTGCATTGTAATTATATTCTATTAAAATATCAACACACATTTAGTGCATCGCTGTTACGACAATATCTAAAGCCATTTCTTATCCTTACTGTCGCTAAACAATCACTGACTTTTCTTAGACCATGGGTAAGGAGATAATGTTTTATCCTGTTTGTATTTTCATATTTTATTTATTATTTTTATATAATTATTTAATGATTTATAGTAGCTAAGAATATTTTCTTTGGATGATATACGGCTTAATTTTTAGTGTAATGGTAGTATTAATTTCAATTCATTCTTTAAATCCAATTTCATTTTCACTTGTTGCCTTTTATTTCCATTTTTTACCCTCAGAATCAAAATGAGTAACAAGGGACTTAAAAGATTTGGATTTATCTCATTGGAATCAACGAACTCTGAAGAAGGGATTCCAACGGAGAAGAGACAGAAAAAGAGCGTTAGAAGAAAGTACAACGAAAGCTACATACAGTATGGATTTTCGAAGAGAGGAACTGATAATGCACCAGTGCCATTATATGTCGTATGTGGAGAAGCATTAACGAATGAAGAAATGAAGCCTCAAAATTTGAAGAGACATTTGGAGGGAAAAAATCCGCACTTAAAAGATAAGGCTATTGATTATTTCCAACGACTTAATTCAGCAATGCTAGCTCAACAAAAATATATGCTTGCTTTTTCAAATGTTGGCTCTGCCGCCCTTCGCGCATCCTTTTTAGTCTCTTTGCGAATTGCGAAATGTAAAAAGCCATACACGATAGGTGAAACATTAATAAAACCAGCGATGATAGATGCTTGCAGATAGGTTCTTGGCGATGGAGCAGTAAATAAGATTACTACTATCCCACTTTCAAACGATACAGTTAAGCGTAGCATTGAAAGCATGTCTTGTGATATCGAGGTTCAACTCATTACCCATTTGAAAAAATCACAGCTTTTTTTCTCTTCAGTTAGATGAATCTTTGGATATTTCGAGCAGTGCCATTTTAACGGGATATGTTAGATATATCTATGAAGACGAATTACTTGAGACGGAGCGTTATCTAGGCTCGTTCTTTCCGAGGACAATACGAGATCACAATAGATAATTTCAACCTGCGATAAACAATCTTTAGGTAGTTTATGGTGCATTGCACCCCCTGCCACCCACCAATTAGGTGAATTGCAGGGTAACATGTAAATGTAGATTTAGAATATTTTAATGGTTTGTAGTTTGCAGACAAAAACAAGTTCAGAAATATTCCACGTAATTAATGATTACTTTTTAAATAAGGGCCTAGATTGGAAATGTTTAATTGGTCTTTGTTCAGATGGCGCTGCTGCAATGACAGGTTTGCACTCCGGAGTCGCAGCAAAAATTCGCGAAGTTGTACATAATGATTTTCAAGCCACACATTGTATGATCCATCGCGAACAACTGGCTGGTAATGTAATGGTTCCGGAACTCTCTGATGTGTTGTCTGATTGTATTAAAGTGGTGAATTTTATCAAAGCCAATGCACTAAACAGCCTATTATTTAAAGTTTTTTGTGATGAGATGGGTGCAGAACATGTGACTCTTTTGTTACATACGGAAGTTAGATGGTCATCACGTGGAAAGGTGTTATCTCGTGTCTTTGAACTCAGAGAGGAAATTAGGAGTTTCTTGATTCTAAAGAAATTAAAACTAGCAGAGTTGTTTGATAACACTAATTGGGGTTCGAAATTGGCATATTTGGCAGACATATTTTTACTTCTAAATGAACTAAATTTGCGATTACAAGGCCCAAAGTCTTCCACTTCGCAAAAAGAAATTAATTGTTTGGAAGAATAGGGTAGATGTAGGAATATTTTATGTTTCATTGCTTTTCTGAAGTTGTAGACAACAGAGGATGTGGCATTAATAATATTTCCAAGCTTGTTTCCGAACATTTAGATAAACTGGAACTCGAATTCAATAAATATTTTCCTTCTAAAGACGATGCAAGAATTGGTTTTTTGTGGGTACTAGATCCATTCATTCATTATGAGTCTGAGACAAATAAGCTATCTCTTTCAGTCTCAGAGCAGAATAGCCTGATTGAATTAGCAAGTGATCCTACATTGGAAGCGTTATTTAAGAGTCTGCCTTTGGAAACCTTCTGGCTTAAAGTTAAAAAAGAATACGAACAACTGAGTGAAAAAGCAGTTAAGAAACTTATTCCATTTCCTTCCACATATCTTTGTGAAACGGGTTTCTCTGCCATGGCAACTGTAAAAACAAAGGAAAGAAATCGTCTTCAACTTGAACCAGCACTTCGACTTGCTGTTTCCTGTATTACGCCAAGAATTTACATGCTTGTCAATGAAGTACAAACTCAGGTTTCTCATTAATAAAACATTGTCATAATTCTGCCAAAGTCATAATTTTGTTTGTATATCCATAATTTATGCTTTCATATTTGTGAAATAAAATCATTTTAAATTATGACTACATTTTTTAAATCCTTAAAAATGTCTACCAATCATTAATATACCACTTATATGCTTATAAATGTAGAAATATATCTATAAGAAAAAGTTAGGTTTTCTTTATGGGTGGGACTTGGATATCTTGAGGAGGTGATAGGTGGGACTCAGAGGCATACGTACTACTGAAAGCACAAACATGACGATTAAATTTGGCTTATCGACTGTAGGGAGGAGCGAATAGGTTTGTTTTTCTCCAGGGCTATAAGGGATCACAATAGGAGAAGCAACCCTGATAGCAGTGACGGTAAAACGTGAAAAGTATTTTAATGTTATGCTTCGTAGTTTTTCGAGAAATTTTAACTTTTTTCAAGTGTTTAATATAATGGCGTCATACCTATTTCTCGATATGTTTTATCCAAATACGTGCTAAAGGCATGGATGATGATGCCATAATCTTAACAGGATATATCCCATTTTTTTAATAAATTTAATAATAGTCTTAATGATGATTATTGTTATGTATGTTATGTACGATCTAAGTCACGAAACTTGAAATACGAAAACTTGAACACGAGCCGATTGCCAGAGAATTTGGAAATTACGGATAGTTGCCTTAATTACACGGAAAATTATAAATATACTGCTATTACTCCTGGAATTTATTATCTAATACATATAGGCCCCACGTGACTGAAGTGCTGTTGCCCTGGAGATCGCGTTGGTTTATTTACAAGCTTAGATCTTGGTGTATGGTGATTTTTTAAGCACTTAGAGATTGCAAGCACCGTATACTCGTGTGTGTGTGTATAAAGAGAGGGAAACCTATCATTATATATAGACGTTTCTTACAGAGGAGGAGAAGGATATAACATACATATAGGAGGATACTAATGTTTAGGCACTTCCAGGAGAGCTGGAGATTGGAAATTTTTTTCTTAGGTAGGATTTTGTGCAAAACCGACTAGAAAAAAACGAAAATCTTGAAAAAGTGGAACAAGCGGCCGCTAAAAATTTGCAATTGTTTAAACATATTTTCAAGGTTTATGTATTTCCGATTGTGCTACGGAGCTGAAATTTTTTTTAGAGGTAGGATTTGTAAAAAAACGAAATAGGGATTATAAAAATTTTGATATTTTAATTTGTGTTGCCGTTAAAAATTCTTAAAATTTAAACAAATAGATAACTGTTTAGGTACTACGGGATGAGCTAGGATGCTGAAAATTTCAAATTTACAGAGTAGTGCATTTGCACAAATAAACATTTGAATCTCTCCATAAATATATTGCGGCGGCCGTTAAAAATTTTTTAAATTTAAACAATTAGAAAAATATCATTTCACTTCTAGAAGTGCTACAATTTAAAAATTTGGCAGAAATGTGTAGCATTAGTACCCCATAATGGAGAAATTCTAAAATTCTTAAAATTTCAAAGTTTGGGGATTGTTTTAATCTATTATTTTTAAATAAGGGAAAAACAAAAATCGCTGCGGAGGTGAAATCTTTAGAACGAAAAAAAATATTTGTGATGATGAAATATCTGTCTGAAAAATGAATGTTTTTTCAAGGTGAGATGATATGCTTGCTGTATGCAAGCACCTTCTATGTACTAGTGTATGTATATATATATATATATATATATATATATATATATATATATATATACAGGTTTCCCTCTCTTTATGCGTGTTTGCTTTATGCAAATTCGCTATTATGCGACAAACTTATTGCTACCCGAATTTCTTTTTATGCGTTTTTGATTCGCACTTATGCGGTTTTGCTGCCAGTGCAATAAAAATGCCAGAATGTTCTTCACTACGCATCAAGGCGAGTATTCAGTCTCTCATTGTCACTTTTGCTGTGCGTATTAGTACTACAGTAAAAGAAATGAGAATGGAATAGATATTAGAGAGAGAGATTTCGTGTGATACTCTTTGAGGACACTTGAAAGGTTTGTCTATTAAGCATTTTCCTTCAGACCATATATGGTGTTTGGTTCGGGTCAACTAACTCATCCCAAATACGAACGAGACTGTTGTAAATGCGCAGGTCTCTCGGATTTAGTGGACCCGTGGGTGTTTTCCCTTACTAGTCAGTTGCTTATTCTTCACAAATGACACCTTGGATATCTTCTGAGAGTTCCTCCAGTTAGGAATTACCAATTGTCCCGTTAGTCCCTTAATCCCTTACTTCATTGTGCTGTGTGCATTAGTACTTCTTTGTAACGCGTTTTTTCACTCTTACTATTGAAAAAATGGCTTCCAAACACACGGCTACCCCTCACACGGAGCACGAAAAGAAGAGGAAGAGGACCGCATTGATGCTAGAGCAAAAAATCGAAATTTTAAAGTATGCTGATGATGGGAAAGGATCTGCTTCCATCGGTAGAGCCTATAACCTCGGTGAGTCTACCATTCGCTACATCAAAAAGAATGCTGAGAAAATACGGAGTTCCGTTTTGCTCTCTACTCCCTTACCTGCGATGAAAACCCCGAGGGTGCGAAACCCTATTGTGGAAAAAATGGAAAGTATGTTAGGGATTTGGATAGTAGACCAGAAACAGAAATGGAGGAATCTTTCGTCGACTGCTGTAAGGGTTAAGGCAGTGCAAGTATATAAACATCTACAGCAGGAGCAGTGTGGTGCTGAAGAACAGTTCTCTGCAAGTTAAGGATGGTTTGATGAATTCATTCATCGTCAAAATTTTTACAGCATTCAAGTATTGGAGAAGCTGCAACTGCAGACCATACTGCTGCTGCCACATTTTCCAAGGCATTGCAACATATTGTATCAGGCGAAGGATAGAGCCCGAAACAAATTTTCAACGCCGATGAAACGGGGCTTTCCTGGAAGAAGATCCCTTCGCGTACTTACTAGCAGGGAAGAGAAATGTGCACCTGGTTTTAGCCAAGGACAGGTTGACGCTTTTTTATGTGAAACTGCGACGGGAGACTTCCAGTGCAAGCCGTTATTGATGCATCGCTCGCATAACCCATGTGCTTAAAAGCAGGGTTTTTCAAAGTATGGGCCGCGAAATGTTGAGAATGGGCCGAATGACCCTTGCCCACAAAGCTTATACTGCCTCGATAGGTAAAATGGTTATTACCAAATCAGCCGAATACCTTCCTTACAAAAGTTCCCACCAATTCCCGCTGTTAAGGCATTTGTCATTGTCCCATGCCTTGCGTAGCAAGGGGGTACCATCTGCTTCCTTGCTAATTATTTTCCTGGAAAATGCAAAGCGTATTTTCCGAAGTTTCATTCTCGATAATCTTATATCTGAGGATAAATTGCCTTGAAGTTATATTTCCAGAAACCAATCTTTAGTTCAAATAGAAAGTTATATAAGAGCCCTACGGTTAATTACAACTAATGCAAAATGGAAAAACCTCCTAATAACCATAAAAATAATAAAAAGGAAGCACTCACACGCCGGTTTAGAAGAAATTACTCCACTCCAGGGACCTAGCACACGGAATCTCACACACTCCGGGTTTAGGGGTAACTACTTCATGCCAGAGTCTTTTTCTCACACACGTACTAAACATAAAATCCTTAAGTGACCAGATTAAACATTTTGATCACATCGATATTGACCCATTACTTGTCTGAAGAAACATTTACTAAACAAAAACTCTATCTCTTGAACAAAGAACTTAACTTTTTTCTCCTTAACAAAGAACCTTCATCTATGATATTATAGGAATTGAATCATCCATTAAAAGCCTAAATCATATTACCAAAAATCGCGTAAGAGATGTATGAAAAAGACAAATGGAACATAATATAAAAAACACTATAAATAACCATCCCAGTCCCGATTGCAAACTCATCAAAATCTTAAAATTGAAAGACTTTTTATTTAAAAGCCGATAAAGGAAATTCCGTTGCCATCGTTTCATGAATCAGCATGATTAGTTTGACAAAGTTGAACAATTATTTGAAAACGGACCTTACTCACTTCTCACAAGAAATTCTTTTTTAAATGATTTTTTTCCACTAAGGACACCATTAAATAAAAAACTGCCCAAAACTCAGAAGAGGTCTTACGTTATAATATTACGGTTTCAAATCTTACTAACTCAATATTACATTGTTTACCTTAGGACCACAAACCTGGAATTTCTGATACCTATTGTGTCATGTATTGATTTCCTCACCTATCTCCTTTCTAAATGGATAGTTGACGAATTTAAAAACCTGAAGATTCATTGATAACTCCAGAAATTTAATACTTAGTGATTCCCAAGCGTTAGTTTCTTTTGATGTCACGTCTCTCTTTTCTAGCATCCCAATAAATACTACACTTAGTTTTCTCGAAGAGTGGCACACTAATATAGGTGTTTTCCCCGACATATCCGTTGAATAAATTAACCTTTCTAAACTCTGCATTAAACAAACTTTTTTCCTATTCAATAAAATGTTTTGCAAACATCATGATTGGACAGCCATTGGGAACCCACTTTCACCTTTTTTGGCCAATTTATTCATGAACTTCTTTTAGCAAAAACGCAATTAGTTTAAAATAGGAACCCAGAGAGTATGATTGCACGAGTGTTAGGTCTCTGGCGGGGAGTAATTTCCTAAAGACCGGCGTGTGAGCAGTTCCTTTTTATTATTTTTATGGTATTTAGAAGTTTTCTCCATTTTTCATTAGTATGTACCAGTCTTTAGTGCTTCTCTTTTACCCAAACCTCCTGCATTGCCTTTCATAGTTTCTATAGTTATGACTGTAAGGGGAAAGTCTTAAAATCAATTTGATTTGGGAGGTCGCCAAACTAATACCATAGTCTGCTTCCTCGTGTGAAAAGAGGAAGGAAAGTAAATTTTTTCCTTTGGCGACAAGAACGGAGAAACATCTGCGCGCATATAGCATCTGAAATCCAAGCGGTAATTTTTTATATTCTATCATATTTGCCAAATCATTTTCGCCATCATGTAATTTACAGCCCTACTTTACAATAAGATAAAAAGGATTGTTATTTTCCTTAAGTAATTTATAACTGCTTTTTTCGAGTAGCATTGTCTAAATATTGTTTTTATTAATAAGTTGTAAATATATTTTCAGTTAGTACCATAAGGGTTATTTTATTATAGTGTAGTTATCGATTATTTCAATCTTCCTAGTAATATTAAGGCACTGAGGAAATTTTCTTGCATATTTGTGCACCTTAGCTTTAAAAATAAGTTATTGGCGTAAATAGTGCGGGAATTAGGCAGCATAATACTGTTTTTTTATTAATATCTAATGAGTTCCAAATAAAATCAGCGGAAATTCTCTTTGGAAAAGGAACTAATTATTTAATTTTTCTCGTATTAAATTGCGCGCGCTTCTTGGATGATTCTATTTTCCAATTTAAATACTAGTATTGTATTCAATGAAATGCTGATTCATTTTTAAGATGTAAATTCAGATCTGCATTTCCGGTTTAAAAGCAGCACACATATATTATTTGTATGAAATATTACTTTTTGAACTTTATGTACGAAAGATTTAATTGCTGTTTTGTGTCGCAGGTTCACTAAGTAATCATTTATATGTAGCAGTTTATGAATAATAATTTTCGTGGGCTGCAGTATATTTTCTCATTTTACTGGGCCGCAAAGAAAAAAGTTTGAAAACCCCTGCTTTAAAGTATGTGAGCAGAAATACGTTGCCGGTGTATTGGGCAGCCAACAAGAAGGACAGATTATCGAGGACTGGATTAAAACCATTTCATCGTAAAGTAGAACGATACTGCAGAAAGGAGAATCTTATGTTCAAGATATTGCTCATCCTTGATAATGCACCTGGACACCCAAAGCATCTCGCTACCATCGACCCTAATGTGTCGGTCTTATTTCTCCCACCAAAAACGACGTCTCTTCTCCAGCATCTTGATCAGCGAGTTATTTCGACTTTCAAGGCTTTCCTGAGATTTTGCACTTGGTTCAAGATGTCATCAAACTTGGGTAGAAGTTAGGAGGGGAATTTTTGCAGATATAGGAGAAGATGATGTTATGGAGATACTCGATTCGCATGGTGAGGGTCAACGACTTGAGGTCTATCATCAACGCCGATGAAGAGGAAGAATAGGAGAAAGAGTTGGAACTCGCTTTAGAAGTGAAGGACATGACATCGAAGAGGTTAACAGAATTCTTCACTTATGCTGAGAATGTCGCTGAAATGGCAATGGATAAGGACCCTAGCTTGGAGAGAGGTCTTTTTTTTTAAGTAAGGTTTGGACCATCTTCTTGCGCCATACAAGGCAGTGTATGCACTAAAACGACGTTCAACTAGTGTACCAAATTCCAGTTCTTACAGCCACGTTCTGCAACCCCAACCAACTCTGCCCCCGTTGGCCCTTCCACTTCCGCCATCGATCCTAATGTGCATTTCATCTCCACATTCAAGCCCGTTGGCAACACCTCCACCTAATCTCCATTTCTGCCGTCGGATAATACTCCATTGCATTTCTCCTTGCTCGCGAAAATTGCTTTGGGTCATGACAACCCTCCCGCACTTCAAACAACCGCTGTTATGTCACTCACAACAGCCACCACTTGCGCTTGTCTGCTTCCTTTTAATAGTGAGTATATTTTAGTGAGTTCATTGTTTTAATTTTTTATTTAGCGCATAAGAAGTCGTTATGGAGCGAAAGAAGAGCATCATGGAGGGGAGTTAGGATTGCTTGCGGAACGGATCCCTCGCTTTTACAAGTAAATATGGGTTCTGTTTATGCGAATTCGCTTTATGAGTTTCTTACCTAGAAAGCATTCCCCGCATAAAGAGAGATAGACCTGTGTGTGTGTATATCTACATCTACATGTTACCCTGCAATTCACCAAGTTGGTGGGTGGCAGGGGGTGCAAGGCACCAAATCCTACCTAAAGATTGTCTAACGCAATTCGAAATTTCCTATTGTGATCTCGTATTGTCCTCGGAAAGAACGAGCCTAGATAACGCTCCGTCCCACAATAGATCTCACGTATTTTATCGTCTCGATCATTTCTACTTATATACGTTGGTGCTTCAATTATTCCCACTACCTCCTATTTTAGACATTCCGACCTATATTTCTCCAGAAGTTTCAACCTTGAGTCCAATCTACGGTCCTCCTGTGATACACAGTTCAAATCGCTCAATAAAGAGGTGACGCTTTCCTTATGTTCGTACTTTTGTTTTGCAAATCTGGCTGCTCTGCGCTGTACTCTTTCTAGTTGAATTATGTGTCCCTTCTCGTACGGATCCCATATTCTCGCTGCGTATTCCACTTGCGGTCTTACCAGTGATAAGTAGCATGTTTCACGTACTTTCTCTGTAGTGTTCCGTACTATTCTACCTATGAATGCCAGTTTCTTGTTGGCCGCGCCTATAACTCGACGAATGTGCATGTCCCACGAAAGATCTCGACAAATGGTTACTCCTAAATATTTTACATACTCAGCTTGTCGAATGCTCATTTCATTTATTTTATATTCGAAACCTAAATCTTTGTTCTTACTTTTCCAGAACGTGACTGCGGCACATTTAGTATAATTAATTTCAATTTGCCATTCTTTGCACCACGCTGAAATGGCTCTTAAGTCTTCACGCAGTGACTGATGATCCTCCTGGTTTTTTATTTCATTATATAGAATGGTGTCATCGGCGAAAAGTCTAATTTTACTACGAACAACCGAGCAGATATCATTTACATAGATTAAGATGAGCAGAGGGCCCAATACACTTCCCTGAGGAACACCCGACGCAACTTTAACGGGGTACGAGTATTTCCCATCGATGACAACTATCTGTTCCCTATTCGATAGGAAGTCTCTCACTCAACCGACAACTTTCGGATTGATACCACATTGTCCTAACTTCGCAATTAATTTCCTATGAGATACTTTATCGAACGCCTTCCTGAAATCAATGAATATGGCATCGACCTGAGTATTTTTCTCTCCGGATCACAACAAATCGTACACGAACAGGCCGAGCTGCGTTTCGCATTATCTACCTCTCCGAAATCCGTGTTGGCATCCGCTTAGCAATGAATGACTATCTAAATAGCGCTTTACAGAGCTAAAGACTATGTGCTCAAGTATCTTGCACGATAATGAAGTTAAGGATGTCGGCCTATAATTTTCGGGGTTCTCTTTGTCGCCACCCTTATGGATGGGCGTAACGTGTGCCACCTTCCAATCTTTAGGAACTACTCCTTCCCTAATGGATTTCTCGAATATAATTTTCAAATGCGGCGCGATTTCAGCAGTTAATTCTTTCATTACACGCGCGGGAATTTCCTCCGGTCCAGGAGATTTATTTGGCTTAATTGAATGGAGTTGGAGCGCGATGCCATTTTCCAAAAATACCAAATCTTCCATCGAATCGCCCTGACGCATAGGAATAGGGGTTTTACATTCATCGTCATCACGAGTAAAAGCTTTCTGAAAGTGATGATTTAATAGGTTTGCTTTATCCGTACTATCGTGAACTACGTTTCCCGTTTCCGATCGCAGTGACGCAATAGTGGGGCCCCTACCTTGAACTTCCCTGACGTAAGACCAAAATGCTTTCGGGTTTTCTTTCAAATTATCCTGTAAAACCTTTTTATAATTGTTGAACGCATTACGCATTGCTACTCTGGCTATGGAGCGCGCCTCCTTGTATTGCTGCCTTATTATTGCAATCTGTTCGACAGTAGCTGTTGAGGATGTGTTATTTACGCGAGAGTGGAGTTTTCTTTGCCGTCGGAGAGCGCTTCTTACTTCCTGGTTGTACCATCTAAGTTCTGCACTATCACGCTTCAGTTTGCTCGGAATAAATTTATCTGTACATTCTCGCATCATATCTCTGAACATGCACCAGGATTCCTCCGCGTTTGCACTATCGGTTAAATTGCTGAAATTAGTATATTTATTTCGCAGAAAAGACCTAAATCTTGTGAAATCGGCTTTGGCGAATACATAAAGTTTTCTTTTGGCCTTAACCTGTTTCTCAATAGTTAACTGAAATTCCACGTACACTGCCTTGTGATCGCTTATTCCCTCAGCATCAGATACTCTATTCATACGTTCAGGAAGATTAGTAACAAATAAATCTAATATATTATTAAATCTCGTGGGAAATCTCACTAACTGATACAATGAGTGCTTACCGAAAGTTTCTAGTAAAGCCTCGCACGATTCACGCTCTCTACCTCCGGGATAAAAGCAATTATGGCTCCAATCAATTGACGGAAGATTGAAATCGCCCCCGATTATAATGGCTTTATCTTTATTAGACAAATTTAGCGTCGTCCCTTGTTTCTCCAGAGAATGAATAGTTTCCACGCTCGCATTTGGGGGTCTATAAAAAGCGCATATAATTATAGTTTTTGAGTCGCTTCCTTTCACACGACACCAAACACTTTCGACTTCGTCGTCGTTAATCTGTATTGGGTAACTTTCGTATTTATTGCTAACTGCTATAAAGACTCCAACTCCCGACCGGATACATCGATCTTTTCTGAAGACGCTATAGTCACGAGGAAAGATCTCCTGACTGGCTATGTCTGCCGTAAGCCAACTTTCTGTGCCTATATCTACATCAGCACGCAGACTACGAATAAGATGTTCAAATTCGGCCTCCTTCCTGCGAATGCTGCGACAATTAACCGTAATGATTTTCAGTTTTTCGCTATGACTACGTAACGATTCCTCGCGCTCTACTGAGCTATTATTATTGTTATTATTATTAACATTATAATTATTATCATTATTTACTGCCTCCTTATCCTTCCTACTATGCCGACCACTCGGCTCCAAACCATAGAACCGCAGTCCGTCCGAGGAACAATGCTACAGATGGAAAGCCGCACATCAGCACCAGACTCCACTCGGACACGAGCAACCTCAGCGGCCAAGTCCTTAAAAGAGCTTAAGACCTCCTCGGAGCCGCGCTTCTAAGTGTCATTGGTACCAACATGGGCCACCACCCGCAGCGAGGAGCAACCCGTGCCCGATACCGACGCCCTGAACTCCTTCGTCACCTGGGGCACCGAACCTCCTGGTATACACCTGGAGAACACCCGCTCGTGAACTCCCTCCCGGCGGGCTCGTGACAGTAAAGGCGCTACCACACGCCGGACGTTGGAGCTCCCTATCACTAACAGCCCTCTCTTTCCCCCCGAGCTCTCCTTGGGCCCGGCCTCCACCGAGGAGACGGGAGCGGGCACGGGCGTAACGGCAGTGGAGTCGTCCTCCGACAACACCGCAAACCAATTACCAACAGAAAGAGGGGCCACCGAGGCGTTCCCAACTCCCTGTCTCCGCAACACCACCCCACGATCCCCCCGAGTGGACGCCACACACCACTCATCGGGCTTCCGGACCAAAGGACCATCGACCCGCGAAGAGGAGCCAGGAGCCTCCCCGATCGCTCTGCCGGCTTTCGCACCCAGGCGAACCCGAGCGGCCATTTTGGTGCGGTTTGCTGTCAGGGAAGAACCCGCACCCCTCCCACGAACCAAGGCTGCCTCCGATCTTTCTACCCTCTGAAGGAGGTCCGCAACCACCATCTCCAGCTCCGTGTTCCGAGACCTCATGGCCTCGCAACCAGCGTCGCGCAAGGAGGAAACAGCAGCCGTCGGAGCAGCCATCCTATCCTCTTAACTAATCTGTACTATCTATATAATATACTAGAACTAACGTAAATACGCGGTTGGCTGTCTTCAAGGTTAAATTAGGATCGAGCGCAGGTAAAAAGTGAAAGGGAAAGTTTCACTACACCAACAACGTTAGTAAATAAGCAAGAAAGTTTAGCGCAAGAGCAATGTAGATTTAGAAGCTAAAGAAATGCTAAGGTAAAAGGAAATAATTAAGAAAAAGTAAGGTAATACGCTACTATAAATAAAATTACAAAGATTGCGGATTTAGTGGCTGAGAGACGCAATTAACTACTATGATACCGCAAGAGAAGGATGAGTAAGCTTTTCGTTCAAAGGTGAGTTAAACTGCAATTACAACAAAACAATTAACGTAAGAATATGAAAAAAATAAATTAATAGGAATAAATAAAGGAAAATACTAGTTCTACTTAACAAAACAATACGGCTACAGCTACTGCTACTACTACAGGTGTCGCTCGCAGGCAGGTCAGCGCTCGCAGGAGGGAGTGAAAGGCACGTCCGTCCTCTTCGAGGGCCAGGTGAAGACTGTGATATATATATATATATATATATGATATCACAGGTAGTCTGTCCGTAGACGGATCCGTGATTATTCGTGGTTAAACCTGGTTCACTATATAATCCTATTTTCCGCTGTCCTCTTCTTATGGAGTCTTTACCTGGCTGTTGAAGTGAACGGACGTGCCTTTCACTTGCTCCTGCGAGCTCCTACGTAGCCTCGAGCGACTAGAGTAGCTGTAGCATTAGAGTAGCTGTAGTGTTAAGTAGAACTAACAATTTACTTTATTCTTTGTTATCCTTCAGTAATTTTATTTAACATTCGTTTAAGTTATGTAATTAGTTTTGTTATAACATCCACGTTATAGTTTTTATTTTCTCTACCGTAATAGTTAACTTTTAAGCCTCGTAGTTTCTTGTTAGAAATTTCATTCTCCCCTTTAGAAAATAATATTTATATCATAGTAGTTATTGTGTATTAGCATATTCTCGTTACATTAGTAAGATTGTTTTATTTTTACGCTCCATAGTATTTATATTTTTCGTTGTTGTGTACTATCATCTCCTGCGCGTGATCTAACCTTGTTTGTGTTGTTTACGCCTTTCACTTTATACCTGCGTTTGACCCTTTCTCGTACGCTACACGAAGAGCGTCCCCGCTTTAAAACAGACCAAATTCTTTAGCCTTATCTCATTTCAGCTTTTGTTTTTATATTGTAACTCTTTTGCGTTAGTATATAATATAGGTAAGTTTAGAATGGCTTCACCGAGGGCTCCCGTTACCTCCTACTTGTGCGCCGCTGGTTGCCAGGTCATGAGGGCTCGAATCACGGAGCTGGAGAGGGTGGTTGCGGACCTCCTTCAGAGGGTGGAAAGGTCTGAGGCAGCCTTGGTTCGTGTGGGGGGTGCGGGGTCATCCCCGAAAGCTCGCCGCGCCAAATTGGCGGCCCGGGTTCGCCTGGGTGCGGTAGCCGGTAGAGCGATCGGGGTTGACTCTGACTCCTTACCGCGGGTTGAGGGTCCTCGGGCTGGGAAATCCGATGAGTGGAGAGTGGTGTCCACTCGGGGAGATAGTGGGGTGGTGCTGCGGAGGCAGGGAGTTGGGAATGCTTCGGCGGACTCTCTTCCTGTCAGTAATAGGTTCGAGGTGTTGTCGGAGGACGACTCCACGGCCATTGCGCCCGTACCCACTCCCGTCTCCTCGCGGGCCCAAGGGGAGTCGGGTTGGGAATGGGGGGTTGTTAGTGTTATGTAGCTCTAACGTTCGGCGTGTAATGGCACCCCTGTTATCCAGTGCCCGCCGGGAGGGAGTTGAAGAGCGGGTATTCTCCAGATGTATATCAGGAGGCACAGTGCCGCAAGTGACCAACACGGTGAGAGAAGCGGCTGACAGTGTGTATTTTTCTCGTCCTTCTTTTCGAAGGCTTTAACCGCATCTTTATCCTATTGGATCTTCTGCGGTGGACGGGAGCATCATCCGTGGTAATTCCTCCGCGGGATGAGCCAACCTAAGGCTCCTTTAGCGCCTCCTCCTTTTCAGGGGAGGCTGGTCGGTCATGAGGCCAGTTGAGGCTAGGGGGCGTTTGAACAGGTCCCAGGGACGGGCGGCGGTGTCGGCAAGCTCCCGAACGGTTTCAGGAGTTTTCCCGGAGAGGTTGTTGTAATAACGACGGGCCGTTTCCTGCATCCTTTCGACAAGCGGCGTTGTCTCAGTCAGCATATAGAGCACCTCGTTGGTGGTGTTCCATCCTAGCAGGAGTATGGAGCGGAGGCAGCTCCGTTCTGCCTTGGCCAAGCGTTGACAGGAGGCTCCGGAGAGCTATCCACTCCAGGCTGGTGACGCGTAGATAAGTGCCGGGAAGATCACCGAGCGGTAGAGCTGGAGTTTCCTCTTCAGGGAAACGAGGTCGGAGCGCAGGATCGGTGTGAGCCGGATGCGGGTGGAGATGGCCTTGCAGGCCAGCTTGGTGGTATGCCTCTTGAATGTGAGGTGTTTGTCGAAGGTAACTCCGAGGTAACAGACGTCCTCCTGCCATTCCACCTCGGTGTAGTCCAGCAGGATTCCATCCGGTTCTCTCCGTGGTCCGGGCGAGAAGAGAATAGCCTGGGTCTTGGCCGGGTTGATGGCCACGTGCCATTGATTGTACCAGTCCAAGAGCGTGTCGGTTGCTGCCTGCAGGTAGCGGACCGCCATCGATGTTTTTATAGACCGGGCAATGACCTCTGCGTCGTCAGCATACAATGCCAGCCTGGTGTTCCAGCCAAAGTCCTTTGGAATATCTGCAGTGTAGATGTTGAACAACTGAGGATCCTTGTGGAACACCAGCGGCTACCGCGTGCCATGGAGAGAGGGTCTGCTGTCACGATACCCGAAATTTCCTCCCATGCAGGTAGGAGCGGACCAGTTGGACGATCCAGGCCGGGTAGTGGAAGAGGGCGAGCTTGTAAAGAAGCCCCTCGTGCCACACTCTGTCGAATGCCTTTTGGACATCGAAGAAAATGGCCACTGCACAGCAGTTGGACGAGAGAAGCGGCAGTGGCGACAGGTTGCTCTCGGCTGCGGGTGGTGGCCCATGTTGGGACTAACGACGCCTCGAAGCGCGGGTCCGTGGAGATTTTAAGTTCTTTTAAGGACTTGACCTCTGAGGTTGCTCGTGTCCGAGAGGAGTCGGGTTCCGATGTGCGGCTTACTGTCTGCAGTATAGTCACTAGGATTGACCGCGGTTCTGAGGTTTGGAGTAGAGTTGAAGGTCTGAACCGAAGGCTGTGGAATTTCTATCGGGACTTGGGAGTGGACTTCGTCGAGCTACGACCGAATATAGAATCGTGCAAGGCACCACTGGATCACTCTGGTATTTACTACACGCCCGAATCGGCTCAGAGAGTAGCGAGTAGGATTCTCGAGCACGAACTTATTGTTAGTGGAGGCTGTCTCTGGCGTTCCACAGGGTAGTGTAATTGGCCCGTTATTATTTCTAATTTATATAAACGATATCAGCTCAGTAGTCAGAAGTAAAATTAGGCTTTTCGCGGACGATACCGTCATCTATAGAGAAATAAGCAATCCGGAAGACCACCAGTATCTCCAAAATGACCTAGAAGCTATTTCTGCATGGTGTACGGAATGGCAGTTAGAGATCAACCAAAAGAAAAGCTGCGTCATCAACTTCTGGAGAACAAAGAGTATCTCGTTGGATAATAATTATTCGTTGGACGGAGTAGAGATTCCAGTTTCAGACTCGATTAAATATCTCGGAGACACGATCCATCGTGTTCTCTCGTGGGACACCCACATTCGCCGATTGAAAGGTGCCGCTAACAAAAAGCTGGCCTTTATAGGGGCAATAGTTCGAAATAGCTCCGAAAAAGTGAAAGGATTATGTGATTTATCCTTGGTTCGACCGCAGGTCGAATATGCTTCAGCTGTGTGGGATCCCTACGAAAAGGGACTCACTAACAAGATAGAAAAGGATCAGCGCAGGGCAGCTAGATTTATAAAGATGAATAACGATAGTAAACAAATCGTAACATCATTAATAGAAAATCTGAAATGGACATCGTTAGAGGAACGTAGGCTGCAGGCTAGAATTAAACTACTGGAAAAATTTATGTCGGAGGGACTAGCGAATGAGGTAGTAGGACTTATCAGAAGCCCGACGTATATCGGAAGGTAGGACAGTGAGGATAAGATTCGCGAGATCGACTGTAGAATGGAGCGATATAGAGGATCGTTTTTCCCTAGGACGATAAGAGACCATAATAGGAAAAGATAACGTAGGAAAACTATGGACCCTTGGTGCACTGCACCCCCTGCCATCCACCAAAAAGGTGACTTGCAGGGTATAATGTAGATGTAGATATCTTGATAAATCTATTTTCCTTTCAAATCGTCTCTTTCCCTTTTCCATCTAGTTTTCCTTCTAACACGTCTGTAATCATACTTCTCTCCTCGGTTAATGTCCAACCCAGTTTGCCCTCCTCTCTCTAATAATCTGTATAACCATACGCTTCTCTCATACTCTTCGTAGCACTTCATCGTTTTTCATCCTATTCGTCCATTTTATCTTCAGCATTCTCCTCCAAGTCCACATTTCAAAGCTTTCCGAGTATTTTATGCCATTTTTCCTTAGCGTCCATGTTTCTGCCCCGTACAAAGCTATACTCCATACATAGCATTTTATGAACTTCTTGCGGATATCTTCCCTTATATTTCTCGTAAGTAGGTGTTTCTTTCATCTGAAAGCCGCTTTTGCTTTTCCAATTCTAGTTTCGATTTCATTCGTACATTTTGCTTCTCTTGTTATGATGCTTCCATGGTATTTATAGTCTGCAACTTCTTCTAAATCCCTATCCCAATCCATGGTTAAACGGTCTGTCCCACTTTTTCGGCAGGAAAAGCAGTGCGTTTTTAGGGAACTCATGAATTAATATAATACTAAATACAATTTGGCCGACCGGCTGAGAAAAACATTTGGATTAATGATAAATACGGTTCCTTAAAAAAACTAGGATAAATAAAATTAACCAATTATACGATAAGTACAAGATAAAAGGGTGGATTATTTACACGGGGTTTTTTATTTTAATTTTTCTTTTTTCTTTTTTTGTTGTTTTTTTGCTAGTTTTATATATTTTTTTATGTATACAGGTTGGTACATATATATGTTTTGATTATTTTATCTCTTTTATTTTAAACTGGAACTTGTTCTAAAGGCTTTCCTCTAATATTTATGTTCAGATTCTCTTCTTGGCCCGACATTCGAATGACCTTGGATTTTTCTGTATTTATTTCCATACCGTATTTTCTACCTGTTATTATTAGTCTATTTATCATTTTCTGGAGTTCCTCTTCCTTTCTTGCAAGAAGTGCTTGATCATCCGCGTATTTTACTATTCTTATAATCCTTCCTCCAATTTTGAAATCTCCTGTGCCTTCTAACGCTTCTTGCATTATACTTTCTCCATATATATTGAATAGGGTCGATAATAGGCAGCTGCCCTGTCTTACTTCTCTACCGATATTTACTCAGCACACACATGCGCTAGTGTGTGTGTATTGTAAGTGGAAGGGGTGTATAAGGGTAAGGAGTGGTCCCGGAGCAAAAGGAGATCGATCCGAAGTCAGTGGAGGGACAAACATTTTTGCGGGAAAATAAGATTTCCTCTTTACGGCTCTCCTCCTCCAAGGATGCTTTCACATCCTGTCGGTAGGTAGTTTTCATGATCGTGGATCCGTGAAAAAAAACGACGCTGTCTGTTTTCGTTCGGTGTTATTCGGATTTATGAGTCTTTTGAAGCGACGGCTTCGGAAAGAAATTCGAGTTTAACATATAGCCAAAGAAAGGTCCGTGTAAATAAAGTTCTTTCTATCGCCCGATTAGCGACCTTAGTCTTTAAAAAATACTTCGAATTTAATACGTCACGGGCGCTTGCTTATCTAAAACGAGAATTAAATCCATGCCACAAAAAGCAAGTACAAAAGCTTATCTAAAACGAGAATTAAATCCATGCCAAAAAAGCAAGTGCAAAATATAATCCTTAGGGCAGCGGTTCTCGACCTTCGTGCATTCGCGATCCTCTTGTTAAGGCAGCCGACATTATCGCGACCCTCTTACCCCACCTATCTAACGTTTAATATAAAATGTAACATTAACTTAAAAATATTATAGATATTTATTACATCTGCGCAAGTATTAATTTTTGTTCTAAATATACCCGGACATTACATTAATCAATTAATTAATTTGTATTTAATTTAGGTAAAATAAGACGTCCTACTTGTAAATTGGAATGGTAAGTATAACTTCACATTGGTTATACTATAATCCTGAACGATCCCCAGGTACATTTTGTAAAAATTTAATAATTTTAGCAAAATAATACAGTGCATCTTCAAAAAACTAAAATATTGAAATTATTCCATATTCGTCGTTTCGTATCCGCGGACCGCCAGCAATCCTTTGCGACCCTTAGTTTGGGAACCGCTGCCTTAGGGAATTCTCCGGAATTCAATTGCATGACATCAAATCTGCTTCTTATCGGCAAAGAAATGTTAAACGTTTTAGGAGTCTAATGGAAGATGTTGAATTATCAATCGAGGGGGCCCTGAATTTGTGGAACAGCATTTTCAAAAACTTAAATGTGAAATTTAAAACTAAATTTTGAAATGTTACCTTAACATTCCACAATTGCTATGTATAAAAATTACGAAGACCATGGTTTCAACTCGACATCAGATCTTGACTCTTTGAGCCTAAAACGGTGTTTATAAATCTGGACGCCGGGGAATTTTAGGGTTCCCTAGCCGATTCTTAAGGATGCCGCAAAAAACTTCTCCAAGAAAATAAATCAATGATTTTGAAATTTAAGCGACAATATTTCATCTAATAAATTGCTTATGGTGCAGTACCAACAAATGGACGCGTCCAAACGTTGTGATACACGTATATATAGACTTAAAACTTCGTTACGAGTTAGCAGCACTGCGAAATTGTTTATCTTTGAAAGCGTGCCGCGCCTAGAAAAGGTTTGGAAACAGCTGGTCTAAATCATGGTCGTAATTTTTATATGGTGGAAATTTGAGAAGTTGTATTACAAATTTAGTCTTTATTTTTAAATTGCGCTTTAAAGTTATTATGAAACATTACTTGGATATAATACAGCACGACTTCATTTTTTTTAATGCTTCACTAAACTCACACGGCTAATTTGTGACCTCCAGCGCGAACTTCTCGAGCCTAAAAAGGAAATGTTTTGTGATGACAGGTTATTCGATGGCGAGTTAATAAACATCGTCCCACGCGATCTCATTTACAATCTATTTAATATTTTAACGTCTAAATCTTTCAACATACGATGCTTTTTAAATTCAAAGGAATTTCTCGCCAACAATCATCGAAACGCCATACTCAACAACGTAGACGGGAATCGTGGTTCTTGCGATTCTCATAATAAACGCATGACTCTCAAAACCACTATGTTAACTTAAAAGGAATGTTCTGAATGCAAAACAACCGAATGAAACAAATGAAGGGAGCGAACCGCAAAGGTTTGAAGAGTACCCGCAGAAATATCAATTCTCTTTTTTTCCCCAGAGGAACGAAAAGTCGGACAAAAATGTGGCGATGTTCATTTTAATTTTCCTGAAAACACCGCGTGGAATTTTCTCTCGACCTATCCATTGTGTGAGCGGCAGAGGGGAGTTACCCCAGCTGTGGGAAAGTATACATTCAGGTGGACTGCAAGATATGATCAGCCAAGGAAAGGGAATGAAGAGGGGGAGGGGTGGTCACCCGCTAAGGAAACCTGGGGGAGAGCTCGGAGGGAGCTGTTTTTGCGGCGTGGTCACCGGTCCCGCCCGTGGTGTGGGAATTGGAATGCTTAAAATCTTTACACGAGACAGGTGGGTCAACAAAATTGCGACACATTTTTTATTGTTTACACGCCGGAGATACTACGAACGATGAAAAACGCGTACGCACGCTATCCCATGAGATTTTCAGCGCAATCGCTATGTGCGCTGTTCCAGTTTATGACAACCTCGACAAGCGATAAGGTCGTACTCGTGCTGTAATAATTAAAGCGATTACTCTCATTATTCTGGATGATTAGAACAACATAACAACGACTAGAGGGATACTTTGAGACATGAATCTATTTTGCATACGCGATTATAAATTGTTTTTCAATAAAACGTATACTTAGATTTTCTTAGGTAAATATGTAATACATACACAGTCAAGGAGAGATTTATGAAATTTTTAGAAACGCCAGCACATATTATATAAAATTGAAATGTTTTTCTATGGCATGCGTCGTTAAATAAACATGCCTGCAGTTCTTAAACAGCGTAAATTAATTCCAGAAGGAATCATTGACCTCACCTTATGGCTACAATTAAAATTGAAAAACAATATTCCCAACCTTTTAATGACTATTGGAGAAACGTTATTTTTACCAGTCCGGTGAAAATTGAATGATGACGTTTACTTTTTTGTTGTGTGGAAGTTTTTTTACCATAATAAACTATTTGGATTCTAATGCTAACCATGGCTTGAAAATACCCCGAATGTAGGACGCATGAAGAGCGAAAATATTTCTTCTATGTTAACATTTCAGAGCTAGTAAGTTACATTTCTTTACTTAGTACGGTATCAGTTTTTATGTAGGTTTACCACCTCAGATCTACTTCCAATTTATTGACATTCTATTTATTAACATAGCACAGATTTTGCATAATGAGCCGCCTCTAATTTGTTGACCAACGCAATCCTATTGGACACCTCTGCTCTAGCCATTAACCTAATGAAAAGTTGCCACGATTAATGGTCTGACGAAATGGATACAAAACGGTTCATTTCGCAAGATTCAATCACTGGCCTTTAATTTGGACTTTGATCAAAACAACCAGTTAATCAAGCTTCAAAACTGAGAAAAACACGTGGACTAAATTACGCGAAAGTTTTGATTGCGCAAAACTTTTCCAGCCGGAGGCTAGTTTTTCATGCAAAGCGGTGAAAATTCTTTGCGATACATGTAGATGCTACAGCATCAGCTCCACGAAATCGGAAGCATTGAAAATAAAAGTAAATATCCGACGTTTATTATGGCGTAATGTACATATTTGAATAGCCATAAGCGGAAATGAAAGTACCACAGTATAGGGCGATATTTGTGTCCTCGGAAAACTAAGCGTTTTCTGAATTATTAACTTAGTGCAAAATAGGCGGTCAGGTTCGTGGGACACATTTAAAAAATAAAATCTGTAAAAATAATTGACTAGTTTTTAGTCACCTAATGTATTATTTTCCCTGCCATTAAGTCAATAGTCATTGGTGATAATCATGCAAAACTGTACATGTTTATGAATTCAAATACTATAGATAATATTATTGTCGCAAATAATGCTCAAAATGAAAATAACGCTCGCCATGAAAACACAAAATACCACGGAGTCTGATGCGAGCAGCCGTTGTCGATCGTACCCCAATTCTATATTACATTAGACAAATAAAAAAAGTTTCCTCTACCCCAGTGGTTCCCGAACTGGTTACCGCGGCACGTTGGAGTGCCGTAGCTTAGTGTTTCTCAACCGGGTGTCTCCGCGTCCGCGCGTTATTTTTCGGGTTTCCTCGAGTTGAGTAAGACATGTTTATATTTATCTATAACTTATCTGATCCTGTATACAGCTCTGATTAACAATATGAGACAACATTGTGAAAAAATGAGACAATAAATGGAAAATGTATGAACTTTTCATGGGGAAGGGGTTCACAGAAATTTGGGATATCGTAGGGAGTTCACGACTCCAAAAAAGGTTGAGAAACACTGCCGTAGGTAATTCTTATGGGTGCCGTGAAAAACCTTGTTATATTAATAAGCCAATGATTTGGGAATGTAGATAAGTCATTAGGACATTAATATGTATAAATATATAAAAAACTAATGATAATGTATTACCGACAAATGAATGCATCCAAACATTTTGATACCCGTACGTAAAAAAAACAACCTTGTTGTTGTCGCGAAATTCTATTTATCTTTGAAAGGTTACCGCTCCAACAAAAATATTGGGAACCACTGCAGTACCAATTCGCTGAGACTAGAGTAACGTCCATCGTTCATTTTCAGGTGGAACTTTAGAGGAGATTAATTACTCACCTTAGGGAACATTTATTTCATCGGCGAAGCCTGTAGACATCCAGCAGTCTTTGTGCCAGAATAACCTTCGTTGCGGCATTCGGATTACGAGAAAGGTCTTCATTTTGCGCCGAAAAACCATGTAAAACTTTTTCAGAGTTATCCTCTGCAAGTGCTTGATTCTCACTCGCTTATGAAAGGCCGCTAATTGATGAGACAACCAGTTCTCTCGATGCACTCTTCAACATAACAAAACCTTTTTCACCAATTCTCACTTCACTGCTTCACCACTTATTGGTACAGCCGATTTTCACATTGAATATATGATCCTATTATTGCTGAATGCGGAAAAAGAATGTATCGAGAATTAAACAATAAGATAAGGAGGGAAACCGTAGATGCGAGAAAGTTATGGTAGAAGAGACCATGTGAAGATATAGAGGAGCTACAGAGACGAGGGGAAATAGATTTATTGTACTGAAAATTGAAGGTGGATAACGGGAAACAAGAAAGTAAATATGATGGCCACAATTAAAGACAAACTGTAATTTGAGCCAGAGGATAAAAGGTAAAGATGGAAAGAGTATATTGTGGAGTTCTATGCAAAACTTTTTAAGTCATAATCTACTGAAATGGAGGAGATAGATGTAGATTGCAACAATTTTGGCCCAGGAATATTGAATAATGAGATTGAAAATGCTCTCAAGGATGTGAAGTCGAAGAAAGCAGTAAGAGTTGATGACCATCCTGTAATGTTCAAGGAATTAGGAAAATGGGCGAAAGAGAAATTTCAGATGTAATTTGTGCCGTAAGATACAGGAAGAGGAAGAGTGGCCAACTAGTGGCCATTAGATCAGTTTTAAGTCTCTTGAAGAAAAATATATCAAATGACTGTCAAGACTAGAGAACGATCAGTTTGATTTCACATGCAGCTAAAGTTATTCTCATGATTTTGAAAGGAAGACTAGAAGCAAAAGCCAATAACTATATAGCTGTAGACCAGTTCTGGTTTCGAAAAGGTTGTGGCACTTGAGACGTCATAGGGGTGCTAAGGATCTTGATAGAAATAAAACTTGAATACAGTCAGGATGTATTAGAGTGGTTCGTGGATTTTGAAAAGGTCTTTGATAGATTTTTATCACCTAGGACACTAGGAGTGTTGAGGAAAATAGGTGTAGTTTATAGATATACGCAATTAATGATAAATCTATGTATTATCCAGACTGCGCAGATAAGGGTAGCAGAGGAATAATCAGATTGGGTAACGCTAGGAAGACAGGGCTGCCCACTCACTCCGGTAATTTTTAATATTTATACCGAATAATTGATAAGAGAGGCATGGGAAGATGTATAAACAGGGATAAAAGTTGGATGTTGCAGTTGCAGATGAAATGTATTGGTGAGTATGGGACCAGCAGATGCTGGTTAGTTACTAAGATGGAAAGGCAAAGGCAATCGGGATGAAAATTAATAAGATGAAAATGAAAGTCATGAGATTTTCAAAAAGTGAGGATTCCCATGTATATGTTACAGTGGATGGGGAAAGGCTGAAACAAGGGGAATTATTTTTACATATTTTGGTAGTATTGTCACATGATGGAAGAAGTACGAAAGAGTTCAAGATAGGTATAGCAATAGCAAAGGAGGCATTAATGAGATGAGAGTTCTACATCTACATGTTACCCTGCAATTCACCTAATTGGTGGGTGGCAGGGGGTGAAATGCACCATAACCTACCTAAAGATTGTCTATCGCAGGTTAAAATTTTCTATTGTGATCTCGTATTGTCCTCGGAAAGAACGAGCCTAGATAACGCTCCGTCCTACAATCGATCTCACGTATCTTATCGTCACGGTCGTTTCTACCTGTATACGTTGGTGCTTTAATTATTCCTACAACCTCGTCTTATAGACATTCCGATCTATATTTCTCCAGAAGCCGCAACCTTGAGTGCAAGCTACGAGTTGTTGACTAGCAGTCCGAATAAAGATATTAAAAAGAGGTCAGTAAAACCTTTGATATGGAATGTAGCATTATAGAGGTACGAGACATGGAAACAGGATGTGACCAGACAATAGACGTTTGGGATGTGGGTATCGCCTCGACTGAAGAAAGCTAGTTGGACAGAGAGGAAAATGAGTAAGTTTTTAATACAGTAGGGTATAAAAGGAACTTAATTAGAGTAATAAGGTAACGACAAAAAAGGGTGGGTCAAATTTTGAACGAAGTCGTAGAAATCATGCTAGGAAAAAGACAAAGAGGTAGGAAGAGGAAGATATTAGCTGAATTAAAAGAAGGAATTGGGTATGAGAACATGAAGAAAAGGCTTTAAATAGTACAGATCAGGTTAGATGAACTAAAAACCTAAAGAAAAGTAAAATGACTATGAGGATGACCCGGTCCTATTTCTCTAATTGTATTTACTTTGCTGATATCATCTTATGATCTTGCTTTTACTCTTTGATAAGTGTACAAATTTCTTATTAATCTTCTTTTCTGCCAAACTCGTCCATGCCCATCAATATATTCAAATGAAGGTTTCTTCGTCTCAGAAAAACGCCAATCCCGGTTGAATTTCACCTGGAGATGGATAAAGTCCAAAATTATTTATTACATGACTTTCACTTCAACGATGGCACACAGAGATACGTTAGAAATCATAATGTTGCTTTTTGAAATATTTTAGAGCTGATATACGATTTTCACACATGGAGGTACAACCAAACGAATGAATTTTCTTCTTTCTGAGAGGATTTAATTTTCTGGAAATACGAAAAAATTCATAAAAGTATCTCATTGTTATTCTAGAGTACGGAGAAGTGTATATCATACATTAGTGTCTCAGCTGAGCCTACCTATTGATTCGCTATATTTATTTATATTTTTAATCATCACGTAATCTCAATAAAGTTGGCATTAATAATAAACATCTTGCTAAATTTAATATCTTTAATATAATCTAATGTGCATGAACCTATTAAATTGGAAAAAATATACACTAAACTACAGAACAAAGTAATATCTCCCTTGTTCAAGTATAAGATATTTTAAATATAAAATTATTAAATTAAACTATTAAATGAAAAGTATGTACTAAAAATATTGTATTTATGGTTTAATTTTATGAGAATGCTTTTTATGGTTGGCTGATAAACAAACACAACAAATATTATACATAAGACACGACAAAATTAAATTTATATATTAACACTTAATTAGTGGCGTGGGGTCAATATGACCCCACCTAATATATTTAAGGCAGTAACTGTAGAGCAGGAGTTCAGATCATGAGATAACTTTCAATACCTGAGTTTTTAACCTTGTTGATGACTTTTTACTATTGATTTCATTTTTGGAATTATTTTACCTTGATATTTTAGTGCTGTCATGCATGAAGTACATAGAGTAATTTTGCTACCCTTTTGTCTACCGCCTTTGAATAGCTCTAGGAACTGAACGTTTTTGCGTAATCATATGGTATTCCACATATATTCATAAGAATGTCATTCTGAACATACCTATAATAAATAGCTGCTTCTTACGGAGGATACATTAAACTATCAGGAAAAATCAAAAATTCCAAAATTTCCTCTTACAACGGGGTCGTTTACACCCCAAAACCTTCATTTTCAAGTCCCATTAGAAAACCATTTAAATCCGTACAAGCCTTTTTATAATTGCATTTATAAATTACTTTTAATTAAGGTACAAACTCCGGACCTAAATTAGAAGACGGGAAACAGAACGATAATTATTTTTCTTGAAAGTAAAACACGAATCCGTGCCGAATTAGTCCAATTATTCGATTTTTACTGCATAAATACGGTATTTTATACAATTTATAACAATGGCCCAATATTTCTGTCATGACTACGAGACAATGCTTTTCTTCGGGAATTTATTTTACGTGTTAATAAAACTGAACGAGACCTTAGTGCCACGAACTGAAAAGTAGCTTAGTGTCCTGATGTCACTCTCAGACCGTGACATTTAAAAGCAAAGGGAAAACATATTTGGGTGCGCAGACAATACTAAGAGGAATAGTCACTGAAATTTTCAGGGTTTGTAGATGTCATGAGTAGACCTTCGGATAATATGAGACGTTTTATGTAAGTGTCCTCGGTTCGACTCCAGGCGCTCCGGAATTTGAGTTATTTTTCCGTAAGAAGAATTAATTCCCGATTTGTTACAAAAATGAAAACGACTAAAATATCTCTGAAAAATTAATATGTTTATCTTGGTGAGATGAAATGCTTGCAGAATGCAAGCACCAACTACTTGTATATTATTATAATGAAACAGATTGCTCAAGAACCGATGCTAGTTATCATTCTAGAAAATATACTGCATACAATGTCGCTTATGTTTTAAATATAAAAGTTGTGCTGTTAAGTAATTCCTGAAAGTTTGATGGTAAAATACTTTTCGAGTTAGAAGCTGTTTTCTCAATATCCCATTTAACTGTATAGACAAATAACTTTGAGTTATTTTGTAGACAGATAGACAAAACTGATGAACCAAATACATAAGCGATTTAAAAAACGCTCAAGTTTGTTAAATAAGCACTAGTATCATGTCAGAATATGGATTTGATTTTATTAACACTCATTGTAGCCTGAACATCAACGTATTATAATTTTTAATCAATATATATGCATTCATATCTAATGAAAACATAATTATAGGATATAATAAATCAAAGATTTTAACTATGATCAATTTCAACCCTTTTGAAAATGGTATAACATTATTTTCACACAAATATATTGGTTCTTAAGCGATTGTATTTCATCATTACAGTTCGTTTTTTCCAATTTTCCTGAGAGAAAAATGTCCCTGAAAGATTTTCCATTTTGTTCCACGAGAATGAACACCGTCAGCTGGAGTTTGTAACTGAAAAATTGGCCGAATGGTCAAAAGACGCCATAAGGCTCGGGAAGCCATTACTCAAACAAGTTTCGGATGGGCGTTAAGTTAGTCGAACTTATAAATTCTTCCATGAGAACGCTTTCTCAAACCTTTTACTTTTCTGTAATTTCTGAGAAAAATTTATTTGATCCTTCGAAAAAATTATCGAGCGTGGATGTCATTGGAAGATAAAAAGAACTAATTTTCCCCTACATTACACGAAAATCCCTCACTAACATAATAATTATGCATTTTTATGTAAAATAACTCGTTTTACATCGAAATACTTTCTTTGTTCACAACATATTTCAGGAAAATTTACTAACTAAAAACCTTTCCAGATACATTCTGAAATTTATGCATCTATTACAAAATTTATCTGAAGCAAGGAATGAGTAATGTTTATTGGAACACTTTTTATCTTATAATTAGGCTTGGTAGTTTTCGAAGTTTCATCATCATCATCATGCTTCTGTCCAAAGACAAGTTTTAACTGAATCGCTGCCTCAATTTCTCTCTCTCCCTAGAAGCCTCTTTTATATCTCTATAAGTATTATATCCCTGCTTTATATTATCTAATATTCCTATTCTTTTTCTCCCTCTTCCTCTTCTTCCACTAATTTTTCCTTCTAAGATCGTCCTTTGTAAACACTGTCTTCTCAATATGTGCCCTATCCACTTTGCTTTTCTTGTCCTTATTGTTTTTATTAGCATCCTATCTTCTCCCACCATTTCTAATACTTCTGCATTTCTCTTCCTCTCTGTCCATTTCACTTTCATCATTCTCCTCCATACCCACATCTCAAAACTTTCTAAATATTTTTCCTCCTTTCTCCTTATCGTCCACGTCTCTGCACCATAAAGAGCTATGCTCCATATGTAGCATTTTGCTAATTTCTTCCTTGTTTCTAAATTTATTTTCTTGCTTGTGAGAAGCTCCTTCTACTCGTTAAATGCTGCTTTTGCCATTGCAATTTTACTTCTGATGTCCTGTATACTAGTTTCATCCTGCGCTAAAATACTGCCAAGATATTTGAAACTACATACTTGTTCCAATTTTTGTCCATTTACCATTATATTTAATTCTTTATGTTCCTTTGAAACCACCATGACTTTTGTTTTTTCTGCATTGATCTTCATTCCATATTGTTGGCCAACCTCCACTAGTCTGTCTGTCATCCTCTGAAGCTCTTTCTCGTCTTCTGCTATTAATCCTTGATCATCTGCATATTTAATGGTGGTAATACTTACACCTCCTATCTTAAATCCTTTCTCTTCCCTCAACGCTTCTTCTGTTATTGTTTCTGCATAAATATTAAATATCGCTGGTGAAATAGGACATCCCTGCCTCACTCCCCTCCCTATTGAAGTTCGAAGTTTATTTTCCTAAAATTCGGCGACGAAAATCGAAGCTTATTTTGATACATTGTAATAGGCTTGGAACCTTTAGACGTTTATATTTCTTTAAAATCGACCATTGATATCGTTTATATTTCCTAAAAATCGAGGACGAATATCGACGTTTATTTTAATGCAATTTATCGATTTTTATCAATAAAAAATACAGAAATTGTATTCTTCCAATTAAATTTTACTGAAACTTTATATATTAAAATAATAATTTTCGCATGGCGGATTTTTTGTTGCTCTCTCAACTTGGGTGAATGTGTTTTTCGCCAAAAAAAACCGGAACAGATAATTTTTTGGAGTAAATCACTAGTAAGTAAATTTTACTCGTTTTATCGAGCCTCTTATTCAAGAAATCGTGACCATTCAATAACAACATTTGTGTGCCGTTAATATAATGCACAACCAAATACATATGTGAATATTTTGAAGAAAAAGTCTTATATTGTTGAGTGACAAACGATGATGAGTGTATAATAAAGTACAGATTACGAACATTGAATGATGCTACAGCATTGCATGAAAAAATAAGCATGGCACTCTCTCACTCGGAGGATCAATTGTGGGTATGGCTATCAAAAATAGAAATTTTATTACTGTTTTTGAAAATACTATAAGACAGGGCTCCAAAAATATACTCGTAGTAGTAGATTTTTAACCTAACCAACTAAGGAATGAGTGAATTTTGACAAGCGGGGAGTAGGATTTAGTTATACTTTCGAGACCTGCTATAGAGATATTTGGCGCTCGGTATTCAGCTTGAGAAAATCTTTCTTTTCGCATCTTGGAAGTTGTCGGCTTAAGTCATAAGACTTTTGAGTAAATTGAGTATGGAGACTGATCATATCGTGTAGGGATTATCAGATGTGGTCGAGATTAAAGACCGAGTGCAATAAACCGATCATATTGTTTTTCTCGTACCCGTGTCTGCTCAATATGGATCCTTAAGACATAAAGGAACTTATAAATGTTATGGAATACCGAATTAAGTGTGGCTGTCTGGTATGACAAATGCCGATTTCTCTTTTGTTTCGGACCTTTGGCGCTAAAATATATTAAATTTGAGTGTGATAAAGCGAATCTAAATATCCTGAGGGATAATTTCATAGGAAATTTAGCAGTGAAAAATCGACACTTATCGACGACAATTCATTTTCGTCGATTTTGAATTTTTTACGAATTTGATGTTTATCGACATTAATCGATTTAAATCGAATCCTACCAAACCTACTTATAATAATGCCTTTCATCACAGATATCAGTGTTTTACGTTTGTGAGATATTTTAGCACCAGCTAAGCTAAAAATGAAGTCATTTTCACAGGACTGTCATCTCAGCTTTACATTAAAAGACTAGATGAATTAGCCCCTTTAAAACGGGCTTTGTAATCAAACAATATAAAAAAACAAATTATACCATTTATTGTAAAATTTTAGTATAGCAATCTTATAAAATTTGGTTGAACTGGCTGATGAAACGGCTGAGTTATTAAGCGTTATGGACAGAATGACCAAATGACCAATAAGGGTTTTATAGTTAAGTGATTTCCCTGCCTCGATAACATGTATATTAGAGGATAGGAGAGCTAATGTAAATAATAAACAAAATTGTATGACATTTACTAATTCCACAGAGATTTTCTTGCCAAAATTATCCGTTTAAAGGATTAATCGAAGCCATCTCTACGTAGAAATAGCTAATATATTAGATATAGCCTAACAATAGTCTAATGATAGAAATAGTCTGCATGTATTATTCCCACATGTGCTTCCATCCTCTGTCACGGAGTTTCGCTAAGTATCGGCTTCTTCACTGAATTAAGAGCCTGTATTATATATATGTACAGGCAATAAGAAATATATTTTTAATGGCAGTTAATATTATATATTAAATAACTTTTAACACATGTTAAATTCGATAATGAGGATAACTTACGATCATTTTGAGGACGTTTGTCGATACAAACCCACGAACACGTCTGTATTTAAATGCACACAAACTTATGCCTCTGTGTGTATGTTCATGAATGCAGAATGTAAAACTTTCCTCAAAGGCTATTTCACATCATTTATCCGACGTGTTTGCCAAAGCCTCCCCCTTGGGAAAAACTTTCGAACATTTTCGCTGAAACATCTCTTTCCGACCGCGTTTCGGGAACGTTTCGCTCTCGCATCTTCCCACGCACGCACCCGTCCCTTGAGAAAAACACCAATCCGAATTAGTTCCCCAGGTACACAAATCGAGGCGAACCTAATCAATATGAGAGCGGTGCCGTGTCTCTGAATCGTTCGCGCGTGTCTAATGATGCGGACAAACAAACCCGCGCCTTCGGAGGAGTGGGAGACACGAGGAATGCTTGGTGAAAGCGCCTCAGCGAGATAGTTATGGGGACCTGAACGATCGGCCGCGTCCATTGCCCGAGTAAAGACCCTGATCGGGAAAGTCGTGAGCCGACATTTTTTCAACTCTGCGATAGAGAGAGAGAGAAACAGTTAGCAGAGAGGCTGGTTTCGGAAAACGAGAACGGTGCGTGAGTGTCGTAATAGATCCTAAAGAAGTTAAATGAAGGATGGGGATCGTTTCCGCTATCCTCCTCCTCCACGACGCGTTTCTGTAGCTTAAAAGGCAAAGGGTAATTCCACGTGAAAGTTCGTTTCCACGATAAACATTCGCTGAAACATGCGCAGAAAATGTTCACAGGAAAACGACGATAATAACTTGAAGCTCTGTTAGCAAAGAAAAAAATTGTTTGGGGAAGCTCTCAAAAAAGGCTCCAGTTAATTAACGAGCAGAAACGTCGCCATGTAGTGCACGACAGATGCCTCTTCCTTTCTCATAGGTCCTTTCTTGAGCACGATTTGGCAACATCGCTCCTCCTGCTAACTGCCAGAGCTCAATTTGTACTTAGCCTACTGTTGTGAAAACAAAAAAAATAACTTATAAATGAATGAATAATAGTGCTTCGTTTATTACGATGCATTATAGGTATGACTCAGTGGTTCAGAAAGTCGGGATCGCGAAGACGAAATATTTTTGTTTCATTTAAAAAATTTTATATATTAATATATTTAGAAGAAAATTATTTTTCACAAGTAAAATAAATATTTATAGGTGAATCTAATATTCAATTTTATATTTATTGCTAGATGGATGGGGTTAAGGGGTTCGCGATAAGCTCGGCTGCTTTGGGAGGGATCGCAGATGCATTAAGTTTGGTAACCGCTGATATAACTAACTGTGTTAAAAATACAATATGTTATCTATATCGTAAGTGATGATTAGGTGCCATGTGATAGAAAAGGAAAAAACTAAACCAACATGAAATTCATACAAATCTGTACACACCACTCTTGAACAGTTTATTTTTTCAATAATCCACGGCAATCTCGTGTTTGAGCCCTAGTTTACATTATTAGGAAATTGAATTGGATCCGTTATTTTAACAATTCGTAAAATCCATGGCAAAAATGATCAATATAATAAATGAACAAGCAACATACACTTGCTAAAGGAAGAGGTTGAAGCACGTTTTCCTAAATATTTTCAGGGTTCTGGTTTGCTTACCCCTTTAGGGTCTACCTACATCCTCACCATTCGTGATAGCTTCACTCCTCGAGCTTCTGTAGTTTGGTTACAATACCATTTCAAAATCTTTAATTTTCCGACTTTGAAGTCACCTAGCGAAAAAACTATGAACTATCGGGAATATCCAATCAAAGAAAAATTCATAGATTGATAGGAGATATCTAATTCTAAAAGATTTTTTAAACATCTCTTAAAACAAAAAAGTTGATTTACTACAGGCAGAGTGATCACATTAGCATGTTTTTCTTTTTAAGGAAACGCGCTAAAAAGGTAGGTAACATTAAATTAATCATACCACGGTGTCTTCCGAAAGATTAGCTGCTTAGATATATTTCTTAACGGAAAACTCGGTCCGACATCAAAGAGAACCTTCCCTATATCGAGATAAATGAAAAGTATCACTAAATATAATCGTGCATAATATCCGAAGGAAACACATAAAAACGAAGTAATTCCGATGACTGTCGGATTTTCCATCCAGATAAAAAGAGCCCTACAGTATCGGGTTTTTACCTCGAAAAACAATGAAAAAATAGATTTTTAAAACTCAGCTTTCAGGGAATAAACGAAAATGGAATTCACAAAAGTGTTTTTTTTTTAACTCAGAATTTATAACTTTTAATTATTGGGGATTAAAAACCCACAACTTTGGAAGAATAAAAATTCTTCTCGCGAATCAAAAAAAAAGAACATCGGCGTCATTCAGACCGCAGAAGTTCTGAAGCGCGCAAAATGGCACCGCTCTACTCCCGCCGTGGAATGTTGACCCAAAACACGCTTTCATGATCTGAGCCGCAGAGCGCTCAAATATTTGCGGAAAAGTGTTTTTTGTCGCACACACATGGGATACATATCTCTCGGAAACGTCAGAAAAATGTTATGGGGACACGACCGGTGACCTCGTCCCGTGGAAAAAATTAGTTTTATGAACAATTTTATAACCGATGGCGTATTTTTATTCACACAACGGCGCCTGCTTTTTTCGGCGTACACATTTTTGCGAAAGCATCTGCAAACAGTTAAATTCAAAACAAACTTTGTAAATACTTTAAGGTTTACATATTACATAATAGTTTTTAGTTATTGACATAATAAGAAGCTATTATAATGCGTGCGTACACTTATAATTTTAGCCTACTTTCCAGAATGGAAATAGGCTTATTATAGTCTCTTCATTGTGCCTGTTTGTTTCCCTTATTAACGTTTGAACCAATATACCGATTTTCGTGACACTTGTGGAAATCTCTTGCTACTGGTACCGAGCTTCCGAGTTTTTGTTGCGAAGATTGAAATTCTCGGGTTCGATTACAGAAACCATCCTTCCCATTTCATTTACCTACATGAGAAATCTGAAATTTGTCGTGCAGAGTAATTTTCTCTTGCACATTAAAATTTTAGATTTATAATATCGGAGCGGGATTTGTACTATTCTCTGAGGAAAGGAATGGAGATTCTAATTTCTATCGTAGAATGTTGCTTATCGATCGTATTTCTTCGAATTTCGCGTAAATACTGGCGTTTATGCATTTTTATCACTCCGGAGAGTGTTGCCATTCCAACGACCATTCATGAACTCGGCTTCGGTGTAATCGAGTATATACACCCATTATTTTTGCCACAAAAATACGCGTGATCAATTTAGTTTTCCGTTCTAATGTATTTTTAATATTTTATAACGCTAAATTATGAAATTTGTGAAAACAAAGAGCAACTCATTCGCGGTGATTTTAAAGCTATTACAATCAAACCCCGATTCAGTGCTCCCCCCTAAATAGCGCCACCCCCGCATACCGCCCATGAATCGTTGTGAACAAAACTTTCATCTTATGACTACATAGACCTAGCATATACCTCGTTTTACCGCCACCCCCGCTTTAGCGCCAATGTCGATGGGCAAAAGGTGGCACTAAAACGGGGTCTGACTGTAAAGCCAATATAAGTCATTGCTGCAACACGTATCATTTAAAATAATCATTGGAAAGTAGGCATCATAAGTTCAGTTTGGATTATCTTGTTTATTTTTATAGATATACAGTCAGATCCCGATTTAGCGCCACCGTTTGTACATCACTGACATTGGCTCTAAAGAGGGGGTGGCGGTAAATCGGGGTATATGCTAGCTAGCTCTATGTTTTCATAAGATGGAAGTTCTGTTCACGATTCATGGGCGGTATGAGAGGAAGGCACTATATCGGGGTGGAGGGGGGGGGGGAACCTAAATAGGGATCTGACTGTAGTTTCACCGAAAGCATAAACTAGCTAAATTTACATAAGTATGATTTAAATTTTACTAACACTCATGGAAAACTAGAACATATTCATCATTTAGACCAGGGATCACCAACATTTTTAGTGTTTCGAGCACTAGGTAATTTTTTTAGAAAATCAAGTGAGCACTGGTCGATTTTAATCGTTGGAGAAAAGCATTTTTATACTGCCAAAAGGCCCGGCGGTGTTCGCGATTACGAGGTTGCGAACCCCTGATTTAGATTAAACTAGACACAGTAGATTCCGTTGATTATTGTAACTGGCTACTGTCATTAGCCGGTCATAATAATTAAACTCGTAATACCAAATCCAGCTAAAAGAATGCTGCCGTTTATTTTTATCAACCGCTTAATTTTATCAATCATACCACCCATGAATTGTTGTGAACAGAACTTCCATCTTATGATTACATAGAGCAAGCATATACTTCGATTTATCGCCACCCCCGCTTTAACCCCAATATCAGTGATGAATAAACGGTAGCGCTAAATTGGTGTTTGACTGCACACACACGAAAAGGAAGGGGGATAGACTTTGAATAAAAAACACAAATACACTAAGCTTTCTCGTACGTTGTTCCATCATCAACGAATTCATTTATGATTAATTAGGAATTAGGCGCGGTCTCGCTTCCTAATACGTTTCCAATAAACTATGAGTGGAGTTCTTGAAATCAGTTACGACCCAAACTTCCCATTCGCTCATATTGCCGTCATTCTCTTGTCCCGACTCACGACCCATAAATCCTCACGCGGGCACCGAAACATTCCAGCCAATAAACCACCAATCACCGCGGCCGAAAAAAAGATGAGATCCGTGCGGAGCGATTTATCCGTGAAGCGTATGCTAAACTCCGCAGAATCAATCAATCAATCCATTCATCTATCAACAGGTCACGTATGGTACTGTGATTGATGGCACTCTGGTCACCAATGAAAGCAAACATAGTTCTTACGTTTCTCTTGACGTGCGGTGTATGACCTCAAACAGCACTGTCACCGTTTTAGAGCGAGAGTTTATCCGCGAAACATATTATCTTCCAGATAAAAAAAGGGTCGAAGGTGTGGAACGTGATTGTATGCGAGGCCCTTGTCTTTTGGAGAGGACCTCGACTGTCGAGTTGACCCCGCGGAAGAGCTCTTTATTTGACGACACCAAACCATTTTATTAGCATTGGCCCCTTCCAGTTTTGTTTCACCATCGTGTTCTTGCTATAAAAATTGGTTTCCCAACAGAAATATTTACCTCCGCAATACCGGCTTATTGAGCTCGCCTTACGGGCGAAGTCAAATTGAAAATCTATGATTCTACAATAGTCATTTTTACACCTATGGGAGAAAGATTTTAGATTTGATTTCATCCATTAACTGTAAGTCTTTCTTGAAATAAACGATGGCAGAAATTTGAAAAACAAAATAAAACGATATTTATAATAAGATAAAAAACATCTGTGAAAATTTTCGTTTAATTGTCATACATGTTAGTTTTATTCCTTGTCTAAATCAATCCTGAGTCAATTTCACAAAGTTGAATCCTACATATTTGATTTCATTCAAAATAGGCCGTTTGAAAATTCCTTTCAGAGTCATGATTCGCTTAAAATCCGAGGAAAAACGAAAGATATTCCCGAATATTAAGAGGACAATATCAAAGGAGCCTTTTCTTGTTTCACGAGTGGAATTTCGTTCAAAACTACTTTTCTCGTTGAATGTTGAATGCATATATGTTAAGTATTTATTCTATCTATCTTTTACGAAATTATGTCAAAATTGCCCTCCATCGTAAGAAATTCACTACAATGTGACGGAAATCGAAAAGCAACATTCTTAGTCAAACGATTCATTTTTAATATGTGAAGAAATTCACGGGGTACTACTAATCATGCGACTTGTCAGATATAATTGACAATGAGAGCGTAAACGGATTCGATTATATTAAGGAGTTTGAAACCAATAATTATTTCCAATTATCCGGAGGCGACGTGATTTTGTCGCGTACGCTGAAAACTTTGCAGTCGAACGCAAAGGTAAGTGTTGATGTTAAATTCTATGCATTTAAACATATTCTGGCTTAGAAGAAATTCTGGAAAGTAGGAGAAAAATTCTGCAATGACCGGGAATCGAAGTTGGTTCTTCGAATTCAACTACCACTGAAATAGCGTGGCAGACCTGGTTCTGAATGAAGTATTTCTCTCACGTTGAGGTAGGCTAGCCGTCATACTATCAATTTTCCTAGACCAGATGTCCTTCATGAGGTACTCCTGAAAAAAGCCAGTTACAGCTCCAATTTTTGCGGATGGAAAACTCGAATTATAACCTGGCGAAATTAAATTTCCTCGATAGAACTTGAAACATTCTTTGACATTCGATCGCAATCACTCACAAACAAAACCTTTCCTACTTACATTTTCAAGGCAGGGCATGTTTCCATACTGTTCGACAGCATTCGAAAACGCTAAGCTAATTATCTTGCGCGCGCAGATGTCTTCGTATGGGTCTTGGAAAATTCATCGCCATCAATTCATTGCCATCAATTCATCGCCAGCAATTCAACGCCGCGGAATATTCACCGACAGCAATTCATCGCCGCGGAAAATTCACCGCCAGCAATTGATCGCCACGGAAAATTTACCGCCACGGAAAATTCGTCGCCATGGGAAATTGATCGCCTTGTATGGATCATTCTGTTAACAAAGGCTGTATTAAAAATGCGCGTGCGGACTCTACGCCGACAGAAGAATATAATATAATCCAACTATAGCGGTTTTAATAAATACGATAATGTTTCATTTTTGACCGGGGACGAAATGTAAGTAATCCACATTTACAAGTAATATGCAAATTGTTTACGACAACCGAATGGGAATTTCTAAAATAATGATATGCAGAAAAAGTTAACAAAGAGTAAGGGAGGGGGAACGGGAGGAGGATGTAATGAAGAAATGGAGAAGTGTGTAGAGGGAGGAGGAAGGGGGGGACGTGTAAGAAATTATATTGAAATATAGGTAATATTGATATCAATCAACTAGGAATCAAATATAGGTAATATTGATATATATCAACTAGGAATTTAACAACAATTAAGAGAATGAAGAGAAAAAAGGAAAACATATGGTGAGGGAGGAGGCAGGTTCCGTGGCGATGAATTGCTGGAGACGAATATTCCGTGGCGATGAATTGCTGTCGGTGAATTTTTCGCGGCGTTGAATTGCTGGCGATGAATTGATGGCGCTGAATTGCTGGCGGTGAACTTTCTGGATACCGTCTTCGTATATCGCGCCACCGTCTGTGAAGCGAAAATTTTGTTTCCCTCTCCCTCTTTTTCCCTACCTTTCTCCCCTTCCTCTTCACAACTCCTCACCTTCTCATTCTCCTCACTCAAACATCCTTTTCACGTTTACTTAGAAAAACAAAACAAATAAAATATTCCTTTATTTAAAAAAATTAAAGCTCACCAAGACTATTTTTAACGCCGCTTTTCCAGCATAAAAATGTCGCCCTTCCTCCTCCCTTTTTCTCACTTTTTATGCGTCGAAGACTTTCTCGGTGGAAAGTTGGCTGTGGAAGGAAAAACTCGGCCTATCCAAGCCGCTCAGTAATACGAAAGTGTTGCGGTTTTATGGGGGAGGAAGTTAAAAGGGGGAATAGTGCCAGGTGTCTGCGTCTGTAACGCAAAAAAGGAAGAAAGGAAAAGGTAGAGGGAGAGAGGGAAGTAATGTTAAGAGAGATGGAGAAATGATTTCCCCTCCACCTTTTCAGCTAGCTCTTAATTTAAAGAGTTTATATGCGCACATATGCAACTCCAACTTTTAAGGAAATAACTTAATAGTAGCTCGCCTTAATGCGCATAAAACTCGTTTTAATGCACCTCGAATGGTAAAGTTTCTCAATTACGTCCATCAAAAAAAAGAAGAGAAATTCGCACCTCGTGCGGCTTAAAAAAAATTTCGCGGACAAAAAATATTTTATTTAGATTTAAAAAAAAATTGTTTACACCCGTGGTTTTCTTATTTCTAAGTTTTAATTAAAAGTGAAATCTGAGAATGTGAAATTTCTGCACACTTCGCCAGATTTTCATTCGCTATTTCAAACCTAATAAAATTGATGAGATCGTCATCGATAAACCATCACGCTTATCGACAATACGTAAGCTAATTAATATGTCCGTAGGAAAACATACACGTGCTGAACTATCTGACGATAAGTAGCGCGTATGCCACCTGGTATAGCGGGGATGCGTTAATTAACCGGAAGGCTTTGGCGGTGTGGCCTCTCTCATCGATTACGTCATAATGGCAGACTATGTACTGACGTCTTACAATTTCAAATAAGGGTTGCCCATTGTTCATTAGCAAATTTTTGCCAAGGACGACGCTATAATTTCCTTACATAAAATACCAATGATTAAGCGAGCCGAGTTTATGGCCTACACCAGCTTTGATCATCCGTTGAATTTAAGCACAAAACGTTACGACAGTTGTTTAAATTTCTTAGTATTGTTCTATAGTCCTTTCTACCGAGTAATGGCGATGCATTCATTTCTCCTGGATAATTTAAATTTGTTCTTGGTTCACAACATTTATGTAGTAGAACCGCTCTCTGGATATGATGGTATCAATGTTTTTTGAAGTAATAACTAGTTTTCTTTACTATTTACCATTGGCACATAAATATAAATTGTAGACCTGCAAAATAAACTTTTCAGCAGTAATAATTACGAGCGCATATGCTCCTACCCACAGCTTTATTCTAACACTTTACTAAAGCATCGGAAGTATTACATGACGCTTATATCAAGACATGCAAGAAATATTTTCAATATTTAACCAATCAGTTTGGATGAGAATTTAATTTTTAAAATAAATATAATGCTGTGTAATATTAAAGAAACCAAAATGTAACATGCGTAGAGGCATACATTAACAACATTTACGGTAAATACTTCGATTATATTTCTGGTTCCAATCATTTGCATTCTACATCTATATATAATATTAATATTCACAACACCGGTTAGTCAAAATGCCTCTGACCATTCTCTTTTCTAGATTTTATTCTACTAATAAGATGGTCTCTAATTTTCCTAGGAAAAAACGAGCCTAGATATCGCTCGGTCACATTGACAAGAGATCGGCAGCCGAATTAACGACAAGAGACACTTTTGCACAATTCAATATAAAACTCAACATAAAAAGAGCCGCATTATTGGTTAATATGAGTTTTTCGTAAAAAAAATCAATCCGTTTCAGAAAATTGTAATAAGTAAATTTATATGGGAGAACTATTGGTTTAATGAGCCGCACCTAAATCTTTTAAGAGATGCATACGGCTCACGAGCAGCAGGATGCAGATCCTTGGTATAGCTATCTCACAAAATCTCCCTAAGAATTTTCTCTCGCATGTTTGACTCCCCTCTTATGTTTCCTGACTTCCTTGGAAAGAGCGAGTATCGTCATCGTACTATGTTGCAATCGCTCTCACGTATTTTATTGCCGTGATCTTGTCTCTCAATAGACGTTGGTCGTTCAACTCAAGCTTTTTCTGCTAAATCTTACGACCTACATTTCTCCAGAAATTCATATTTTTTAGTTGTGAGGTTAAGCTTCGCTTATTGTCACACATTTGTTACATTAATCTAGCTGCTCTGCATTGGGCTATTTCTAACTGAAATATGTCGCCTTTCCCACCTGAATCCCATGCATTGGAAGTTTAATCGATAATGCAAGGCTGCCGACATGATTCTTTTTAAATAGAGAATTTACCATTTAGCACAAATACCCAATGAAAAAGACGCCTCTCAAAATTTAAAGAGTATCAGGATGTTACATAGTATTTTCTAAAGCTACATTTGAATATTTATGACGTGGGATGATATCCAAAGTCTACAACTTGATTGCTTGTTAATAACAAAAAAGACTGAAATTTTACCAAAAATAAAATATTTCATTGCCATTTAAATTTAACATTGAAAATCAACTGATGTATTAATGATGTTAAATCCTAAACAATCCAAATGCAGATAAATTAATTTAATCATGATTCAAATGAAATTGATTTCTACATAAAAATTCATTAATATACTGATATATGATTGATGAAGATAAATGAGATATATTTTTTTAATTAACGTTGCATTTTATATTTATTGGTAGATGGGTGGGGTTAATGGTATTGCGATAATGTCGGCTACCTTAAGAGATGCATAAAGTTTTTGAAACGTTGGTGTATTATATTCCAAAGAATTAATTAATTAATAACTAATACATCGTTCATATTTGAAGAGCAATTTCACTAATTTTAAAATATTTGGTAAAATATTGTTAACAATACCGAACAAAAGAACGTCAAAAGCAATTTAAAATATTTCACGCTTAATTAAACTGCATAAATTGAAATGTCTAGGAGGTTTAACCCATTCATGTGGCTGAGCACTCGATAAATTTTAGTATTAACGTTTATTGACCGTAATTCAAAACACTTTGAATTAATTATTTTAATAATTTAGTTCCACTAAATTCAACTTTACAATTAATTTTCAATGAAAGCTAATTTATTAATGACCATGAAAATTCAATTAAAATTGCTCGAATCAGCGATGCACGTATTTTGAAACGACAAAGAGTTTCCATACGCTTTCAGCAAATGTTGGTGGCACACTTCAAACAAGAAACGAGAAGAGAAAACGTACTTAATAATTGGAGTAGACGGGCTTTCAAAATTCGTTCTTTACTATATTGTATAGGAAGATTATGTAAAGTGGAAGTGCAAATTGACTGATACGGCCCAAAATCATACATGGACGACGAATTTTAATTAGAATCTCTCATACTAAATTTAATCAAAATCCGTAGTGCGGTTCGAGATATGGAAGATGCAACAGACAGACTAGATGTTCCCTTAAGACGTTCCGATACCATCGCTTCAGTGGTAAAGAACGCCCATTAATGAACGATAAATGAGAACCTTGTAGAAATCAGGCGAGCGACATCAGTTTTCCTTCGTTACTAAGCGAAACCCCCACATGCGGCGTAAAATCCTTAGACATGGCCTTAAAGGTGAAGCAAAACATTTCCGAGAAATAGGGAATCTCTATATTGAGATGTAACATTCGGGTAAGCAGAAGATGGATTTCCTTTGAGTGGGCAAGGAACACACGGAAGATTCAGGGATAGAGAGCGTGTGGGGAAGGTACTAGTAGAGAGAGAAGGAATAGAGTGAGAGGGAAAAGGAATAGAGAGAGGGAAAGGAGGATTCAGGAAGCAAAACTGAGGTGGATACGATTTTCCATTGGCGCGTTAGGATTTGCAATTCCGGCGTAACTTTCTCCGAAGCGAGATGACCTGTTAAAAAGATTGAACCCGACACGAGGCCCCATGGGAAGGATCCGAGAGAAAGAGAGAGAGAGAGAGAAGGATTAATCTAGAAGAAGATATACATAATGAGGAACAACATATAAGTCTTGTGAGTAGGAGTGGATGATTTTTTTCAGAAAGGCGGGTAGAAAGTTAATTCAGACTGCTCTGAAAAGTGGCGCAAAGGTAAAATAAATGTCTTGAGATAAAATTAAAGAAAGCGAAATTTGGGTGAAAATTTATAGTATTGAATTAAACTTCCGATTTACCGGGTGCCTCAGGACTTCCTACTACGGTGAATAGGATATTCCGGTTGACCGATATACTTATTTGTACATAACATGATAAGCGAAAACGAAAAAAGTAAATAATAATGTAAAGAGAACCCTATTATTATTTTTAAAATGCTTTAAATCACTTAACCTGATTTTATATTTATTTCTAGTAAAATCTCAATTTTCTCGAAGATTAGTTGATGGACTTTCCATTGTTATACCTTTTTAGAATCGTATCGACCTCTAGATTGTCAACCTACCCAGAAAATTGGCAATGATCACCTACAGGAGGTACTGCACGATAAAGTGTTTGCTTTTTCATACAAATTATTTACAAAGTCGCTGTGTTCTAATCCTCATATTTTAATGGATACTTTGTTAAAATAACTTCATAAAGTTTGTTTAAAATTAATTTTTACGCAAAAATGTATTAAAATTGCAATAAATTTGAAAAAGTTAAAAAAAGTAATTTCCCTTATTTAAAACTCCATCAAGTGGTTATGATTCAGAAATAATTTATTCTTAAAACTGAAAATTTAAAAAGTAACGTAGGAGTTAAAAAAACTACTTAGATAAAATGTTCTAATTATAGTTTAATTTAAAGAAAACTGAAATATAAAAAATATTTTTTTTTAATTTGAACTTGCTATTAACTTATTAAAACGCTTTGACGCAAGAAAAGATAATTTTCTAGAGAATTTCCAAACACTTTACAGTATTCTCAATGATATTTTATGATACATATATAACGTTAAAATTAAAAGTTCAAATTGTCATTTGTTGCGCCCTAGGCGGGTGCCTCGCTCATCTAACCATTGTCTCGATTGTATGCCCAGTAGACTCCACTTTACAAATCGAAAACGTTTCGGAGGGATTTTCTTTCATCTACCAGTTACAACTTCCTTATATTTTCTCATCCATCATCGCGAAGGAGAAATACTTCCAGAGGTCCGTGCCGAACAAGGTCGTCAGTGATTAGGGAGAGAAAAAACTGGAGAACAAGGACGCTTCCTTGGTGAACTCCATGCGAGGGGTTGGATGAAAACATAACATGTAATTATTACCCGTTCTATAACAAATTGCGAGTATTGCAAAAAAGAAAAAACAAGAACACAAAGAAGAGACTTACCGTAGTCTTCGTTTATTTTCAGTATTATCAGAAATTTGGCCAACCCAACGTTTAAAACTAGAAGTTTTAAAGATGCCTTAAATTAAGGTGCAATAAAAAAGAACTAGGAAAACATGCCACTGAAAACGAATATCTAATGAAAAGAGGCTTCGATAATAACCCTTCCATGTTGTATCGATTAATGTTTTCACGATATGTTTCCGAGAGTTTTTCAGGTACGTCAAAAGAGGTCGACTGGAGAATTATCGCGACCGATTCGTGACTAAAATCAAATTTATTATTATCTAATTTCGGCGAATCACCACTGATGAGGGCTGCTTTGTAGCCGAAATGCGCAACTTGTTCTCCTGATTTTTTGTACCTATCGGAGAGAAGTATTGTGTCAACCTTCAAAAGAGCTTTTGATACAGCCTAAAGAACACAATAAAATCGTACTACAGGGTGTACAAAAAGTTACTACATTACTAAATTGCTTATTATGATGTTGTCAATGATCAATGAAACTAAAATTAAAATAATTAATTAAAAACGTTTTGTAAATACCACCTTAACGAACGGGGGAGAAAACACCGAACATTTTTTAATAATCACCAAAACAAAAAATCTTTTAAAATGATTTATAAAATTTTTGGTGTCAAATGCGTTGAAACCTTTATGGACACCCTGTATAAGGAAATTGCAGAAATTATAATTAATACTCTAAAAGTTATATACCCGATCATGAATGTGTGATAACGTTGAAGGCGCTTTAAAAGCTATTTCTGAGTAACGCGTGTCCTCAACATCGGTGAACTACGTCAACGGTTCGCGCAAACAAGCTTATGGAAATAACTTCACCACCTCGATTAACTACTTCTAAGCCAGGGATCGGCAACCTATGGCACGCGTGCCAAAAGGTGGCAGGGGAAGAGATTTTATGCGGCACGATACTTCTCATCTACATCTATATATATCTATACTTCAGAGAAGAATGACAAAAAATGTGTATTTCTAAAAGAATATTACTATTATTTTAACTGTGTTTCGTACTGTGATTATATCGCATAATATTCAAGGTATCTTATAACCAGGCTTGGTAGGATTTAAGTTGATAAATGTCGATGAACATAGAATTTTAAAAACCTTTAAATTCGATGAAAATGAATTTTCATCGATAAGTGTCTATTTTTACCACTACATTTTCTACTAAATTATGCGTCAGGTTTTTTAAATTTGCTTTGCCACACTCAAATTTGATATATTTTAACACCAAACATCCAACACGGAAGAGAAGTCGATAGTTGTCATACGAAACAGCCACACAACATTCGGAATTCATTACACTTTCCTTTCTAATGTCGCTTATATAACTGTCGCAAGATCCAAAGCCAAAGTTAAGGGACAAAATAGTATGTTCAGTATATCGCTCTCTGTCTTTACCCTCGACCGGATCCAATAATCCCTACGCACTTTGGACTCCATTTACCTAAAAGTCGGGAGACGTCGATTGTGTCTTCTGTGAGACAAGATCTGCAGGCCTTCTCCAAGGTAAGATTTTTGTAATCAAAATATTCATTCATAAATTAGGTTGTACACTATATTCACATCACATTAATTTTTCCACGAATGATAAAGATTTCGTGGATAAGGGGGCGCGAATTAACTAGTAAAATATACTTTCTGATTAATTCCGAAAAATTAACCTCCACGTTCATGATCAAAGTCGACCAACACATTCACCAAAATATAGATAACAACTAACAAGGCAGCATACAAAAAGCCTTATTTATATTTACATACTGTCAGTTATATTTAATTAGAAGGAATTAAATTTATAAAATTTTGCTAGATATAAATCGATAAAATAAACGTCGATTTTAGTGATCGCTTTTTAAGGAATATAAAAGTCGTAAACTATAAAGCCTAATAAAATGTAGAAAAATAAACGTCGATGTTAGTCGTCGATTTTTAGAAAAAATAAACGACATTAGTAATCACTTTTTAAGAAATATAAATTAAAATTAAAAAGCCTAGTAAAATTTATTAAAAATAACGTAGATACTCGCCGATTTTTAGGAAAAATAAACATCGATTTTAGTGGTCGATTTTCACGAAAAATAAACGTCGAAAACTATCAAGCCTACTTATAACATAAGAATCACTTTTCTTTAAGCATTATGGACAAAAATGGTGCCCGCCCTGACGCCCGGAGTGTTACCGATTATGAATATCGATAAAGAGTGGCAACCCCACAGAAAAACGTTGCCGATCCCTGTTCTAAGCAATGGGGATCGCTTTCGAAAAGTGTGACAACGCTTGATTCCCGCATTAGGAGTTTATAACACTCCTCATTCATTAAGACTTTTTTTTATACGCGCACGCCCGAAATGTTTTTCGCGTGGCACGCGTTCTGGCGGATATCCCGGGCGATACAATCTGACGCGGACATTAAATTGAATTTTTACGAGGGTCGGACGGGGCGTTGAAAAGCCCCCCCTTGACGCGTTTGCCTCCATCTGTTGTCAAACGTTTCGCGGTGGGCATGGCATCGTTTGGTTATCCGGAGCGTGACGTTGAGAGATAAATTCGCATCCTGAGTTCGTCGTTCACAAAATGGCGGAGATAAAACGCTGGGCACGATGGATGGTTATCTTACTACCTGCTGCGGAGCAACGTTTTCATTCTTGGTAAAACTGTCGCTATTGGCTTAGAAATAGAATGACGAGGGGCAGACGGACACGTGCTGTAATGCAGTCAGGATGAAATTATCGTTGAAAAGTTAGCAAAAATTACGTATAACATAATTTATACTCGTGTCAACGAAGATGTGTTGAGGAAAAAGTGAGAAATTTTTGAAAAGGTAGAAACTGAAAAACTGATTTAATAAGGAAAGATAGAACTACATGATCTACAACTGCCTAATGCGTACAAATCAAACCGCTTCAGAAAGAATACGCTCTCGATATAATATAACCACTTGTAACTTTCGGATTTAGAGTTTACAATTGCATGATAAAAATACTGTAGTGTCATGAACAAAGTGATGTTTTCGGTTCCCCCAGTCCTCTTATTGCTCTTCGAAAATTCTTAGAAATCAATGAACACGAATTAATCGCGTTAAACATATAGCGAAATTAAAACAATCGGAAAACACTCAGAAGGGTTCGCTGCCAAGGAAATGTCGGAGGGAAAAATTCTATTGATTCAGATTACTGCGTGGAAGAGAGGGAGAAGGGACAAAATCACCTAGAATTTCAATTATTAAGCGCTTGGCAACTCAAGCTAACGGGCCACTAACGCCGAGGTGAGTCGGATTGCTATATTGGGGACAGTGGGATGGTTGGAGGGAGGGTGGAGAATTCGAAGTGAGACGGAGGGGAGAGTTTAAGGTATGTTAACGCCCGAGGTACAGGTAGGAGGACAACCTTGGAAGAGACGAGAAGTATCCAAGCGTCGTTCTTTTTTTTGCTCTTCTTCCCAACCAGTTATGTCTCGTGCCCTTTGGTAAACACCGACTGTAGTTTAGGAGCTATATTTCTGGGTACAGCAGGGGTTTCAAACTCAAACCATACGTGAGTCACATGATACCACTGTACTAGATCCGCGGGCCGCATTAGAGTGCCGTACCAAATCCAAGGGCCGCATTCCGTGTCAGCACATTCATCTGTACCCCAACTGCGTATAGTGTTTTAAACGGGAATGAAAAATTAAATGCGGATATTTGGAAGATTTGATTTAATACATTTCTTAAAATTATAAGATCATTTAAACATATTTTATTTTCGAGTTTGGGTTGCATCATAGTATCTTACTTCGTGGGCCGCGTGTTTGAGACCCCTTGGGTACAGTTATCAAACGAAGGACAGGGCGGGCCCGCCATCTTGGACGTTTGAGACTACGGATTCTATGACTGTTAAACCATAATTGATCACTTTAAATTGGTCCTTGACATAAAATTCCTGTTAAATTCACGCTCTCAATCACGCCACAAGTAACAGCGGTGCTCGACTTCGGGTTTCGAAAAGAGTGGGACAATATTTTTGCTTGTCGCCCATAGCTGTAAAATGTTTAATAAACACGACTTTGGAAAAATATTTCTATAAAAGGAAGGAGAAAAAGCACAAAAAACAACGTAAATTATTTATATCTCATTTTCTTAGTTTCTTGGCCAATACGTCCTAAATACCAAATTTCATCAACATCCCCCCAGTAGTTTCTGAGATGAAACATGCGGACAGACGGACGGACACGACCTGACCATAAGGCGCTCTTTTTTTACTTATTGTAAAGAACGCCTAAAAACGTTAACAAAATAATCAATACAAAAGAATAAGAAAACGGTAGCGATATTAAACCGTAACAAAAATTAACAATGATAAATATAGCACGCAACGCGGGAAATGTCAGCTTAGGCTCGGTAGCAAAAAGAGTGTGATAAAGAACATTGTGCTGCCGTAAGGAGAAGTACCCTTCCTCCAGGGTTCCCGCGTTGATAATGGACTCGTCCGAACCCAAAATATGCTACTACACATAGCTATGACGTCGAATTTCCCCTTAAAGGTTCCTCTCCCAAGTCTTTCCCTTTCCCTCTCACGCGTCGCCGCCTGCCTGCCACCACTAAACGAACAAGGTATACAATAGAGAAATTGCAAGCGAGAAGTTCATCAACCAATTTGTAAGCCCAAGCTTATAGGCCACCGAACAATTTTTTCATTTGAACAAGAAAGAGACCTTGTAGAAAGACTGAAATCTTTGAGTAACCATGGTTTTGAACATACGTCAACAAGTGTACGAAAATTATGCTAAAATAAATATAATTAAAGTTCCTTGGGGCGATGAAATAAAGATGGCAAGCAAAGAATAGTTCATTTCTCTTATGAATCGGCACAAAAATATTTCATTGCGAAAACCGGAAGGGCTTTCAAATGCACGGGGTATGGGGATGAATATTCAAGCAAGCAAGCCGTTGACGATTTTTATGAATTGTTAAAAGAGGTGACAGTTGAGTTTGGCTTTCAAGGCCAATCTCAATGCATTTACAACGTGGATGAGAGTGGATTTCCTATGAACGACAAGCCTTCAAAAGTTGTTGATGAAAAGGGTAAGAGAGATGTTTCCTCGAACAATTTAGAAAGGAGAGAAAATGTAACTGTTGTTGCATGTTGTAGTGCTAGCGGAGTATTCATTCCTCCTTTGGTAATTTTTAAAGGGCAAAGAATGCGAGAAGAATACAAACAAGGAATGTCTCCCGGTACCATGATTCTAATGTCCGAAACAGGTTACATCAATGAAGATCTTGGTTTGGCTTCAACGTTTTGATAAAATTTGTGTTCAAGGCATGAGTTTGTTAATTTTATATGGTCATATATACCACCATTCTCTCTTGTCTTGATTATTGCCTAGAACATCGGATTGAGGTAGTATGCCTACCACCTCACACAACCCACGTTTTGCAGCGTCTTGACAGAACTAAAAGCATTTTACCACCAAGAGGCCAGTTCCTTTGTTCACAGTAATCCAACAAGTTCAATAGCAAAATTTGTATTTGGTGTTATTTTTAATAGGGCCTGGAGAAAGATTGCCACCGTAGGGAATCTAGTAAAAGGATTTTAATGTACCGGAATTTATCCTTTCAACTCAAATAAGATTCCTGAACACAAATTCCTGGCATCACACACCTTTTCCTCTGACCAGTGTTCTGGGAACAACTTTTTTCGACTGTGAATATTCCGATGCAACCCCTATTCTTTCCAATAAACCTCCTGAACCCTCAACTGTAAATCCCGGAGAGTCAAGTGAGAATTCCCGATCTTCAAATGCAAATAGCCGACCATCAAATTCATCTACTGGACAATAAAATGTAACTACAGATTCATCAAACGAAATGCCTCTTCCCCTAAACCAAAATGCTGATCTAAATAACTCTCATCCTAAAACTAATCAAGGTCTCACTAAACCATCATGTTCTGGAACAAACTTTTTAGTTGTTTCACCTATTCCTACCAAAGTCAATACAAATAAAAAAGCAAACAAAGCAAAGCATTCTGCCTTTCATCTGACATCTCCTGAAAACGTTGAAAAGACAAGAGTAAAGTTACATTTAGAGAAAGGAAGTAAGGTTAAAAAACTTAGAAATAAATCAAAAGATCTAGTGATCGCCAAGAAAAGTAAGAAAACGTGTGTGAATAAGACTAATGGACCCAAGCAGTTCAAGTGAAGAATTTTCATACAAATCATCGCAAGATGAAGATGTACCGTGTGGTTTCTGCGAAATCAAGTATTTTGATCTGAAATCTCCCACAAAAGGTGATTGGATAAGCTAAGAAACACGCAAAACTTAGTACCACGAGTTGTGTGTAGGGGCTGCTGGACATAAACGATTTAAGTGTGGAAAATGTGTTTAATCCGTAATTAATACAAATAACTATGGTCATAAAATGTAATGCGTTGTTTATATATAGTTTCTAACTTTTATAAGACTAATATTCAGCGCTTTTTACAAGAAAATATGCGATCCAAATAGCCCTACCTCTGACCTAAATTGCTCCACAATATTTGTATAACTAATGTTTTTCATTATTGTGTATTTTGTGGTGTATTTTAAAATAAACATGATGTTTAAAGCTTAGCATTATATTTTTTTATTCAAAATACCATAATGCAATGAAAAATAATTACTGAATTCTAAAAAAATTATTTGTAATTCCTGATTAAATTTGACATGATCCAAATAGCCCCACCCTACCCATTAGAGAATCATAAGTTGTAAAATAAAGTTGGCGTCAAATTTCGACAAGAAAATTAATAAAAGTTACAATGAGAATCACGTACGCGATTTGCATTTAACAAGCAAAAGTTCATACCTAGAAACAGAAGAACGTCAGTGTTATATCGACACGTAAAAATCTTGACGCTGATACTGTGCGACAAGTAAAAGTAAACCTCTTGAGTGGCATAACTTGTCACCTAATTCAAGGCGTGGATCATCTGCGGTTTAATAAAACACGGACATCAACGCAAACCTAATCCGTCGACTGGAAATGAGGAGCGATGAATTTTTAGGGAACACCCAAACCCCTCCGCGATTCTCAAGCTTTATACAAGCCTCCCCACCCTTTTTATTGACAAAACTACGCGGTAGAGAATAATACGAAACAAAAGAAAATATAAGAGAACACGGCCTTGTTGACGTCCTTGGAAATTCATACCCGTTGACATTCACAGACACGATCTTGCGGGAGAGGAAAAAATAAAAACTGAACGACCCGTAAAATGAGGTGGAAAACGACTACGGGAGCGGGTCCTCCTGACTCGGACGAAATAAAAAAACAAGCGAAGCCGATGGTCCGCATATTCACACGAAATTGCTCGAAGAACCAGGAGCGGACTCGTGTGTGTGTGCGTGAGAGATATAGAAAAAGTTTATCAAGGACGTTTGGGCTCTTGGAGAGGTCCAAAAACGCCTGCCCAAAATAAACGATTCATATCTGGAGAAAAAGGTTTCCCAAATACGCTTAATAGTTTTGTTTCGAAAGCGGGTGAAGAAATCTCGCGTTAATGACGCGCCACTTAGATAGGGAAATTTTCTTCTTGGCGGATAAAGATCTAAGCGATAACCGATATGGGGACCTCTTAACTAATTTAGGGCGATGAGAATGCAAGAAATCCTTAACATCGGGAAGGGATCGGCAATTAGCAAAGATTCGAAATTGCCGATTGGGCGTAATTGAGGAAATGTGAAACGACAGACGATTCCACCCGGCGGATGTGGCGCCACGCACGAGAGGAAGCAAAACTAATTATGTAATTCGCGAATGTTTGGAAAATTTTGTAACCGAAAGTGATTGGAACCTCGTAGTAACACAAAAATAATTTGCGTCATAAAAATTAAAGGTAAACGCATAAGAAATCTAACGAGAGGAAATGTCTTTGAGTTATACAAAACTGGAGCCCTGGACGTTCGAGTCATAGCGGTCTGACCTTATGCTGAAAATTCTTCAGTATTTTTAACGCTGCCAAATTATACACAAAAATGTTTACCGTTCTAGACTTACATTCTTTCACAACCTAGCCATGTCGCGTTACGTCACTCAACCGGCGGTGATGGAGATAGGAAGGTCCAACTAGAAACCGGAACGTTTTTCTTGTTCACCGGGAAATACATCATTGATAAGAAGACAAATGGGCATAATGAACATTACTGTTCATCTTCATACTGTACTTGTTATCAAATATGCATAGAATTTCTGTCGTTTCAAAGTAGGAGAAAATGAAATTAGAACGATACGCGTCTTTTGGTATGTGACATTCGAAGATATCGAGTTGGTCTCATATCTCAGTCTCGGCAAATCTATGCTCCATGCTCGTTCCGTCAGTCATATTTTCTCCTAAGGAAAGCGTCCCGCAACCTACAAAAAAGGGATAGTCCGTGGTCTCACTCCAATGGTATGTTAAGCGGCTACCTCTGGTGAGGCCTCCTCCAAACATCTCGCGAAGCGAAGAGGCCCCAATCGAGGTGGTCAATTAATGCGAGTTCGCAATAGAACCGCAAACATGTTCTTCTACCGTTATCACGACTGACTACGCCCTTCGATTATTTTTTATTTCGAATCAAACGACAAAATATTTACGGTCCGCATTATATATAAATGTATTTCTGCGAAAAAAAATTGTTGCACATTCCAAGCAGTAGTTCACGACGATAAATAACGGACTCGAACAAAATTGCCATTGCGTAACTCATGCCTATGCGTTCTAAACATTGAAACGAGTTTGATCGTTCCGCCAAACATGCCAATCTTTGACGTGAATGAATCAATGGGGATCGTCCAATTGAATGATTATAATTGCGTTCCCTCGACAACGGGGAGATGAAAATACTCGTTTTATTGTCAAGGCTTGGTGGTCCATTATGGGTTAACTCTTATGTAGTAGCGTTTCAAAACTAGTTTTAAAATCATTGAAATGGGAAATATAAGTGACCCGATGAGGAAACAAGCTATACCTCCTGCACATATAAAGTTTTTGTTACGTAAATCATGAATATCACTCTCCAAAATTCATTGGAATTTTCTGCGTGATTATCATCATTTATTTACCAATATATTTTACCGAAAAGATGCTCATTTTATTTTACTTCAATGTGCATTGTCATATTGAAAATTTAGCCACAAGTTTTCCGGCTTTCTGGCGGAAAGGAATGCGACGCATCTGTTTGAAAAGGAATTCAAGCTGCAAGTTTACCCTCTCGTTCATTACGCACACTATCGCATAAACCAGTGGTGCCCAAACTTTTCTAATGGCGGGCCACATCAGTGATTGCGAATCCCTTGGCGGGCGGGCGGCATTGGAAGTTGCCAATTCTTCGGCGGGACGGATTAGAGTTTAAATCGGAAGTTTTCTATATAATTATTCTGAGGTGCCATATAAGTGAAAATTAAGTCTTAAATAAGGTTTTAATGGCTAAAATTTCAATATTTAAAGTTTTATTATAAAAAATTTTAAAAAATGTATGAATTTCTGTGTTAAAATTTTCGAATTGCTTTTTCACCATAGCTTCGCGGACCGCAGAAAAACCCTTCCCGGGCAGCATTTGGCCCGCGGGCCGTAGTTTGGGCACCACTGGCATAAACCATAAACATAAGTGCTCAGGCACAACAACGAAAAAGCACATAAATATTAATAAAAACGAGAATATTATTCACCTTAAATATTCAATACCCGTTCCCTTTCCTCTTCCTAACGATCTAACATTAATCCCATCGTAAACCATCTGCCAATCTGGCAGCCCCCCATAAATTCCTACCTAGTCCGCATCACGCCGACCCATTTTATCGATTAGTGATGTGAGATGAACGAAGAAACAAACCCTTCACCGGTTGCCTAACAATCCGAACGCCTGACGTCGGCCTTGCACGCACGTAGCTTCGCCCATCGCCTGCGACGAACGCACTGTTTCTTCTGGTCGAATTCTTCACGCTGAACAGAAGGAAATCTTTCTCATAACATCGAAGTACTCCCAAAAGTACAAAAAATTGTCAGAGAAGTATTTCCGTGGGGGGGCCAGGTCGGGGAGCTTTTTTTTAGTTTAGGAGCAGGTGTGATCTAAGGAGGGAGGATTCGAAAGAGAGGGAGAAAGAAGGAAGGAGGAAGCGGCAGGTGAAGAAAATTCAAAAGAAGTTCCGAAGGAGTCTCGGGTACCGCGAGCATTCCAAATCGCCTTCCACGTGAGGGTTCCAAGTTTTTTATCTCTATCTCCTTCTCCTTGGAAAGTCCATATGGAATGAGAAAAGATTCTCAGAGAGACTGAACTCCCAAAAGCGAGACCACGAACTCGTGTGAAACATCTGTTAACCCCGTAAAAAGTACGAAGTCGCTAAGTAGATACAGGTAACGGAATCAGGGAAGAGAAACGTATATTAATGATAAGCGTAAATTATGGATGGAGTTCCAACAACTGTCTCCTCAGTCTATTACAAACGGAATCGTCGAATTTGCTTCCGAGAAATTTACGCCGTGCTCCTTCGGAGATGTAATGCGTTATGTAGCGCCCCTCGCAGTATAACGAGCAGTATTTCGACCTTGGAATAAACCAAACTGTAATTTCTCTGGCCTGAAACGAAAAACCATTAATATGCGATCATCCTTTAGTTTAATTAACGAAAAAAATGTTTACCAAGCAAACTAAATTAACGAAATTCGCATTCGATGAAAAACCGTTTATACGCTCAAAATTAGGGAGAATTGCGATTAAGCCCCAGTATTCTATATCGAACGGCACCATTGACCGGAGAGCAATACATTCATCCAGGAACCGACGTCGTCAGTTTGGTGCACAAAATTATTAACGCCATTACTTAGATGATCGAGGCAACTCTAGCAGACGTAAAAATGGTCGAGTAGGTCATGTGATCATTTCAGCTGCTAATCAGCCCTGCTCGATGGCAATTTGCCGGCACATTCTTCTCAAAGGAAACGAACATGTGGTTTACTCAACCGTTTCATGGCTACGGGAGTTAAATTGACCATCGTTCGGATTTTGAGCCGTTATGTGAACTTGATTCATCTCTGAATTATTCATTTTTGAATTGTCGTCGTTGTCTTCTGCGACTTAAAAAACTATAATATGCCCTCACATACGATAATTCAAATTCATTTCCGTCAATTTTAAGCAACGCACCGCAATCTTAACCGCCTCCTCAGCCTACTTTGGAAATTTTCCTCATAAAATTCGTTCCAAATTTTGGATAATTGTATAATCTGTTGGATTCGTGTCATCTGATGCGCTCAAAAATTGTTCTTTTTCGCCTTACCTCTTCCTGCACTTTATCATTATTGTTAAACTTCTCCCTTCAACATCTATAGCCTCGACATATGAACACCCATCCCATTTTACTCTACGCGCTTTCAATTTAGCACGGTTTTCTTTGTTAGTTATACCTCTTATTGCAATTTCACTTTAGCAAGATTTTGAAACCGTCACAGAGCCTTAAAAATGATAACATTTTTCAGTTCAATTCAAGAGGTTATTAGAAAAGCCAAAGGAAGCTATGTTGAATATTGTCACTAAACTACCGCCCATCCCGCCGGCCCTCTAATGAAGTGTTTTTAAAACTTTTTGTATTGGAACCCAGTGGATTGTCTCGCGACCCAGCCGGAGGAAGGGCAACATCGAGAAGTATATGTTCAGAATTGAGCCTTCGTTAACACTCGTTTAAAAGTGGCTTATATTAAAAGATTGGCATTTATATAATGAGAGCAGGTAGTTCTGTCGTTTTCTATGCATTTTAGCTGGTTATGCACTGACATGAGTGCTAAGATTTTTCTCATGAGCTTCGCGATCCATACTTGGAAAAACACTGCTCTAATGTATCTCATTTGCTGCTACGCTTAAATCTATCCCACTTTGCATGGTTTCACTTTATACGGTATTTTCTAGGAACACGTTTACCGTGTAAATCTAGGGTTGGGTATACTATTTGTATCTGGACAGAGAAAATTCATCCTTTTCTACATGGCGCGAGCTTCAGATCAAAGATGAGTTGCTTTTTATTATCTCTAACACACTTTATGTAATTCAGTTGAGAATATTACAGACATGGCCGAAGTGTGGCTCGCGAGCCCCATGCGGCTCTTTTGTACCCAATGTGCGGCTCGCGGGTCAATTTTATCTTAACCTCCCGAAGGCATGTTTAAATATGCGCCGAATCTATGCAACTTATTTTTCGTAGTTGTTAAAGAATAAACAAGTTTTTTGGTAATTTCTTTCCTTAGTTTTCCTTGTGTTGCATTTTCAAACCATTATCACAGTTCTCACTAGTTCTCGCTTGAATGTGGCTCTTAATATTTTTGAGGATGCTATGTGCGGTTCGCAGATTCAAATGTCTGGCTACCCCTGGAATATTATTTGTTAGAATCTACTATCGATGAATCGCCACTGATGATCATAACCGGATTAAAGTGGAGCACAGGAGGCACGTGCCCCAGGCCTGCATTTCCATGGACTCCCCCTGGTCTCCATGGATAAAACTACAGATGTTTAAATAAATCATATATGTATAGGTGTAAACCGTGTCTGTATATATAAATTCTCAAGTGTCCGTCTGTCTGTCATGGTACTTCTGGACATTTCACGATGAAATTAAGAGCTGAAATTTTCAAAACTGTTAAACCCACATGTGATGGCCCCTAGAAAAATCGAACATCCCGGAAAAAGTCCTGGGTTCGACTCCAGGAGACGATTATATTTTTCCCATAAGTTTACACGGGATTTTCGATTTTTCAATCTTTTCTTCCTTCATTCATCTAAATATGTAAATATGCACCGATTTTCTTCATTTTTGCTTTATCCTACGTAAAAAACTGTACACTATTATATTCTTGCGATGTTTAGATGTTATACGGTCAAAATTCTCAGAAATATGTATTCCATTTCGAAATTTTATGGATTTTTCGTACTCTTTCCGGGCGTAGACAAAGCGACCCTCATTGTTACGCTTTGAAATTGACGAAAGAATATACATCATTTATTGCTTTATTGTTGTTATAGAAACCTCAAACAATATTCACAGCAACGTCAATAGTTACATTGATCAAAGTGATCTACTTGCAACATTTGAAAACTGGTGTCTTAATAAGTTGGATGATTATAACACGGTTCTCTTCTCATCTTAGATATTCAGTTTGCTAATTAAGTGATTAAATCTACTTCCACCATCTGAATACTGGAAAATTATCTTTTTTGTAAGTAAAATCTAAAAACGTACTTAATAATTTTCAACGAAGATGTTTATCTGAGAATGTTGCACCTTTGTTTAATAGTCACAAACTGCTCAGGAGAGCGCTCATTTAGAAAATTAGCGCTTAAAAAGACTAAACTGCGATAATCAATGCGGGATGAGCGGCTAAAGGCGTTAACACTGCTGAGCTCTGAGTAAACTGAAGCAAAAAATCTGCTTCGACACCATCATAAAAATCTTTGCCGAAGCTAAAATAAGAAAACATGGCATTTGTTAGATATCTACATAGTAAAATAAATTTTTAAACGTGTATCGAGATGTGCTCCTAAGAATATATAACCCATTTTCTTGAAAACTTCAGTGAAAGACACATTTCTGTATTTTTTTAGTTTATTAAGAAATGGGCCACGGTTCATATTCAGAACGACTACAGTAATTTGCACAATATATGTATTAAATAGATAATACTACATATATTTATAGTTTTAAAGATGTCTAAATGTAAAAAGAATTCTTTTAAAATCTATTTTCGGTTAATTACCGCTTTTTAGCTGAAATGCTCATATGGTTTTTTAACCTTGTTGTGGCTATTGGAGATACCTAAGGCAAGTACTTTTTTTTTAATTGCTTGTTCTTGAATAGAATTTGAATGATTAAAGTAGTTATAGATTTGGTCAGACTGCCTTATTAATAATATTTACAACCTAAAAATATTACACTCACAAAAGATATTTACGACCACACTCTTCATTGTATGTTTGCCATGTGGACAATACTACAAGGGCCTCCTTGTCTTAAGTGCCCCAAGCCCCTCCCCCTCCCCAAAGCCTTAATCCGGCCCCGCTGATGACGGTCAATTTTTAGTTCAAATGCTCACCTGGTTTTCATAACCTTTTATTTAAAATTGGAGATAATTATTATGTCAATACGCTCCATCTGAGGCGCTGTCATAATTCAATTATGAGAGTAAAGAGACCAGGAAATGCAATAAATTCGCGAAATCACGTGTATTTTGGGTCTTTTATTTTAGTGGCATTGGTTTCAGAGACTAAAGAGCTGGCGTCAACGCCAAATAGGACGGCAGGTCAAAGACATCTTCCAGCGTATGTACACAATTATACGAGTAGCATGGAGACCGGGTGGTGATAATGCGCGGAGACCATACTGCCGACCTTACCGATAGGGTTGACGAACTAAACCGGCGATGGTTTCACTTCGTAAAAATAAAATCTTCAGGATCTACGAACATCAAAACGAGTCGAACTTGCGTAAAACATATTGACGGCAGCAAAAACGCTCTACAAAGGAGAAATTGGAGAATTCGGTTGCGGTGCTAAAATTTGGAAATTGACCGAAAAACGCCAGACCAAAAAAACTCGGAGGAACTGCTTCTTTTGGTGTAAAATCGTGATCACTATAAATGGGAATTCGTTAAACATTGGAAGTCAGGTTTAAAATATTAAAGTAACCCGTTTTGGTTTTTAACAATAGTAATATACATTCCATGAGCCTGCATCCTATGGGACCTGTGTTCCCATTGCGTCACCAAAAGAGATCTTACTTAGAACGCTAATTCACCGAACATTTTTAAAAATATTCATATTTCTAAAAGAATGTTACTTTTCTTTAATTTTTTTCTCCGTATAGTAATTATCTTGCCTCATTTTCCGTATTTTTCATTCATTATAACAACCGCATTTTTAAGTCGCCACGGATAAAATGAATTTAAAGGCGTCACGGGCGTCGTTCCCTGCTCGTGTGGTTTGAGGAGAACGCACAAGTCAGCGCTCCGTCCTTCGGAAGGGGCATTAAGCAGTTGGCCTCCTTGGTGCTATTTGTAAAGAATAGGCTAATGCTGGCACCGGGGATTCTCTCCTCCTTGTGTGTGTAGAAGTAGTTATGGCTATAATTGTCCAAGAGGCTGATTAGCCAGAAAAACAAACGACAAAAGCGAACAGTCACAAATTTTGAATGTTGATAAACATTAGCAACCAAGAGAAAACATTTTCAACCCCTCCTAAATACTATCCCATTTGCTATATTTGTAGATGTTTTTTAGGCTATATAAACCGATTTATGTCGAAATATATTGGGCCAAAGGACAAAGGAACACGCTATCCTCTTAGAAAGAAACAACCAAAAGTTTGTAAATCGATCAAATTCCTAAGTCAATGAATAAGAATTAAAACGCTGCGCATTAAAATATTCCAAAAACCTCGTTTAACGCGCTTTTCGCGGTAGGATCAATTGACGTTCCATCAAACACCGAAACAAGTGTTTCCTTCGCATTGAAACGCTGCGCAGTTATACCGCCATCGCCAAGAAAACTTCTAGGGAGTCAGTAGAATTTCTCTAAGAGAAAATGCTGTATCGGCATACTTAAATGTTCGACCACGAGAGGAACAACAAAAGACGGTGTCCTTCGTCGCTAAGTTGGCATTCCAATAGGCGAAACGACGAATGACAGCACCTGCTTTGTTGTGATATACTGTCGAGGAAAACCAGAATTTTTTTGCGCCTAAGATTTATTGCATCCAGTTAGAACATGATTGTATTGAGCGTACTTTTCTTGATTAGCATCAGATAAAGAAATTTTCATCTAATGCCAGCAATTTATCTATTTTTGTAATTCTTTTAAACCTTAAAATCATGGTTATATTTGAAACGAAACATTTTCACGTTGTCATTTTGAGCACGCATCTGAGTTGTTGACATTTCTGGAAATATTAATTATTTTATTTTATTTATTTATTCAATAATTCCACATACAGCTTTTGTAGCCATTTTACAGTGGAATGTGTTAACAATAACCAATAGACGAACACATACATCCATGCCCTAGGTGGGGAAAAACCCACCTAGGCGGGATTCGAACCCGCGACCTTCGGATTGGCAGGCGAGGACGTTACCCCGCCGCCACCGAGACCGACAATTAACCAGGGATTGGATATCTCTCAAGCTTTTCCAAGGACACGATTGATTTTACTGCGAAGAAGCTACTCCTTCCAACAAAGTTAACCGCCATGTCAATATATTTACACCCTTGACTGCTAAATAGCTGGAAATAATCCAGATCTCGTTGGCAACAAGAAGGTTGAATTGAAAAAAACTCGAGATGCCGCGGGTAAAATACAAATATATAAGATATGAAGTTCTTACACGCTTTTCTTTTTGAAACATCAGGATTCATTTCCTGGAAATAGATATGCTTGAATTCCTACGATTTAATCTTTTTGTGAATAACTTGGTTCACTAGGCGCTGGTAAAAATAACACAACTTTATAGTAAGGAGAGCATGACGAGTACTAAAGCAGCGTCCAGACTTAGCGAACAAGCACTAGCGAGCGTGCATTCGTATATGTTCGATTGAACACAGGAGCTCGCGGACACTCGTTGCCTGCATTCGTTCATGTTCGCTTGCTTTCGCTCATGTTCCGAGCAGAATGGAGATAAAAACACCCCATAGAGAACAGCACGAGCAGAGGCGAACAACTAAACTACGTTCAAACTTTACGAGAAGTAGCGAAAATACCCCTTTATGTACGGACAACCAGTGGAACAGCATTCGCTCGTGTTCGTCACCGCTCGTTTATGCTCGCAGATACCTACGTCCACATATAGTGAACGAACATTTGCTAGTGCTCGTTCGCTAGGTCTGAGCGCAGCGTAATTCGCTAAAATTCGATAAATTGAAGAATATCTGTGTTGCTATGTATTGATTTGAAGTTCCCCCTAAAAGTCGATATTGAGAGGCTCGGTGTATTTCTTTCCAACGAGTCTGCGATATATCTACCGTGCGGAAATAAAACAAAAATTTGGAGCTCCCAATAAAAAAAAAATGAAATGGCCAAAAATCCACCTTACAGCCTTACCTATTGTACAAATTGAAGACAAATGAACTAGAACGAAAATCTAACGAGCGCATAGTGTATGAAAACCCAAAAGAACAAATCACCCCTAACAAAAACGGCGTTAAAGGAAATAACCACGCAAAATTATCAAGCTGCAATTCATTCCACCGACAACCGATTGGACAAATAAATATAACAGATGTCACCGCGATCGCGTGAACACCATTGTACATACGATATTTTCGCGAACAAGGCAGCCATCCCGGCAGAAGTCGCACGCTTCGCCGCTACGTCGCTCCGAGTTGGACCAAATATTTCCCACCGCACCCAACCATCAAGCTGTGACGGCGAAGGAATCCAAATTACGCCGATGGCATCCGTTCAGTTGGATTTTCTCCAAAGCCTTTGTCGATAAAAGTGGTTAGGGATTTAAAAAAAACCGACGTGGCGACACAAATATGCGTGTTATACCAACCCTCCCGAACCGCAGGTTCGAAGAGGCACTCCAAAAAAAATATCGGTGTATTAGGTTTTTTCCCACGCCCTAAAGAGCTCGACCCCTAGATAACCATCATGATCGGCCCCTTATAATTCACGAGGTCACTCAAATGTGAAGAAAAATTAATCTGGAGAGCGATTGTTCGCGACCACCCGACTGGAAACTTTTTGATCTCTTGTGTGTGTGTACCTGTGTTTGTGCGCAACAAAACTACCATAGCTGGAATGTATACAAATGGCAGCAAGTACAACAATACCTCGTTTTGCGCGACCTCGTTTTAAGCGGATTCGTTATAGCGCGAAGCAGACTGGCGCCCACCTGAATAAAAAAAGGCGATCGACAATTGATATATAACTATAAACTATAACTATAAACTATAACTATAAACATATTATAAATTCCATTTCTTACAGGTTTGTGAATTTTAGTATAATCGTCTTTAGATCCCCATTTAAGGCCGGGATGTGGCACACCCATTCTATAAAAGAAACCTTCGGAATGCCACACCGTTTTACCACTCGTTCGACGCTTATTTTGGCGTTATTATTTCTAAACAAAGGTGACTTTTCGAATGAAGCTTCCCCGCTTATTTATTTAGCATTTCATTTATACAGGAAGTATTTACATTTTTGCCTTAATATAATGAAGTTTTTAGTTTTCTATTTCATTTTAAATTTCCGATGAATATATGTTATTTTTAAAATATAAAGATTTGCATTTTGCGTTGATGGATGAAAGCCGACAAGAAGCTGGTTTTCGGGTTGATGGCGCATTTTTATTAATATTGCACATTAGTTTTTGCGTCCAAGAAACCTATCCTCATCCACATAATGACCCCGCGTTTTGCGTGAATTTCGTTTAGCGCGAAATGGTCGGGAACCTATCAGTCGCGACAAGCGAGATAATGACGTATTTAAATGCGTCAGGAGACGGCAAACTACGTCCTGCGGTTCTTATTCAGCCAGCGAAGCCACTATGAAGGCGGACGGTAAAATTCAATACGGAAAATTTCGTACTTTTTACTTAAAATTGTAAACAAAAATCTTTTAAAAGAACGTTATGGCACCAAACAATTAATTGTAATTGCGTTCCGCCAATAGGATCTCTCGCAGCCTTTCAATTAATATCCGATATAAACTCGAATGCTGCCCGCCGAAGCACTAGCACTAGTAGCTGCTACTGCTGATATACGTGAATCTGAACTTGGATTCCTCTACAACAGGGGTGGAGAACCTATCGCCCGCAGACCGCATGTAGCCCACGAGAGAGGGAAACATTTGTCAAAGGTAACTTACGCATAGGGCCTTGGAATTTAAAAACTATGAGGAAGGCAGGAAAGCTAAGGAATATGCAAGCAGAGATGAGAAGAAAGGATTGACATAATAGTTTTGAGCGAAGTTAGTTGGGAAGGAGACGGGTAGTTTGACTCAGAAGAATTCACGGTAGTTCTCTTTGGAAGAAATAATGGGGCAAAGGGAGTAGTTCTGGTACTTAGGAAAGATATAATGAGAAGCGTAGCAAAGTTAATAATAATTAACAATAGGTTGATGGCAATAAAGCTTAAAACAGTTCCAGTGGACATGCCGACAATCCAGGTGTAGTTATATGCCAACGGCCGCTCATGAAGAAATCGAGATGTATAAACAACTTAATGGCATTTATTAAGAAGAAGAAAGGTAAACTGCACAATGACGGAAGATTGTAACAGCACAGCTGGAGAAGGACAAAAAGAAAATATTATCGGTCAATACGGACTTGGGAAAAGAAACCGAGGAAGAAAAAAACAGGTAGAATTCAGCATTAATAACGATCTAGTAGCGACTAATATGTGGTTCAAAAACCATAAACGAAGGCTGTATACACGTAAGAGTTCAGGAGATAGAATGAGATGCCAAGTAGATTACATCCCAGTAAAACGAGGATTCAGGTACAGCATAAAAATGATAAGACTTACCAGGAGCAGACAGATTCAGATCATAACCTTAGAGTAGTCGATGTAATCACAAATCTAAAACAAGTAAGGAAAACGAGAAAAGAAAAAGGCTTTGGACCTTGACAAACTGAAAGTAAGGCATTCAGCATGAAGTTGGAAGACTGTCCAAGAAATTTGGAAAACTAATGCAAAACGTCCGATACAGAAAGGAAAGAAATTAAAGTCAGTATAAAAAATAACGTGAATAAAGAAATTGGAAAACAAGAGAAGACAATGAGAAAGCCATGGATCACTAAGGAAATAGTCGAGAAAATGGATGAGAGTAGAAAGTGGAAAACCGTCAACAACGAAGAAGCTAGAACTGTAGAAGTATAAACAACAAGTTGAGAAGGGTAACAAACAAAGCCAGAGAAAACTGAATAAAGGAAATGTGAGAGGAAACAACAAATGGAGAAGTTTAAGGGGAACAATATGATGCACGTTCGGGCACTAAAATTGGATAAAAAGAAGCCTAATGGAATCCGTGATAAAGGAATTATGAAAACAGACGCGAAGATAGTCGCAGAACCAAAGGATGTGCCAGAGGTGTGGGAGGGATACATTAAGTAACTATGCTACACGCAAGCAAGATTGGCACAAATAGAACTGTGAGAAGAGGACGACGTTGAAGAAGACAACTTGGGACCAAGTATTATGGAAAGTGAAGTACAAAAAGCTATACAGAAGCTGGAAAAGAAAAAGCTACCGACAGCGTTAGGATACCGGCAGATATGCTTCAAGTCATTGGATTGGAAGGACCAAAAGGTAATTATGAAATTAAATAAAATGACTTATGATTCGGAAGAGTGGCCTCAAGACTTCCTCTAAAAAAGAAGCCAAAGGCAATGCAATGTAAATAATACAGAACGACAAGCCTACACATAGAAAATAATCACTAGGATTCTTAATAAAAGGCTAGAGAGAAAGGCCGAAGAATTACTAGGGGAAGATAAATTCGGTTTTAGAAAAGGACGAGGAGCCAGAGATGCTTTCGGTGTAGAGAGAATCATATCAGAAAGGGCAGTAGAGTACAGCCAAGATTAAAGCGTATGTTCCGTCGACTGTAAGAAGGCGGTTGATAGAGTAAATTGAGTAATGCTGGTGAGGATATTAAAGGGTAGAGGTGAAGATATGAAAGACAGGAGACTGATCAGGGATCTATACATGAATCAAGTTGTAAAGGTCACATTTGAGAATGCTGCGGAGTAAATATTGTAGAGGGGTAATGAAGGGGTGTTGTTTATCGCCGATTCTATTCAATGTGTATGGAGAAAGACTAATGCAAGAAGCGCTAAAAAGTAAAGGATATTACAAGATTGGAGGAAGGGTTATAAGAACAGTAAAATACCCTGATGATCAGGTACTTGTAGCAAGAAAAGAAAAGGAACCTAAGAGAATGAAAAATAGGTAGATAATAGCTAGAAAATACGGAATGGAAATAGGGGAAAGTCGTATAGTACCGGACAGCGGGTAGTATCGGACGATCCATGTTTCTCAAGAACCCTTGTAGAGGGAAGCACTTCCCAGGCATCAGTGACTTACTATTACTTGCTACAGGGAGCATGAGTCGGTTGGAGTTCCTGCGTCGAGTTGTTTAGACGTGCCAGCAAATTGAATGAGATTTGTGTCTTTAGCAGCCGATTGAATTGACACTGCTACGTAATTTTATTATTTTTAACTGATTACTTAGGCATTATCAACTTAAAATTACGTTGTTAAAATGGCGTTGCTGAGAACTAAGCGTAGTTTGCATAACGACTATTGTTCGCCACGTGGTTATTCGGCTAGTATCGGACAGCATGTTGTCGGGTTAAATTGATTTAAGGCAGAAAATTGGTCGTAAGGATATTATAATGTTAGGTACCAGTGACAATAATTATAAGTAATAGTTAAAACTAATGGGCATAGTAATATGACTAATGTTCAATAAGATTTTGATTCAATGGTATCAGCTATAGTGTGTTTCAGCAGCCAGCAACAGCATTGATTAGGCCCTCAACATCGAAACACACCAATTAAACGTTAAAGGCGATGCCCAAGAAAAATCCTGCTCCTGAAGGATGTGAACGCAGTTTAACAACAAGAAAGCGGTCTGGTGATATAAGTTAGATTCTCACGTCAAGCCCATTCAAAACCGAGCTGCAAGACAAACGACAAGCATTTATAGACAAGGCTGAATAGAATAAAAAGAGAAAAGAAATCGTGAGAAAAATGCCTTCAACAAATCAAAGCAGACCAAGAAACAGAAAACTACCAAAAGACAATTGCAATTCAGTTCTCATGCTGACTCAAAGGAAGATGAAACCACCGAGTGCATCATTTGAGGCGAAACGTTTAGTGAAGATTGGATAAAATGCAACTTTTGCAATAAGTGGGTTCATGAAAACTGCGCAAATACAGAAGGAAACCCTCTTTTTTATGAATGTGATGTTTGTGAAGCTAAGAGTGTTATTTAAATCCTGTAATATTTTGAAATATTGAGTGTCCGGTACACACACATTATGTCATGTTATAGAATTAGACTTGTTTTTGTCACACTATTCTCTTACTTAAAATATTTTCTAATGCTTCAATAAAATTTCTTCGTAAAAAAATTTTTCAGAAAATACCTTTTATTATTTTTACCTTACGGGAACAAAATATTTAAAGAAAAGCTAAGGTTTCCGGTACTATACGACTTTCCCCTAAATACAGAAAAAATCAAGGTCATGCGAATATCGAGAAAAAGAGAAAATTTCACCATAAATATTGGTGGAAAGTCATTAGAAGAAGTGTCCAACTATAAATGCCTAGGAAGCATAATAAAGAGAGAAGCGAAATTTGCCTATGAAATAAGGAGTAGAATAGTGAAAGCAAAACCGCTTTCAGAAGAAAGAAACTCTCATTAACGGAGAATATAAAGGAGAATATCCGCAAGAAATTGATTACATGCTATAAATGGAGTACAGCTTTGCCTGTGGCAGAAACAAGGATAAATTATTTTTAAATACTTGGAAAGCTTCGAAATGTGGGCATGGAGAAGCATGATGAAGATAAAATAGACAGGATGAAAAACGAGAAAGTACGTACTAAAAGGAATAGGAGAGACACGAATAATTATATAGATAATAAGAAAGAGGAAGGCTAACTGGATTGGACATTACCTTAGGAGAGTGAGCATGATTAAAGACGTAAGAAGGAAAAGTGGAAGGAAAAGAGAGTGGAGAGAAAAGAGAGTGGAAGGAAAAGAGAGAGAAAGGAAGTGAAGGAATAAAGAGAAAGAGGAAGGAAAAGGTTTCAGCTGTTAGAAGACATGAAAGAGAAAGAGAGCTAACAAGTCATGAAGAAGACTGCGAAAAAGAAGACTATGTTGAGAACCAGGTTTAACCAAGAATAATCACGTATGCCTACAGACACACAATGTGAAAGCGGAGTGAAGAAACTCTCGATAGGTCATATGGAAGCTCTAGTGAAAAAATATCTAAATTCTTTCTTTCTCTCTCTCCTTCCATTCCCTTCGCAACGAATCTACTTTTAAAAGTAGGTCCGAAAAAATCTCTCCATTCCTCCCTTTATCTCTCTATATCTTCTTTGGACTCTCCTTCCTCCCGTATTTTAATGTCCGCGGGTGTGTATATATAATATATAAATGTCGGTCGCGTCACCTTTTGAAAGAGAGCTCTCTCTCTGCACACTTTCTCCCACGGAGAGGAGAGCGAGATGCATGCGGGCCCTGGCTTACGCGGAAGTTTCGTTTCGCGTATCGTGTCTTCGTCGCGTAGAGCGCACGCGTTGGGGTTGCTCAAAAAGGATTGGCGGTTGGCGAGGTGGTTAAGAAGTTGGACCTGAGAGAGCTTCGTGTCGTTTCTCTCTTTCGACCCACGTGCATATTTTGGATCGTCTTAACCGTGACGAGGTTCGTCTTTAGCTGTAAACAGTCTCATTTCGATAGATCGAACCATAAAGGGTGATCACTAGAGAATTATATAGGCACGGATTCGGATTCTCTCTCAAAAGAGAAATATAGTACGCATTTAGATCTTTTGGTCGTGCAACTGTCTAAAGTCTCAAGTTTGCACCTTCATTATAACTAATTTAAAGAAGCTATGTTATAGATGTATGGATGGCGACGCAACTTATTTCTCATGGAAATTTTTTTCAATCAATAAATTATTTAATTCACAACTATTCTACCTTTCAAAGTTTTCCTGATGCTTTCAAGTTTATATCTGCCAAGTTTCAGAGCCTCACCTAATTCGGATCTACGACTTTCAGCTCGGTGTGACGCACGCACACACGCATATACTACAAAATCAATGTATATGATATAGGAATATGTTTTTGTGTATATGTTATTAGCTGCTATAGAGCGTCGTTTACTTAATGTTTAAATGCCGATTTGTTACCTGCTCCCAAATATCTTCAACGATCAACTCAATATGATGAAATTCAACAAGATATGATTAATAGTCTATTAAAGTTGCTATGCTTTAATTGACTGATACGGCCCAATATGATAATTGGACGACGAATTTTAATGCAGTTATCTCATACTAAATTTAACGAAAATCCGTCAAGCTGTTCCAGAGATGAAAGACGTAACAGACACACGAGAGGTGCCCAAGACGAATCGCTACTACCCCGTTGCTGGAGAAGGGCGCATAAAAATAAATACAGCTGGAGAAACCCGCGGTTGGAGAGGGCCAAGGCTTATGGAAAATATAGGGCTATGGGGAGTGGTCCTTGAGAGACATACCTTAATCTTATAATGCATACAAAACATGCTTAAATACGTTGACGGTGTGGAGAACTGTGGGTAATTAAGACTGTAGGCCACTTTTAAAAAAAAGTAAATTTAACGTAACGTAACGTGGATTTTCTCCGTTTTTGCGAGTGTTCAGTTTCCTCGAAACTATAGGTTTAACATAAAAGAGCTCCAACACTTAAAAAATAATTTAAACTATAAAATGTTAGCAACAACACTTTTCTAATTGTATAGTTCAGTGGAGCCCAATCTTTTTACATGGCGGGCTGCATTCGTAGTTGTGAATGCTTCGGAGGGCCGCATTGGAAGTCACGAGAGCTTCGGCAAGCCGGATGAGTGTTTACATTAGAAGTTACCAAGGGATTCTGTGCTCTCATATTAGCGAAAAATCAAGTCAAAATAAATTACTAGTGTTAAAGCTCCTCCATAAAAGGTTTTGAGAGGATAATTACACTGAAAAAATATGAAATTGCCTATATCAAATTTCTCCTATCACCTTTTCACCATAGCTTCGCGGGCCGCATGGAGTGCTCTCGGGGGCCGCATTTGGCCCGCGGGCCGCGGACATCTGGTATAGATTATATTTATCCCCTCTTTTATTCGACTATGTTATCGAAATTCACACCGCGCTTATGTAGGCAATCAGACCGAAGAATTTGGAACGATTTTGCATACATTTAGGCGCGAGCCGGAAAACCGCGGTAGGAGAATCCGCGGTTGGAGAGTGAGTACGGTATATACTAAAATATTGGCATTCTCTAATAAGTTCATATCTGTCCATGATTCCAGGTGGTTACGTGTTGAGTTCTCATATTTTGATTAGGGGATCGGAGACCCGTTGCTGGGCAACCTTAAGCAGAGTGCCTTAAGGGAAGATGAAAATAACGGCACTTGTGAAAAATTAGTATTATAGAACTTGACTCAAAGGAACACAAAAGGTAAACTATATATCTCAGTGCAATTAAAAATCTTGTTTGTAAACGTTCAACATTGACTGCCTGTACCGTTATATCACAAGTTATCACTTCCTTTTTTGGTGGTTTAGCAAAAACTGGAAAATATGTTTTTTTCGTTCAGTAAATGTTTGATATAGCCTATCCAAACAAGAATATGTCCATTGCATTTGTAATAGAAATTTTTCAAGTGCAGCAAAGCTTGAAAATCTAAATATCTCCATTAGCCATAAGAAGATGCATAGTACTTAGTCTACAAAGCAGTCGTCATCAGTGGTGATTAACCTATTGTAGATTCTAATAGAATCTACTATCAGCGGACAACTATTACTGGTGGCTGCTTTGTAACGGAAATGCGCAACTGGTTTTCCCAGGCTTTTTTTTACGTCTTTTGGAGAAACATAGTTTCCAATTTGATAGTCATAAGGTGATCTCGGCAAATACAGCGGAGCTGTTAAATTTCTTTGATATCCCGTAATTTAAGCTCTTTCATTCGGGCAACATTTTAATCTTAGCAGGAAGGCAAAAAATCTTTAATTTGGTTTCCTTAGGGGCACATTTCAAATGTTCATGAGATGTGTCACGGCTGCTCTTGCTGTGAATTTATCATCAGGAAATTTGTCATAAATGGCATATGCGATTTTGAATCCCACTTTACATTAAATCCCCGATTTGTATTTTTCGATAGACCTTCAACGATACGAAATTTCGTTACCATGACAAACTCGATCTGTGCTGCAGCATTTGAGGCCGACGAGTGAATCGGACGCTGTCGGTTGAATTTATATCATTTTCAGAACAACTCAATTGAGTTTATCATGGCAGATTTAAGTAATATGTGGATGACGCTGCTGTCAAATACCAGATTCCAACTGAAGCCATCTCCTCATGAAGCGATATTGTTATTTTTTGAGCCATTAATGGAAATGACTTTAGCCTTGTTATTGATCTAAATGGCTACTAATAAAAATTATAAGAATACTTTTAGTTTTCGACACATTTTTAAAATTTGGCTCATTTTACGCAAATAATATGATATTTTAATTGACCGTTTTTTTCGGCGCTGATGAAAAAATGACGCGCTCGAACGTAATAAAAGACTGCTCCACCGTGCCTAATCCATACTTTACGTGCTTCGCGGTACATCGACCATATTACCTCTTTTCGGTTCAGCGAATATTAGAAAGCATGTTCGCCCGCAAAGATTTAATAATGGCCTCGATAAAATTGAGGAAAATATCGAAATTTGTTTTTCGAACCGATTATAACAACTGGAGCATATCCCGCGCTGAAGTAAAGAGATCCTCCCTATGGCAATGCATGGAATTTTGCTGCGCAAAAATATCTCTCGGACGTTTCCTCAAAATTACGACAGCGAATTAACACGATGAAAGCGCGATCTCGTAATGTTTTTTAATGATCAATTAACGTTTAAATTAAATTTCAAACTCTAGTATAATAATTGATCCATTACGTTCGCCAACACAGCATTAAATTATAATATCATTAATGCGAAAATAAAAGGTGATGAGTTTTCAGCATGTATAAAGGCGTACAATTTGCATGCTATCAATTTGAAATCTGAGTCTGAGGTGCGGGTCTAATGAAACAGTTGCGTGGGTATGTTAGATGAAAACAACGCAGGGATTAAAATTTTATAATTATCCATTTTAACCTCATCTCTTCTTTCACGTACTTTAACACCACCACGTAAAATCTTATCGTTAGAGTATGTTTGCAAAAATGAGCCAAATTACTTAGAAATATTATTAAAAGTTAGATATAAAATAACGAACGCACGAATACTTGAATAAAAGGATATTTTATAATTGCATATGTGAAATTTAATTTACTCGATATCAGTAAAAGACTGCACGAATATCTAAATCTAACGTAATATATGTGTTTCTCAGTTTATTCATTCATTTTATAAACAAATAAAAAACCACGCGTATTAAAATTCTAATACTTAATATATGAAATAAACAGCAGAATTCAAGACTCAATAATCGATATCCTTGCTTCAATCGGATAGATGATCTAGGTATCTCCGATAGCCAGGGCCAGCCCGAGCTACGGGCGAGCCGGGCGGGTGCCCGGGGCGCCAAAGTCTCGGGGGCGCTATCCTGACCAACTATCTATGCATTTAGGCTGCATGGATTTCTGTTTCACCGCAGAGCCTTCGCATCAAACTATCTATGCAATACTTGTAAGTGAAAAAATATTTGATACAATTTATAACGCAGAACAGGCTGATAGCATTCCTTTTATTTTTCCTTTAGCGGTAATTTTTACAGAGCGATGAATGAATTAACATGTACTTTGTAAATATCTCATCAAACATTTACGAAGGGGGGCGCTGGAGTGCTATCTCGCCCGGGGCGTCAAAATTCCTCGGGTCCCCCTACCCATAGCCATTGGTTAAGGAAAAAACATATATGGTTCATTCAACCGTTTTAATGGCTAGAGGAGATACTCAGATCAATTAAACATCACTGCATCTTAAACAAGCCCCCAGATTCTAAACTTAATCCATTCTATCTCAATAATCCTAAACATGACAACCTTAAGTCTACTGGCTAACCTGTCATCAAGATTCAAAGAGAATTTTGCAGGTTACCTTGCGGACGAATTCAAATAATCAAATTGACTCTCCGATAACCATAAAATATTAGGGAAAAATCACGTGCGAATTTCGGCTAAAAAGCTGCCTTCAACAGTGTACCTATACTCAATGAAGGTCCTTATTTCTGTTTAGCTGAATCACCACTGATGACAGTTGCTCTTTAACCGAACAGCGCATCTCCAATTAACGGCTATAGGATAGATATCGTTTGTCAAGATGACTTCCAGGTTAATATAGACAACCGCGTAGCAGAGGGAGAGGAGCTGAAGTTGGTGGTATAAACTACACATGACCTTCCTTTAGTGCAGATACATATAAAACGGATTCGCTACAACACAGTTTGTTTGTTTTTAATACCAAAATTTCATATAAAGTGGGTCATTATTCGCATTAACGCGGTTTGCTTTGATTCGAGGTGTGAGAATCCAGATTTCTGAGGGAGAAGAGACATGCTGGAGAGCCGGAATGCTTTGTTCATCAGTTTACATAACCCGCAATAGCGCTCTTATTAGTACACGCGTATATGTGCATCAAATATATGTTTGGGAATTTTCGGTCCGTAAGGAGGGTGCCTGAAGGGGTGTAACGCAACTCACCTTTCGCTATGCTAAGCCAGGTTCATATAACACGGATTCACGTTACGCGGCACTTTTTCCGTAGCGCATACCCCCTGCCATGGTAAGGACCGTGTGTAAAGCCAGTTTTTCACTCGCATCGGAAATCCAGCATCTCTCTCACTCTACCATTTCTCTGTACCAAAACCGAACCCACCCATTCCCAGCGGCGGCGTTTTTCCTTTACCTCTCTCCTCATCCGTGGGGCCAACCGTCCCTCCACGACCGCCGCTTTTCCTCCTCAACTCCCTCTCTCCCACCTCGCACTCTCCCTCCGGCCCCTTCTCTTCCCTCCCTCCCTCTCTCCCCTCTCAACTCAGTTGCGGGGTTGCGGCGTCCTACTTCACTCGTGCTTACTCAGAGATGCCGCGAACTCCGTAGCGGTCGGACGCAACTCTTTCCGACTCTTCGTTTTTATTAACTTTCCTGCCTGATATGTGTGTTATGAAAAGTTTCTCGAGACTTCTGTAAACCGTTTCCATCGTGATATCGTTCGAAGGGTCTCGATAAATTCGAAAGGAATTCCTCCGTTACCACGGAGTTGTCTCCGTCGCGTCGCCGAGGAGAGAGATCTTCCGCGAGGGACGTTTTCATCTCGAGGAAGAGTTGTTGAGAAGGCGCGTGGATAAGCGGACTGTGCGGTGTGGATTTCCAGGAAGTGCTTCCCCGTTGCACCTAACTCGCGTCTTCTAGGACGTGGATGACTTTTGCTGTGGCCTTTTGATGGTCGACGCACCCGCGATTAAGAAGTATTTTTTTCGAAGACTTCCAACGAGGAGAGGAATTAAAGAAAAGACGAAGAAAACAAAGGAGGGGAAAAGAGAAAGGTTTAGTATCCAGCGAGAGAAATAGGGGAAAGGAAAGGTAGGAAAGAGTTTTAAGAGGCGAAGTGAAAGGTGATTTTGATGCTAGAATTCTCGTTTCATAAAAAAAGGCCGTGGATATACTATAATTGCCGCAAGAGTTTTTTCTCTATCTGTTTCGAGTGCTGCCGGCGCGGAATAAGAAACAGCCGATGATCGGAAGAAATCATTCGTACGGTAAATTCTTTCGAGACCTGTGAGCGTGTTTTGGTGGTTTATAAATATATTGCATTTATGGTTCATTCCGTCAAGTCATAAAAGGTTAAAAAAATAACACTTGGCGTTGAACACCTGTGTATCGTGTGTTTGTGTCTTAACGAGAGTCCCCATCCTAGCCCCTTAAATTTGTTTTGTTTTCGTCTGTTATAATTATTACCTACGGCTCAGGTATTCTCAACGTTCGATCAGCGTTTTCAAAACAGCCTTCTACCCCCTCCTCCTTCCTACCACCCAGTACACCCGAACCTCACACTACCGCGAGGAACCCGGCCGCGCGATTGGTCGAAAGGGAGAAGACGGTTACGACACCCCTCCCCGTAGCCTAGCGCCGCACCCAGCCAGGAGGCTTTTAGAAGCGCCTCCGGCTTCGCATTCCTACTCACCCCCGCTCCCCCCTAAAAAAAACTCCCTCCCTTCTCGCCGCCCCCTCACAAACCCTCAGAGCCGGGTGACCCTAACACCCACTATACTCTCCGCTCATCTGCCACACCTTCGACGAAGGCACCTCGCCATCCACTCCTACAACCATCACCCTCCTACCTTCCACCCGTCCACAATAGTTTTCGGGCAACAGGAAGACGAAGATCTTAAGGGGGTATACACCACGTCTTTTGTGCGACCGAGGCTTCTCGAAAAAAAGACTTCAGAAAAAAGGACCGAAGAGAGGCGGAACCTTCGACGTGAACAGTGGGTCGAAAGAAAAAAAGTTTTTGAGGTGACAACGGATAGGTGGCGTCCGCGTCATTGCTCTCTCTCCTCACTCTCTAAAACGCGCCCATTCGTGCACGAGTTAAGGATAACTTCCGCGTGCCTCCGCTGAAAAGTGTGCCTACGGTCGTGTTAGATCGTATTCGCGGGATATACTCGTGGAAGGAGTTAGAGCGGTCCTCCGCGAGCGTTCAAAAGTGCAACGGGTGCTGGTTTACTGCTGACCGGACTGGTTTGGGGAGGAAAGATCGCCGCTGGCACCTTCCTCGGTGAGAATACCCGGTCCGGAGAGTTATTAACGGAAGCGTTTATATTCGCAGACTGTCGGAATCTCCCCGGGGACAAAAATCCAACGTAGGTGACCACTCTTAAGGAGGAAGCGAGAGAGAGGCAAAGACAGTTACGAAGTCCATTTCCGATTCGGACGCTCGTGAAGAGACGTCGGCTTGGGACGTCCCTAAGTTGGATACCTCGTGGCGTCGGATCGTCGAAGCTCCGTCGCCCGTGAGATGTGAACGTACGGCAGGAAGGTATCCCACCGTTAGAAAATCTAAACGACAGAAATGGAGGAGCAGACCGCTTGGGTATTGGCTCTGCAGATCGTCGCGCTTTGCTCCATAGCCGCCGCCTTGCTCCTATACTTGGGCCGTAACCTGGCCTGCAAGAGGCAGAAGGGAGGCTGCGGTCTGTGCGTGGGAGGCGTGGGCGGAGGCGCCGCCGGCGAAGACACCGACGACGAGGTGTTCAGCGACGGCGACGGGGAGGTGGGAGGCGGAGGAGCCATGCGTTTGGGACGCAGGGGGAGGGTGGGAGGGGGGAGGTCGGTGCTGGTGACTTCTTGCGACGGATCTTTGGGAATGCAGATAGCCCTCCACTTGGATAGGTTGGGATTCAGGGTTTTCGCGGGTTTCCGCGACGTCGAGGGAGCTGCCGGAAGGGCCTTGTCGGCCGCCGTGGCCGCGGCAGCCACCTCACCCACCCTGAGGATCCTGGCTCCGTTGGACGTGACTAGAGAGGACCATCTTCACGAGGCCGTTCAGTTCGTGAGGAAGCACCTCCCGGCAGGTGAAGAAGGTAAGGGAGGAAACTATTTTGGTATCTTGTTTAAGAAGAGAGTCAGCTTTTTCTTCCCCCCCCCCCTCTCTCACTCACATATATACTCGCTTGCCTGCAAGCATCTTTTGACCTTAAGTATTCCTCATGTTTATTCACTTTCTCGTCGTCCTTGGGAAATGCTTCGCCGCGTTTTTGGACGAATAAGCAGTGACCGCGCGATAAAAACGTAAAATATTTCAGGTAATTTATTTTTTCATAAATCTTGGAAGAGAGAATCATGTTTACTGTTGCTTTTTTCGAAAGTAGCTACTCTGCGCTTCTAGTTATAATTATAAACTAAACTAAAATAATATAATTCCCAATCAAAGGTAAATTTTAATTATTATTTCCGTTTCAAGCAAGCTGAGGTCATAATACTACATATAACTAGGCATGGTAGGATTCGATTTAAATCGAAAAACGTCGATACGCGTCGATATTTTAAAATTTCAAAATCGACGAAAATGAATAGTTGACGATAAGGGTCGATTTTCTAACAAGATGGAAAAGTATACGTCCAAAAACCTACTCTGAATTATAATATTTAAGTCGTTTCTGCTTACTTTTTTCGCAGTATTATTTTCTACCTATGATTTTGTTCCTTTTCTGGGCTTGCATTAACAGTGGGACTAAAAGAAGGGTATTTTCATAAACTCAAATATGCGTCTTTTTGAAAAGCTCACTTTTCTACTCTGGACAATCAGGTAACCGCAAGACCTTAGGGTAGTTTTGAAAACACGTGTTTCTTTAACCTTTTGAGGTTTTTATGATTATATTTGCCGACCAAATGGTGAGATATTCTACGAGCCTCTCTAAAGAGATAAGGTCATGGATATGGCCTGCTGAGACCTGGTCGTTTGAAGAAAGCCCGCTAATCGTTTTCTACCCCTTTCACTCATCAACCCCCTGGAGTGTATTCTACATCTACATGTTACCCTGCAATTCACCTAATTGGTGGGTGGCAGGGGGTGCAATGCATCATAACCTACCTAAAGATTGTCTATCGCAGGTTGAAATTTTCTATTGTGATCTCGTATTGTCCTCGGAAAGAACGAGCCTAGATAACGCTCCGTCCTACAATCGATCTCACGTATCTTATCATCACGGTCGTTTCTACCTGTATACGTTGGTGCTTCAATTATTCCCACAACCTCGTCTTTTAGACATTCCGATCTATATTTCTCCAGAAGCTGCAATTTTGAGTTCAATCTACGATCCTCCAGTGATACCCAGTTCAAATCGCTCAATAAAGAGGTGACGCTTTCCTTATGTTCGTACTTTTGTTTTATAAATCTGGCTGCTCTGCGCTGTACTCTTTCTAGTTGAATTATGTGTCCCTTCTCGTACGGATCCCATATGCTCGCTGCGTATTCCACATGCGGTCTTACCAGTGATAAGTAGCATGTTTCACGTACTTTCTCTGTAGTGTTCCGTACTATTCTACCTATGAATGCCAGTTTCTTGTTGGCCGCGCCTATAACTCGACGAATGTGCATGTCCCACGAAAGATCTCGACAAATGGTTACTCCTAAATATTTTACATACTCAGCTTGTCGAATGCTCATTTCATCTATTTTATATTCGAAACCTAAATCTTTGTTCTTACTTTTCCAGAACGTGACTGCGGCACATTTAGTGTAATTAATTTCGATTTGCCATTCTTTGCACCATGCTGAAATGGCTCTTAAGCCTTCACGCAGAGAATGATGGTCCTCCTGGTTTTTTATTTTATTATATAGAACGGCATCATCGGCAAAAAGTCTAATTTTACTACGAACTACCGAGCAGATATCATTCACATAGATTAAGAAAAGTAGAGGGCCCAATACACTTCTCTGATGAAAACCCGACGCAACTTTAACAGGGAACGAGTATTTCCCATCGATGACAACTATCTGTTCTCTATTCGAGAGGAAATCTCTCACCCAACTGACAACTTTCGGATTAATACCATATAGTCCTAACTTTGCAATTAATTTCTTATGAGATACTTTATCAAACGCCTTTCTGAAGTCAATAAATATGGCATCGACCTGAGTATTTTTCTCTCCGCATCGCAACAAATCATCCACGAACAAGCCGAGCTGCGTTTCGCATGATCTACCTCTCCGGAATCCGTGCTGGCATCCGCTAGGCAATGAGTGACTATTTAAATAGCGCATTACAGAACTAAAGATTATGTGCTCAAGTATCTTGCACGATAATGAGGTTAGGGAAATTGGCCTATAATTTTCAGGGTTCTCTCGAATATAATTTTTAAATACAGCGCGATTTCATAAGCTAACTCTTTAAATATTCGCGCGGGTATTTCCTCCGGCCCAGGAGATTTACTTGGTTTAACTGAATGAAGTTGGAGCGCGACACCATTTTTGGAAAATATCAAAACTTCCATCGAGTCGCCCTGATGCATAGGAATAGTGGTTTCACATTCATCGTCATTAGGAGTAAAAGCTTTCTGAAAGTGTTGATTTAAAAGGTTTGCTTTCTCCGCACTATCGTGAACTACATTTCCCGTTTCCGATCTCAGTGACGCAATATAGAATCTTATCACAGAACATCTGAAGATCCTCATAGTTTAAGGTTTAACAGGCTCGTGTTCGGCAAATCATTTACTGTTACAGAAAATAAATTCTATTCGATCTTTGTCGAAATAAATTTAGTCATCCGATTCTTAACGTTGTTTTGGGGGAAAATTTTATTTATTTATTGTGAGTTTTAAGGGACAAAAGGATATGCCACGAACCGTAAAAAAAAAGATGTTAAAAGATCAAAAATTAGCTCTTTTCCTCAAAACTCCTCTAGATCTTTCCCCAACCACAGACGCATACAAAATCCTACGCTTTTAATCGTGACCTCAACGCAAATCTCTCCGGTCAAGAAACACGTCCACACTCGCTCGGTCTCGCGGTGAAAGCAATGGCTGAGCGAACGTGACCAACGTATTTGCTCAATCAGCGATGATGATGGCGGTTTTACGCTCTTGTTTGTGGGTTTCCTTTCGAGTTTTAGAGACGGCATATGAAAATATTTCGTGACGTTCCCCTTGAATGCCTATTCTGGCCTGGAGAAGAAAACGAGATTCCGAGTGTTTTGAGAAGTTAATGTTTATTCGTTACGACTATAGGTTTGAACGAGTGCTAAACGTAAGCGTATTGACAGAAAAGGGTCTTTGGGAAGTTTCGTGGTTTTCTCGTTGTTTATATTTGTTCCCGCTAGAGGGTGACACGTCACCTTTAAGGTTTATTTAGCCAGAGAAAAATATTTAGCCAGCTTTTTATTTAGTCTTTGCCCAACAGGCGGATCGATATCTTTTCCGTGTACATTAACGGGGAAATTCAACAAAAGGGATATGAATTTAATTCACGCAAATGGGTTTCTGTAACGGTTTAATAGCTTACATAGAGTTAAATTCCGTTGCGCAGTCATTAATTTTCTCGATAATCTTCCGAGAAATTTTAATCCACTAGGAATACAGAAGTTAGTTATAGATGCACATTATATCGTTTTCTGAAAACTAATTTGCTCGTTAATATAAGCTTTATTAATTTTGAGATCAATGGACAAATCTGAGGCGGGTAAATTACAGCATTTTCAATCCTCCGCTTTTCAAGTCTGATACATGGACTACTGATTACGTGTGATAAATATTTTTAATTTTAGAAATAAAATATTACGTAATTGATAAAAATGAAACTTTTCGCCTCTCATAATTTACTTTACAGTTCATGAGAAAGGCAAAAAAAACCTCTCCATAAAGAACAGCAAGTTGGAAATATTGTGCGAAAATGGCGAAAAATAGACTTGATAATAAAAATACCTAGGCATTTCCTTTACATATACTTTGACAAATAATTGGAAAATATTCTACTTTGGGTGAGCAAACTTGCGTAAAATACGAAAATCCGTATAGTTTATGCACAGCTACCGACATAGGCTTTTAATTACAAAACCACACCTAATCCCCAACCAGATCGCACCTCCGGCGGAAACCGACGGATTTTTTCGACTCCGTTCTTCCATATTCATACAATTGTTTCCCCAACTGAATGGGTTTAGACGTGTGCTGCCGTTGCATAAGGCTTACGGGGCTTACGGCTGGAGCTATTAATAGCCAGCGAACTAGCGAAAAAAATTCACGCCTGCCGGATGAGGATCATTATTGAAATGATGACGAACTAATTTGACGGCCACTCGTGGGAAAATAAAATCTCTATGACGTGATTCAAAAAACATTTTGTGAAGCTTCGCTTGTTGTTATAATAACCTAAACCGTATGAATGACATTAACAGTGTCAATTAAAGATATTTTATTACAAGCCCAATAAAATATATCTACAATTTTTATAAAAATAATCAAATAGTTGTTAATAACCTCAATATGAGAAGCAAAGACGCACATAGACGTACAACAAGCGACGAAGAGTAAAATATTCTATGTAAATATCCAAGAAGAGGTGATGTACGCTTTTTAACAAATATTCGAATTTTTTTTTCAAATCGTGATTTTTTTATCACAATGCTTGTTTACCTGATATCTGATCCGCTTTTTGCTGAATATACAAATCAACAGAAACTTAAAAATGTATGTAAAATCGTAAGAAAGCCTTGTAACCATTAACATAACGACCTCACGCTCTTCGTGTTTTGGTACATAAAGATTATTAATTTCGATACGTTCTTACGAACCTACAAAGGTCGGAAGGTATATTGTAAGGTTTTTCTCAAATTTGACCTTTCTGATAGTTTGCGTTCAAGGGCGGGATCATTACTTTAAAATTGTTTTCCAGCAATTTTTCTATCGTGTATTTTCTCGCTTCGAATTAACAGGGACGGAATCCGCCACCCTAAAATTAACTCGGTAGAACAAACTTCTTGAAAACAAAATCTCCTCTCATTGAAGGTAGAAATAAATACATTATTTTATCAAACCCAGGTTCGTCGACTTCAGTTACTACCAAGCACGCGCGCATTTTCGACAAAAGTTTTCGTACCGTCAAAAAGTCTCACGCACACCCCCATTCCTCCTTCCCCCTCCCCACCTCTGCCTAGCGAACAAACTTTCCACGGCTTTAATAATTAGGACGAACCACACGCCAACAACCTCGAGAGGCACTCTCGAAGCAGCAGTCTCAACAACAAAGAAGGCCCTCTACCCCTTAAGCGGGATGGAAGGGGAACGTGCGAGGCGCCCCATAATTAATAAGGCTGTGTGCGAACAGAGTCAAGGACGGAAGCCGTCTCCTCCGAACCTCCTTAGCATAGTCCCTCCTCCCTCTCCCGTGTTTCACCCTCCCCCAACTCCTCTAACCTCTCTTCCATCCCTCTCGAAAGCACCCGTGCCGAGCCTGATAAGGGATAAAAGGGGAAGATCCTTCTATTTCTGTTTCGACGCCCTGGGAAGATTAAACATCCATTTCGATGCGGATTTGGCCTAATAGGAGAGGTTAAGATGGTAATTATTCGTGGGATGATTGATTACGGGAGAGATAAGAGGTAATTTCAGTGTAGAAGGAGGAGTTTTAGGGTGGGTGATTTAAAATGGAGTGGGAGTCTTGATTCGGAATTCAGAAAAGAGGAACGAACGGCTTCTTCGGAAAGTCGCGTTCGAAATTATTTCGTTGTTAAAAAGGGCTACGATGAAGACTTCGTTATTGGTTATTCGCCGATGTCAGATTCTAACGGCATTCTCCTTCTTATTTTCGATAATTCGAAAATTCTTACTGAAATGTAAATTGTAACGTAACTAATTAGATAATCACCAGCTCCATTCATTAGAATTTAGAAAAGAATAGAAGAAACTCGCTTTACTGTAGTAAATTTTATTAGTACACTTCGTGGCAAATGGATAGTAAAAATGGTCTCACTGGTGTGATACGTAATTGAAAACTCGACTTGTTAATTCCTACAAGATAAATTACGCTTAATAATCGAAGAATTTTCTTAACAATTATATTTATTTTCTTATGAAAATAAATTAAAGTTCTTTATTCAAAGATTTTAAATTATATTTTTAAAATACAGGAATGTCAACGACTCGAACTGTCCATAACTTAAAGAAGTTATTTCCACGTCTCCACGGTAACCTGCAATTATTCTAATTTTTCTATCAATGGAACATTTTTTGACTTCCCTCATCGAGGTTCGACCGCTCTTTTTCATGGCTTACGAACCTCCGCCCATTTTTTGTTTATTTATTTTGAAAATAAAGAAAGCAAACCGAGCGTGACGAAATGAAAAAGAAGCCCCTCCTTAATTTACTCATTTCTTTAGGGCACCGCCTCTTCCACCGCACCCCAGAAACTCGCGTGCGTGGGTTCGATTTATGCGAATGATTAATTAGATGCCGCGATTCGACGCTCCCACCCCGGGTGTCACCGTGGAAACGACTCCCAAGTCTCAAAAAAGAAATTCAAAGACTCCCATCACCAACAACACAAACTCCGCCACGACTCCGGACTTCGAAAAGCGTCGACATACGATCGACGATTTCATCCTACCACGGATGAGTCGCTTTTATGTTTACGCCCTCAAGAGAAAGACTACCGCACCCTCTATCTTAAAGCATTGCCAACGCCTTCTTCGCCGCACCTCCTGGTGACGCAATCCGGCAAACACACATGCGGAGAAGACTCTGGAAAAAAAGGTGGTAGCAAGCATGAGGATGAGGACTCCGTTTGCGGAGGGGAGATGGGAGACACAACGACGCGAACAATATGGCGGACGGGAGCGCGTGAGATAGGATTTTAGATCGTCGTTTGTATTCCGGTGGAGCATGGGGGAGAAGAATGCCCGCTGGCCGTAAAGGATAGCCGATTTCACATGCGCGATTTCGTTCTCTTCTTCTCACGCACGTTCTGAGGCTCTCTAACCCCCCTCCCCCTCACCTCTCTCTACCACTCCTTTTCTCTCTCTCCAAACTCTCTCTTCCTCTCTCACCCTTTCGTTTCCCTCCCTCTCCCCCTTCCTTCGATCTCTCCCCCTTTCCCCATCCTGGAGAAGCGCCGACCCATACATTGGTTTTAGAAGAAAAAGGAATCCGACCGTCGTACTTGTACATGTGTTTACTTTTCGAAAAATTCCGTTACGGAATTTTTAATGCGTGAAGCAGAAAGAAAAAAGAGGAAGTCGTATAAGCAATATAAGCGTTTCGAAAGGGTTCATAAACAACCTAAGAGACAAAGGACGTTGCCTTCTCCCGTCTCTTTTTGACCCTCGGGTATGAATAAAGGAATTGCGGCCTTTTTTAATTCATTAATAAAAACCTCGCATTAATCGCGGCTTGTTAACATTCCCTTACGGGTCTGTTAAAGCGTGAAGGTCGTCGTCGGAAGGATTTATGAATAAACTCGGAAAAAAGGTGAGGGGTTTTACAAGTCTTGAGTGACTATCTGCACGTTCAGAAGATGCTGTCTTTTTACTCTTCTATCAGTTTCCGTGTTCATTACCCGTAGTTCATAATCGAGCTCGTCTGATGGCTGAAAATAAATCCAGAATAAACATGTAGGTGTCGAAATTGAAAATTTACGTGTTCCTCTTAGGTATCTACAATTTATAACCTTTTTCATGTCTACTGGAAATGCTTAAAGCAATTTATTAATTTTTCAATCTTGATATTTGGGTGCTAATTCTGGAATTACTCGAAGTGTCATTTGTTTCCCAGTTTTCTATGAATTAAACAATTTAGTTATCGTAATATATGAATCATTAATAGATGATACTAAACTAGAATGAATAAAGTAAAACGAAACACCTCCAGAAAGATCCTTACGATGCCAGGGAAAGCAACGCTTTCCATTTATGACGACTCAGGGAGAAAACTTTTCTTAAGTTTCCGATGAATAAAGTGTTAACCTCTCCGCACCGAAAAATATTATCAGCATTAAACCTATGTCAACAAATTTTAGTTATGTTTTTGGAAAGATTATCATGACTCAAACAGTACTCACTTTGATAAATTAGATGTTCCCAAAGTCCGTAAAAAAATTAAAAACCAGATAGAGGTTTCAGTGGCAAACAGCCACATCAGTTGTGATTCGCCGAAAGTAGGTTCTAAGCAAGTAGGGATATACACGGGTTTTCCCTAGTACAGAAGTGCTTTTCGTCAAATTCGCCGTAGTAATATCGTATACTAATACATTTTCTTTGAAATCAGAAAATTATTTTTCCTTATATTGTGGCAACCCTGCTTTTATATACGTTTGAAATATGTTCATTTCGTTTTGTGATTCTATACTACTATACTACTACTACTATACTACAAACGAAATTTCTTTGAAATCCGTTCAGCCAATACCTTCAAAATTAATAGTTACAGACAAATTCTAATTTAATATTGTGGTAGCCCAGTTTAGTCGACCCGGTTTGAATATAATAATTTTGTTAATTTATATAAAGATTATATACATCATATTTGGTTAAAATCCATGCCGTCAGTTCTCTAGAATTACTTGTAAAAGGAATATTATTTTACTTTTTATTGTGGTAGCCCTGCTATTTTTAACACCTTGATTTCATTATGGTATGTAATATAAATGTTACATACAAAATTTAATAAAAACCGTCCGGCCAATTCCCTCCAAATCCTTAATTACTGAAAGAATTTAATTTGTAATTGTGGCATCCCTGTTTGTCCGATTCAGTTTAAATATCCTATTATGGTTTTCTATATATGTGTGCATTATAAATATTATAATTTGGTTCAAATTGATGCAGACATTTTAACACAAATATCTATGTGTAAAAAGAATGTTTTATTTCTTGTATTGTGGCAGCCCTGCTTTCTATATCTATATTAAACATCTTGATTTTGTTTTTTTATGTTACACGCCTCCATCCTACAAAATTTCATTGAAATCGGTTCAGCCAATTCCTTCCAAATTCATAATTACCGAAAAGTTTTACTTCGTAATTGTGGCACCCCTGCATAGTCGATCCGGTCCAAATATGTCACTTTGGTCATTAATTTATGTGAATATTTTATGTACAAAATTTGGTTGAAATCGGTTCAGCCAATTCTTCCCTGATATATGCGTACGGACGGACGGACGGCCATCACGAAGATAATAGTGCTTTTCAGCATTGACGAAAAGCACTAAAAAGAAAACAATCAATGAAATTCCAACCATAAAACGAGCTTCATACTTTTTTTCAATATTTTAAAACTTTACCGTTTGATGTCGTAATTATTTCAAATGTAATTAAAACAGCGTCCCATGCATTTTATTTAAAAAAAAATAAAAAATCAAGCGTTTGTAGAATAAAAACCTGTCACAAATACTAATTTACGTCGTAATTCAGGTTATTGTAATTTCATAGATTCTATTATAAATTTTATGGGCAGCAAATTTGAGACATCAATTTTAATTTGACACCACAAGAAAAGGTGATGTTACAATTACGCAAAGCATGTTACGTCACATATTTCACTCTCCAAACTACAAATTTTACATTACGTTACTTTCAATCGGACGAAACAAAAGAGCCTTCCAACCGAAATTCCCCATATCTTCTAGGCACGTCCCATGAAAAAAGCACTCGGAACGGGCCATTGTTGGGGCATAATAAACGAGGAAATGCATCCACTATAACAGAGTGGTCTTCGCGGGACAATCGAACATATCCGAGAACAGTGGCTGGAAGAAGATGGAGGATCCCTGTCGATTACTTCAGAGACCTCCGCCCCCTCCCTCCCTCCCATCCTCTCTTCCGTCACACCCACACCTCCTTTGGGAGCGGTACTTTATGTGCCACTGGAGCATAAAAGAGACTTCTCTTTTCCGGCCTCCACCTTCAATTCCCACTCCTTTTCGTTCGGCACCAGGTACCACATAACCAATGCTTCTCTCTCTGTCTCGATTCCTTTCCCTCTTCCCCTGCTTTGTTTCCTCTCGGGTGCAACCGACCGCGGACTTCTATAAGAGTACCACAAGGGACCATCGTGGGGCATTATTCGCGACCGATGCAATTCCCCCCTTTTCCCCATTTACGGGACTTCGACCTCAAGAGGCACCTTGCACAAGATTCTACCTGGCTTATTCCTGTCTCTTTCTCTCTCTCTCTCTCTCTCTCTCTCTCTCTCTCTCTCTCTCTCTCTCTCTCTCTCTCTCTCTCTGCCCTCGTCTCTCTCTTTTTCCTTCCCTATCCCTCCCTTTCTCCACTTGCAGGAGATTTCCGCGCAAAAAGGAGGCTGCGTTCTCTGTCTCTGTCATTCCTCCTTTCTCTATTCGTTACGACTTCGACGTGTCCAGGAGATATACGGCGAGTTTATTCCCTGCTTCAGTCTCCTTGGAAGCGTTGAAATGAAGCGACCTCGATCCTTAACGCTTCGCTTCGCGCCGAGCTCTTCTACTATTCCGAGCGGAATGAAGCCGATTTTGCGAATTTCACGCGGTCGTTCGCCGTCCGGCGGTAGGATTGCATAACAGAGGAAGTGCCGGTGATGACAGTCGAGGCGGAGGTTTAAAAATTACGCAAAAAAGGCATCGATTCAACGATAAAATCGTTCTTAATGAAAAAAAAACATGATTTTTACCTGAAAGATTACCGCATAGCATTTCCGCGATACTCCGTAACGGAGCCTGACAAAGTTAATTTCAGATTCAACTTTAGCATTTGACGTACTTCCGACTTTATCAAAGAGAATTTTAAGTGAATTGTTGCCGTTGAAATCCTAAAAAAGAAACCATTGATACAAATACAAGAAATGTGTTTTATATGGAATTAAATATCCCTGTATCAACTTAATCGAATCGAGGAGAATTAAATTTACCGTTGTGCTCCTTTTCCAATCTGAGGATCCTGTACATAACTTTCTTTTATTTATTTATTATTGGTAGGTAAATTGTTTTCATCTGATAAGAATATGGCATTACATTTTGGTTGCAGAGTAAGCGTTCACGCATGAGTGATATCAAAAGAGTTAATTTACCAAAGAAATCTTTGTGATTTTATAATTTTTTGGAATTTTTTGTTCGGCCGTCCTCGACTTAGGCTTATAATAGATCCCTCTGCATCAGGAATTTTCTATTGACCGATCCTAGCTTCGGTTTTAATTGCAATAGCACGCTCCAGGTTCTTGGTCGTTCAGCGTGTCGGTTGATCTCCGGTCGATGTTTCGCAAACTTCACACTTGTTCAAGTCGGAAACAAAAGAACGGCAGGTAGCGCCCTGCTGAAAGATCCAAGAAATTAAGCCGGAAGCCTCGCTAAACGATCTAGTTCTACGGAAATACCTAAAAATTATTCAGACAAAATCATATCAACATGCAAAAACCGCAATCACGTTCATACATATTTCAAATGTCACGATTAGTATAAAGATACTCATTATAAAAAGCATCATATAGTCTCTTTTAATTTTTGAGAAAATGGTTCCAAGTTATCAACCATTACTGTGTTTTATTTGCGAAATAAAACAAAAAACTGATCGAATTATGTTTACTTTCAGTTACGCGTCCTAAAAAATGCCTTTTTAATCAATTAATTTACAGTGATTTTACTTCTTACAAAATTTTCAAGCCGCACATTTCAAAGGATACTCAATCACTTCAATCACTCCTGCGAATGTTACCGAACCAATCGAAGTTAAGCGATTTATACACCGAGAATTCAGACTTGATGCTTTAGGGCAGTGTTTCTCAAACTGTGGGTCGCGGCCTCCCAGGGGGCCGCAAAATTATTTTGGATTCAAGATGAAATGTCAAAAAATAAAGTTTTCACGAATAATACAATTTTATCAGGGAATTTTAGCAAATACGATTTGATAAAAGTTATTAATAGTTACATAAAGTGAAGAAATATGCAATAAAGTTTCTCATTTTTACTATTTACAATTCCAAGGGGGCCGCGACAATTGAAAGTTTGAGAACCACTGCTTTAGAGAAGCAGATGGAGAAGGTATGGAAGGTCTCTTTTTCTCTCTCTCTCCCTGCATCTTCTCCTCGAAGGACGCGACGCCAACCTCTCGGCCTCTCCGAAGATTGGGCGAAGATGAAAACGACCGCAGATGTCGATCTCACTCACGGAGCTAATAACAAGACGGCGGGGCGGTCTCTTTCCCTTCGGGTGAAAGCACGCATGAATCGGTCCAACAGGTGAGGGCGAAGAAGGGAAGGGAATAAGGCGAAAGAGGAATGGTTTGGGGAAAGGTGTTCTCCACGATCGAGGCCCGGAGGGATGCTAGGGACAGGTGGAGGGAAGACGTGGAATCTGGGCTCCGGAAACACACTGGGTGACCTGGGATTGGATAAATGCCCTTCTAACGCCATTTTCTCCGCGGACGCTTGGCAGAAGCAGGGAGAACAGAACGCCTTCACCACCTGCTTCGAGCTAAAAACAGAAATTGGTGCTTCTGCATCTAAACGTTGCGTTATTCTAGGTTGTTTAAAGGAAATTGCTAACCGCGACTTATTAATCATAGCTAAAGATAGATAAACGCTTCCATGCGAAGAGACGTAATATTCGGAACCTACTGTTTGTTGTATAAATAATAGATAAAATGAATCTAAAGGTGTGCCTTCGCAGGATAAATCCAAGCATAGAGATATATAATTCATTGTGGTTCTAGGGACATGAACAGAATTTTCACTAAACTTTAATTATCCTAATAGCGTAATCAAGTAAGTATAATAACGATGAGGATTGGTTTCACGGCAATCTGAGACTTTACCCTCATATTCAGCTATATTTATGTATACCAGAGTGGCATATATAATAAATTTAAAGTAAACCTTTTATGTACAATTACATCCTAAGCTCAAACGATATTTAAAGTAAATGGTAAAAGTAGGGCTAATTTCAATAACATAATTAAAAATATTAAATTTTGGTGAACGCTTTCTGTAAAAATGTTGACAACACAAGGTTTAAACTGCAATGCCACTACCTACAAAAATTCCCACTTCGAAAACAAACACGCATCCCGTTAAATCGCGCACATTAATAAATTATCGCTGTGAAAAAGTTAACATTTTCAATTCACCCCAAAGATCGCCAATTCGTCCTGTTTGTCGAGACTTCATTTTGCGTTCTTCGTGTTTCCCAGTCACTTGCCGCGAATTCCTGTAAATTAACTCGAACCCGTGATCTCCTTATTGGGACGCCATCGGCTCATGCACCGTAACCTACTCGTCGAAAACCTGCTGTTCCAATTTCGCGATAGATGGCTGGCTCGATCCCGCGGAATGTTTGATGCGATCGGTGAAGACAGACCTAAGTCGCTTCAGCAACACTACGATGTACTGGATGGAGTGATCGTAAAACTGAAGTAATGCCATGGACCGGAAAAAATATGCGACTCGAATAGCCTTTCACGTGGACCTCCTATAATACGGGTTCTTACAATACGAATTCGCTAAAACATGGCTTTATTTAATACAAAAATTCGTAAAACGCGGGCTAAGGTTCGAATTAATGCGGTTTGGTCGGACTTGTTATGTGAGAGTTCAGATTAGCGAGCGAGGAATAGACGGATCAGAGTGTCCGAGCGCTTTGTTTATATACTTGTATAATCGACAACAACACTGTAGATATGTGCATAAGAGCGAGGTTTGGGAATTTTGGGTCTGGAGGAGGGTGTTTTAAAGGTGTAGAACGCAATTCTCTTCTCACTACGTAACGCTTGATTCACATAACACGGATTCAAATTACACGGTACTCTCTTAGAACACATCTCACGTGTTATGGAAGTGCAGGGTGTATTCTTTAAAACACGAAAGACCGCAGTTTTACCTTTTCTCACACGTCAGCCGAACGAGACCACTGAATAACGATAACGTTTAACACACTGTACAATGTCGTTTCATTGGCCATTATTTTCGATTATCCGAGCGAAACGTATGTTTTTAAAGCGGAACTGACATTATTTTCACACAAAAAATCTAATGTGTAGTAAACGTAAAGAGAACCACGACTCTCCCGAAAGAACTCGAGCCGCAAGAAAATTTTAACGTTCACTAATGAACCGCTCGTTGTTAGAAAGTCAGCTAGTAAAATCGAATGTAGGTCTGTGTACTTATTTTTAAAAGAGTCGTCCATCTCACCCTCCACACAAACAGTCATGCCCGATATATTAGAAAACACAAAAGCGATTGAAATGAAGAGGGCTAATCATTACGCATTACCACTCTCATCCCGTAGGAGGGTCAACGACATCTCCTCGCCGCGGTTTAGACTTCCGCGTGCAAAACAAACACATTTTAAGGGACACGTATTACGCTCATTTTGGTCGCGCCAAGCCGGCCCACTTGTCGTTACGGCCGCTTTCACATTTCGTCATATTATTCCCTTCTAATGGAACTCTTAATATAGGAGACCTTATTGTGCCCGAATTAGAGCCGAGTACGTACAGAGTAAGGGAGTATTAGGGCATAGAGACATACCAAAGGCGCCGTTCCTAAGGGATCAACGAGAGAAGCTTTAAGGGTCGTAAAAATTTAATAAAATAACCTTCTGAATAGAAGAACTTGTTGAACTCGTTGAAAACGATCCTGTGGACCCTTTTTCGAGAGGATCGACAGTTGGCTGGCAAGCGGGGAAGCCAACTGTTTGGCCGAAACGCACCTGTCTCTCTTATTGAACTTTCTGCGGAGAAATAAGAACGCGCCGACCGGATTCGTCAGTCAGTCAGACTTTCTCCGCTTATCAGCTTCTTAACACGTTCGAGTTCGGCGATAAATGTGTCAATCGACGAAAAGAAAAATAGCGAAACCGCGTGATTTTCCCCTTCTCCCATCTGGGCGTCTTAAAGGTTTATGAGATAAGGTTGATTTTTTGGGGGAATGTTGCGCGAGATTGATTTAAAAATAAGAAAGCCGCAGTGCGGCGAGAAAGGAGGCCGTCGATTCACGCTACTATTCACTTTTCGGCTCTCGCCGGTTTACGGGTCGGCATTCGGAATAACTCGTATTTGCTTGGATTTTTCTCGATTGAGCACTTAATTTTACCAAAGCGCACGATTCGCCTGATTTAGCTTGATTTGAATCCTAGCAAAAAAGATGGCTTTATAAAATCGATTTTACACGGCAGTGCTTCAGTGGAGCTCCATTTTATAACAATTTATATGTATAAAAATGAAATTTTTATACGAATAAATTTGCAATGCGTTATGTCTCTCCAGAAAGAATTACCATAATTCCTATTAATTCACTATGTATATTATTCGTTAATTTGACCACAGTGCACAAAGAATACGTCGAAATAATTCCTTGAACTGACAAGTAAGTATTTCGGGTTCTTTTCCTCGAATCGGATAAGATAGGCTAACAGGGGTTTTATGTTATGCGGGTATGGTGCAATGGCAATCTCCATCATACGCGCAGGGTAATCATGTCAATGTGAAACTCAAGCATGGAATTTTTTACTGTTTAACTAAAAGGACGTCCTGATATTGATGATTTTTTCCACAAAAATGTTTCTGTGTCCTATTAATGCCACATATTGACCCAAAAAAATTGTTGTTCCGATCGCAAGATGAGTGACATTATCAGTTCATCGCTCCTGTCGCCTTAAGCTGTAAAAAAACAAACTGCACTCGATCCGACCGATGATTCACCAGTCGCGGATGCAAAGAGAAAGAAGTAGAACTGAAATGACTCACGCTCTTAAGGAATATATGACTTTTTAACCCGATTCGTTAGGCGGAATAACAACCAATTCATCCACGAGAGTCGTTGGCTTGAGATGGATAGTTTTGTAGATACGAGAAGTTAAAATGTTTTTTAAAAAATAGGCATGCTATGCAATAATGCATCCGGTCAGTTGCGAGAACGTCTCATTATCAGAGCCTCGAGAAGAATTTTACGAGAAACTCTTCCCGTAGGGCCGTCAAGGACTCGCACGGGAGATGAAGATTATTTGTGTTTTAACGTCTGACCCCTTCGTCCGTGTCCTTGGTTCTTAGCTGTTGCTGGCGAAGCTTTTTTTTCACGGTTGCGAACAAAACACTAACGGGTGCACGATCTACCGAGCGCATATGGTGGGGGAGAGGGGGCACTTCACCTCTACTTTTCTTTCTTTTTTTAAAATAAGTTATTCACTACGTCTCCTTTACCTCCCTCCACGTTTTCGAGCAGAATGAGGAGCCTATTGTCAATCCCGCAACCACGTTTCCATCAATCAACACCTGCCATTATAAAAAAATAATACTTTTTATACAGCCGAGTTAGGTTTGAATTGGTACGTTTATTGAATTGCTTAAAAGGTACCCGCGACTGCACGACAATGTGTGACACTGTTCGTAGGTTTTTATTTTTTCAAATGTCTCACTGGGATCTAACAATGGAAAGGACTGCGACACCTTCTTTTTACAAATAAAGAGATTTTCTTTTTTAACCCTATTTTTTCGGACAAATTAGCGTGGGGAGACTCCTAGTATTTTTTTAGCGTGGACTCGATGAGTTTCGATCAAACGATCAGGTGGTAATTAGAAGGGAAGTTTATAGTTTCCCTCCCGATTGGTATAAATCGACACTTTACGGACAATGAGAGATGCATAGCCGGCGATTATTGAGTGGCTCTAACGTCGAGAATCATCGGATGCACGGCTAATGTAACAATCCTCCGACCTTCGCGAGGTCGAACCAAGGTCAAAAAGGCAGATACTCTTCGACGAGACCGGCTGGAATCCCGATATTTTATCGCGCGATCCGCTGAAATGCGCCATGTTGAACTGTTCCCTCAGCCGTGGAGTTCATTGCGCTGGAAGAGGCTGATCATTAACCGGAGTTTTTATAACTCTGGAATCTTATAACGCGCTACTTGGCTGTTGATGGCTTCGCCGTTGCACCTCTTCGAAAATTTCGGAGACGTATCTTTCTATCAAAATCAAGTATTATAATGGACCTTCTGTCGGGCTGGATGCATTTATCGAACACTGCACCGACGGAATTGTATACTTTTAAAGACTTATATTTAAACAGGGCAAAAATGAACTTTATGGATTGTATCCATCATAAGAGCTGTCACTACTAATAATTTAACCATTTATACTTTATTCCTATCCATAAACTAAGCGAATGTTTCTTTTAATAAATCCTTCTCTAATAGGACATGTTTATTTTTGAAGGTGGTTACTATACCTAAAATAACGTTCATTTTACCATTTTGCTCCCTAAAGGTTTAATATAATTTTACCGAAGAACAATTTCCTAGCAATAAAAATGCCTTTAATATATATATATATATATATATATATATATATATATATATATATATAGTAAAAAGAAATTTTGGTTCCATTCTTTGTATTAAAAAAATTCGTGATGAAAATCTGGCAAAATGAGACAGGTATCCAGCATGGATATGAGAGATTACGTAAATAAAACTGAGTTTTAGTTCTCTTTAAAACTCTCATAAACCATCTTTAAAGCAAATTTAACAACAATCTCTCTCTCTCTCTCTCTCTCTCTCTCTCTATCTATTTAATTCAACGAAAAATCGCTTTCTTTTCAACGAACCTTTCGACCCAGCTCGTTATATAATATGTAAAACCGGTACGGAATCGCGGCCTGTGCATTGAAAAAATGTCGGCTCGATACGATCATTTTCACCGACGTCGTTTCTCACATAATTCTCGCAATGGTCACTCAAAACCTTCTAGATACGACAATACTCCTCTTAAAGTGACGGCCACCGCGGATATTTTCTCTTCTCTTCATTTGCCACGCTTTCTCGTGTTACAAGACGTGGCTAGAAGAATTCGTCGGACTTCCGGGTCCTTCTCAATGGCTACGGTCCGACGCATCTCGTAAATGGAGAGAAAGGGGGAGAGGAGAAAGAGGGAGAGAGATCGACATACTCGAGCGGTCGATCCATTGGGAATATGTCAACCGAAGGCTATAACCATAACGACCCAATTCAAAAGTGTTATGGTGAGGGACAAAGTGATTGCTCCGTTGAGTGAGCCTCTCCGAGAAGCATCGCCCAACGCCTTCATCCGAAGAATCATGTGATTTATTTTTTAAATTTTTTATTCAATTTCTACCATCTGTTCTCATTTCAAATGACCGACACTGACTGTCAAAAGTTTTCACCAACTTAGGAATGAATCGATCGAATTTCGTTGGCGAAATTCATCATATTCCTGCGGAACACACGCTGTCAAACTACGTATAACGTAACATTTTTTTACATTTGCAACTACGTATTTTTGCAGTCGAACGAAAAAATAATCACGAATCGGCGGAATTTTAAAGAAATATTAAATTCATAAAATTTGAGAGTTGAGATTTTTAAAATTTCACTCAGCGTTATCGCCTACTCACACTTTCTTTTTGTACCTAACAGAAATTCGCTGGAAAGCGATGCAATGACGCCAATACGAGTTATAAAGACAATAAAACGCACATATTTACCAATACCTCCCACACACACACATATATATACACAGTGGAACTTCCATAAGTCGAACTTCAAGGGAAACAAAAAATATTCGAGTTAAAGAATTAGAATTATATATTCGACTTATGGGAATACCTTTTTCTCATAGGTGTTTTCCCGGTAAAATTAATTTACTTCTAGTTATGGAAAATTCGAGTTATAGACCTTCGGTTGTTAATTTTTTTGAAAATATTAAAATATATTTTTAGTTTTTCTATCATTTAAATAGATGTTGTCATTATCTAAAATTCATTTACCGATAATGATGTCCTTAAATACATTATGAACCGAATACTTGTCAAATTAGTGGAATGGTACTACTAAATATCAGCCGAAAACAAACTGTATATACGCATTTCCAAAAGAGTTGGAAAAACCACCCATTCATTGAATATGGCGGAACCCTAATTCTACGAAAAGGACCCCTGGCACACTTTCCCCTTCCCTCTCACTATCTGTTGTTATCTATGAGGATATTAATGGTGAGTGAAAGAGCCCCTACTGTAACATCATGTGGAGCACCTCGGTGTTGAATGTATGAACGTGAATATGGAAGCGTACCGTTCACTTACTTTTGTAATTAGCATTTCCGAGAATATGCGCCTCGTTCTGCCTTCCATAGAAAATCGTATACTCTTCTTTTGATCGGGAAAATTCAAAATGGGATTCTTAAAAACTTCGTGTTTCGACCTTTCCGATATGTTATCCTTCCCCAGAAATTTCCGCATTATATCGTTGTCGTCGTCCGACGAACATTGACACATTGTTTCAAGAGGAAGATAGAGAAGCGAAGACTTAGGCGAATCTCTTCGGGCGGTTATCATAATTTCCTACAAAACTTGCAAAAGTATCCGAGGTAAGCTGAAATTAATTAAGATTTTATATAAGTTAAATATTTAACGGTATCAGGCTTAACTTGGTGGTACTCCATCTTAAAAACAACACAAATAATTTTTACGTACCATGGATAATTTATTATCTCATAATTATTAATTTATTTTTGTGATAATAAATTATTCGTGGTACGTAAAATTGTTTGTGTTGTTGTTTTTAAGTTAAATATACATATTTAAGAAGCGAATAAGATTAAATCAATACTAGTGTCACTTGAACGGAATCACATTTTCGACATTTTATTATCATTTTCTCTGCTACGTTGTCCTTCTCCAGCAATTTCCATATTATATCTTTGTCGTCTTCCGACGATCATCGACGCATTTTTTCAAGAGGAAGATACATTAATACGCCCTCTGATTTTCGATCAAGTTTCTGTGAAACGAATGTGTACTACGTACGGAAATTTACTATACTTGCTAATTTTTATTGTCGGCATAACGGAGTTGGCAAATACCTTATAAACAAGGTGAATATAACACATTATTATGAAAAATGGATTTTTAAAACGGTTATCATAACCGAGTTCTATTATACAGGCAAGACCACGACTTACGAACAGGAAAGCTACGAAAAATTCGTACTCATGTACATTCCACATATTAATGAATTGTGATTCCCTATTCAGTTAACGAACACAACATCGGGTTAATATTCAGGGTCGGAGGACGCAACCGTGCGTTAGGTTAAAGTCTTTTCTTACTGGGTGTCGGAATCGAGGATCTACCCGAATTTCTTACATATACGTATTCCTTTCTGCCATTAGAATTTTGATTATCCGTATACTGACCGGTTTTCACTCGGCCATTTTTGTGCTAACAAAATAAGTTAAACTGAAAGAAAATTGACGAATTTTTAAAGGCATATAAGGACAATGTCCCGAACGTTGAAAGAGGCTCTACCTTTTATAGAGGTGTCCATTGAGAGCTTCCCAGCTACAAACTTCTGTATGAGTAAAAAGAAAAAATCTTATCAATCGTCGTTGAACAGTTGCTTCAAGATAGTAGATTCGTCGGAATAGTAATAAATGTTTCTTTCCTCGAAAATCATTGAATAAAGTTTAATAACTGACTAACTGTATAAAAATATAATACATTTCATTGAAAAAATAAAGAATGTATTCTAATTGGAAATATTTTTATCCCTTTACTCGCGGAAAATTTATTTTTGATAATTCAGGAACCCATTAATGAATTTGACATTCTATCTTATAGAACGCATTACGTTCGTGAGTTGGAAGCAACCGGTATTATTATCTGGTGCCCTTGGAAGTAGGCCTCCCGCACTGTCTGATAGGATAGCGATCCGGTTCTTAAGATGTCTTCAGCTCATCACTGTGTGTGTGTGTGTGTGTGTATATGTGTGTGTGTGTGTATGTATATGTATATATGTATATATATATATATATATATATATATATATATATATATATTTTATATATATATATATATATATATATATATCCATACAACACGCAGTATCATCCCATTTGGCCTTATCCGCAGTCCGCGAGCGTTCGCACATTCTCCTAAATGCATAACGAACAAAAGTCACAGTCAAAATCTCTAACGCTAGCGTATGCGCGGAATTTCACCCCTCTTAAACCTTTCACTTCCAATCGAGCCAATTACATGCGATTACGCCAGCCAACCATCCGTCAAGTCTCCGTTTCGCTGCTATACGGCGTCTTAAAAAACGCGAATGTTATAAACAGGTTTTCGCGTACCAGAGTTGATCGAGAGGCACGACTTTGGTCAGTTTAACGCCATTGAGACAGAAAGAGAGAAAGGTAGCAGGAAAACGCGAACGTTTAAAAAAAAAATGACGTGAGGCGCCACTTTGTAATGGGCAACGAAACAAATTTTCTCTCCCTCTTTCGATTATATCCCATAATCCCTTTCGGCCTTAAACGTTTACTGAACTAGTTTTGCAGCCCCATCGCGGCAGCACTGGAGGGGTGGTCTGATTTTCAGTTTTTCGCTTCGAATGGCCTCGAATACATTTACGTTTCAACACGCTATTGAAACCGATAGCTTTCTTACAGGTTAATAGATATACCAGGCTCTATAATTCTAATGCAAGAAATAAAAGTTTGGCGAATAAAAAAAATATTTTTTCTTAATATCAAGTACAAGTAAATCCTAGAGGAAAATACCTTACAAATCTGGTTAGATGGCAGACATATCGGAATATTAACTAGGACTTAAGAAATTCTAACACAAATTGGCGTACAAGCTATTAGTTTCATATCCCATCAATTAAATTAAATTCAGTGAACTGTTGAAGACAGCACTGCAGACTGATCCAGGATAAAACGCAATGAACTAAAATTGTTTATAAACAGAGTAATTTGAAATTGCTATGAATAGCAGAATTTAACAGCTTTATTTAAGTCAAAGGTCTAACAATCCTAGAGGCTAAGATCACGCGATCATCGGCGCGGAATAAGGAGTTCAAAAAAGTTGTGGCTCGGTTACCCATCGACATGTATAATACAGCGAGTCCTAGTGCCTTTCTGACCAGAGAGGATTAAGGCATCGAAGCGAGGAAACGGGGTCTACCCTTTTATCTCTTACCCACCTCTTATGAAAACATTCCTAGTTGTACGCCCCTCCCACTCAAATCGCGTCACCATTAGCAACTGCACGCAACACAATCCGACCGTCTGTTCACGCCCTCTTCGGATGACGCGACGACACATTTTTCATAAGGACGGTCACTTCTAAGGGACAGTCACGGTCATGCGAGCGCGTGTGAAGGGCGCACGCGAACCGTGTCTCCATTACTTCATCTCCTCCTCCCATTCTCTCTCGATAGAGAAATCTAGAGACCACTGGTTCGTACATTCCCTCGATTCTCAATTTTGTTGTGCTGGGTAATTAATAATCGAATGAGCGAGCGTATGTATTTCCGCGCAATTCGATATCTCGCGTAAAAAGAGAACGGTTTAAACCACGCTCAACGCGGGGGGGGGGGGCGTTGGCTGGGTGGTTAGAGCGTTAGCCTTCCACGCAGCGGTCCCAGGTTAGAATCCGGCTGAGGTCGGATTTTTCAACCTGGAATCGTCCCGTTTCCTAATTGTGTGTTTTGATTAGACCGCGCAAGTCAGCGCTCCGTCCTTCGGAAGGGACGTTAAGCAGTTGGCCCCTTGGTGCTCTTTGTAAAGAGTAGGCTAATGAAGGCACCGGGTTTCCCTCCTCCCTTGCGTGTCTGATGTGTAAGGAGTTATGGCTATAATAATCCAAGCGGTTGATTAGCCAGAAATACAAACAAACAAACAAAACTGCTTAACTACGCGATTACGTTTTAATCAGCGGACGGGCGTTTACGGCGTCCGCGATTGCAATTTCAAGTAATAACGGCCACGCGGTGATGCTGCGACGGCTTTTACGCTCGTTTTTGAACGCGGGTAAATTAAATAATAGGCACTCGTTTTAAGTGCCTAGATCGCTCGGGGATATCGCCTATAAAAAGATGTGGTATAATGAATTTTGGGGAGTTGATCTCTCATTGGAAACGGCTTAAGCGATGGGATTCTCTTTCAAAATCCTTTGAAGCACTAAACGACAATTAACGAGGATTTGCGCAAGTTACATTCTGATATCATTAATTAAGGAGAGCCGAGAGAATTTTCCTTTACAAAGACAGATCTAGCAATTACAAGAGGAAAGCTTCTCGATTAATTTAAGGATATGATTTACGAGGGTAGATGGCAAAATGATTAATTCAAGAAAAACATTTCGATCTCAGCTTATGTTGAATCGAAAAATGTTTCTCCAATAGTCATGAAAAAGTCTAGGGAATCAACTGCCTTACAAGGCAGCCGTCATCAGTGGTGACTCACCGATAGTACATTCTAAAAAATTAATATCTACTATCGTTGAATCACAACTGCTGATGGCTGCTTTGTAGACGAAAAACGCATCAGGTTTTCTCATTTTTTCTAAGTATTGGAGATACATAGTTTTTCAAGAAAATTATCACTCAACGAAAGGAGATACTTGGATGAATTACTTTACTCACAACTGCCTTCGAGTCGATTTTCCCGAATTTATTATTTTTAAATTGTTCTTTAACTGGCGTTACCGGTCTTTTACATGGACGTAATAACAATAGCAAAGAGGAACACAGACAACCATACCCGCAACCCTAACGTTGAGAGTCAGACCCCTTTCCCAACCCTCTTCCAAAGCCATCGCGCGCACCGCGAGAACATTAAAAATCCCATCGATTCAGCGAGCAGAATACCAACAGGAATGCGGGGAAAAGACCGAGAGACAGGGCGGCCCGCATTCCCGCATACATTTCTCCCACGACGCTTTGAACCCTTCCTCTCTAACACGAAACCAGAGAACATGACGTATTCAAACAAACTAAAGCGCGATCTTGAAACACCCCTTCAAGGAGAACAACACGATGGGAGGGAAGACTAAAAACCCTAAATCGATTTCACATGCACCTTGCTCTCGCCACGACAAACCTTTACGCTAGGCTCTCCTATAACTCTGGAGATGCGTTAAGAATGAACGAATCCGTTTCATGTGAACCTAACACTACTTATTGTTAGTGAGAGAAGGGTTGTGTTCCATACCTCTTCAGTCATTCTAGATTCCCAAAACTTCCAAACCACTCTCTGATGTTTATATATCTGCAAATAGAGTGCTTATGTCGATTATCTGAACTTAAACAAAGATCTCGGGCTCTCCAAACTGTCTCTTCCTCGCTCAGCTATAAGGCAACTCACATCCCAATCCGAACAAACCGCGTTAATGCTAGCCATTGCCCGCATTTTCTGATGCTTTTGTATTGAAAAACAAACCGTGTTGCAGCGAATCCGTGCTATAGGAGGATCAGGCGTATTTGCATCGCGAAAAGTTATAATCCTTTGTTCGAGCTCCAATTAGCGAATCTTCGCTTGAAGCTGGTCATCTTATTTTTTCTACCTTTCGTTCGGTCTTAGGTGCACTCGACCTAATCTACCCCATCCAAGGTTTTTCTATTCATCTTCTAATAACCATCCCATTTTAATAAATCCGATACGATATTCCCTTTCATGACAGAGGGATTACCTCCTTGGAAAAGGCCGCGTTGGGAAAAACCGCGTTACGTAAATTTAATACTTTATGGAGAAATCTCGAGTTGGCACAGGTTACCAACTTTCTCACGTCACATGCATAAGCGCGTATACAAGTGTCACATTCATTTAACCAAACCTGCGTGGGCAGATTGTTGGTCGTGATCCCATCGAGGCTCGCGAACTGAAAAACAAACTCTTATATCTGTATTCGTTTTCATTGAATTACTCCTAAAAGTTTTTTTCGTGAACATTAATTATAAATATTAATTAAACGACAAAAATTAGTACTCTGTCTTCCTGGTAGCAGTAATAGAACTCGTTTTTCTGAACTCTTATTCCAGAGGTTTTCAAACTGTGGGGCGCGATAGGTAGGTCCGGGGGACTCAAATGATTTTTCATTTATTTACTGTCCGTTTAACCATCCTAATATTGAGACCTACAATATGCCGGAGCCAAATTCTAGTCCTTAATTGGCAAGGGCATATCGTTTGCGTCCATGTTTTTCCTTAAGATGGTTTTATTAATGGTAATTGTATGTCCAGTAGGTATTGTTTATGAACTATATTTGAAGATGGTATAGAGGGGGCGCGAAGATAGTTTTCTTAGATGTAATGTTTGGAAACCTCAGTCTTGTTCAGTCTGAGATTAACCTGTGAGTTAAGTGTAACCAACTGAATGAATGGAAAGGGAGTCGCGGCCTGAAAAGTTTGCTCACCTCTGTAATGCTCTACTTAAAACTTCTTCAATGATTTTAACTCTCGGTGCAACTAATTTTCTCCACTACTCCCCATAATCATATCCCAAAAACTTCTAAACTCCTTTTCCCGCAGTCATGCCTCACACTCACATACATCACTTTTCATTAGCCTCCATTTAACATTTAAAGTTTACACCGCCTTTTCCGATCCGTCCCTTCACACCCCGGCCTCCTCGACTTATCACCTCTTTAAAATCGTCCGACTGTTAAAAGGCCAATCCTTCCCTGGAGAGTGTTTACGGTTTAACCCCTCCCGATTGATTGACTGAGAGTTGAGGAGCACCCCTCTCGTACCTTGCGATTGACTGGAAAGCGAGAGAGAGAGAGAGACGACCGCAGAGCACCCTTCCTGAATACTGATGCGCTCCTTCACCCCTACCCCTCAACCCCTAATCGCTGATTGATTCGTTCCACACTGCGGGCGTATCCAATTTCCCCGCATGGACGGCAAGGACTCCCCTTGGAGATTAATCCGGGCGTAGGGAGAGGGAGAGAGAGAGAGAGAGAGTTACAGACAGACACCCACACCGATAAAGAGAATTCGCGTCAGAAATCGGAGGGGAGCTGTCTTCGCCCATATCTCTTTTCAAGCATGCAAAATTTATGCGCCGCGTCGAGCGGCGAGGCCCCTTTGGTCTGACCGTAGATGGTGGGAACTCTTTCAGAAGTGAATTCTGCGAGAAAGCCTTCAAAAGAATTTCGGAGAATGTTAACTTTTCGTGACCGAAGGCGGAAAGTGGTTGCTTTGTTTGCTGTTCGTCGAGTTTGGTTTAAAATTCTGCCCGGGTTTATTATATTTTTTAAATGTCTCCTCGAGAATTTTTCGCTTCTCTGTTTGCACCGTTGTTTGTCGATAGGTACCAAATTTAAAATTCATTGCGATGATTTGCGAGATTTGTGCGATTTGATTTCTAGAACGAAATCGCGGCGATGAGTTTTTATATTCCATTTCGAAAGAAAATTTTGATGACGATTAAACGAGTTTTATTCCCGGAAGATGTGATAAACATCAAGTTTTTAACTCGTGGATAACAGCAGCAAATAGGGAAAACATTTTGATAGAAAAAGTACTTTAGGGCGCGTATCACTAAAACTCGCCTGCTTCAAAATTTTTGTTTTGGAAATTTTTAAAACTAAAATATACCGCTCACCTGTGCACTTAGTTTATGAAATCCTCTTTTGATCCAATAGTAAAATCTTGAAACTCCATACATCTTTACGCAATATTACTTCCAAATTACAATAAATGAAAAGTTATGTTCGACCGTAATGAAAGGGTGAATTCAACAAGGTGTTGCAATAATTAGAGTAACGAACATTTTCAAACTCGAGTCAGAATAAAATGTGCAATCATGCATCTACGAAAGTTTCACAAAATGTACATCAATTGCACATTAATTTTTTCGATCTGATCGTTTAATTCAGCCGTAGGAAAAGATAAAAACAAAACACTTCGAAATCGCTTAAAAAGAACGCTAAAAACATCCGCCCACGTGTTCAAACTCGTCACGCCCACGAAAAAAGCCCGGATTACGCAAACGCAAGATCGTCTTTTTTTCCTTCTCTATTGAATTCCTCCGCCCGGAGCATGCGAACGTCTCTTTTTATAGTATTTTAAAAAAGAAAGGAATATGATTTCGATAAGGGATCACGAAACGTCACCGTCCCTCATTTTTATTCGCCACATTTCGCATTCTATATTCGTCTCGGAGCGGTTGGAAAGAAAGGAATAGAATACAGCTTTCCCTACAACAAATAAAGGTGTATTCCCCCTCCCCCCACCATCCTTTCGGGTAAAAGATAGCGACACTTGCGCCAGGCGTGTAGATCGGAAGCGCGATCTTTCGTGGAAGTGTGGGGCGAGGAAGTTGAAAGAAAAGGGGTAATAGGGGGAAGGAGGTGCAACGAAGGAGCAGGTGGCGTAGCTGTTGCATACACAATGAAAAAGCTTCTGCGTCGTTGGTAACCCTCGGGCCATTGTGTTTTGCGACGCGAACTTGAGACCAAACCGTCTCCGTGAATCCATTTAAGAACGTCGGAGATGCAGGAGTTGCATTGCTGGTTTGCTCGGCGAAGCGATGCCTCGCTACCCTTATCTGTACGCCTCTACGACGCTCGAGTTAAATCCGTCACGCTCTCGTCCTGCTTAATTAATTGCTCTTTATAAAGTCTTATTAACCGATGATTAACTTTCTTCGAAAGTGTTCCGTAATACAGTCACAGCTTTTCTAATATTTTCGTACCGTGGTAATGTATTTCATGGAGAAGAACTCGGCGCTAAAAAACCGATATATATTTGTATTCTATAGTGACGGGAAAAGTAGTTGATTATTTTAATTTTCGTCCGTCTGAAATAAAATAAATACGGGATAGAAGAGAACAATTGAAAATAGATTGATATTAGTTGAAGCTGTTTGAAAACCACCGTTTAGAGATAGTAACAAGGACCATAAAAGTAACGATAAAAATTTAGTTATGTGCCACTATATGGTTAACAATGTTTTTATCACCATTATGAAGACAAAGGCAGCATTTGACAATATGTACAAATTAAATAAAAGAATCTCAACTCCAAACAAGAACGTATTTCAAAGATTCTTCGTGCCTAAAGAACGGTATTTCAAGCTATCAGAAATCACAGCAAAAATACAGACGAACAATTATTTCGATGTAAATAAAAAACATTCGTTTAGATCTTACATGCTCTCTCTACGCCAAATGCTAATTTAATGAATGACTTCAAGTCTTATCGAATACAAAATCACTTGCGCGGTTAACATTTTCAACACATCTAGGGTTTTTATTGCGAGAATAATTCGATGCATCGTTGAAAATGATAAAGGTGATGAGTTTGGATTGGTCAATTTGAAAACAACATGTCGCACAAATATCTTGTAAGTTGAGTACCATACTACTAAACTCAATATGAGTTCGATTATTCAACTTGATCGCGTTTATAATCCACCATAAAACCAATGACGTACGCTTTACTCCGCTTTCCCATTGCAAACACGAATGAGAAAAAGACGAGGAAGAGCTTAAATTAACGCAGTTTAAGGTAAACCATAATAAAAAAATCTATGAAATCTTTCCATTAAAAGCATTTATTTCGCGAGACGTTTCAACCGGTGAGAAACTGCCGCAATTAAAATAGAAACGGAGGTGGTTTTTAATTATTCCTCGAGATTACGGGTAAACCTCCCTCGCTCTTGCCGCGGTAATCTCTTCTAACGCGAAATTAGTCTTTAACGAAGCCGTGCCCTTGGGACCTCTTTATACCTCTCTAAGGGATAAACGAGAGAAAAGGGGGAAGAAAGCAAGAGGGGGAATGGGAGGATGCTTATTAAGGGATAAATGGGAGAGGCTGTAAGGATTAAGTAGAGCCGAGAGGTTAGGTGTAGTGAGGCTGACAAAAGCCCATCAACCCACGCGTACCTATTCACACGCGCTTGCACACACCCACTCGCACACAAGATCTCTTTCCTCTCAAAGAGCCATTTTGTTTCCCTCTTTCCATCTCCGAACCAGAACCTCTCCCTCTCTCTCTCTTCAAACCTTTTGAATTAGCCTTTTGTTGCTGCTGCACCGAGAGGGAGTCACAAATTGCTGGTCTTTTTCTCAAACTACAACAACGATAAATATCGTAATCCAGGCGACTGCTTACCCGTAAACGGTAATTCTTGGAAATGAGAATAGTGGAAAATATCTTACTTGTGCCGTTATAGAGATAGGTTTACTCCTTGCAATAAAATGCGTATTTTCCGCGAAAAAGCAAAAATCAAATACTATACTAAATCGCTCTAGTATGTACTATAGGTTAAATATATCGATCTATTGAGTAAAAGCGCCTATGAATTTCATTGAATGAGCTGTACTTCATCAGGAAAATACAGCTCCTCTATATCTATCGATTACAAAGTGCTGGTATTTAATCCAAGACTGGTATTTTTGCGCGCCCTCGATTAATTTGTCCCGTTTCAATAAACCGATCCCAACTTGTAAATTAGGTGTTTGTAATCAGATGTAATTCGTCTAGGAATATCAATGTAAAGGGCGTTAACCGTCAAGATTGACCACGATCTTCGTGACGCAGTAATCGTAGATAAGAGAATGCGACTGACGGCACAGGAAATCGTGTTTATCAAGGTGATGATAACCAAAGAAAATAAAAAAATACGGAAAATTTTCTGGGAATGAATGGAGGCAAGAGGTAAAAATCATTACTGGAGTGTGATTGAGGAGAAAAAAATGGTGCATAAAAGATACGGAACAAAGCAACGATTTATCCTAGACGTGGTTTTATTGGAGAATATCGAAAGGAAAAAATACTGGATAATCTACTGGAAGAGTATAAATATTTGGCATCGCCAGAAAATGTAAGACTACCATCCTTCATAATGAAACTACGGCGGTTAATCGGTCACAATTTCGGATTCCATACTATAATTAGTAGAGGTATATTCCTGTGTTCATATTCGGATGCACATTTCTGTTTAAAAAAATCAAGTGAAAGAAACGAATTTTCTAATTACAGCTGCATTATCAGGCGCTTTCTCTCCTCTAGGACCGCCTTCTTGACTTGGCTAACGATGTTTCAAAACGCAATACCTGCTTCCTCCTTTCAACTAATCTCTGAAGCAGTACTCGCGAAGACGATTTCAATTTTTTTTCAGAGAGTAAATTTGCCAGATCCGAGAAAGCAAGTATCATTAGTTCCCGCTCCGTTCACTCACTGTGTCACTGCTGTTATTTCACTTTCTCTATTGCTCTCACTATCTAACCTTTCACGTCTTTATAGGATTTAGAAAAGGTTTGTACCTAATGCAAAGGGAGAAGATTACCTATCGTGAACGGCATATATGATTAGGCGAAAGGCAAGGATAGCGATAGTGATATAAAATTTAGGCCGACTCTTTTATTACCCTCGGCTATGGCTTTATGACGCTGTAAAAAAACAACACAAAGCCTCAAATGTTCCATGTCCTTATCGAATGAATGTTAACTTTTAGAATAATATGAAAACTGTTTTCCCTTGAAATTAGCTCCATACGGACATTTTACCAAGTTCCTGATATTTTATGAGTGATTACCGTTTTCGAAATGATTTCAAATCATTTTAACTTGGGTTTAAAAATTATGGATCAAAAACAAACTAGACCTCTAAACCGTCGTGAAAAATAAGTTAATGTTCTTTCTCGGACAAAAATCTTAACCGATTATAAAATTGTACGGTTAATTGGTTTGGAGTCCTTCCGCGAGGAAATTCTGTCGAAATCAATTCTTTTTCGACGAAATATTTATTGCAATATCTGGAGGGCTTTTAACTATTTCTTCCGTTCGTGTTTCACTAAAAACCAAAATATTGAAACTTCGAAGAAAAACAAGAAACTTTTCGTTCGTTTTCACTCATGAAAACGAGAGTAAAAAGCCAGCAAGTTTCCTCTCGGATGTACCTATTGATTCCGACAATTACAGCGTCCATCAGGAAGTGAACGGCGGAAAGAAAGATAAAGAAACGTATCATCTTACGAATGAGAAAGCTGCGATTGCGAAATTTCAAAGTGGAGGAGCCGTTTGCTTAAGCGGAACGCCAAGAAAAAAAACTGATCGTAACCCAAGCCCTAATAAGGTAAACAAACAACAATAGACGTTGTTGAATGGATTGCATTAATGATTTCTGTGGAAGGAAAACGTCACCAGGTAAACCAAACGGCCTTATTGACGCGACTAGGAAAGCGAAATGCGTTGTCTTTACTCTCCACGCGTTATCGAGGATTCGACAGTTTATTTCCCTGATAAAGTTGAATCAACACAAGGCTGATGGTTTGATAATCTAATGTAGATACAAACATAAAAGATACTGAATTAATATAAAATAAAAATGAACCGGAAAATAATTTTCCTGTATAATATACATGTTAATTATTTTATTTCTTCGTACACCCGTGTTTACGGTGCGAGCAGAAAGAAAATTTTTTACTTCAAAAATATACGATTTTAATCACCGTTTATTTATGATTTTCCAAATCTCTAATCCCTAGAAAAATAAAGAATTTCAGTCCAAAATTTTATTACATTTGCCAACCGCATGGAGTACACAGGTAGCCACGGCAATCTGAAAAAGCAGACCAACAAAGAAATCTAGGTTACGAAAGATTTTTATCGCTCCGGAGACCAACTCTCCAATTTGCGGAGAGAAATCTTAGGCACAGGTGGTCGAAGTCCTTGGAAGTGAAAAAGCCTCGAGATTCAAATAATCAATTACAAAGCCACTAATTTTTATTGCGCTCAATTTCTAATTGTATTTTTCATAAAAATCCCGTAAGTGATGTTTTTAATGAGGAAATCCTTAATGCCATTTGTAATGAACTAGCGCAAAGTAAGCAATATAGATTGTAACGAGAAAATCACCCCTTTGAAACAAATGAGCTGAAAGCTATGATTCTTTTGTTTTAAAAAATTCAATAACAAAGGTGCAATTTAATTTTTCAAGAAACAAATACCCCACTTAAATTTACTGGTCATTCATGTTTGTAGCGATACTAAATATAAGTATATTATTAAATAGGCCCTGCATGAACGGATATCGAAATTGCCGCGGTTGGTATTCACTTCTGCGCTCGTTTGTTGAAGCACATAATAGCAAATTCACGACCTACTGTCACCCTCCGGAATCATATTACTTCCAAATCTATGTTGTCGTTATCAGAAATAAGTACATATATATCCTTGTAGAAAAGTTTAAATTTTCAAATTGTAATTTAAATGGAAAGGTTTTTTCATGGTTTAAGACTTTGACCAAGATTGTCATTAATGCATATAGCACATAAGTTAGGAATAATTGCGCGTTGAAAATTTGTGGAATCTCAGCTTTCACCAAGTAAATGGAGCAATTAAGATTGTCCGTAACTCGTTCGCTTGACTTGTCTGCGCATCCTAAACGCTCATATTTAGCTATTTTTATTTTTTATTTTTAAACTGCTTATGTTTTCACTTTGTCCGTCCGTCCATACGCAACATTTTGAACCAACGATAAGAGCTGGAAAGCTAAGATTTTCAGAATAGTTTTGGCTGGTGACAGACATGAACCCTATTTATTTTGGGGTCCGTCCGTTTATCCGTTTGTCTTTTAGCAGAGTTTTAATAAACACCTTATGAACTATCTATACGGGACCGTTACTTTGGTCAAGTTTCGTTTTGTTTACGTTGTTGCTACAGGAATAAAAGCGAAGCGTATATATGTTTAATTTACTTTCGGAAAGCGATAAAGATCATATAACAACTGCTTCACTGCGGTGAGGTATGTTTTAAATAACTTTTGATTGATTTTGGGTATTGTTTTGTTTTTAATGCTAAGTTTCACGAAAATATAGTGTTACATAATAAAAAAGTGCTTTTGGAATCTGCTTTTGCAGTTATTTTTTAACTTGTTTATTTTATATGTACCTTATCTCCGCCATTAAAAAAACTATGCTGCAACACTGCATTGCTGTTATTTGCCGCCATCAGTGTTTGTAGAAAGTTTTTCCTGTGTACCGTGTTCATTTTCGTAAGTTTAAGGCTTAGATCTGCCTCGCCGTATCTTCTTTAGCTCTCTCCCTCCACTCCCATCTCCAACTTATTCTCACCTCCGCCATTATTCGCCTTCCATACATCTCTCGGCTTTCTTACCTCAATATCTTTTACTTCGGAAAGTTCCATGAATTTTACCAGGAATAAAAAAATAGTAGGTTATTCTATATAATAAACATTCAATTTTTCAGCATAGTCCCCATCAAGTTTTACATAAATAAGTAAATATAACTGCGATGATGCATTGTTTAAATGTTTAGTTAATTTTCTTCGAGTTAACTCCCCACGTACAATCTCCACGTCAAAATCAACTCTTTTTTCTCTAATGACCTCATATTTTTTGCCTTCTCGCTCATATACGTAGTGTAGAATAACGTCAAGATAATAAATTAATTTCATTTAACTTCTATTGGTAAAAATTAAATTCATATATATAACGACTTGTTAGGAGGAAGCGCTTGAATGAGCCTTGTGAACATTGGTGTTAAGCGACCTGTTTAATTTGAGTATAAATTAGAACATTAAAAGGACTGCTAATTATACACCATGGTGAAAGCTTGTTTCCATTCGAGCGGAGATATAAATTTCAAATCATATCCCAAGCAAATGAAATCGGTGCTTTTGAAGCTGGTGTTATTAGTGTTCAGATTGTGGATACTTGAAGCCGAAACTAATTAATTCTCCATATTAGTCAATATTAGTCTCAGAGATAATGTAAATACCATTCAGATCATTAATAAAACAAGATTATCCAAACGGAACTTATGATGCCTACTTTCCTCATAATTATATTAAATTAAATGTGGTGCAGCAATTACTTATATTGGCTTTAATAGCTTTAAAATCACTGCAGGTGAGTTGCTCCTTGTGTTCCCAAATTTCATAATTTAGCATTATAAAATATTACAAATACATTCGAACGGAAAACTAAAATAATCACATGTATTTGTATGGAAAAAATAACGCGTGTATATACTATACTATACCTAATGCGAGTACAACAGTAGTCGTTACAATGGCAACACTCTCGTAATGAGTGACAAAAACTGCATAAACGCCAGTATTTACGCGAAATTCGAAAAAATACGATCGACGAGCAAAATTCTACGATAAAAATTAGAATCTCCATTCCTTTCCTCAAAAAATAGTACAAATCCCGCTCTGATATTATAATTCTAAGATATTTTAATGCGCAAGAGGAAATTACCTTGCACGATGGATTTCAGATTTCCCATTTAAATAAATCAATTGGGAAGGATAGTGCCTGAAATTGAACCCAAGATCTTCGCAACAAAAACTATCCCCGAGAGCTTGGCATCACTAGCAAGCGATTTCCACCAAGTGTAATGAAAATCGGTCGTTTGGTTCAAAAGTTAATAGAGGGGCAGACAGACAGACAGACGGACAGAGAGACACAATGAAGAAACTATAAGCCTATTTCCATTCTGGAAAGTGGGCTAAAGAGTAGAATTCGAATAAAAGATAATTAGCCTCGCTTATGCAAGATGTAGCAATACCTTTTGGAAGAACCATCCGATAGTTTCTATCCGAAGGATGCTAAGAGTTTTCAAAAATCTTTTCTTAAAATAACAAAAAGTTTACTTTTCACCTATCGTCTTTTAAGGATGGGAACTGATCTTCTCATTATATTGTTAAATATTCGTAGCTATTTATTCTATTAAATTTTGAGTCGTACAGCGTTAAAAATTTCGTAATTATGCCACACCAATTTTGAATTTTAAGCAACCGTTATTTTCCGAAAATGTTTAGCATTTAAAGACTAATACGTTCCGTGCCCTATTTAATCACAAAAAGAATTTTTCGAAACTTGCTCAAAAAGTTGAATGACCATACACGGGCAGGCGCACAAAGTGACAACATAAACAAAATATTTTGAGAATGCGTGCTAAAAAAAGACTTTCTCTCGAGAGATTCTGCCATATTAAAGGAAATTTCTAAGCAGTAATTTTAAGGACAAAATCTTTCGTCTCAATTAAAACAGATTTACAGAGACCGTGGATGGCAAAATACTTATATTATATATAAATTGACAGTCGCTACGTTTCCGAAAACCACAAGGAACAATACTAAAAGTATGCGGGTACGTGTTTTACGCGTAAATCAAAGAAAACTATCGATTCTACATCAATGATCCTTCCTAGTTCCCTACCTTCTTCCTATATTCTCCTACCTTACTTTTGCAGCTAACCACGTGAAATGTCACGACTATAAGAGACATTTTATCGTTTTATCGCTATATCCTTCCTCCTCGATACCGAACCTGATATCATGAAAACGGTTACTTGTTGAAACGTGCCGGTCATATTTACAACTTGTATTGTCCTTTCTGATTCAACCTCCATTTTAAATATCTTTTTAGAATTATTGAATTCAAATCTTCATTATTGATAGAAAATTAGTCAAACGATTTTTCAGTCTTAAGGTTAAAACCAGCTTGAAGAACCTAAAATATTTTCTCCTTTTGCTGAAATTGTCATTCGACGAAATTGAACGAGCGATCTCGATATAAACGATTTTCGCTTTTATTGATATATGTTTTCATTTTATCGTTTCGATTTAGGAATTTGGACGACTATATAATTCGTCTATTTATAAATTCAGAGAATATATTAACAACGCAAAATTATTTTTTCCCGAGACATCTCGCGGAAACATATGTCGACATTACCATTGAAAAAAAATCCTCCCGCCGATTTTCGGATCTCCACTTCGACCGTAACCGCTAAACAAACCAAGGGAAAGAAATAGTGCGTCATTCGCCATCTTAAAAAGGAAAACGCAAAAAAAATAAATTCACGCCTCGGAAGAAATTCCTTCCGATGCGCGGACGAATCGCTCCAGAATTTCGCGAGGCTAGTGATCCACCTTTCGGAAGCATCGAAGACTTTTATTTATTTTTCGAAAACATTTATCCATCCCCGCATGAGATGTACTGTTCTATTATATATCTACTAACATATTTCCAGTCAAAAATGAAGTTTTTTCTAATTTTAATTTCCGAACGAATAAAAGCCCGCACGTCGAAAAGTCTATTTTTACGTGTTACTTTATGAGAAATACAAATTATCCGTAGTCGATTTCTTTGTCTCCAATCTGTCCTTCTTTGTCTTTCGATCGACCTTCCATCTTACAGCAATGCATCGAACTCGTAGTCGACAGCGTCCCAACCGACCAAAACTTATGTACATATTATTATAGAAATTCCATCCCGCGTTGTGTGAACAAGCTTCTTTCATCCTGAAGTCGCTGAGGGGGCGGGAGAGGCGTGTTGCGTTTTAACCTCGATCCTTCGCCTCTCTTCCAATTCCTCATTCTTACCTAACTGACTCTACGAAGCGAGAGAGAAATAGGAGAGGCCGTGGCAGCGGGTTGGACAAGGGGGAAGTCGAGAGGGGCATGACGGATTTCAAAGACCAACACTCACACGCCTTCGTTCTCCCCCCCCCCCCTCAAAGTGTGATTCGGAAAACTCAGGTGGCTCTCAACGGCACAAAGCGCTCGCTAGCTCCATCCGCGAGCAAAAGCTAATCTCGAAAAAAATGCTCTGAAATCGTACGGAAGCGCTCTTGGGAACAAAGAGAGAGGGAAAAACCTAGCCGGATTCTTTAAAGAGAGAACTGATTGGGAGTAAATCGAATTTTCTTTGTGAAGAGAGTTTCACGGTCAGATCACGAACTTATATTCTGTTACGGTTTATTTTCCAGCAGAGGAAACTTGTAGGATTTTTTTACCCCCTCCTGGAGGAGATATATGAAGCAGATGTGTTATTTTTCGTTTGAATCAAAAAAGCAGAGAGTATTTCAGAATCTATTGATTTTGTTCGATAGCTGGTGTATTAACTGGACCAGAAAACTCAATGAGGAAGTTTGAATAAAAAGCCTGCGTTAAAATATAGTTACTTTATGTGGACACAATTCAAAAGACCGGGAAAGGCATATCGAGGTCATGGAGAGTAGTTTTCGATTGTAAATGCAATTACTCCAAGGTAAAATGCATCCATAACATCAGACTAATACTACTTTTATCTCGCTCTTTTAATTCTTCGTCGTTTAAGCAACTGCCCCGTCTTAAAAGCGACAATTTTGGTGATGTCTCCCGCCTCACGATGAGTATAAAAGAGACCACGATTATTTTCAGAGAAGAAAAAATATAATGAAAATCGGCATCCATGAAATAAAATGGCGAACAATACACCCAAAAATAAAATAATAAGACATTCGTCTGCAGAAATTAATGAAAATCCTCCTCTTATTTATCCAATATTAAATCTTGGAATAAATTCCGACTCTTCTCCAGCCAATTTAAAAGGCGTGCAGTTTGATTCAGCAAAACAATCATGAATCGAATCCTGTTGAACTTCCTCGGTCATTCCTGAAATTTGAGTCCGAGTCCACACATCTCCACATAAAGCGATGAGTAGGACGGGGATAATTTGGAAGGTACCAACTAATAAGCGGAATAGCTTAGAAGATTTAAAAAAAGCGAAACTTATCGGTCCTGCAGTGAATTAAGAATGGCCGTTACTATTTGGAAACAATTAAGTCTCAAGGAAAGATTTCCCACCCTTACCTTTCTAAATTATTAAAGTCATCAATATTCAATCGCTTGGGGAAGGGAGACAACTCCGCTTGCAGAGCACCATTTCTTTCACCGAAATCGATTTAACATTGCAAAATTTAACGGAGCACTTTCGATTAACCAGAGTAGATTTCCTTTCACTCCAACGCTGACGAGAGAATTTGGAATCAAGTTTCGGTGAAAGCTTTCAATTCCTTCGGTTACGCGAAATGCGTGAAAATATAGACATGTCCTTTGAGGACGTTGACTCTCCGCTTTCGAGGGAAAGCAAGGGGAGATAGAGAAGGATGCAACTTCACATATATATGGCGTCACGTTAGCGAAATCGCGATTACTCGAGCGTTGAAATTCATCGAGTGTTTTTTCTTCGCAAAAATAACGTCCGATTGGAAAGGATATTTTGTGTGGCAAAAGTGAAACGGAACGACGCAAAGTGGTTTTCATTTATGTTTTCCGAGCCCGCAGCGTCCTCGCGATTTTAAGGACCGATCGATTTACGTGCATCTTGACAGGCAATGCAGCTCCCGCAAATTTCAACTTTTTACTGTTTCCTAATCATCCATACATACGACCTTGTGTTATGACCGAAAAATCGATACCGAATTAAACTGAGCCTTTTTGGATAAATTTGGTCAGTTTCAGTTCTAAATGTGGCTTTATAAAAAAAACTTTTTTTTAATCGAAAAGAATTAGTTCCTTAGATGTTGCGAATTATGCAGCGATAAGAGTGTTAATAATATAATTAATACTGGCAATCCCACAATATACTTCAAAAGTATGCGTGAAATGGAGTTTTATCTCTACCACTTTTTTAAACTAACCAGGCTGTTTGAACCAGTTGGATGTCATGAACTACAGCAGCAGCAGCTAGAGTAAGAGATAAAACGAAACGGAATGCAAAGAGTCGCATTAATATAGCGTTATCAAAATCAAATCCTTCTCAATCCCATAAGTCCGCTTAGAGATTTTTTTACAATTTAACAATAAACCTGATTTATTACACATTAAACTCAGCATGAGTGTAAGTTAATGAAATTTTCATCAACATGCAGGATAATATACTGTATAAGTCACAAAAAATTCTAATATGACTCGGTTTATTTTTATGAATCGTTTCTATCGCGTTAGGACGTCAGATTAAATTAAATTGCCAGAAACGCGGTAAAAATTTTGCTTGAATGGCCAGCCGCAGGCACGGAAAAAGACATAACACTCTCCCAGGAAAATACCGTATTTACTCGTGTACCGCGCGCCCTCGTGTACCACGCGCACCCCTATTTTTGGGCCAATTCGTAGGAAAAAAATTAATTCGCGTCGATATAAGTTGACATCTGGGATTTTTAAAAAAAGTCGGCCTCTTCACCGATTCCCCTTCACTGAAACAAGTTCCGCGCGTACATTTCGTAGAATTCTTCGTCTTCTGCGAGTATATACGTAGACGCAAGCGTGTTGCTGTGGATTTGCTAACGACACTCGCGATTTATATAGCCTGTTCAGAAATCCTCGTATAAGACGCGCAATCACGTTTCTTACCGACATTTTGGGGAAAAAGGTGCCCGCGGTACACGAGTAATTACGGTAATAACGAAACGCTTTCATAAATCGCTATTCAGCTGTTCATGAAACGTGCGAATCGAAGGCGGCAACACGTTTAAAACCCTACTCCAAATTATAAAGAACAAAGGATTTTCCGCTCAGACACCCCGCCGAATTTCTGACATATTCGCGCGTATAATGCGCGCACACATTAGCATGCTTTTTAACATTCAACACCCAAGCCTTTCCTGAAAAGCGGAACGAGGCTTAAAAGCGCGTCACAGTCCCTCCTCGCTCGCGAAAACAATACCTTGGAAACGTTTGTCGAGGCGGCGATGGCGGACGTGAAATTGATTTCTGTTCGAATCGTCGCGCGTCGCGACGTGTCGCTCTCGTGCCAACGCCTTTCTCCGGGTGATCGTTAAGAATTCCTTCCTCCCTTCTATTCGTTTCGAAACTCGCCATCCTTAACGTTTTTCCTTACCGTTATCGTTACATCGATCCCTCGCGGGAAAACTACTCAGGGGCGACATCCAAGATACGGAGAAGGGAGCGGAAAGGCATATTCTTCCCGTTGGTCCAAATGGTATTCTGTTGTCGTTACTTAGGTTTCTATGTCCCGAGGTAACCGCTCTTTATCTCCCTAGAGCGATCCCCACCCCGGAAAGACATAAAAAACGCTGAAGAATGACCGCAGGAGTTCGGGTTAACTCTCAACTGACAGAGAAAAAAAAGCATTTTACGAAACCGTGCCGACTATTATCTCGAGAATGCGGAGATGTGGAGGGATTGCTGATCGGTTCGTAGGATGTACGATACGAGGGACGTGAATAAGGCAAGAAGGTTCATAATTAAATACCTAAGGCGAGATTGCCGGGATATTATTTGCACCTAATCGAAAGTAAAAATATTGTGGAATTAAAGCAGAATCTTGATAAAGTTATTTGTTAAAATTTAATCCCTAATAAATTTAAATTTATAATAAACACAGGAAAAATTCATAGATAACTTGGAAGCAAGTTTCAGCGGCGGATTTTCACCTGTCGCTAAACAATTGTTGGAACTGAAATTTAAATATACGAATATCGTATAGTGAAACCATTCCTAGCGACTAACCTCTTATGTGAACCCTATTAACGATCGTTTTTCTATGGAATCAGGAAGAGGTTCTATTGAATTTTAATTTGAGATATTTAATACATCTGAGACTATATATACGAACATAATTTCGAGGCCTCTTACTTCATGGGGCTCCTGCCACGCGCCAGATGCGATTTCCCTTAAATCCGTCACTGAGGACAGCTCTGTGAATTTTTAAAAAATCTTAAGGGCGGGCAAATTTCACGACCGCTCTCAATGGACTGCTTATCATCGAGGCATATTAAAAACTTTTTTCCTATGAAATACGCTCTTTTTATGAAGTTAAAATCCAGCGCCGAATCTGAAATTCATGAAACCGCACATGAGTAGCAGGATATTGCTATTAAAGGGACTTGGAAAATCTGGTCGAACTATGCGTCACTAGAGAGAGCTCTCATATCGAAGCCCATAAATTTAAACTTTTTATCCCGTCAAAAACTCCACGAAACGCTCTTTCGGACTCGGTTTGCAGTTTGCTTCCACCTTTTCAGCATCTGAGGCCATTAACGTTTATCGTCGGCTTTATGGATAACCTGCGCTTCCAAATTGCAGAGAAGAAAAATGATTATACCAGTCGTATTCACGATGAATATAAACTAAGAGACGAGAAAGTGAAAGAAAACACATGCTAGTAATGGCTGAGGGAAGAAACTAGACGTTCTAGTTTTATGACGGTTATGAATTTCAAAGCGTTTCGTGCGGCTCAAGAGGAAACTATTTTTTTCAAAACGAAGTGACGTCTTAAAAGATACCATAAAAATATTTTTATGGGCTCAAGTAAATTTGTATTTGTCCATTTAACGCCGCTGTATCCGGCGATCTGGAAGTTTGAAAAGCGACGAGAGCGATAAAAATGCAAAAACAATTCCAAGTAGAAACTTCTGGCTTGCTATTGGTTTCCCATTTTATGAAATAAGAACGCATAATAAAGAAATACGGACGGTAGTAAAATTTATTATTCAGTAACACCGAGAATGACAATGCGCATTATCACCGACTGCAAACATTCACCGCGACCTAGGAGAAAATTACCCAAAAAATTGCAACAAGAAAAACTGAAATGGTGGCTTTATTGCAGTTTATTCACTCGACGTATGAGGCTATCCCGCTATTGTTCGGCCGTATGTGAATGGACTGATGAATAGATAGAATTATCTGCAATGGTCTTAATGAACGACGCGTGCACGACCTCATAGGAATGTGTTTTATTTATTTTTTCGTTTCTTTCGCAACGACCTTTCTCTCTCCGCTCCTCTTCTGCGTCTCGACACAATTCAAAAGGCTCGTTAAAGGAATGAGTCTAGCGAAATGTCAGAAGTGAAGAGGAGGAAGTACTTAAGCGCAAATGTTTGCAAATTTCCTGCCTCCCACATGATTGTCTTTGTTATTTTAGTGGAATGACTGTTTACGTAATTTCCTCGTCAGGACGACGACACGACACGAGCAATAATAATTCAATTACAGACGTGGCGCAATGTGAGTAAAGGAAGCAAGGAAAATTCTTTAACGACTCTGGTGTTTTGAAATTACAAGCTAAGGTAATCCAGAATAAAAATACTCGCAATTTAAAAATCTCCCTTATAACAAAAAATAACATATATCTTAGATTAGAAAGTTTTTTTCGCATATAAATTACACAACATTTGCCATTGTGAGCCGTATTAAGTACACTAAAGATATTTTCGACTGCCTCTTCTTTAACATCCTAGTTGCCCTATAATTTTGTATTTTCTCTATATCAGCAACCGAAAAAATCCGTAAATTAATTCCGATGAAATCATGAAGCAAATGTGAGGTGGCAGTTCCCTAGAAGCATTCGACCTTCCGCGGAGGTAAGTCAGATGCGCCAGGCGGTTGTAATTTCAACCAATAATTAAAACCGAAGGACCGCCGAGCCGTGTGAATTATATTGATCACTCGCGCCTCGCAATGAAAAAAAGGACCAGAAGGATAATGAATGACGCCGCAGTTGGGTCATCGCCGTGGGAGCCGAGAAGTCACGCGCCTCTAACCACGGCGTTTTTCCATGCCCTCTCCCGATAGATCGGCCCGAGCCAACCTACGCGGCTCGCACCGCAGGATAAAAACAAAGCGACTCGTGTTCCCAAGACTCCCATGGCAGCTTTATCGTTGGGTGGGGTGTCAAAAAACAATAGTTTGACGTCATCCGAAACAAAAGAGGGGTGCGGTGCGCGAGTGCGAGAAGTTATGGTGAATAAAAGGAATAAAATGAAAGGAAATGGATAAATGCCGCGGGGATAATGAGATATCACTGCCTTATGAGAATAATCAAACCATAGACGGTAGCCTCCCTTTCTTTAACGATGCCCATGTACGTGATATGGGTGCAAAAAATTATGATTGCTTTCTATAATTTTTTAAAGAAGAGTATAAATTTTCGGGGTAACTAATATAATATTTATTTATATCACTTGAAATACTTCAAACGTTTTTAATTCTTATAAAATATATTTTAAATGCTTTACCATTACTTTCAGATGCATAAAAATCGTAAAATGCATCTATTTTCTTTCAATTGTACTGCGTGGCTCCCGGAGTTCCTGGTCGGCTTCGCTTCATAAGACACGGCCTTCGTTCATTTTTAACGCGGCTCGACCATTTAACGCAACACAACATCGATATTTCTTGAGTCACACCACTTCCTTATAATTTTCGATCTCCTTTAACCGTCCAAGCCTTCACTATTCCAACTCCAGTTTAGGGATGAAAGAGATCGCAACTCTTTTCATACACTTTCCTCATTCTCGACTGATTCACCCTCGTATTCCGCGTCTATCGCAGCCGCGGTAGCTCGTTTGTCCCTGGAGAGGGAAACGCTTTACGCTCGCGACTCGAATCAAATCGATGATGTACACACATGCACATCCTGTGACTCAGGTGCAAAGCGTTGGCTAACGTTTTTCTCGCCCAAGCAAGAAAGGAAACGCTTTTTCTCTTTCCTCTCTCTCTCTCGCTCTCCCGTTGAGAGAAAATCGTCGGTTTTATTTTTTCGCGAAGGACGAACTAAGGAACTGCGTATCTAGAGTCTTCTTGCCTTTCTTATTCTGCGGTTTCGCGCTTGACAGAATCCGACAGGACACGCGATGGGTGGTCGGAAATGGGGCACGGGAGAAGGAATGTTCGTAACGAGGGGAAGGAATGAGAGAGAGAGAGAGACAGAAGGGGAGAGGTGGAATAAGAGAAAGATATAGAGATGGAGAGATGGGAAAAGAGGTAGAGAGAGAGAGATATAGAGGGAGAGAGATATAGAGGGAGAAAAAATAGAGGGAGAGGTGGAGGGTCAGAGAGATAGAGGTGGAGGAGCAGAAAGATAGAACGGTAGGGGAGAGAGAAGGGAAAAGAGGTAGAGAGATATAGAGGGAGAGAGGTAGAGGGAGATAGAGACAGGAGGAGAGAGAGGGGAGAGAGAAAGAAATAGGAGATAAATAAAGGGAGAGGGAATTAGAGGGGGAGAGAGAGAGAAGTTGGCAGAGAGTGAGAGAAAGAGATGGAGGCAGAGGGAGAGATACAGATGAAATGAGACAGAGGGAGATAGATAGGGGAATAGAAGTGGAGAGGGAGATAACTAGAGGTAGAGAGAAAAGAAGAGAGGGGGAAAGAGTGAGAGGTTGAGGGACAGAGAAGTGTAGGGGACAGAGAAGGGAAGAGGTAGAAAGGGAGATAGATTTAAAGGCAGAGAGAGAGGTGAAGGACGGAGAGATAGAAGGATAACGGGGGAGAACGGAAGATAGGTAGAGGGGGAGAGAGAAGAGACAAGAAGAGGAAAAGGGGGAGAGATAGAGGGAGAGGAAATAGCAGGTGAGAGAGAGATGGAGGCAGAGAGAGGTAGAGGAAAAGAGGTGAAGTGAGAGACATGGAGAGAGAGGGGAGGATAGAGATGGATGAGGAGAGGTGTAGAGTTAGAAAGGGACAGAGATGGAAGGACAGCAAGTGAGAGAGAGGAAGGAGAAAGGAGGGAGAGCGGCAGAGGCATAAGGGATGGGGAAAGTGAGGGAGAGCTGGGAGAAAGGGGGTAGAGAGCGTCACAAACCTCAATCGCACGCGATGAAATTCACGGCAAGGACCATTATCTCAGCACATCCTGCTGTTACGGGAATGCTGAGCATTTCTAAGAAACGGGTACTGATACGCGATATAGTTTAAGAGCGGAGCCGTTGCTAGATTATACGGCTTTTATGGCATTATTTTAATGGGTCGAGTAAAATATTATTTTTCCTGCATTGGAATGAGGAATAATTCTATTTCAAATAACTTTATATCTTAATATCAGATAAATATTCTTTTAGCACCTCTTGTGAGAGGCGTCTATTGCAAATTCTATCCTAGCCCCAACCTATATTTACGATTGCTTGCTTTGTTATATTCAGTAATGACAGACAGATAGACAAATGGCTTTATTCGGGCGAAATTGAGACCATCGGGTCCTCTCTTACATTTATCCCATCGTTACAGTACATAGACAAACATAATTCTAGAGTTAAATAATTCATCGATACAATGTATGATTCAGAAAACTAAAATATAAATTACATTAGTGGGAAAAGTCTAGGATAAACCAGGCGAGGCCAATATAGTAAAATAGTAATGGGGACAATTACGGTAGCTACCACGCGCTCATAGCTAGATATCGAAAAATCCCTTAAAATCATTTAATTCACGGCTACCTCAACATGTTCAGCGTTCCACAGTTATTCTAATTAATTGTGGATGTTACACAATATGACGAATTAAAAACAGCGACTAGGTATTTCATTATGTTTAAGTATTTTCAAATACTCGATGAAGCTCATTTTCGGAAGTAGAATAGGTATTAAAATTTTACTTCAAATACAATTCAGAAAGCTTGCCTCAATTTAGTGAATTTTCTTTGTAAAGGAATGAAAGTAAATTTTCATTGAATAATTTGGTTTATTTCTGTGGAATTAAAACCAGTTATTCAGTTGAACTTTTGTTTTCGTTTCTATACGCCAAATTCTCGCAGCTGATTGTGATTGGACATGAGGATCGAAGATTTAAAATAAAATATTCATAAAAATTTAATTATTTATCTATTTTTACGGATAAAAAAATTTCTGAAATAAGCTCAAATTCTTCCAGGGTAACTAGGTTACTGAAGTAAACAAAATTTCTTAGCGCAGATTTCCCTGAAATCCAATCCAAATGCAAGATGACAGATTGGCATTCTGTTAATTAACTGACCAATCTATGGTTATCTGTTACTTAAGAATTTTGATTCAGATATTAAAAACGCCTATGCCTGTGTGCAAAGTAACCTGATACTGAAAGTCAACATAATTACTTTCACGTTTTTAACATACCAACGTCGGAAAACTTCCATATGGCTCTTCCTCCCCTAAACAGATTTCAACAAAGAGGTCTCTGAATGGTAAAATAATCGGGCGGTCCTATGAATAACAAAATGTTAGGCATCGCGGCATGGGAACTTAAGAAAATTCTAATAATCCCAGATAGCCGCCGTTTCACGTCATTTACTCGAAAAATTGCACCGGAGCAAAAAAATGCAGGCGCATTTTAAAAGCTATCTTGGGAGGCGAATCGCTGGGAAGCCGAGAGACTCAGCTGCAACCTAGACACTGAAACTCAAGCAACCTTGATCTTTAACACGGGCGATGGGAGGTTTCCGACAATCCACCGCGCGCTTATTCATCGTCGTCCCATACGGAATAGCGAAAAAAATAAATCTTCCCACGTACGCTGAAAAACTTGAATACCTTCCATGAGAAAGTTCTTCGGAGCCAAAAAATTTTACTCAACCCAGATGAAACGAACAAAAAAAAATAGTGTGAGAAAATATGCATAATCCAGAAAGTGGAATTCGGAACATCGGTTCAGGAGAGAACGATGATAGAAAAAATGAGAAAATGTTGTAAGCGTACTTCGAAAATGCTTCACCAATGACTTTAAACCTTACTAAAATAATTTCCGGAATAACCACGAGTTTTCAGCCACAAGAAGAGCTCGGCAATTCTCTAGTGCAGTGTTTTCCATCAGTTTGTTCCGTCAGACATGAACTGGGGTGCCGCGGGAAAACTAGACAGGAAAATGGGGGGCGGTGTGCGACCAAATTTGTTTTATTTTTGTGTAAGTGTGCCGTGGAATGAAAATGGTTGGGAAGCACTGCTCTAGTGAACCAACCAGTTTCCTTTTGTACATAAACCTCATCGATTACACGTAAATGCTCTCTTATGTTAAAGAATGAGTAAAGCGTTATTGCATCAAGTAACCGATGAAAACGTAAGGTAAATTCACATTCATACTAGTATTTTATGTATTTAAGCATCTATCAATTATCGTGAACGGCAAATTCGTGAAATTTTAAAGAAATTTCTGTAGATGGATCTCTCCGAATGAAACATAAAATATATCGTTGAAATCCTTCTCAGCACATCTATAATAATCCAAGAGGTTAATTAGCCAAAAATACACACATACATCCTTCTCAGCACTTAGAGAAACGCCTAAGATTTTGTTTTGCACTCATAACACCTCAAGAAGCGAACTAAAAACAACTGACGAAATTCCATGAATTTAAAATAATATAAATTCCTTTTTGTTGACGAAGCAAAATTAAGGATATCTTTCTTGCTATTTAGCCTTACCACGATTCCGATTATGACATAGGTATTTCATAACCTAACATCCACATTTGATCCAACACATACATACCCTAAATTATTCAAAATACAACCTCGATATCTTAATACTGCGCCTTCCCTCCCATTTTCCTAAAAAATACCCTAGGATGGACTACTTCTTTAGATATAGGAATGCGCTATTATCCAACACATTTGGAACGTCTCATTCTACAAAGGAGTAAATTGGAGTGAATACTCTTGGGAACAAGCGGAGGCTGACTGGGCTGGTTGCCAGGCAGCAAGCTCGTGTGTTTACGTGTAGTGTTATGCGGGGGCGCCAGCGACATACCGTGCGAGACGGCACCTTCGCGGAGGTCAACCGCAAGTGAGGTGGGAGGAGGGAGGTAAGTACGTTCCGTTGCCCTCTCCCATACGTGATACAGAGGGACGAGTGGGATAAGATGACCGATGAAGGTCACGTGGATGCGTGACCCTATGGTCAGAACAGAGGTCGTGCGTGGGCAAAATGCGGATGCTGGTCACGACGTTTTTGAACGCGGTGCTGTAACTGTTTACCACGCCTCCTTATTTTTCCATCTCTCACCTTGTTTGCGTCGAAAAACTGCGCATTGATGTGCGTCTGCGAAGCTTCCAGTTCGTAAACGAGCTTATTTTCGTCGAATGCAATTTTTCTCTAAATCAATCAAGTCTATTTTGTACATCCACTCATTATTTTACAAGTTAATAGTGCCTAAAACCTTCATTTCATATTACTTACTGTTATTTATATCAATAATATCATTCTTATACAATTTGGGAATAAAAACCATATTATTAAATTTATAGTTAAAAGTGAATTGATACAACCTTCCATTTAAGCCTCGTTTACATAAGACAAATTCTAATTTCCATTTCAACTGTCAGGTTTCAGCCTTTAAATGCATTCATACCTTAAGAAATTAAAACTTAAAGAAGTAAATATATTAATTTCACAAAAAATTCTTTGAGAATATAACGGCTGGGCAAAACGTCAAAAATCATAATCCTAATCTTTCGCGAGGATTACGCGAAAAACTAATCAAATTCTCTCATAATATTTTATCACTTCTGAAGGAGTGAGAAAATTGAACGACTTTGTCACCCAAAACTTAAGTAACATTTTTAACGCTTCGACTTTTCGACGTTTTTCAAAACTGTAATTGCGAAAAGGCTGCGACGTCGTTCGAGGGTCATAAGTGTAAATTTGTGTCATAAATAGGATATAATATGTTTGAGCGGACACTGTTGACCGTAGATTTCTCCCTTCGCGCATTCCTCGGATATTTTATCGCGCTCTTTTTGTCCTCGGTGACGGCAACAAATGCTGCTGCTCCGCCCATTCGAGATGTAGGTCAGTCGTTGACCGTAGGGGAAGAAACACTTGACAGTGCCGCCACGAAACGAGAGGCAGATAGGCAAGAGACACAAAAGGACACTACATAACGGTAGATACCGTCGCCTGTGGAGTTGCTAGGTTACGAATTTGATGACGCATTGCGCCGGTGGAGTGAAACAGTTTCGGCCCTCCCGATTAGTCTCCTTCCGTCCCAACCGCCCATTTCAATGAGGTCCCAGAGTAACACGCGCAAATCGACATTCGCTGACCTTGAAAGTGCGGCGTATTTATTTTCATTGACCCATATTTTTGTATGCATCCCAACCTTTTACGTGAGAACTGATCCCGTACTTTAAATGACTCCGACATCTCTACAGGAGAGAAAATGAGTGTAATTTTACGCTAGAAGCTCATTTGCAGCAAGACCGGTCGAGATTAAAATAAATTTCATGTGGAAATTCACTGTCGTTTTTTTTATAGTGAAAATATCAGTCGACTCCAAAAAAGGTTAGCCTGCATGTAGTTGATGATATCGACGTCTATTAGTGGTGAAATTATCTATTATTTTCTATGCGGCATAACTAGCTGATGAATATTTCATTTCGCTGGTCGATGTGATTTCTAGTGCCTAAACGTCAATCGATTTTTTCAGTAGGATGGTTGTTTCCCTCAAGTACACAATCTAAGTCAGCAGGAATTCCTTAATGATTTATTACCTATAGGAAAAGAACGCATATTCTAACGAGGCATAATTTGTAACGGAACGCTACGGGACTACGTTCAGATACCTGTTTTGTAGAAGAATATTCCGGAATTTTCGTGTCATTTTGATGCATGAAAATAAGGCAATTTTTAAACGGAATTATCGTCGAAAAAAATATACGTGCACCCACAGGCGTAGCCAATATTTTGAGAGGGTCTGTTTTTCCTCAACCGAATGGGGAGAGATAACCTCACGGAGGCGAATTCTTTTAATACACATGAATATACTAACTTTTAAATTGAAAAAAATTGAAATCTAATGCAGGTTTCGATTATCGCAATATAGAAATTAGGTCAATAACAGTTTTTACAATTTTAAAGACATTAAAATCAGAATGACCTTTGGATTTCTAAGGGGTGTAGTTTGAACCCCTAAAACCGCCCGCATCGCTACGCCACTGCGTACTCCACATCTTTTTAAAAAGAATACGTATGTACCAACCCCAGCATACTTCTGTTGGTGTCGCTTCCTTTTTATCCACAAATTAAACGCCGATCTTAACAATTATTCCCTTCCCCTCTGTGACGATTTCCGACGCTTGACTAAGCGCCATAAATATTTTGATAGCTAGTAAAATAAAAAATAACATTTCAACTTCTAAGATTTTCAAGAACAAGCACTTAAAAAACACTTGTCTCAGGTAGGTATCTCCAATAGCCACAACAAGGTTGTAAAAAACCAAATGCGCATTTCGGCTACAGAGCAGCCGTCTTCAGTGGTAAACCACCGAAAATATATTCTAAAATAACCCGAATCTATTTGTGGTGAATTACTAATGAAGATGACTGCTTTGTAGCCGAAATGCGCAAATGGTTTTTTATAACTTTCTGACTATTGGAGATACCTGAGACAAGTATTTTAGTGCTTGTTCTTGAACTTTTTCAGCTCGACAATTCCATGTTGAATTCTAAAATTTTGAGTCGTAAAATATTTCACGAAGCATCTTATTTTAAGATGTTTTCATCCCAAATGCTTATTGGAAAATATATTATGATCTATTCCGTTACAGGATTGTGGGCGGTGGTGAACACCAACGGCGTTTGCTGCAGAGGACGACTGGAGTCCCAGGATGGTTCCGCTTGGGACACGATGTTACGCATAAACCTCGTGGGCACGCTGAAAGCGGCCCGCACGTTCCTCCCACTGCTCCGCAGCAAGAAGGGTTAGTATGGTCTCATCGCGATAGATAAGTTTTGTTATCATCACGTCACAATCTGAGAAAGACAAACAGAGAGGCGTGGGGGATAATGCGGAAGAGATAACGGTATTGGTCGAGAAAAAATATACTCTCCTGTTTTTGGAGGACTCGACCCGGTGGGAGTAGCCGAGTTACGTAGCTCCTTCACTGTTATGAGAAAAATTTCCTCGAGAAACGGTTTTTAAAGAAATTATTTTGTTGAAAGAGATAAGGTTAAGTCTACACTTATTCTCATCATTAACTCGAGGGAGGGTGTTGTTAAACATGCTTCCTTGTCCATTACGAAAGATTGGAAGTCAAGTTAAAACATCGGTATAAGCAATTCTCAAATATATTTATCGCCCATCTTGTCATTCTTCGATGTACGAATATGCTAAAAGCCTGTTTTATACACTTAACCCCAGAATTACATGGTTTCGCTTTACACGTTTTCGGTTCAGCGCGGTTTTCTTTTTAGAGAACTATGTCGCATTGCATGGACATCAATTTCACTTCAGCACGATTACGGAACGGTTTCCGAGCATTAAAAATCATAAAATATTTCAGTTCGAGTCCGAAGCTCTGCGATAAAGCAAGTAATTCTGGATACAATAAAACTAAATTACTGCATGCTGAACTGAAGAGGGCGCTCAAATAAAACCTAGTCTATTCCTAGGTTTCGTTAAGCATGATTTCGCTATACTCGGTCTTTTCCAGGAACGCATGTATTATGCAAAGCGAAAGGGTAGTGTATTCTTAATAACTGATCGTTTCTTAGTAAGCTGTCCAGACATCTTATAGGTACAGAAACCGTAATGCCATTTCCTTGTTACATTTATACGAGGGTGGTTCAAGGTTGATCTAGACTTAATTTTTTTACAAAATGTGTCTGCACTAGAACAACGAAACACTCATCGTGGTAGATAGTAGCAACACTGCTCTCACTCCCCTGAAGCATAACCGTTTCCTCCGCGCATACGCAATAGAAGCAGTACAAGATGGCATCAGACTCTGTAACTCTGGGTGTAGAACAGCTCTGTATTATCAAATTTCTGGTGAAAGAAAAGGTGAAGCCCGCTGAAATTCTCCGCGGGTTAAATGCACAATATGTAGAAGAGATCTTATCACTTGCAAGTGTGTATGATTGTTGCAACATGTTTTCCCAAGGCCATGAAGAAGTCGCAAACCAATCACATGCTCATGTGCAACTGACAGCTGTCACAGATGTGAACATTGTCACATCGAGAAGCTGATATTGGAAAACAGATGAATTACAGTGCGTGATATTGCTTCAGAAGTATGCATAAGTGTTGGAAATGTAGAGACAATTATTCATGAACACTTATTGTTCAAGAAAGTGTGTCCCCACCCCCTAAAAAATTCAAGAGACAGCTGGCAAGTGTCATTTGGGATTCCGAAGGGGTTATTCATATCGATTTTCTGCCACCTCGAGAAACAGTAAATGCTCAGTATTACAGCAACTTGCTTTCCAATGATGTTCATCCAGCAATTCGCAAGAAAAGGTCTGTAAAACTTTCAAAGGGAATCATCCTGCTGCACGACAATGCACGTCCCCATATGGCGAATTTTACAATAACGGCATTGGCAAGCTTGGGCTGTGAAATCATGAACGACTCTCCTTGCAGTCCGGATTTAGCCCCTAGTGATTATTACTTGTTTGGGCCAATTAAGGAGCACTAGGGAGGGCAGAAATTCAAGACAGATGACGAATTCAAGCGCTGTGTCCTGAACTGGATACGCAGTCAGCCAACTCTTTTCTATGCTACCGGCATAAATGCCTTGCCACAGCGATGGAAAAAATATGTCGGTGTAGAGGGAAAATATCTTGAAAAAGAGTAACAGTTTGGTGATTCTGGCATGCATGTTTATTATGTAAAAAAATAAAGTCCAAGTCAACCTTGAACCACCCTCGTATATTCTCCCTGAAATCAAAAGTATATTTATTAATTATAAAACATGTTTTTTTGTCGTACGGTAATGCATTAGATGAACGGAACCCGTGCCTTTATTTCATAATGTCCGTAATGGGAACAAGAACGCCAACATTTGACCATCCTTGACCTAAGATAGAGCTAAATTTATATTTGCGTTCCCTTTCACATTCCACAATCCTAATCCAATTTTTGCATATATTTATTGCTCATTGAAAAGTTCAAAAGTTCGTTTTAACTGTTCTTATATGCTGAGACGACTTACACTCTATGCAATTGAAGCTGAAAAGAAACAAGAACTGAATGATCATGTCCCTAAAATTGGACGCATCCTACTTTTTGTTTTTTTTTGTCCATCCACGGCAGAACAAATTCTTCTTAAGACGACGGTTGTTACGCGTGGCTTTGCATCACAAAATGGCAATATATTTTTACAATGAAGAGCTAACAGAACGGAGAATTGGAAATGACATTAAGGGTGCTCACAGAAATGACAATCTGAAAAAAAAGTTGAAAGTAATCGAAACTCCTTGATACTTCCATTAAACAAGCAAATTCATTATAATGAATTTTGAAAAAGAAAGAATTCCTTTTCATGAAAACCATTTTCACTGGAAAAAAATCGGCGCCGGCCTTGAGGGATATATTCAAAATGAACAACCTTAGAAGAGAAGCAAAAACAAAGTTCATAAATCTCAGCAAGAAATAAATGAGAATGAAAGGCATTGAAAGTTATATATCACGCAAAATTACCATTTACACCATCACTTAATTTTGAAACGAGAAAAAAGTCTGCTATGACCGGGAATCGAACCCGGAACTTGCCGGGCGGATATTCTACCTCTGAACTATCGTAGCAGAACAATTTTTCTCGTTTCTGAACACGGATGTTTCCTTGGTTGGGACGGAACTAGCCAAGCTAGTATCAAACTGCCCCAACAGATGTCCTCTAAGAGATACAACGAAGAAAACTCCTCCCTCTCAAGTGGTGAGATTGCCAAACAAGAAATTGATTGAATAAAGCGATCTAAAGATCCTATGCAGACAGGCATAAGCTGTAATGTTGGGAATAAAGAAAACATCCGCGTTAAGAAACGAGAAAATTGATCTGCTAAGTTAGTTCAGTGGTAGAATATCCGCCCGGCAAGTGGAAGACCCGGGTTTGATTCCCGGTCATAGCAGACTTTTTTTCTCATTTCAAAATTATTCCAAACAAGAAATTGATGGAATAATATGATCCGAAGATCCTATGCAGACAGGCGTAAGCTGTAAAGGCGGGAATAATTTTGAAACGAGAAAAAAGTCTGCTATGACCGGGAATCGAACCCGGGTCTTCCACTTGCCGGGCGGATATTCTACCTCTGAACTATCGTAGCAGAACACTTTCTCGTTTCTGAACACGGATGTTTCCTTGAGCCGGGTTCGATTCTCGGTCATAGCAGACTTTTTTCTCGTTTCAAAATTATTCCCGCCTTTACAGCTTACGCCTGTCTGCATAGGATCTTCGGATCATATTATTCCATCTACGCCATCACTGTCAAACCAAGAGATATGCGCCACTAAGAAGCATCAGCTGTAGATTTTAATGATAAAAAGCCTTGAGCTGAGATCGATTATTAAACTTTTCTACCATTGAAAGATATGAAATCTTAATTCGGGGAATATCAGCCGATATCGATTCTTCTGGAGATGCATAAGGATAGCATTTTTAGGGGGCATATAAATGCATTGAAATGCACTCCAAGTTCGATTCGAATGCTCTTATAAACGCAGTGCCTAAGTGTAAAGCTTTAATAGTTATTTATTAATATTTGTCGTACGTTTTGCGCTTCTCATTCAAGAAGTGTCCACATTCATTCCGGCGTTGTTATGTCGTCGACCAAAAATGGCTGACTGTATTGCGACCTCACCCCTCGGCGACTTTAAAAGAATATATATTCACCTCACCCTCGTAGCCCATAAAGGTTCTAATACACCGGCCGTTGTTTTCTCTAGAACGACGTCTGACTCAAAGCCACGGGCGCCCTTTCGCTATTTGGCAGCTTCAATGCCATGCGGCAGCGTAAATACATTTCGTAACATCTTCCGGCAATTTGGTCGTCTTCCTCCCGCGCTCACTGCGCGTAACTGTGGGAAATGTTTATTTTTCAAGAAAAACTAGGATAAAATATTGTACGCACGTTAGATGAAGGTCATTTATATCAATCCTTTCGAGTACCTGGCGTAACACACCTCGTATAACAGAAGTTTTATTATTGCCATAAATCAGTTTATTTTTTTAAGTCGCGTCCTTGAGTCACTTTAGATCGTTAAATAATGAATAGGTTCGATTTATTATGCGATAATGTTTAGGAAGTCTAGAGCTCCAGAGTAATTCTAAATACATTCCAAATAAAATCTTCGCTTCGGGATTTACTTAATAAATGCAATGATGAGAATTAAGTTTTTAGCTTGTCTACTTATATTATATGCAAACAAAATTAAATTTTACCCTCATTCCGAACTTGCTTACATTATCTGAGCTGAAAAATTAACGCCATACATTACATGGGTAGAAGCAACGAATTCGGTTTCAACAATTAATATTTTAAAATGTATATCCAAAATGTTATGTGGTTTTACATAAATTTCCAACCCTGAAAAAGATCAGCGTACGCATCAAAATCTTCTACATAAAACATTTATAATTTTATTCCGAGAAAAAAAGTGCCCCGGGTGAGGATCGAACTCACGACCTTAAGATTATGAGACTTACGCGCTGCCTACTGCGCTACCGAGGCTTCGATAAAATCGTGTGGTCTTTAGTTTTATATTCTCTTTATCCACAGGGCGTCTAATTAATCTAGGTGCTTCTGAAGCAGGAACTGCCCTTGGGACCGGCAGGCGAAGCGTCGGCCGCAGCGCAAGCATGCTCGCCAGCGCCGCAATAGCCAAGCAAAAGAGGGAGGTTGCAAGCGCCGCTAATGGCCAGCACTCGAACGGCCTGGTGGCTTACACGTCGGCCCGTTTCGCCGTCGAGGGAGCTAGCGCTGCACTTCGCATGGAAGTGGCACCACTTGGGGTCGACGTGGTGACCCTGAGGCCAATTGCGATGAGACCGGAGAGTCTCTTTGCGGCCCCGAAGATACCAGCATCGTAAGTGGAGCATGAATTTCTAAAGCGAAAACAATCCTTAACGCGGTATACTTTTAGAAGTATTTTTACGAATGCTTTATGAACGATATTTGCGGTAAAATTAAAATGAATAAAGTGCTTAAAATATCATTCAATAGATTTACGAAAATAACTTGTTAGCAAGTATTTCATCTCACCTTGAAAAACATTAACTTTTCAGACAGATATTTCAATAGGTATTAGAAATATTTTTTTTATTCAAAAGTTTGCAGCTCTGCACTGATTTTCGTTCTTTTTTTCATGGGACAATATTGGAGTCAATGCAATCCCTAAAATTTGCAATTTTTAGAATATTAAACTTTTTCCATTGTTTTGGTACTAATGCCACACATTTGTCAAAATTTAATGTTGTAGCACATCTAGAAGTGCAATAATATTTATCTAATTGTTTAAATTAAAAAAAAAAAAATTAACGGCCGCAATAACAACTTTATGGAGACACAAATTTTAATGTGCGCTTTTACACCAAGCTCTAAATTCCTGAAAAATTTCAGCTCCCTAGCTCGTCCCCTAATTCCTTTAGAATAAGATAAACGGGTATGCAAAAATAGAGGTTGGTCGTCTTGTCGCGTCTCTCTGTTTTTAGATAAAGGATTCGACCCTTTCAAGTTTCATTGCGTTGAAGTTACAAGCTTGTCCACCGCGGATTCAAATATGGTGCCTGCCACCTGTCGATAGGATCGAACACTACGTCCGTACCAAGTTAGCGAGGTGGCAGAAGCCTTCTATGATACAGCAAGCCGTATACACAAAAATATACTGGCTTAGAACTATGCATGCGCTAATCTTTTGCATTCTCCTGATAGAGGAAAAGAGGTTGCGCAATTCGTAACAATTTTATCGCATAAGGAATTTGAGGTTGAAATACTGGCGGTGAAAATCCTTTTAAAAGCGTCTTCATCCGTAGTTCCACTTTACAATTATGGCCAATTGAGTGCTGTTTGGAAGTTAATTATGGTGGTATGCCTCCAACAGTATGCAAACTCACGGTATTCGGAATCGCGAGTGAAAAGAAAAATTGCATTGGTTTTGACCTAAGGCTTTCAAAATCCTATTTTATTATTTAATTTGCCTGCCAGATTTTAAAATTTTACTATCCAATTTAACGGATCTGCATTTTCAAGCAAACGAAAATCATGCTGTGATAGCATGGCTTGATTAAATCTCAAATTTCAAACAACATACGCTGACACTTGAACGGAGGTTACTTATTACTTTTACAGGTTTGTCCATAAGTCTCACTGTACAATACGACTTTTCCGTGCGCTACTGTCATTTCTAAGTTGTGATATTTTAAAAATAGATTTTTATAATTTATGTACAGTTACCAACCGAAATTTGCTTGACTCATGCGTTTGGATCGATTTGATCTGCTGCCCAACCTACACAGTAAGATATATGCCACACATCAAAAACCATCGATATTGCTGAAACAAAAATCACCGGTATGGAAAGTAGTTGCATTAAAATTACTCTTTCCCTCCCTCGAGCAGTAACTTCGATATACATATAAATGTTGCCAGAGACTCCATATCAAAAGTGATAAACACCGCGAAAATTTAGGCAATACTTGGACCGAATTATTGAAACAATTTTTTATCTAGGGAGAGACCATTTTCCTCCACCGTCCTCCAACGGTAAAGATTTCCGATAGTGGCCTTAAGCGTGCAAATGTCCCATTAGGTGCTGGGTCAATGGGGAGGAAAAGGCTTAAGTGCAAAAGTTATCGGTGCAGTTCGAAGTAAGAAGCGATATCTGTTCTCTTTTTTCTCAAAACTTTTCCAAATTTTATGCATCGTTTTTTTCTCTCGCCTCCTCATTCAAAGTTGCATTTGTGCGTGCGCATAGCGTAAAATCAATCGATAGGGCGGCACTTCTAACCTGAGAACGAGATCGTGTGGGAACATGAGAAAAGCTGATATGTCTGCGTGAGGACAGTTGATGATGGAATCCCATCCCTGATGTTTTACTGAGCTATAGAATTCTCTATACTAGCCTTTCTCAATCTTTTGCAACTCATCAGCCATTTGGTTATCATGATAGAAAAAAAACACCTTATGAGAAATTAATTTTTACATTACATGCATTTTAGTATTATCTATCTTAGGTAGAAAATTTTAAGGACATTAAATATTGCAATAATTTTTTGTGAAAACCTTTTATAATAATTAATTTTAGAAACTTCTCGTCCCAGTGGTTGAGAAACACTGCTCTATACTACGTAAACATTATAATTGGGGTTTGGCACCAATGTTTTTCTTCGCAGAACAATTTCGATTCAGATTCGTTTTCTCTCCGCAGAATCACTCGAAAATAAATTCAAACTGACTCCGATCTGAATATAATTTGGAAGTGGAAATTATTGTAATTTTAAAAGCCATTTTAATTTATCTTCCTTAATAAAGCCCGTGGTAGATCTTCACAACCTAAGATAGATTCCTAAGTTTAGAATTCGACCTCACCTGTGATGTATCACAGAACGCAAAATGGTTTTTATCGATTAAAGCCATCATCTTTAATGGCAAAAACTGTATATTCCAGCCCAAAATTTCAAATATTTTTTAATCAAAATTCTTCCTTATTTTTACCAAACTCCGAATAATTATTTATTAACATGTCAATAGGACTGCTTTTCATGCATCGAAAATAAAATGGACAAAAATTTCGATTTTGTTTTATAAATACGAGGGTAAGTCAAAAAGTAAAGGGATTGTTAATTTCTCGCTCGGTTGGCTGGTAACACTGCTTGTACTCATACCGCTGGTTTAGTGTAGTGTCAGTTATTGTGTCGTAGCGCTACGTAAGCGGTATATTATTCTGTGTGTCGTAGTTAACCGTTAAAGATGGAAGCTCCATTGTCGATTTGCACAAGAGAAAAAATGCGGGTAGTGATTCGATTCTTGTTTGTGGAAGCTGTTAAACCTCTGGAAATTATTCGTCGAATGCAGGCTCAATACGGTGATAATTGTTTATTGTCGCAGTAAAATTTACGAGTGGATAGATCACTTCAAAAAGAGAAGAACTTCTGTATGCGATGAGGAGAGATTAGGAAGGCCGTCAACGTCAAGGACTGAGAACAATATTCAAGTCGCTGAAAGAGTGGTACAAGAAAACAGACGAATCAGAGATACGACATTGCGAAGGCTTTGAACATCAGTCATGGTTCAACATATTCCATCTTGCACGACACGCTAAATTTTCGAAAAGTGTGTGCAAGGTGGGTCCCTAGACAATTGTCCGCGCAGCATAAGGAAGTTTCACGTACCCATTTGGCACATTATCGCCGTAAGGGAGATGAATTGTTAGAGCGATTCGTCACCACAGATGAAACTTGGGTGCATCATTACAAGCCGGAGAATATAGCTCAGAGTATGGCTTGGAAACACCCGTCATCGCCCGTGGTTAAGAAATTCAAAGATCAGCCATCAGCCAGTAAGATTATGCTTACACATTTTTTGGATATGAAAGGTGCGATTTTGGTTCATTTCACTTCAATGAGTGAAACCGTTAACAGTCAGAATTATTGCGATGTGTTGCGAATGAAACTGAAGCCCGCGATCAGATCCAAACGCCATGGAAAACTTCAAAAGGGCGTCATCTTGTTGCATGACAACCGCCGTCCTCATACGACCAATCGGACAGTCGAAACAGTAAATGACTTGGTATTTGAATTGATGGAGCACCTGCCATACAGTCCAGATCTCGCTCCCAGCGATTTCCATATGTTTGGCCTAATGAAAGAAGCACTAGAGGAAGAAGATTTTCACCCAATGAAGGAAAATTGGTTAAAGACGCAGCAATAAAAACTTTTCTAACAGAATTGAAAAACTTGTGAAACGCTGGAACCGGTGCGTTGAAGTCGAGAGGGATTACATTAAAAAATAATATTATTTTCGTTTCTGTATATTTAAAATAAATGTGCCTTTTAGAAGAGTCCCTTTACTTTTTGACTTACCCTCGTATTTGTTTTCTTGCTTCAAATCCGGCCAAAAAAATAGTACTAGTTTTTTGTTTCTGCGGCTCAATGCCCTGATCTTAATATTTGACCGCAAACTCAAAATATCTGAAAAGTAATGACAATGAGCAAGCGCGACATTTTCCGTTTCCTCAATATTTGAATAATTTCAATAACTGAATTGCATATACATACATTCCGCCATTAATATATAACACCTGTTGTTCCTTATTAGGCGTTCTTTACCAGCGAAGCGGTAATAGCTGAACGCCTTATGGGCACGTCTGATCCATCCGTCCGTCGTAACTTTCATCTCCTGAACCGCTGGACGGGTTTTAATTTAATCAAGTATGAGTGATCTTTATTAAAATTTATCGCCCAATTGTGATTTTCAACTGAATCCGTCAATTAAAACTTCCAATTTACATAATTACTTTAATAAACTTATACATACTCGTATCTCGTTAAATGGCATACGTCAAGCAACAATGAAATATAAAAACTTTTATCTCCCTAGCTCTCATATGATCTGTAAGGTATAGATTTTAAAAAAATATTCGGATAGAGAACAAAATTTACTACGAGATGGTCCAGAGACCACGTAATTACGAGTTACGGTCTCGGAGATAAAAATTCGAGAAAATCCCGAGCAAATCATCACATATTTTGTTTACATCGATCGCTAAGACAGTTCTCTCACCACACAACAACTAAAAATCCATATATTTCTATTCCATTCTCTTATATGATCTGCGAGGTATAGGTTAAAAAATTTATTCGGACAGAGAAAAACATTTACCTACTATAAGATGGTCCAGAGACTTATAGTTATGGAGATAAAAATTCGAGAAAATCCCGAGCAAAACATCGCATATTTTGTTTACATCGATCGCGAAGACGGTTCTCTCACCAAACAACAATTAAAAATCCTTATATTTCTCACCCGTTCTCTTATATGATCTGCGGGGTATAGATTAAAAAATTTATTCGGATAGAGAACATTTACTACAAGATAGTCCCCGAGACTATAGTTTCGTGGATAAAAATTCGAGAATCACCTGATCTTTCGATACCGTTCCATACGTATTTCCCATTAAGAACGCCTTTGAAATCTCTGTGTATTCCATTTATGGATTATACTTTTCCCTCTTGTTATATCATAGAACAAACCGCTTAAAATATTTCAAACAGGTGGAAGTCATCGTAAGTAGAACTTGGAACAATTTATATTATTTAACTCCATACATCAAAATTATTTTCATTTGATATTATTATTTAAAATATTCATCCTCAACTAGTTCAATCACTTCTTCCTGCACCGACGCCCAATATGTATTATCACCGCATCTGTCCGTTGAAACCATAGGCGACGCTGAAGGAGACGGACACTTTCATGTAAAATAGATATAAAAAGATAGTAAATAGGAAAAAATTGAAAATGCATTGAATGTGCGAAATTATTTCCGATTATTTCCTTTGGAAATCAATATATGTAATATGATACGCCTGGAAATCGAGTAGTAAACGACGATCTCACCGTGATCCACAACCTCTTCCACTTTCTGCCACTTTATTTTCTCCATAACATATTATAAGAATTTTTCATTTCAAGAACATATAACGCAATGAATTATGGGATAATGGCTTCCGAAGTGCACTTTTTTCCGAAATACTTTCTAAGAAACTATCGTTATCGTAATTTCAGATATCTTGCATACAAACTTACAAGACATTAATAATCAGAATACGTGGACAAATCCGTAGGCAATATAAAATATAAGCAAATAAGCATAAATTGTCCATTTTCATATCAACGTTCGATAACGGTTATGCAACTTAATTCCCAAATCCATAAAAAAAAAGTTTCACGGAACATAGAACTTAAAGCAAACACAGGAATATTAAAACAAGTAAATAATATAAATTTTGAGAAATCACTATCATTTGGCATCATATTTCCTGCCATAATAACACGTTTCATATTACCGCATGAAATATTTCGAACAGGTGTAAGTCATCGTAAGTAAATTAGGAACAATTTATAATATTTAACTCCATAAATCAAAATTATTTTAATTTGATATTATTAAAATATTCGTTCTCACCTAGTTAAATTCATTCTTCTTGCACCGACCCCCAATATTTTTTATCTCCGAATCAGTCGGTTGAAATAATAAACGACGCTGAAGTAGATGAACACTTCTCTAAAACATGGATGACTAAGGAACGGAAACCCTTGGACCAAGCTACCTCTAGCGCCCCCAAGGGAGATTAATCTAAACTAAATATCACAATTTTTAGAAGTTTCAAAGGATGAATCTTTATTCTACCTGAGGATTTTCTCTCTTGTAGTTTCTTCGGTACCAAGCAACATGTCATTTCAATGGATTCAGAGGATTCGAGCGGATCTGCTGGTGGTGATGGTGGCACCGATGCGGCTAACACCATGGCGGAGCGACTTCAAATGCGACGTCAGCTAGAGCGACAGGTTGCAGTGCTTCCTCAGAGAGCTTTGAGGGCTTTCGACGAAGCCCTACTGTCGAAGTCTCCCAAGGAAAGCTACGAGCTCCTTGGGGGTGCGCTTCGACCAACGTCCAAGCCAAAACGCCAGAACGCAGTGGGGTCGAGGTTTGGTTGGCTTGCGAACTTGATGACCTGGTCACTTCCCTCTCAGGATACGGTCAAAGAGAAGAAAGCACAGCAGCTGAATGTGGCTGCTTAGTGGAACACAGCCCCTTAATTCTTTGCGTGTAATGCTTTTTCATGCACTAACTTTCGTAACGAGGTATACAAAACGGAAATTATCCCGGTTTACTCCACTAAATAATTGCGTGGAGGTATCTTCTATTGCGTAAATAAATCTAAAGCAGTATACACTACGGGAATTAAGTTGATCTAGCAATCAATGCGCTACATTTACACTTCCCATTAAAAATTTTCTTCTTTTCCGTGAAATGTACATATATGAATATCTTATTACCTTTGTAAATACACAGTATTTTTAAAAAACGTCGTTTTAATAAGTTAAAGAACACTATTAAAATTAAAAACGATTTTGGGTTCACATTCCATAAAGATGCGTATTTCTGTGTATCGTACTCAAATGAGAAATATCACAGGGTAAGATAGATAAACAACTCGAACATCACAATTTCAGTATCAGCCAACGGAATTAATGGCGTGAAGAAAACTTCGAAAATTGACATTTTCATCAAGCTTGGAATCTTAAACAATCACAAAATGTATGTATGTATAATAAAAATAAATTATTGGGAAACCATTGGAATTGGAACATTGTATTTGTACCTTCCCGGTAATTGAAACAGAAAAGTTAACGAAATAATTTATTACTTACTTGTAAAATGACAGTAGGCATTATGCCTCTTGTAACCTGTGAACTACTTAACAAAGCTGTTTGCTTATCCTTTACAAAAGTTTTAAATATCAAGTTTCGTTTCAGATTATAACAGCCATGAATGCAGGATCGCAAAAAAACTGGAAAGAAACACTCGCAGATTTTCTAATTTTTATAAAGTTGGTTTCTCTAAACTTTGAGTGATATACTTCACAGCTCGATGTTGAGAAACACTTCAATTCCCACCAAAAAACTGTTTTACGACAGGAAGTCATTCCATTTATCATTCAAAACCGCGTTCCAAACTACCAAACTACTGATGGCGTCTCTTCTCTGTAGCTCCATCTCTAATTCCGAGGGAAACTAATCCAATAGAGGAATTCCGATATTAACCTGCTGCAAACTCGCTAATGAAGCATCAAGTATTTTTCATGAACCTGAAAGTATTTGTGTGCTTTCAAGAATACTTTGTTCGTGAGACTTTCGATCGAAGTAAATTAGTTTAGCCTGGTAAAGCAGCTAACGACGGGCAATGTAATATTCATTCATTCCAAGCATTTTTTTACGTAAAAAGGCATTAGTATATGTACACGAACGTCATATTAACATTAACTATATTCATATATGTTCGTTTACTAACGTCATTTAAATTCGCGCCAAATATATGCATAACTCTGATATTAGTTTAGGGCAATATTACTCTTTAATCGGAAGATTTTTCATCAGTTCAGCATAAGCTTTATTTTTGTAAATATTGATGTACAGTTTTTTTATATTAATAACTTGTCAGTGTGGAGCTATTGATACTCATATCAAGCACTAAACTTTTCTTATTAAGAAATGAAATCTTTATAAAGATGTTCTGATATTGGTTTTTGTTTACCTTTGGAATGTCCAGAAATGATTCATTTTAACAAGTAATGTTTGCTGAGAATGAAGTAAATGAAAACAGCATAATGCCGTTGGAAATTTCCAGACTTATGTATGTATATTCATGGCAAGTGACTTGTGCTGGAATGTTGAATAACTAATCATTTCTACATAGGCAGCATGAAGTCTTCTAACTAATCCATATTATTCAAATATAATGTGTATAAATTTGTATAAAGTTTCTTCCTCTTTTTTATTTTAAAAATAAAATCATTATCAAAAACATTGATTGTTGTCATTTTTAAACCCTATATTTCATATATTACAAACTAAATGTGAAAAGCTGGTGTTTTGATTGCAATATATGACATTGATCGGTTTGAATACTATAATTATTCTTGTAAAGGGCATGAATATTTATAATTAATAAAGTCAGGCTCTACTATGTGGAATGATATTCTCAATGATGTGAATCAAATTACCAAATATATACAAACAACTGAAGTGACATTAGATTGTGCTCAAACACTAATTGAATTACAAAGAGAGAAAATCTGTGAAAAAAGGAACAAATTCAATGATATATTAGAATTATCAGAAACTCAAGCCTGCCAAACAGGAATAAGTATGGAATTTCGAAATACTAGCATTATAAAAAAGAAGACAATTTGATGAAAAATGTGAAGACGAATCACTAACAAATTCTGAGGAAAATTTTAAAGTCTCATTTTATTTAACGTTAATTGATATGGTAATAAGTCAATTAGATCAACATTTTGATACTGTACTTAAGATACTAAACAAATTTGGCTTTTTGCTAATATTAAAACTGGCATGGTTGTAGAGTTAGAAAATGCAAGAGATTTCTATATTGAATATTCTAATGATGTTTCTTCTGAAATTTGTTCGGAAGTTTCATATTTACAAGCAATGTTAATAAAAAAATAATGATGTATTAAAACCTATAAATATTTTAAGATACATAATAAAAAATATCTTGGAAGAAATATTTCCAAATATGGTAATAGCAATTTGAATATTTTTATCTGTCCCTGTAACAGTAGCAGAAGCTGAATGATCATTTAGTAAATTAAAATTGATCAAAACATACTTGCGATCATCAAAGTTACAGGAAAGGTTACGCTTGTGCAGTATTATAAATTGCGAGGAAAACAGCTGAAATGTGTGCATTTGAAAATTTAATACAGAACTGGCTAGAATCTACTGCAAATAAATAAATAAGAATATTGTGTGTACCTGCGATTAGAAATGTTATATAATTGTATTATACTTATTGATACTGTACTGTATACTTAATTGATTTTTAAGTGCATCGACTGCCATGGTCATTTTGCACTCATCAACTGAACACACACACAGAAGAGAGGAGAGAAACTTGGTGCCGGCATTAGTCTTAGATGTTGGTAACAGAGTCTCAAATGAAATAAATAATTGATGAATTAACAACCATCTTACAATTAACTGTGAGAAAACTAATGTGATTAAATTTATCAAAAAGTATGGAAAAAAGCAGTCTACTTATAAAGATAAATAACAAGTCATTGAAACAGGTCAGTCATACACAATTTCTTGGGATTGATATAGAGCAACATTTATCCTGGGATATTCATATTGACAGTCTATACAAAAAAATTAGCAGCATATGTTTTATGATAAAAACTATCAAAGATTGCATTAGTATAGATATTCCTAAAATTATATATGTACTTGAGTGAATTTAATTCACAGATAACATATGGGATCTTTTTCTGGTTCTCCTTGCCACAACTAGATAAGCTGTTTATACTTCAGAAATGAGTCATTTGTTACATTGCAGATAAACTACATTATGCACAATGCCACCCAATTTTTAAGAAACTAGATATTCTCCCTTTACCTTGTGTTTACATTTATCTTTTATTGGTTTTTGTGAAGAATAACAAGTGCAACTTCATTTCAAACTAGGATATTCACAACTACCACACCATAAATTGTATGAATATTCATATACCACATCAAACCTGCAGTCAGGGCCATGCAAAGGGGGGAGGGCACATCGGTTCATTGCACCGGGGGGCCCATAGTGATCTTGCAAAAAAAAAGATTTCCAGGCATTTTGTTTTTTTAATTATTATTATTCAATGCAATTGTAGTCTCACCCTAATCTATGCATCTGCATACCATGTGTAGCTCATTATTTCAACCTTTTACTTTGTGGCACAGTTTCAAGTAGTATGGCATGCAAACTTTTTTGGCACTATTCAACGTTTATATGCAATATTTTCCGCATCGACCATTAGGTGGGATATATTATGTAAACATTTAAAAATAACATTAAAACCACTGAGTGACACAATATGGGAAGCTGGAATTCAATAGGTTAAAGAATAGATTTCAGTTAAAATACTTATCAGGCTACTATCAAAATGTTCGTGGGCTGAGGACAAAGCTATCCTCAATTGCTACTTTTATTATAGAAGATTATGATGTTATGCCTTGACAGAGACTTGGCTTGGGTATGATGTTATGTGCTGTGAAATCCCGTTAACTGGGTATAATATTTTTAGAAAGGACTGTGGTTCTACGACGAGTTCCAAAACTAAGGGAGGTGGTGTACTGCTTGCAGTTTGCTCTGATATACCTGCTAAACAGCTCCTTTCCCCACACTGCGACTTAGAGCAGTTATTGGTTAAAATTTCCCTGTGTAATTCCAAATTATTATTATGTGTGGTGTATTTGCCTCCAAGCTCTCCTCATGAAAGATTGGAACAATTTTGCTCATCAGTTGAATATATAACGTCAGTTCATGATTTCTCCGATATTTTAATATTTGGCGATTTCAATGTTCTGGATTTCAACTGGTGTAGTTGGGATAATGTTATTTTAGGATCCTCCTTCCCTTGCCATGCTAGAATTCTATGTAATTGTTTTAATTTTTTACAATTAAAACAGGTAAATACCATTAAAAACGTTAAGAATAAAATGCTTGACTTAGCCTTTGCTAACTGTTTAGTCTGTGATCAGTAGGACTACAGATTTTCCATAAGTTCCTTGTGATAATTACCATCCTGCCATCCAGTATGAAGTAATTTTAAATGTAGATATTCAATTGATAGAATATGTAACTTTTAAATACAATTTTAAGAAATGTGATTACAAGACTATTAGTAATTATCTTGATAAAATTGATTGTTAGTTAAATCAAAGAATAAGACAAGTGTTTGCTTTTTGTCATTGATGGATTTATGTTGAAGTTTACTGCTTCATATATTGCAGCAATTGTGGATTTTCCTTTTTGAATCCATGGTGTGATTGGGATATAATACTGTGTTTATAGAGAAAATGTTCAAGATGTATATGGAATACCCTGTTTAATTATTATTACTAAGGTCAGATGAGCTGCCAATCTGGTAACAAGCTATATGCAGGGGTATGATGGCAATCTGCTAACAATTGGCTCGTTACATTTAATAGTCAAGGAATTAATTAAAAATAAACTTACATAAGAATGCAATGTTTTATTTGTCAATTTAAAATTACAATTATTTATTGAATTTATAAATAAATAAACAATAACATTTGGGTGTTTATCTCAAAAATTGTATGAGACCTATTCGTACAAGAACTAGAAAAATGGCATAGTTACCAGAAATAAGTTGAATGTACTATTGCAAAGTTCAAATTTTCCTATTTTTTTAGTACAATACTGAGATGTGAACTTATTGTATAAACAATCTTGCAATGCCCCACTTAATCGATGCTGTTATCATCAGGAGCGAACGATTGTTATGAAAGGAGGAAGCTAATAATGGGATTATTAAAGGAAGACCAGACTTGAAAGATAATAATTAGATAGAATCTAATGATCGCTACTTGAATGACTAATTATTTCTAGCTTAAATCGATTAGTGCAGTATGATCGGAGGTTTGCCAAAAGTGAAAATAGTGGTGCGAGTTAAGCAGAAGTTTAAAGAAAGAGTTAGGATGACAGTTTTTAGTAATTTAAAGTGAATATTGAACCTAAAACTTTACATCACGCAACTTGAGTGAAATTAGTTATGCGGATCAGCCTGCACTCTCCCTTTGAGTATTAGTGCAGAAATTTGAAAATCTATTCTGTAGAAAAGGTGTTAGTGTATTATAAGTATAATGCTGTCAAATGTCATTGGAATATCAAGAATCCTGCATTATTTCACTGTATTGTCTCCATATACTTCTTTAATCTTTTATTTCTTCTGTTATATGAGTTGCATTCCAATTTTGTCTAATTGTAAGTTATTTGTTATAAGACAATCTTTTTCATCTCATATGCATATTGTTTCATGCAGACTCCTACAACAATACATTTTACACTAAAAACATCCATCTGATGTATTTTTCCTTTATACCTTTGTAATCTAGACATCATAAGCTAAAATAGAAGAGAAAAATTAAATAAGATGCATTTATTTAGGGCTACCATCCGTCCCCGGATTTGTCCGGATTTTTTGTCTAAAATTTCTGTCCGGTCGGATTTTTATAAAATTGTTGAAATATCCGGATTTTTACTTCCTGCAATATTTTGTTTTAAGCAAGCACAATGAAGAATGCTGAATTATGTTATCTGATATCTCTTAGACCAGCGGTTCTCAAACTATCTGAAGTCACGGAATCCTTGGACTCTCATTCTTATTATTTAATGGGACCCTGTGAAGCTTTTGCGGAACCCTTGGGTTCCACGGAACACAGTTTGAGAAACCCTGTCTTAGACGATTGGTGAATTCAAATTTTTCGCGGGAGCCAAGCAGGTGTGGAAGACCCTGACGACACTAACTTCATTACATCGAAGCATTGTCAACCTATGCTTACTCCAGAATTCACTCATATATAAATAGATATTTGTAGTGGTATCACCTGCCAGGTGTTTCAGGACCCTGTTTTCTTGAACAATACAACAACATGGAAATGTGGACTTGAGCCACTGAGAACAGCATTGATCCATAATTGTGTTCTGTCGACTAATTTCGGAATATTTAGCAGAAGACCAACCAATGGTGTAGCCACTAATACATTTAGTTCTGAAGTTCAGCTTTGTTTAAAACCACAGTACTTCACTGTAAATACGAAAATATTTATTTTTCACTTTTGTAGTTCTAGACAATACAATTTTATGATTCATTACTTATAATATAAAATTGGTTATATTTTATTTCATATATGAAAATTAATGTTATTAAAGACTATCATTCCTTTAAAAATGCCTAAAAGGAAGTGCACGTTCACAAAATGGATGAAAAACAAATTTCCATGTTTTTCATCTGGCCAAGATGAATGGGAAGCTGAGTGTAAAGTATGCAGAATGGGGACATATGTTTCAGTGGCTAACAAAGGGGCTGGTGATTTAAAGTATCACATAAAATCAGACAAGCATAAGAAAGCACCTCTTCGGGAAAAGTTACAGATTTTTTTGCCAAAGCTGTCAGTAAACCAGAATACGATCTAGCTGCTGCAGAGGGCACCTTTGCTTTTCATATTGTGAAACATCATTAGCAGTTATAAATCGATGAGAAACCTCTGTCATGTTAAAAAATGCATTTTTTGATTCAGAAATAGCAAAAAAGATTTCCTGTGCTAGAACCAAGGCAGAAGTCATTGTAAACTCTGTATTTGCAAACCATTCTCTTGATATTGCTTTAACAACTTTTAAAGAAAATAATATTGTATACTGTGGGGTTTCAACTGATGGAAGCAGTCATGGTTCTGAAAAGGTATTTCCAGTAATTATTCAGTATTTTGATGTGAAGGCAGGAGGGTTACAAACCAAATTAATTGAATTACAGAAAATGCCTAATGAGACAGCAGATACCATTTCTACTTATGTCAAAGAAACTTGAAAAAAATTGTTTGTATGAAAAATGCATTGCATTCACAGGAGACAATTGCAATACAATGTTTGAAGGACTCAGACAAAATTATGAAGGAAATAATGTCTTTGCAAAATTAAAGAAATTGTTTCAGAATAAGACCTTAATTGGAGTGGGCTGACTGCCCTGCACTTATTTTGAACAATTGTCTTCACAGTGCCACAGAACTTTTGGATGTTGATATAAATAACATTGTTTTTTAAATTTACCAGTATTTTCACATTTATACAGTTCGGACTTAAGAGCTTAAGGAATACTAGAGTTTGTTGAGATTGAATATAGACAGCTTCTTTCCCACAGCAAGACGAGGTGACTGTCATTATTTCCAGGCCTTACTAGACTTATGCATATTTTTCCAGCTTTAAAGGCACTTTTTCTGTCCCAAGTATAACCTCCCATTCTGATCAAAAGGTTCTTTGAAAATGAATTTAGAGAAATTTATCTTTGGCTCATGCAATCACTTATGAGTGTGTTCCATAAACACATACAGCAAATTGAAAGGGAAAGTAACTCAGTTGCAGAAGTATTAAATATCCTAGTCTCTGAACAAATGGATCACAACTTCATGCCTTTGAAAGTGAAGGAACTCCTATCCAAAAAATGTTATGAAGGACTTGATCATGAATGTGAAAAATTTTGTAGTGATACAAAAACTCTTTATGGTAATTGCATAGAATATTTGGATAAGTGGCTTAAACCTATGGAATCCATTTTGTGTTTTATGTGGATGACACTTAGTGCAAAACCAAATTGGAATGATGTGGAATATTCTGTTCACTACTTGATCGACAAAGGGGTACCAATTGATGACATTAAGTGTTTTGACCAATTGAACAATCTCAAGAAATTTGTTGAAGGTCAAATTAATAATGAAGAAAAACATGCTGGCATATCAAAAGTGGGTCAAATATTTTAGTAATTCAAAGAATATTGAATGCCATTCAGAAATGTTGAAAATTTCCCAGTTTTTCTTCGCAATTCAACCTCACAATGCAAATGTAGAAAGAGCATTTTCACTAATGCAGTCAGTGGACAAAAGAAAGGAATAGGTTTAATGTTAAGTCTGTGAAAGGTATTCTGTTTTTGCAGTGCAATTTCAAACATATGTCATGCACTGATACGTACTTGAGAGGCAATCCAGAGATAATGAAAGAAATTATTTCACAAGACAAATATGAATGGGCTAATCCAAAACATTAGTAAATATTGTTTACATTGTACTTTTTTGTTGTTTGCATTAATAAATTCTTCCTCTTTTCTGTCCTCGTTTTTAAATTCAGGATGACCTTTTCCTCCTCTTTTTTCAACCAAAAACATGGAAATGTCCTCCTTTTCTGTGTACAGAAGATGGTAACCCTAATTTATTAGATGAAAAATTTTACTCATTTAGAATCAGAAGTTCAGAGAGGTAAACCACTAAGAAAAGGCCCTTATTGGCACTGCGATACACTTGCAATCTCAAGTATTATTTTAAACTTCAAAAGTTCACTCTTTGTGATTAACTCTTACTTTGAACTTGTGGATGAAAATCAGTGCTGCATGTTGACACCCAAGGTTTGCGGAAAAACTCACCGAAGACAATTCACTGACGGACATTTCATTGAAAACAATTCACTGAATACAATTCATCGAAAGACAATTCATCAAAAACAATTCACCAAAAGAATAAGTCACCAAATATCAATCCATCAAATGAACAATTCATCGAAAGATGAGAAAAATAATTTTAATTGTTGTGATTTGTTTTTCAGTATATTGTTCTTTCGATGAATTGTTGATGTATGTACATCCAAATCCAAAGTAAATTGTGTGAATTCGCCTTGAGAAAAGAAAAGGCTAAAGGGATGAAACTATATATCGTTACTATATATAGTTTAACAAAGGGCTCGTTAAATGAGTCTAAATTTAACAAAGGGCTCACCAAGCTCCACTGAGCCCCCTCCAGCTCATCCCTGTGCTTAAGTATAAGGAATTTTCATGTAAGGGTATATTGAAGTGATAATTTGAGAGAACAGGATGATTATTAGTTATCATATTAAATTCTTTGCTAAAAGTTTCACAATGATAATGGTGTATCTCTGAGTTGATACTTAGAAGTATTCTTGATGATCTGCTACTTTTTAGTGAGTTTATGACACTCCAAGTCTCCTTCGATTTATTTTTTGCATTGATCAGCCTGGCACGATAGAAGGATTTTTTGGTATCATTTATATGTTTTTTTTACTTCCTTTTAAGAAATATCAACTGCATAGCAACTTTGTGATTACCAGAATTTTTATGAAGCTGAGGAATTCATTTTAAATAGACTGAATAATATCTTATTTCATTAGTAACACAATTTTTATTTTGAGAATTTGGAATATTTATAGTTTTGTGTGGGAAGACATGGCGAAAGTGATAAAGAAATGTACCATAAAATATATTGAATCTATAGTTAAAGTCTTTATCTGAAAATATACCTGTCCAAGTTTCGTTGATAAGGAGATGTAGATAAAGAGAAATTTTGGAGTTAGAAAATGACCTTTTCAGTTGTGAAATAATTGTTTCTGTTATATCATCATCATCATGCTTCTGTCCGAAGACAGGTTTTAACTGAATTGCTGCCTCCATTTCTCTCTCTCCCTAGAAGCCTCTTTTATACCTCTATAAGTATTATATCCCTGCTTTATATTATCTAATATTCCTATTCTTTTTCTCCCTCTTCCTCTTTTTCCACTAATTTTTCCTTCTAAGATCGTCCTTTGTAAACACTGTCTTCTCAATATGTGCCCTATCCAATTTGCTTTTCTTTTCCTGATTGTTTTTATTAGCATCCTTTCTTCTCCCACCATTTCAAATACTTCTTCGTTTCTCTTCCTCTCTATCCATTTCACTTTCATCATTCTCCTCCATACCCACATCTCAAAACTTTCTAAATATTTTTCCTCCTTTCTTCTTACCATCCACTTCTCTGCACCATAAAGAGCTATGCTCCATATGTAGCATTTTGATAATTTCTTCCTTGTTTCTAAATTTATTTTCTTGCTTGTGAGACGCTCCTTCTTCTCGTTAAATGCTGCTTTTGTCATTGCAATCCTACTTCTGATGTCCTGTGTACTACTTCCATCCTGCGCTAAAATACTGCCAAGATATTTTAAACTACTTACTTGTTCCAATTTTTGGCCATTTACCATAATATTTAATTCTTTATGTTCCTTTGAAACCACCATGACTTCTGCATTGATCTTCATTCCATATTGTTGGCCAACCTCCACTAGTCTGTCTGTCATCCTCTGAAGCTCTTTCTCGCCTTCTGCTATTAAGCCCTGATCCTCTGCGTATTTAATGGTGGTAATACTTTCACCTCCTATCTTAAATCCTTTCTCTTCCATCAACGCTTCTTCTGTTATTGTTTCTGCATAAATATTAAATATCGCTGGTGAAATAGGACATCCCTGCCTCACTCCCCTCCCTATTGAAGTACTTTCTGTTTCTTCTCCTTCAACCCTGACTCTAATCTTTTGATCAAAGTAAAGGTTTTTAAGCAGTCTTTTATCTTTCCAATCTATTCCTATTTTGTTTAAAATACCCAGCATTTTATCCCATTTCACTCGGTCAATAGCTTTCTCCCAATCTACAAAACAAAAATACATACCTTTATTGACTTCTAGCGCTCTTTCTATCATCATCCTCATACATCCTATAGCATCTCTAGTCCCCCTTCCTCTTCTAAAACCAAACTGATTATCTTGCAGCTCCTTTTCTATTTTACATTCAATTCTTTTGGTTATTATTCTGGTTAGAACTTTAGCTGTATGAGAAATTAAACTAATAGTTCTGTAATCCTTACAACATTTTGCATTGTTCTTTTTCTCCAGTGGTACCATAACAACATCTAAAAAATCTTCAGGCCATATGCCAGTATCATATACTTGGTTAAAAAATTTTCTTAGTTGCTTAACTGCTTTAGACCCCAAAACCTTAAGAATGTTAACGGGTATATCATCACTCCCAACAGCCTTCCTTCTTTTCATGTCATCAATTGCTCTTTTAACTTCAGACTCGAGAATACTTGGTCCTAGCTGATCTTTTTCCACATCCTCTTTTTCATTTAATTCAATATTTCTTGGCTTTCCTTCTTTGTCATACAGCACCTCAATGTATTCTTTCCAGACATTCTTTACATTGTCTGGCTCTGATACTATTTTACCACTTTTGTTCATGATTCCTTTACGTCCTATCTTTCTTGCCTTTTTCTTGAATAGTTCCCTTACTTTGCTATACATGAGGTCTGTTCTACAAATTCTTTCACATTCGACAATCTCCTCACATTTCTAATTTATCCACTGCTCTCTGGCATTATCTGTTCCCCTTCTTAAAGCATTATTTAACTCCTTGTACTTTCTTTGGCCTTCTTCAGTGTTTATGTTCTTCCACTTTCTCCGCTCTTCCATTTTTTGCAGCATGGCTACTGTGATCCAGAGTTTTTTGTTTCTTTCACCCATTATCTTTCCTACCTTCTTTTCAATTACATCTTTAATGTTGCTATGGATGTATCTCCACTCCTCATCTACATTCTTCCTATTTTCTTCAGCTCTCTCCCCCAACCTTTCCTCCAGCTCAATCATGATAGCCTCCTTGTTTTTAAGGAGTTCCTCTAAGTTCCATTTCTTGTTAACTCTTATATTTCTCTTAACGCTCTTCAGTCTACATTATATATTTGCCACCAAAAGGTTGTGGTCAGAATCGATATCTGCTCCTGGTAGTGTTTTCACATTTTTAATGCTATTTCTAAATCTTTCATTGACTAGTATGTAATCTATCTGGTATCATCTCTGGTCTCCTGGGCTTCTCCATGTGTAAAGTCTCCGCAGGTGATGCTTAAACCATGTATTATTTACAATCAATCTATTTCTATGGCAGAATTCCACAAGTTTATCCCCTCTTTCATTTCTCTTCCCTAGTCCATATTTTCCCACTATGTTATCTTCCTGTCCCTCTCCGACTACACTGTTCCAGTCTCCCATTACTATGGTGTTGACCCTTCCTTTTCCCTCCTCCTCCAATATCTCCATAATCTGTTCATAGATTTCATCTACTTCGTTGTCGCCAGCATTAGTTGTTGGTATATACACTTGAATTATAAGCATTTCCACTGGCTCCATCTGAAGTTTTACGGCTATTAATCTATCATTAACTGTGACTTCCTTGCTAATTCTTTCAGCTATCTCTTTTCTCATTATAATCCCCACTCCCCTTTCCTTTTTCTCCTCCCGAGTAAATAATCTTAAATTCGTCTGAATTTATCTCGCCTTCTCCTTACCACCGAACTTCACTAAGACCTACTATACCTACATAATTCCTTCTCATTTCCTTTTTTAAGTTCTCTAGTTTACCCCCTGAATTCATAGTCCTAACATTCCATGTGCCTTTTCTTAATTTCTCACTACTTGCTTTCTTCTTATTAATGTTACATTTCCTCTGTGCATCCCCTAGGGTAGTCCCCACTTGAAGATCCGATTGGGGGACTATTTTACCTCTGGAATATTTTACCCCAGAAAGATCCATAGAGGTATTTTCAGCTTTTCAGCCTATCATGGGAAATATAATGAGGTAGTTTCCCCTTGCTTTCCTCATCGCAGTTTCACAGAGTGATTACCCATCTGTAGCTGTTCAGATCCACATGATCACCACCTACAGAGGTACTGTGCAAGCTGCTGCCCTTGCACAGGGGGATGTAAAACCCCCAAGACTGCTTCTTAGTCTGACTCTTCCCCTCAGACCTTTCCGGCTTGGATGGTCCTACCAGGAGAATTATCTCCCGCCGGCATAGCTCTTTGGTTCGTAAGAGTACACAAACCCTCCCACCTCTGTAAGGTTATGCAGTCTTTAGGGAGGGTTTCTGTTATATAAGGATTGTAAATAGTAAATCTAGCTTTTACAAAGCAATGGTTAGATATAGAATTATCAATAGCAGAAGTGTCAATGCATTTTGGTTCAAAGTTAGTTAATATGTTATCCAGTAATGTTTTAGATTTTGATGTGATTCTATGTAGTTGGGACAACTGTGGCAGTAAGGTTGAAGGAGGTGAGAGGATTGACAAATTCAGTCTTTTCTGGACTATTTAACAAAAAATTAAAGTTACCTGTAATTACAATTAAGTTTTTAAGAATATTTTTGCAGAGCATATCAAATAATTTACATAATCTGTCAAGAAAAATATTGGAATTTTCTAGTGGCAAATAATATATTATTTCTGTGATCATACTGCTTCCAAATTCCATCTTTATATTTGAACACTCAAACACGCATTTTTCATTCTTTATATTTCATGTTTATAGTTTATACCATATCTAATAAATATTGGTTCTTCCATTTCTTTTATCAGTGTGGCAAAAGAAATTAAAATATTCTGATCTCATCTTTTTTTAACCAATATTCTCAAACACAGCAAACATCAGGACTATTCTCATTTAACAGGATTTCGATTTCACTTTTTTATTACGTCAACAATGCACGTTAGCATGAAGCACAGTCACAGAGTCAGGGACAATATGATAATCTAGTACCTTTACTTTACATTTGTTAATGCCCAACTGAAGTTGAGTATTCAGATGTAATAAGGGCTCTACTGGTGAATTGTTGTTCTCACTTTTATAATGAAGTGTCAACTACATTTTGTCAACTACATTTTCAGCAGTTTCTACAATAACAACCAATAAAAAGTTTCACTTAAAAATAAATCTAATTTTGCATCACTGATCATTACATTAATTTTTTATAACTACTAAGTAGTGAATCGCTTAATACTTCAAAATCTTCATGATGACATTATTCTTTTGTGTTCAATAGAGTATGGTATCTCATAACTGATAGTTGATGATTTATATATCTTGGACATGAAAATAATGATTGTAGTGGCACATTATTTGCATTCTGTTATGAAATGTAGCTTTGTTTTTAATTAAGATGATCAAATCTATAGCCTGAATAAGGGTTCAAGGATTTGACAACCAAGATGTAGATAATAACTGCATCCAAATTGGTAGGAATAATCATATAATAAAATGAGCTATTATACAAATTTCTACCTATAATAAAGTGTTTCAATCATGAAATACAATAAAATTATTAGAATATAAGGATTCTTGATAATAAAGACCCATTTATTTAACTTTTTATAGGCAGTGTTACAGCATTTGACAGTGATCAAAGTTATAGAAGTACCTCACCAGCAATTATCTTAAATTTATTGATAAAAATGTCATTCCTTAAAAATAGACTGCATCAAAATCTACAGCTTGCTGTTCATAATCACCATCATAAAATTGATGATTTCTCTATATGTGAAACAAATCTCACCTTGGGACATTTCTAAAACTATACCATTTGTCTCTTTTCATCAAACAATTATAAATAAATTTACAAGGCAATCAATAAAAGTATTTATCAATAATATCTAGAGTACAACTCCATGAGACCCTACATATACATAATGTTAACATCTTGAGAGAAATTTACACAAATATCCCTAAACAAGTCAGGTACTTCAAAATTTCAGCTTACAGAGATATATTGACATCAAAATAACAACAGATACATATTTAATCAGATTCTGAATCGCTCTTCTTTCTTTTTGACTTCTGAGTCCAGTCATGTGGCTTCCACCATTTAGCAAACTGTATAACTTTCTTACGCTGATCATCAAAATTTTCTCCCCTTTTCTTACGCCAACGGTGATGATCTAGGTCAAGCATTCCACCAATTATCTCCTGCAATCACAAAAAATTAGGTATTGAGATTTCTACTATACTTTAATAAATGTTGTTCTCTGGGCAATATAAAAAACAAAGATTATCATGAAGATGAGAATGACACAAACATTTTAATCATACAACAAATCTAATACAAAAGGACATGAAAAGCATAAAAACATAAATATATGCACTTCAGCTATCTCTAGTTAATTAAATGTTATCAATAAATGGAAATTATTTGGATACACCACTTCTGTATATCAAGCGGGCACAAAATTGAATCAGAACTTAAAATAAATCGTTGAAATCTGAATACTTTAATATTGTCATAAACAACTGATTTCTATTGGCATTTGTGGATTAAATGAAAAGCAATTTGGCTTTAAAATGATTAATCCAAGTCTATTTATTAATTTTTCATTTTAGAAGAGAGATTAAAAGTGATTACATAAAAACATTTATAAATCTAGGGGAGAGGGGGGGCAGTTTGGTACAGGGGCACTTTGGTACAAGCATTGTAGCCTTGCTGTTCTATGAAGGGAATGATTGCAAGTCCTGTCAATAGATGGCAGCAGGGTATTCAACACCTGGATGAAGTTTGCTTGTTATCCGAAGAGAAGGTTATGTTAACATGTGAAATCAGTGTTTTAAAGGTGTTTTTTTTCGATGACCACATTATTTGTAATTTTCTTTAAGGTAAGACACTTCCATTTTTGTTCCATATGTTAATAATTAGCTGCATATATGTATATCTTTTGTATTGTATTAAGAATTATCAACTGTTTAACCTTTAGCTGATATAAATGCATTTATAAAATATACTAGGCACTAAAAGCAGCAGTGATTTTTACAAATACCTCAGGAGGCGGAAGGATAATAGAGAGAGAATAAGTACAATTAAGAACGTAGAGGGGAATATAATAAAAAACGATGAAGATAAAGCAAAAGAACTTAATAATTGGTATGCAAACGTATATAGAAAAAGAAATTACACCGACATTACAGAAAATAAAGCGTTCTTTGGGGAAAATACATATACCCAGTCAGGCAATGATGCAGGGGTAGTGCAAGAGGCAAAATATATCAGAATTAAAGATAATGACATACATATTGAAAAAAGTAGATAGGCTAGGAAATCGCAAGTCAAAAGAACCTGATGATATTGCAGGAGAAACATTAAAGTTGGGTTCAGCAGAAATAGTACTGTATCTCAGGGTTTTATTTAACCCAATGTTAAATAATGAAACGATCCCAGATAAATAGAAAAAGGCAACTGTGATATCTATTTATAAAGGTGGAATCAAAACCAACACTGAAAACTATAGACCTGTTAGTCTGACACCTAGTTTGCAAGCTGATGGAGAAAATTATTCCTGATTACATATGAGACTATTGAGAAGTAAACAACTGGTTATGTAAAAATCAGCATGGGTTCAGGAAAGGTTTTTCAGGTGAGACTCAATTATTAGGGCTGTTGCAAGACATTGCAGAATTGATAGATAAAGGAGATGAAGTCGACAGTATAGTCATTGATTTTTCTAAAGCTTTCAACATAGTATCTTATGACATTCTACTCAAGCAATTAAAAGAGTTAAATATTGATAAGAGAGCAATTCAATAGTTAAAAAATTTCCTTATTGGTAGATCCCAATGGGTTCAAGTAGGACAGAGTCACTCTGAGGAAAGTCAGGTAACATCAGGGGTTCCATAAAGGAGTGTTTTAGGGTCCTTATTATTCTTGATTTACGTAAATGACCTACCTAATTACATCAAGTCTGAGGTGCAGCTTTTTGCAGATGACTGCGTTATTTATAGATGAATAAGAATGGAAAAGGACCAGACAATTTTGCAGGAAGATATGGAGCGGGTAGCAAATTGGATTAAGTTGAACAAAATGAGTGTTAATTGAACAAAGTGCAAGCACATCAATTTCACAAATAATAGGACCGAGAGAAATTTTTGCTACATGCTTAATGGGGAAACGGTACAAAAAGTTGATAGTTGCAAATATCTAGGCGTTCAAATAACAAAAGACCTAAAATGGGGTATACACATCGACAAAATCGTAGCAAAAGCATATAAGACCTTGCATTATGTGATGTGTAATCTAAAAGTAGGTACTAAGGCAGCAAAAGAGTTAGCATATAAATCATTGGTTAGGCCTATATTAGAGTACGCTATGAACGTATGGGACCCTTACGAGAAAGGGTATATTAAGAAATTAGAGAAGGTGGAAAGAAAGACAGCGAGATATACCTTAGGAAGATTCAACAAGGGAGATAGTGTCACCGAAATGATTTAAATGCTGGGCTGGTAAACACTTGAGAAAAGGAGGAGGGTTAATAGATTAGGGGATATATTCCAGGTAATTGACAAAAATAAGGCATGGGGAGATCTAAGGAGTAGGATAGAGAAGTCAGATTTTATTGGAAAAAACAGACATGAGTTTAAAATTAAATTGAGGCCGCATAAAACAAATATTGCCAAATATTTTTTTCTTAATAGAGGAATCTGGGATTGGAACATGTTACCTGAAGAGCCCTTCAAACCCTTACCTAAAAATGTTAAAATATTTAAGAATAAAGTTAGTTTGATTATAGATAATATTGTAAATTGTAATAGATGATGATGGAGTTGGAGGAAGTAAAGGAATGCCTGATGGGGTGAAGTATGGTGGGGACCTCGTGAGCCCCTTAACTGCTACGGTAGCCGTGAAGGCCCATCTTGAACCTAGAAAACTCAAAACTCCATAAGAATAGGTTATAATTAAATTGAATAGGTTTTTAATTAAATACTATTGCATTTGTTATTGATAAATTAACTATTATTGTACGTATATTGTATTTTATTTTAATTTGAATTCATGTATAAGTCAAGTGATTTGTGGGTCCAAAAGTGTAACAGTCATTGCCACCTGGCTTTAGCCAACTTTCAACATTGATGTTTAAATAAATAAAACATGTCAAGGGGGGGAAAACTGTTACACACAATATGGGGCAGTTTGGTACAGTGTTAATTTTTAAAATGACCCTATTAATGTCTCCTTTCTCTTATGAAATCTTTATATAGGTACTATATCATAATTGAGTTAATGTTTTATTCACCATACAACAAATATAAGTAGGTCAGGTTACCTACCTGTAGTAGGTTTAACAGCTTTTTAGTTAATTTGTATTGCACTTTTCTTTTCTTTCAGATGGTTAGAACTTACCAACCAAAAACTAATCGACAATATATTTCCAAACAGCAGATTGCTAATGCAATTAATGATGTCCTCAATGGCAATGGTAGTGTACTGCAAGTTGCTGAAAATTACGGATTGAAGACCATGACGCTACAAAACAGAATTATGAAATTTAAACGAAAAGTTGCTGTGGGAGAAAATAACATAGAGGTGCAGCCGACAACTGTTCCTCCCATGCCCACAAATTATGTCTTCAGTTCCAAGTATAGCATAAAGCAGGTGTTTACTGTGGAATAGGAGTTGCAGTTGGTCAACTACTTGAAGACCAGTTCCAAAATTGAACACGGACTCACATATAAACAAGTAAGAGTGTTCACTTATACTTCCGCAGTGTACCTACAGAGCTCTGTCCCCAAGATATGGGAAGCGAAAGCTTGCAGGGATAGACTGGATGAAGGATTCATAAAGCGCTGTAGTTTATTGAGTCTCAGAAAGCCCAAAAATACAAGCTTGTCTAGAGCCACAAGTTTTAATTACACTAACGTTATGTCCTTTTTTGACAATTATGAAAAAATCATAGAAAAGTATAAATTTAGACCTGGCAAAATTTTAAATATGGATGAATCTGTGGTTACAACAGTATTGCAGGCCCCCAGAGTTATTGCAGAAACCGACACAAAACAAGTTGGCCAGGCCATATCTGCCAAAAGAGGCCAATTAGTGACATTTTGTGCAATCGTAGATGCATAGGGCAATACTGCACCCACGATGTTCATATTACCCAGAAAGAAAAATAAGGATATTTTTCTGCGAGGAGCACCACATGGCAGTTTAGGTTTAGCTAACCCAACTGGATGGATGATGGGCCCACTGTTCCTAGAGGTTGTCTAGCATATAAAAACACACAAACTGTTCAAAAGAAGACCCCATATTACTTTGGCTAGATAATCATGAAACGCATGCTTTGAAGTCATACTGTACTGCAGAGCCAATGGCATAGTGCTCCTTACCTTTCTGCCCCACTGTACGTACCACATACAACCATTGGATGTGGCTCTGTACAGCCCATTCAAAGCGTACAGCAAGTCTGCATTTAATGATTGGTTTTCATGACACTCAGGGAGCACAATATCAATTTATGTCATCGCTGAATTGGTTAACCAAGCCTACAGTTCTGCATTTACACTGCAGAATATCAACAAAGCATTCAACAGGACTGGTATTTGGCCGGTAAACAGTGCTGTATTTTCTGAAAGCGATTTTCAATCCTCATACATAACAGATTGGCCAGCTCCTGATGAACTAGAATATGTCACTAGCAATAATGACTCTCTAGAGAACCTTGCTCTTCTGGTCAATGTTTGGAACAACCAAGCCCCTCGAACACTACAGTGACTGTGATGCAGGAGGAGATTTTTCCTTCCATTTTGCCAGAGATGATAAGACCATTTCCCAAAGCCCCTGAGAGGAAACCTGGTTTAAAGAGAGGACGTACAAGAGGAAAGTCTAGAATTTTAACAGAGATGCCTGAAAAGGACCGAAATTGTTGCCTTAGCCAAATCCAAATGACAGAAGAGTACTGTGAAGAGTTTGAAGTTTGAAAAACCTGCAGTGGAAAAACTAATAAAAAACTAAGAATATCGAAGAAGAACACACTGAAGAAGAATAAAGTCCACAATGCCTCTGATTCATTGCTGAGTGATGATGCGGTATCACTTATTGGAAGTGATTTTTCAGATATTTCCATGTCAGACTTCATTACTTTTAATGCCACAGATGAAGATGTATTTTCATTTGTTCCAACGATCGACCCTACATCAGGAGAGTAATGTGAGCATGGATAGCTTTGTGGTAGTGCATTTTTGCACAAAAAAATCAAGCAGTTTTACATAGGAAGTGATTAGTACGGATGAAGTATGCATGAAATTTTTAAGACTTGGAAGTTTGTGTTTCCAAATAATCCTGATATCTCTACAATTGAAATTAAAGACATTGAATTTATACTGCCATAACCTATGTAGGTTCAGTTCGAATGGCCAGGTTCTTGACCTTCAATTTAGATTTAGGTTCCTACAATGTTCTGATCCAATTTTATATTTATTTTATTTTGTATTTTTAATCATTGGCTATCTATAGCCTCTTAAATCTTAAGATTGAATGTGATTTTTGGTAAGCTAAGTGTTACCATTTGTAATTTTAAGTTTTAAGTAAATAAAGTATTTTATAACATGCTGTTATATAGTTTTTTTATCATTATAAAACTACCAAAATGCCCCAAGCTTGTTCCAAACTTCCCCCTCCCAGGGTACATTGGTACAAAATTCTTAGTTAGAAAAAAATAAAATAAAATTAAAAGTGGAAGTACCTAAATAAAACTATTTGACTACCAAATTATTTTCTTTAATACATTAGTTAATTTCAGTAAAAATTACACATCAATATCTCGAATTATCTAGGAGTAGAGAGCCGATTTATAAAAATTGTGCCGAAATGCCCCCTCTCCTCTACATACTATTTTTTAGAATTTAGTCATATATGCAGGTTTTGCTTCCCCAAAGAAACATAACATTCATAAACATTATTATTCTAAGAGAATTTTTAATGAATCTGTTAAGGTTACATTGAATAATGTAAATCTTGTTTGTCTTGGAAACATATTCACTCCAAATTTCACAATAATGAGAAGATATGAAATGACAACACTTTGTAATTTTCCAAAATAGTTTATAATTATATGATCTAGGTTTCAATGCATAGTGTCATCATCGGGTGATACAGGGTGATTCAACACAGTACATATAAGAAAGAAGGATGGGGTTGTAGTAGGAGGTGGGAGGGGAAGAGAATGTCGTGGTAAGGGCATAACTGCTAGGTGATTGGTTGGTAACACAGTACAAGGGAAATGAGTTTTGCCATTTCATATTATGGAATTATTCCACAAGTTACACCCGGAACAGTTGGGATGATTGAAAAGTCATGGGGATAAAATTACCCCAGGTCTCCTTGAATAACACAAAAACCACATCTCCAGTAAAGAGTAAAGGAGTCCACAAACACTAGATACTGGAATTGAAGTCAATTACATCCTCAGATATACATAGCAACAAATTGAATTAGACCCCTTTTTGTTTTTCCGCTGTTAACGAAAGACACTAGACAAATTCCATGAATATAATGGCAAAAAATAAATCTCAGCTATATTTGAGAAGATATAATACACCCCACATGAGGTCTTTGTCATATGTTATGTGCCAATTTTTTAAATATAATTTTTCTTGGAAATGACAAGCCAAGAAAAATAAAGGCAATCATGATCAGTACCTCTATGTTTAAACAGTAAAGGAATGTTGAAAAATAATATCAGAATCGTAATTCACGAAGTTAATAGATTAGATTAAGCTGAATGATTTTGATATTTACATAACTATCACTTTTTGGATTCACCCAGCCATGAGAGCAGTCTAGTAGAATGTTCTGAGTCAGTATAAATAATAATTGTAAACTGATTAAAAATCTAAACTGCAAAACCTCTTAATGAATACTGCAATGTTTGTCAGAGATCATATTTTCTTATTTTTACCCACATGTTGTCACACAGTTTTCAACTAATGAAACCAGCATTAAGTATTAATATTAATTCATCTACAACACACCAAAGGAGAGTTGAACTGTTTTCTGTTTAGACATAAACTTGCCTACATTTTCAGCAAGTTTCACCGAGGGCTTAATTTTTAGATAAAAAGGAATTGGAAAGCACAAAAACATGATAGGGTTGGTACATATATTTTTTGAAAAGTTGTGGTGCATGTATATGATTTTCAACACGAACCCCATTTAAAAAATCGCCTTCTTTTCCTGTATCAAAAAATACTTTTCAAAAATTCAGACATTTACTTCTTCAAAAAAGGTAGCACACTGCCGTTCCAGAGTGTTCTGTCACAAATAAGCCCTGGTTTTACCATGAGTTCCAAACAAGCAAAGCAAATGTTGTTTATTTTCATAATGAAGACAATTTGAATAGGATATGACTTTAATAATTTGAAGATATATTCCCTAATATGCATAAAGACTCGTCTACTACAAGTGCATTCACTGGTGCTTGTTAAACAGTAAGATAATGGCTTTATCAGGATGAAATTGAAGTTATGAAATCTAGTCTCATGCATTATCTATCAATGAAAAGCTAAATGAGGAAATATATGGTGACATCACAGCATTTAAATGTGCTAGATTCATTATGGATACAGTCATTTGATGGTTGGATTACTTTTGTTTCCATTTTGTTCATAAGAAATTATAATAATGTTCAAATAAAGAAATGCTGAAGCTGCCATCATTTTCTTAATCATCAAAATATTTTTTAATGCAATATTACTGAGTGGATGGATAAGTAAGGATAGAAAGCTTTTAATGCAAAAAGAAATATTTTTTCATTTGAAACCAATACATTTATACAAATTTTCACAGCTCTCATGACTGCTGAGGCAGCTGAACCATTGAATTAACTAATACTTACACCAACTGATGAAAAAATAGGCTGTGTATTCTTACTTTGCGATACACTTACATAAAAAGTATTTCTAATTGAAACTATAATAATCAAAACTAAAAGGTAAGATGTAATTACAGGACTATTTTGAGTCACAAAGACAAAAATTATTCTAGTCAAAAGATGTACAATGTCACAGTAACCAATTTGAAAGCAAGCATGTAGTCAACTCAACATCAAAATCTTCCTGATGAAGAAAAACCAACCTGAGCAAAATTTGAGGGCCACTGGCGCTCGTCTTCAATTACATGAGCAAATCCATTCTGAAGGCCAAAATCAACACAGAAATATGGCAGTCCTTTAGGAATGGCCTTCCTTACGTCTTTAGGCCCGAGGTCCACAACCTTCTTATTGTTGGACCATTCCATCTCACACTCTAGAATTGCTTTCTAATAATAAAAAAATGAATATTGATATAAAAACGTATCAATTAAATTATTCATCAAATGCAGCAAAAAGGAGAGTAAGTACCTTGAAGTAAATTGGAGCCAAGTCTCCTGTTTCTTTTTCGATCGGGACGCACTCCAAAACCATGTGAGGAAATTTTTTCAGGTGAATGGCAGTTTCAAAAAACACGCAATCCTGATCCATCTCCAGGAACATTTTAGTCAAAGTTTTCCTGAACTCCTGTGTTTAAATTTACATGTCAAGTTATTATATAACTGCACTTTACAGTCTGTAAAAAATGAGCATACATTGCCAACTGTATTTATGCTAAAAAATAAAAATTCCTATCCACACTTTGATGAATAATTACCTGTATTTCACTCCAAATATCTTCATCTACTTGCGTTGCACATGGTGTGTGGTACATTGGAACAATCATACAGTGTCCCTCCGTCAGTGACTGATGGGGTGGCAAACACAGATATGCCTAAAATATACAAATAGTAAGCACTGAATAATAATGACTATGTCAAAAGACAACTGAATTATGCCACAAAAAATAATTCTTGCATAAAATGCAAAAATTCAACAGGTAATAATGGTAAACTTATCATTTATATAAGGAAACAGGTGGATCTAGGTGTACAGCTTAGGGGAGGTGGTGGGGGGACGTGCTGTCCCTTTTTCTTACCAACAATTTGGGAAAAAAGGTGTGTGCGGTACATGAGTAATTATGGTAAATCACCGTGCCAGTCACCTTGGTATAAAAATCCCCTTAGAGTAGCAGTGTCTATTAGATTGACTCTGCATATATTATCTGTTAAAAATCTGAACAGAAAGACATCAATACAAAAAGTTAAAGTCTCAAGTCATGAAAATCAGTATGGTTGGTCACTTAAGGGGGCTGCTAAACTTTCTTGCCCCAGAGCCCGTTGTTTACTTGTTCCACCACTGGTTCTGCCCAGCGTTTGCAGTGCTACAACAGGTGAGCATTGCATTCTGAAATTGTTCCTTAACTGTACATGCATGCAAGTAACAAAAATGAATCTCACTTTCAAATGGAAAAGATATCTTCAAACATGCAGCAATAATCACTGTGTATTTCTTACAGGAAATATGCATGCACCTGGACTTGCATCCATGAACTTCAGTGAAAATTAAAAAGACTCAAATGACAAAGAATTTGTATTTGAAAGTTGCAAGAATCATTTTTCTATAAAAAATAGTCCTTGAGGTTCAAATAAGAGCCACGAATGATCAGCAAATGCTAATGCTAAAATTTATAATAAAAAATTTAATGAAGATTCTTCTCATTCATTGAAAGTTATTATATTCCTTAGTTTCCATTACTTAACCTTTTAGTAGCTGAATTAATTTTTCGCATGGTGTTTGCAGGATTGTAAATCATCCATCAAAAACTTAACATTCTTTTTTGCCTGGTTAATATATATATATATATATATATATATATATATATATATATATATATATATATATATATATATATATATATATATATATATATATAATCCATTCACTTCTAGCATGATGTTTTTATGAATCATAGATTCCATTAACCCTCTCTGGCCTAAGTGCCTGAACCTGATTGGCCATTCGAGCCAATAGCACCCATCCATAACACTATTTTATTTTCCTCTGCTAGGAAGCTATGAATGACTTCTTAGGAAAAGGGAGATGAAGTAGAAAACCTAAACAATTTCAAAACAAGAAAACTGTCTAACAATAATATATTATTTAGTAAATATTTCCTAAAAATTTAAATAAGCTATGATAAATATTAAGTGAGTTATTGTCAGTTATGTGAACTACTGTCTTTTTACTATTTCATGAATTAAAATGTTCATAATTGGGGATACTGGGAATTACCGTATTTCGTGGCATATAAGACGCACTGGGGTATAAGTTGCACCCTGGTTTATAGAAGATTTTTCAAGAAAAAAAGTATTTTGGTTCACCAAGGCATTTACAAAGGGCCACATCGTGTATCATTTCCAGCCGTGATTCTGTATGCACCAACAATTACAGAAAATATTCTGGCATGACAACAGTTAAATATAATGTGTTAGATAAACTTCATTTGAAAAATACATAGGGATGATCTAAAACATAAATAATTGCTTTGAGACCTGTACAGTTAAATGTGCCCTGCGTGAACTCGGCAGTTGTATTAATTAAATCTGTCGGAGTGAGCCGCACACGTCACACGTATAGATACCCTTTACCGATAGTACAAACTTAAACGTAGGTTCAAGATGATATTTTGATATAATTGAATGAATAATAAATGGAATGCAGATGTAATAACAATGTATATGCTCAACTAGTCCTTTTTCTTGTGCAACACTTTTTGCTTTGTACATGAAGATTTTGATCGATACAGTAATACCAAACTTCCTCTGTTATACTATCCATCACTTCCTCCTTTAGTTGTGGCCATTTAAGACCAACCTCTCTTATCCCATCAGCTTCAGTTTTTCCTAATTTTCTCCATTCACGAATCATTTTTTTCTGTGGAAGGTGGACAGAAATGACGTGCTGCTACTCGGTTTCCGTGCATTTTTTGCGTATTGAATTGCCTGAAGCTTATAAATAATAGCATAGGCATATCTTTTCACTTTTGTAACCGTTGCGATCTCAATAGATATATTGTTATTTATCCTGGATATGTATATAATATTTATGACATCTGCACGAATTGTTCCATGGCATAAATCGTGCTGTAAACAGAGGGTTCATAAGGAACTAAAACATCACAAATTCAGATCAGAGATGGTTAACACACTCACTGCTTGCATAAAATCTAAATATTTCATGCTAGCACACACCAGGATATAAACTGATGCATTAATGAAGAGGGTCTCCAAACTATGGCCTGCAGGCCAAATCTGCCCATACAGTGACTTAATCCAGCCAGCCTTACTTTATCGATTTCTTTAAGACATCCATATTTGTATATTTTCCAGCAGGAGGGGTCATTAGATATCATTTATTAAACCCGAATTATATTTTTAGAGAAGATAGATCTAATATATTTTCAATATAGGTGTATGACATATTGCATGGCCAAAATATTCTCAAAACTAGCCCATTGAAATTTACATTGGGCCCGGTCGATTGGAAGGTCATATGTGGCTACATAATGGTATATAATGTGGCACTTTTAGTAAAATGTTTGGTGACCAATGCATTAATGCATCACACAAGCAACGAATGGTTTAAAAGTCAAGTTCTAATAAATTTTAGCATAGTTGAAAAGTAACACATTTCAGTTCAACAGTTGTTGCAATTATTCACCACCACATAAGAAAATACAGTAATTCTTTCTGAAAGGACAACGATGCATAAAGGAGCAAAATTTTATATGTATCAGCAAAGATATGCTGAAGCCTGATATATTATTCAATGGATGCTAACTCAAGATAGATTAATTGAATGAATATTTTACTGTCATTCACACAGTCATCAAACAGGAGCTTATCTCTACTAATGGAATATAATTTCATTTTATCTGAATCTCTGTTACTGTCCCATGTCTATGAAGTTAAATGGGAGAATGAGAAACCCGCTTATAACTCAAAAACTTTTCATTCTTTTATGATCATACTTTCATGAATTATCTGGCAGCGGAACTTTTATATTATAAGCTGCTTTCCGCCAACAGTGAAATCATGGGTTCAATTCCAGCGTTTATTTTCTTCATTTGATTTACATGGGGATGAGACTTGAAACAATGAATGCTTAAAAGAACAAAATTTTGTGTTCCTGCCATTGATTTTTGAATAATGTCAAATCGATCAACAAATTAGTTTTTAATGCAAAAATTTGACAAATTCTTCTGTGAAAATCTTTTATCATCAAGGTGATTTGCATTGTTGCTGCTTTCGTGTAATTGCATACAATTGACTTGGATAATAACCTCACATTGCATCCATCTGCATATTTACAAAAGTTCCATGTTGTATTGAAGTTTAAACAAAACCTTGGTTGTGACAAATAATATGACAATGAAAATAAACAAATATTCAGTTTTTCAATGATATTGTGTTAATGAAGTCATATATAGAGATTAAAGTTACTAAACTTTTTATAGTCCTTGAGGAAAATCTCTGTGAAAGCAGAGTACCTTTTTAATCTTTGAGTAAAACAAAAAAAATTTATATAAATTTATTTTAATGAAATCATGTTTTATATGCACTAAAAAGTAAAAAATAAATCTAAAATTCACATAACTAAATGTTTCAGAAATAGACAATTGTTTTGGGATTATAAAAGTTGTCTAGTGCAGTGGTTCTCAACCACCACAGCCTGTTTCTGAGGGACCATGAGTAAAATACCTAAATTGGGGGGCCACCAAAACTTCTGTGGGGGCCACGGAAAGTTCGACTCTGTGTGAAAGTTGTCTTAAGTCAATGCTAATAATGCATACTAATAACAATACTAATAAAGCATACAATTCATTGTATTCTGATTCAAATGTGCATGTTTAGACTGACATAACAATTGGAATTGAAATGCCATGACAATGGACGAATGTATTAAAATATACATAAATACTTTCTTATCTTCATTATAGTTAGGAAATAACTACATTGTACTACAACTGTTAGCCCACAATTACATGACTGAGAAAAATCTCCCCTACCTCTTCCTTTCCTCCCCTCCATGCCGTAGCTACAAAATGTTATTCTTACGCTTTCATTTAGCGGATTTCACCTGAATACGACAGATATTTATTTGAAATACGCTTTTCTAATATAAGACAGAACACGTTCATCATCGTTGTAAATGGAGAGTGAATGCCGAAAGATTGAAGAAACAGAGTGGAATGCAAAGACATTACAGCGTCTGTGGATTTCTTGTTTAACTGTAAGTATTCACTTGATATATTTATATATATATATATTCTATATATCAGTCATTAACTGCTGATACATTCCGATAACCAACAATTTTATTTTTGTCAAAATTAACGGGGCTTTACAGAAAACAAAAACATCTGTTCATGAAGCCGCTCTTGGAAATTCACCATAGCATACCAAAGCAATTGTTTGTTTGAAATAAAATAAGTAACACAATGAATTTAGTTTTTATAAATAATAAGTTAAGTCAAGTGTTCATTTTACACTTTCCGAACCATTTTCAAATTTGTTTTCAATGGCGAACCAAGGAAATATTATCATGCATTTGTTAATTCTTATTACGATTTTAATTAAATATTGCTTACCATACTTTCAGTTTCTCTTAGTTATTTTTACTAACTGTAAGTTGTGGTTTAAAATAAATATATTTGAATAAAATTATTAATATTAAAAATTATCGCTTTTATATTTAGAATTAGTGGAAATTTGCATAAAAAGAAGACATCTGCTCGTGAAGCCATTCTCAGAAAATTCAGGCATTTAATTTAAACAAATTTAAACAGTCGAACATTGATTGTTAGAGGAATACTGTAATCAGACGATGCCATACTGGAATTTATGTATTTGGTGAGTAGCTGTTTTGGCTGCTAATCTTGCCGATATTATTTCTTCTGTTACTCCAAACTCTTTACTGTTATGATGCCGGTCCACGGCCATTTATTTCCCGGTTTCATCTACTTAAATTCTATTTATAAGTCTATAGTAATAAATTTGTATTGTTGTTAAATATTTCTTCATTTTGATTTGTTTTTAATTTTTTAATATCAGATTACCCATGGCTAATATAGCAAAGAAAAAATGCAGGAAATATTCCATTGAGTACCTTGGCAATGGTTTTATTCCATCACCACAGGACAGAACAATGCCACTGTGTCTAATATGCATGACTACACTTTCAAATGAAAGCATGCGACCATGCAAGCTACGGAAGCACTTGGAGACAATGCACAAGGACAAAAAAGACAAATCACTAGATTATTTAAAAAAACTGCATGATAATTTCCAAACAAGGGCAACATTAAAACAAATATTTAGTGAAAGAGCAGCTAAAGTAGACAAAGGTTTACTTGCATCCTATGAGATTTCCAAGTTAATTGCAAAATCTGGCAAGCCACATAATATCGGCGAATCATTGATTTTGCCTGCAGTGTCTGTTGTGATTTCAACTGTTATGAATCAGAGCGCACATGACCTTACTCAGGCCATCCCTTTGAGCAACTCATCAGTATCGAGACGTATTGATGAAATGAGAGATGATGTGGAAAAACAACTAGTTGCACAACTACAAATTAAGAAGTTTGCCCTGCAAATGCAATTTTTAAAGAAGTTAACCCTTTTGCTGCTATGGACTTGAAGCTTCTGCGTCAGCCATGTGCGCTGAGTTCAGTGACCTTGAAGCACCCCTGTGCTGAATACTTTCTCTAGGAGCTCCGCATCTACGTTTTTCGTTCGTCTTTTAGTCACTTTATATTTTAAAAGTTATTTTGTCAATCATTTACATTCATATTAATTATTAACCATCTCGAAAAAATATTTTTATCTTTTTTGTTGATTCTTTTTATTAATAGCAAAAGAAAACGAAATAATCTAAACACGACTAAAAAAACTTGGTTTGAGAACGGGATGTATTATGTATGAAAGTTGACACAGAACTGAAGATATTTCTGGCTTTTTTCCATCTGTTTTAGGCCTTTTAGGGCATAGGGGGTGAGAAAAGTGATGGCCAAGGGACAAAAAAGGTTTTATGCGGGTGCAAAAAGCCCGGGGAAATGAAGTAGAAGCAGCCTTTTTCATCGTCCAAGGTTAGACTAAAAACAGCTTGAAAATATGTCTACGCCATCTACAGAGTGCCTAAAACATCTGTTAGTACCACAAAAATTCATGGCACTTTGTTAGCATCGATACGACTGAATGCATTTTGAGCAGCGAACGGAAAAGTTTGAAACACATATATGCGTCGTTAGCAGTCAAGGCACCGCTCTGCCCACCCACATATATGCGTCGATAGCAGCGAAAAGGTTAAGAGTTATTTCAAGGAAAACAACATTCCACTAGAAAATATAATAGCTTGTTCAACTGATGGTGCTGCTTTGATGGTAGGTAGATAGAGGATTCATTGCTCATTTAAAAAATGCTGTGCCTGAAGTTTTTTGCATACACTGCGTGGTTCACCGTCAACATTTGGTTGGAAAAAACTTGGGAGGATGTTTGCATGATGCCCTTGCTATTGTAATAAAAGCTGCCAACTTTATCAAAATAAGTGAACTTCAAGATTGTCTTTTCCGACAACTTTGTGAGGAAAATGAAGAAGATTTTGAATGCCTACTAATGCATACAGAGGTCCGATGGTTATCAAAAGGTAATTGTCTTTGGCATTTTGCTGAACTTTGGGACAGTGTTGTATTATTTCTAAGCAGCTTGGAGAACAGATCATTGCTGCTAAATGTGACATATTTTATCTATCTGATATATTTGAAAAGCTGAATTTGTTGAACAAACAGTTACAAGGAAAGAACTGTAAAATTATTTTTGAAAAATCCAGATGAAGGCAATTCTGCAAAAGGTTGACTCAACACAGCATTCTAATGAACAATTCCCAGAAATAATGAATATTTTTCTAGGTAGTCGAGAACTAGAAATATTGAGGAAATTCCCGATTGCAAAACTAATTGTAAGTATAGAAAACAATTGCTGTAATACGCACATGTATAAAATTCACAAAATTTCCCACAAATACTCATATTTCGTGTCTTCTTTCATCTCTCTCTTATGACTTGCCATATCGTCAGCTGAACGCCGTCCCTTGGCCAGCCATGAACGTATGTATTTTTCCAGGCAAAATTGTGACAAAGGTGGACCAATGCACTTAATGAATAATAGTGCTGAAACTGTTTTTAGCTTTAAAGATTCTCTTCAAGGACTAAGAATTTCGTTTATTGAACTGAAATTCCTTTCACATTCACTAGTTGGTACAGGGATTGTTGCTATGGCCTTGAAAAGGAACTTCAAGTCTTCCTGAGTACATCCTTTCCCTCCATCCATCTTATAAACTCGAAAACCGCGAATTATGCCCTGTTCTTCCAAATGGAATTGACGACACAAGTGACAAATTTCTCTATTCCCTTATATTTCCACTTCATCATCATCTGTGATTTGCTATTTTTTTGATCAAGCACATTTCACAAACCGGAACGGTATTACCGACATGTGTGACGAATTCTGGTGTGTTCCGGCTCATTCCGAACACTTATATTCTTTTAGGATTGCGTAACGTAAAAGGAACCCAAAAAATGCAGTTACGGTAAAATGTGATTTGAACATGTCACGAATTACAAGACAATCTAACAGAATGTGTTTGTATTTAATGAAAAATATATGCAGTTCAGTTGTTTATTTCTCTTACATCACCTTCTCTATGAGAATGAACTGTCTGACAGAATAGAATATTTACATGATTTAGGTTTACTACTGATAGCTGGCAAAGAATTTTTAAAATACCTGATAAGTATCATGCTTATTATATTCCAGGCATTTTTGATAGATACCTTGGTTAAAAATCGAGGAAATAAAATGTATGGCATATTGCGTCTACTGAAAAAAAATGCATTCTCATGACAGGCAAGATGAATGAGCAAATCTCAAGTAATGTCCGCACCCCCTTTTTTGGTGGATAAACGATACATAAATGTACTAGGAATCTAATCTTCAGGCTGGTTTCCAAAGGAAACAGCCTTATGAAATGGTCCTGTCTGTGTGTATGTATGTGGGAATCATGTCAAAAGGGCAAAACAATAAAGGCGAGTGTCAAAAGGGTGAGCACCAAAAAGGCTAAAACGAAAAGGTCGAATGGAAAAAAGGGGGAGTGTCAAAATGGCAAAAATAGAATGGGTGAAAGTATAAAATGAAATTAGTAAAGGAAGAAAAGTTGGAGGTTTTATATGCTTGTATTTTCGACTAATGATCAATGAGTTAAGTGGTTTGTGGTTGGGTTTATTCTATTTCCTCCCCCTGGTTTGGGTTAAGTGGTTGGGGGTTAGGTTTGTTTTATTTCCTACTGGATTGGGTTACGTGGTTGGGGTTAGATTTGTTCTATTACCTGCTGGGTTGGGTTAAGTGGCTGGGGGTTAGATTCATTCTATTTCCTCCTCCCGGATTGGGTTAAGTGGTTGTGGGTTAGATTTGTTCTATTTCCTCCCCTGGGTTGGGTTAAGTGGTTGGGGATTGGTTTCATACCATATTCTAAATAAATGTGGTGGTCACATAAGATTTTATTAATTAATAATAATTATTATTTTAATAATACCTGATTATAGCTAGGCATAGAGAAATATATTGAAAAATTCAGTGACTGGTAGCCATATCTGATAAAAGAAACCATGATTGTTCACAAAGAATCAATTCTTTGATAGAAGATATGTTGTGGATATCATTTGATGGAAAGCAACTCCAGCCACATACCAATTTATACAACCTTTAATTACTTCACTAATATCGTTTTCTACTTTTGCCCATTTTGTTTTTGCCTTTTTGACAATCACCCTTTTTTCCAATTTGCCCTTTTTGATGCTCGTCCTTTATATACTCGCCCTAATGAAATGTAACCATGTATGTGTGTCTCCTACTAACAACTTTTGTATCATGAAACTTTGGTATGAGGCTCGTGCTGCCAGGGTCCACCCCTGGGTTATATTTTATTTGGCAAAGATTGAAGTCCCAGGTTTGATTTCAGTAATGTTTTTCTCTATTTGTTTTACATAGGAAGTCTCAAATCCATTGTGCAGAGATGTTTTCTTTAATACTTTAAAATACCTTAAAATTGTGATATCGGAGCGAGGTTTGTACTGTTCTATGGGGAAGAAATGTAGATTCTAATTCTTATCGCAGAATTTTGATAATTGATCATATTTTCTTGAATTTCTACTAAAACATAGCAGCTTTGTGTTTTAAATCGCAATTTATCAAATTGTTGCCATGATTATTACCAAACTTGGCTTGAGCATAGACGAGTGAACAAATGGATTATTTTCTTTTCCACTTGACTACCCTTCAGCAATGGACAGTTTATCCATACATATTAGCGTATAAACAGTAACATTTATTAAATTCGTTTATTTAAAAAAATACATGCAAAATATAATGTTAGAAAGAGATTTTGACATTGCTTTTAGTATTTTAAACCTGATAATGCTCTATTAATTTGTTTTCCAATTTTTTTCTATCATTGATAAACTATGAATTACAAATGGTATTTATGGTATGAGAATTCCTAGGAATGACTAACACATACTGAAACATTTCCTGTGAATATAAGTAATCAATTCAGGATGTCAACTTTGGGAAACCAGCCTGCATTAGTTCTGATTTTGACTTCATGTTTCAATATTTACGGTCTAGTACCTCAAGGCCTCTTTGCATAGGTCTTCAAATTGCCATGACATAATATAACGTCATGGCCACTTAACAGGTTAATAAATAATTGAAAACCTGTTCCAATGACTATGCTAACAGTTAACCACAAGCATGGTTTTTTGTAACTTAATAATTAAGACCAAAAGAATTAAATTGACATACCTTTGTTCCTATTGCTACAATTAAATGCTTAAGCATCAGCTTACTATCAAAGCACCAACGACAGCCTTCCAAAGCTTTATCGACTCTTTTGTGCTCTGCAATTGCCCTACTCCTATCTAATACCTCCAATTTTTCAGCAGACTTGATGAATCTTGCATTTTCTTCAAAAATATCATCCATATCATTGACACTATCAGGCTTTCCAACACCCTGTTAAAGATGTAGCATAACAATTAAATCAAGTGAACGAGAAAGAATTTGATTAAATCATCATAATTTGCATTTAAAATATTAGTAATTACACACCTTTGCAGCCAGTTTACTGAACATTTCATTGCTGTCTTCCACAGTGTTAAGTTTCTCTCTTTCAAACTGAAAAATAAAATGCATTCTCAAGTGAACATCGTGATTTGAAAAGATCATACAGTGTTGTCCAAATTATGGAGCAGTTACAATTATTAGCTGACCTATGATTTCAGAAGAATACAACTTCTTATTTCATATCAAAATAACTGAGAAGATACTCTTCATTTCTAATTATTATAGATAAATAATTTTAAAATGCGATACTTTCATTTAGGAAAATAAGTAGAATTTTGCAATTTATCAGCATGTGACTGCTCATCTTGGCAGCATGCGCAGGAAAGGGAAATATCTTTAATCTTGATTATAAAGCATGAAGCATAAAATTTTGGCTTATGTTTTTACCCATTTTTCACCATCTTATAATCAGTTAATACATTATTGTTATGAGATGTTTCACAGATAAAAGGAACATTTCTGAATGAAACTGAAAGTGCTTGTTCTTGAACACTTCTAATGCGAAAAGAATCAAGCAAGCCTACATGCTTCACAAGTATCACTTACCATTTCTTTCAAAGAGTACTTGTCATCATCACCAAAGTATCGGACTCGCTTTCCATCAGCATGAGTCTCTACTTTTTGCTTCCTCCGCTTCCCTCCTTGCGGCTTTCCCTCAGATGAAGGCACAGGATGAGAGAAGCCTCTTGCATCTGTCCTCGTAAGCACCACAACCTCTTCATTGCCATTACCATCATCCTTTTTCATGCTCTCACCACCTGTTGCCACAAGATTCTTCCGAATTTCTCTGGCCTTCTCAAGTTTTCTTTTGAGTTCTTTTGCCAATTCCTATATGAATGATGCATGAATTAAATGTTAATGCAATATCAATCTTCACTGAATGCTATATAATTGCTATTAAAATTTAAACCTGGCCATACATGGAAATAAGAAACAACAATTTTCTTTAAAATGGGAAGGCAACACCGTATTTACTCGCATAAAAGCCGCACTTTTTTCATAAAATTTTCATCTCCAAAATGACTATGTGGCTTATATGTGAGGAAACAAAATCGGAAAATCCAAAAACGTGAGATAATCATTGAAATACACTATGACTTCGCTAAATGGCTGGATGATTTAATGCACAATATGTGACGTATAAAAACCTAACAATCATCGAAACAAATAAAAAGGAAAAGAAATGTTATTATTATTGTTGATAGAGTAACTGATGTCAGTTTTTGCAGGCGATCGCTATGGTAGAACCAGGGACCCACTAGAAAAATTCTGTTATTTGACGGATATCAAGACATTGTCACAGTTTAATTTCATATTCCAATAATTCTATTGTAAGAAGCATTTCAGTGGCATTTCTTTCAGTTCGAAAGTCGTGATTTTTCATCGCTTTCCACATGCACATTCTGAGATTTTTGGTAATATTGTACTTTGTAACCCGCGAAATGAATATATTGCTGATCGATTACAAATAATTCACTGGAATACTTCATTACTACAAACAATACCAATACTTATTGATATTAGTGTATAGTTAATGACACATATTAGTAATTACCCAGAATGTTTTACACCTACTCGCAATTTTTGAAGTGTGGCTTATTTTCGGAAACTTATTTTCCCTATATTCAATCTAAAAAAAAGGGTGTGGCTTATATGCAGTGGCAGCTTATATGTGAGTAAATACAATATATTAGTACCATGTTGCTTGATCCAAATATTAAATTGTGCCATAAAGTATAAAATACTTAGATTTTCCTGTGAAAGGTACAAAAAAATTTTCTAAGAAATTTTATGTTAATAAATTTTTCTTTAGTATAAACCCAAAATGATATTTAAAATAGTTAACTTACAAAATATGAATTTTATTTACTTACATTGAGATACATCAATTAATAATTTTAATAAAACTGAACATTTTAAACAAATAAAAAAATCATAGTATGTTATCCTTTCAGCTTAAAAATCTACCCAAGGGTTGATCAATAAGTACGTATCATCCAAGAGTGTTGCATGATACTTTTTACATCCATATGCACCTCTGCACAACCCATCTATTTCTTCACATAATCACCACAGGGATTCACACATTTGTTCCAGCGATATACAAGCTGTTTGATCCCTACACTGAAGAAATCTGGGCTCAATGTGTTCACCCACCAATGCACCTCAGCTTTCACCTCGTCATCACATCTGAAGTGTTTTCCTACAAAGTGTTTCTTCAGAGGTCCAAAAAGGTGATAATCAATAGGCACAAGGTCTGGACAACATGGAGGTTGGATGAGAGATTTCCAGCAAAACTTCTCCAGGATCTGCATTGTCACACTGGCAGTATGGGGGCAGGCATTGTTGTGGAGAAGGATCATTCCCCTTTTTATCTGGATAGATTCCTTCAGTTTCTGCAGTGCTGTGCAGTAGCAGCCTGCATTCAGACTTGATGACAAGGTGAAAAGCATGGCACATTGGTGCGTGAACTCCCTGAGCCCTGATTTCTTCAGTGAAGGGATCAAACAGCTTGTGTATTGACAGGGCAAATATCTCAATGGCAATCACAGCAAAACCTCTACCTAGCAAACCTTTCTATGTATAATGAAAACCTCTGTATTTTGTGCTAGAGCCTTGGCTCTGACTAGAGTCAATGTAATTATATAGGAAAATTACCTCTTGATTACAAACCTCCATATTTACATAAACCTCCCTTTACTGGAGTAGAAATATGTCACCGCGATCAAAATACACCTCCGTGTATTGAAATTATCATCCTTATCTATTCATACAGCTTAGAGATAGGGATATTGAAATGAGCGATTTGGTTTCAGGTGATGAGAGTGAAGATGAGGAAGATGACACACAGCCCTTACCAAAAAAATTAGAAGACAGAGAAGCATTTAATACACTAGAAACATTTCTTATTAATATGGAGGGTTGAAAACAATCATCTTGCATTAATGAAAAATATTGAAAACATTGCTATTGGAGAATTTGATAGACAAAATAAAAATCCATTACAAGTTATTTCCGTAAACAAGCATTTTAAGTATAATTGTAGTGCCTGGTACAGTACTAAAATATTTTTTTCTAGATGATTGGTGATTGATGGGTGTGATTTTTATGTCTCCAATACCATTTATTGTACTTTTTTATTTATAAGTAAATATAATTTTATGCAAAATATTTTTACTGTACTAGTCATTTTCAAAAATTTGCCAGCTTTTGTGAATAAACTGCATAATTTGTCACCAACCTCTTTAATAGTGAACCTCCATATAAAAAAATGCCAAAAATCTGGTCCCTTCAATTTCACTATAGAGAGCAGTGGTTCCCAAAATGGGTGCCATGGCACACTGGGGCACCGCAGCTGCTTTTTAGGAGTGCTGCGATAAAATTAGTTTTGTAAATAAATCGACGATTTGGATATGTTTACAGGTAACTAAGGCATTAATGTTTCCTCCAATAAATTGATTATAGTGTGGTACCAACAAATGGATATGCCCAAACGTTGTAATACTTGTTTGTGAAAATATAAAAACCTTGTTTGAAGGCTGGGATGCTGCGAAATTCTGTTTATCTTTGAAAGGGTGCTGTGCCTACAGAAAGGTTGAGAACCACTGATATAGAGGTTTCACTTATGTGAAAAAGTAGAGAGGTTGTGCAGGATTAATGTTTGTTATGGATGTAACATATATCATATAACACACTTTCGAATGTTATCTATTTAACAACCTTTGTACTTTTTAAAAGTTAAAAAGAATTTTTAGAGCATATTGACAATTAAAAACATGCAGTTTTTTGTTTTTGGAAAGAGAAACACGATCATGCACAAATCTCTTACCTCATTCCCCAAAATTTCAGCTTTCACCAGTTTAGCACCCAACTCGTTCATCTCTTTGTCTGTTAGTAGTTCCTCTTTCACTTCTTTCTTCTCCTCCACTTCTGGCTCGTTATCAGAAGAACTCTCTGAGGATACCACAGTGTTCTGCCTGGTATCCTCCTTTTTGACGACCTTTTCAGAAGAATCTTTCTTCCTCCAGTTGCCAGACCCGCTACCACTTCTAGAAGCTCCGTAAGAATGCCTGTTACTGGAATAATCATCATCACCTGGTTTTCTAAATCCTTTGGATGAATGTCTTGTGTCATCCTCATCATTTGGCTTTCTAAATCCTTTGGATGAACGTCTTGAGTATTCCTCATCGCTTGGCTTTCTAAAACCCTTGGATGAACCTCTCGCATCTTCCTCGTCACTATCCATAGCAGGTTTTCTGAAATTACCCCTTGAAGATGAATCGCCTACATCCCTGTGGTCATACCTGTCCCTTTTACTATGACCAAACTCTGCATCATTCTTATCCTTTGAACTACTTCTGCCACTAGAATTAGAGCCAATGTCCCTTTTCATGTCCCTGTTGTCCTTTCGATCCCTCCCTTCCTCACTCGCTCTCTCTCTATGGGAAGAAGTCCTTTTGTGATCATTATGCCTATGATGAGTAAAAGAGTGACCATGGCTTGCTTGATTTTGGTTTCTTCTTCTGGCTTTCTGATCAGCTTCTTCAATCATTGATTTTAAGTTATCAAGTGACTGAAAAAAAAATCCATATTGGAAATAAAAACATTTCATTTTTGCAAATAAAAACACTTGGTATAAAAATACTTTCAACATATAATCATTATAGCTGAAGTAAATCATTCCTTTATTATTATTGCCCAGAAAGCTAAATATTTAAAAATTCCTATACTAATCAGTCATCAAGAGGTAAAATATTACTAACAACTAACTTAAATAGATGAGCATAAATTTCACTTATTGCCATTATTATTTCCAATGAAATATAAATGATTAAAATATTTCTTTACTTCCACTCATTTGTATTATAGTTATAATCCTTAATAAAAATAAAAATATATATTATCAAAGAAAAGATACAGGCATTACTTACAACAAATCTCCTGATGGGAATTATTTTAAGGCACTTAAAACAATATAAATAAACATCCGCATTCAGAAATGAGAAAATTGATCTGCTATGATAGTTCAGTGGCAGAATATCCGCCCGGCAAGTGGAAGACGCGGGTTCAATTCCCGGTCATAGCAGACTTTTTTCTCGTTTCAAAATTATTCCCAATATAAATATGTAATATGTTTACAATAGTTTTCCTTTTTGCGCACCATTTCCATCAAGTTAAGTGGCTGCCTGAATTTCTTCCCAAACGCTACACATCTTAGTAGAAAGAGAGGGGAGGAGATGGAGGAGTGAGAATTGCCTTAGTTAGGAGGGGTGGTGAACACATTTGCTTACCAATAACCATGTAGTGATTGTCATTATAACTGACTTCCCAAACTACATGTCAGAGGAGGGTGGTCAGGGGCTGAAGTCACTAGGTGAACCCATGTGGTGAATTTGGCATGTGGAGCAGGGCACGGGATAGGGCACCAATTGATCAAGTCACAGGTTCAAGGAAAATTCAAAAAGAGAAATATTATGGAAAACAAAGGAGAGAGGTATATAAGATGTCTGCTTCCCAATATGAAGGTCACTGGTTTGAATCCTACTATGGACATGAAAGTGCGATCGTCTTTCGAATTGTTTAAAAAACCCTTTGGGAATATTGAAAAAGAACTGCTAATAAAAAATCAATAAGTAAAGAAACAAAAGTAATGAAACAAATGGACACAATTGATTCCCAACATTGAATAAATAGTTGTCATTTATAAATGCTAAGTTGGATTTGAAGCAAAATTAATCTCATTAAAGTGAGAGTTAAGCAAAGCTTAAGTTAATTTATAACTTTTTAATAAAGTTATTAAATTGTGGCATGGAGATATTTCACTACTGCATGAAATAAAAATTTATTAATATGCTACATAACCTACAAAATCAAACTTTTAAAGGTGTCATTTGTTAAAATGTGATCCACTGTCAAAGTGGACAATGATTTTCACTGTACATTTGCAAGGTAACAGTTGAAAATCTTGATTCAGTTTTGTGGGTAGGTTTAATTGTCATGAAACTAGATTTTAAAGAGGTAATGTAATGCAATAGTAGGTACTCGCACTGTATTTATAGATATGAATTACATAGAAATTTTAGAGTGATACAGTTTGCTTTTATGTTCATTGAAAAAATAAGACTTAAGTACAACAACCTTGATTAAATATTGATCCTAACTTCAACAGCTTAATGATTAATTTTACGAGAGCCATAGTTTAAAATACAGTACTCATGAAAAAGGCGGAGCCTTCTAATGCTCAAATCAAATATAAACATATAAATTAGGCACAGATTTAATGCTGATGTTAAGAGTTGGTTTTCAAATTCCCAATTTTTCCAGTGTAATATGGGTGAATACATTGAGAAGAGGGATTATAGTATCAGAAATATTAAATTCAATTTGCTGGAGCTGTGATGTGAAATATAAGTGCATAGCTATAAAACATGCTGAGAAAACAAAAACATCCAGCATTATCAAAATGTTATTTTGATAATGGATTGAAAGAAACTCAAGTGGGGCTTTCTAAATTGGGCATGGACATGGGATGGACAAAGAAAGGCATTGCTAGTATTGCTGGTGTTGTTTTTTAAAATATAATCCAGCATAGAATGCTTCATGGATGATGAACATATAGACCTGGGAAAGACAATTACAAACATTTTTCCTGAAGCAACCAATGGCATTCCTGGCAAAAAGTAGCACTCATGAAGCTTTTGTTACTTTGTAGATAAAGGCTTTGCTCCAAAATTACTAATAGTGATTTAAATATTTTATCTGCAAATGGAAAGTCTTAAAATGGGTTCATCTTACATTCAGAAAATATGGTATTTGCTCACTCCTGAATTATTTGATATTGTGCATATCAAAAATACGTAAGAGGCATATTACAAAATTAAATTTTCTTTATCAATTAATATAAAAAATAGTGGAATTATTATGCAAGCGAAACATTTTGGTTTCAAAGCAATTAGAAAAACAATTGAGATATCAATGTGCTATAAAGAGATCATCAATAAATATATTGAAGTAGAGGCAGCATCCGTTTATCGAACAGGCTACATTCCTTGAGAAGCGTTTGATTAGCAGATGTTCGATAAGCGGACAATAGAAACACATGTTATAAAGGGGGATGTGTTCCCAGAAATCAAAATGTATGCACAAAAAGACCATTTTAAGCTATTTTAACCATAAAAATCCAGCGCTATATGAACTATTATGTATATAAAGGCATGCAGAATAATATTAGAGTATTTATTATATTTAAAAATTACATAACATGTTTAAAAAAAGGTGTGCTGATACTGTACAATTCTTCCCCTCAAATTCTAGGCATCTTTCTTAATGGACACTGGCGATTTTAGGATGGGGAAGGGGGGTTTATTGAAGGAATGCTAAGGGACTTATGGGATTAATTGCAGGGGACTTAGAGGAAGATCTCTGAGGAGATTTAGAGGATGATCTCTGAGATTTGACAGGAGATTTAAATGGAGACTTCTGGAGAGATTGGACAGGAGTCCCAGGGCTATCAACTGAACTTTCAAGTGATGCAGGCACTGGTAGTGGGTCTGCTTTCTTCTTAAAGAAGCAACTTTGATAGACTTTTGGTATCCATGGTCATGCTAGGAGTAGGAAGGACAGTGCTCTCAGCTTTATTGATTCCCTGTTCAGTCATTTGCTTCCATAGAAGTTGCAATTTCACCTTCTTCATGAGAATCCAGGAGTTCCCTCACATCATCAGCATTCATTTCTAACTCCAGCTGCCTTTCCATTGAAACAACTTCTTTAATGATTGTCTCAGGAGTCTCCTCAAAGCCCTAGAAGTCTGAGACAAAATGGGGACACAGTTTCCTCCATGCTCCATTCATGGTTGATTCCTTTGTCTTTCCAGCAGCTCCCAATGTTTCTCACTGCATCAAGGACATTGTAATTCTTCAGAACAGATTGAGGCTGTGTCAGTAACAGCTATGGTCTGAACCATAGTCTTATTGACATAATAGGACTTGAAAGTTGCAATCACGGTTTGATCCATAGGTTGCAATAGAGAGGTGGGATTTGGAGGCAAAAACACCACTTTAACTTACTTATGCAAGTCTGCTAACATGGGTGGATGACCTGGGGCATTGTCAAGCAGGAGCAATGCCTTGAAATCCAAATTATTCTTATTGCAACAGGTTTCCACAGCAGGGCAAAAATGCTGCACAAACCATTCTTGAAAAAGCAGCCATGTGACCCAGGCCTTGTTGTTCGATTTCCAAATCACACCAGTTCCTTAAAAGCCCTGGGATTTTCATAGGTATACACAGGCAAGGGTTTCAATTTAAAATCTCCAGCTGCATTGCCCCCTAAAAGCAAAGTTAGCCTGTCCTTTGCAGCTTTAAATCCAGGCATGTTCTTTTCTTCCACTGAGATGTAAGTTCGAGAAGGCATTTTTTCCAAAACAGCTGTTTCATCGACATTAAACACCTGTCGAGAACAGTAGCCATCTTCCTCGATAATATCAGCCACCTGTTTTAATAAATCACCTGCTCTCTCAACATCTGCACTGGCAGCTTCGCCTGTCACTTTAATATTATGGAGCTTTGAACGAATTTTGAACCATCTGAACCACCTCCAACTGGCTCCAAAAGGTTCCACTTCAACTGAATTTTCACCCATTTGATTTTTTAATTCAATATGCAAAGCCCAAGCTTTTGCCTGAATCACAGATAAGCTTAGAGGAACACGCTTTTCACTTGATCATCAATCCACAATTTAAATAGGCGTTCCATTTCCTCCATAATATTCGGCCTAGCTGTTGTACAAGACACCATTTTATTCAAATCACCCCACTATTTACCTGCTTCATAATTCTCTTCTTGTCTTTTATTATGGTACCAATGGTGGACCGATTAAGGTCCAGTGAACATCCAATTTTGGCCGACTCACCTTTCTCATACCGCGTTAAAACATTTAATTTCTCATCAAATGAAAGTCTGCGTCTTTTTGCACTTATATCACTTGATTCACCCCTACCCTTAGAATTATTTTATTTTTTATCAGCCATTACAATAAAAAATATGGGCTAACAATGAAAAAAAATATCGAACACCAAATATTAGATGCAAACACAGTGGCAGGTAGCTGGAACTGACTGGGCGATGCTGCGAAATTCAGAGTCCATTGCAAGTGAGCATGTTCAACCACATGTTTGAACGTTCGATATTCCGGATGTTTGATAAGCGGAGGTTCGATCAGCGGACATTACAGTAAACCCTCATTAACACAAACTCCAAGGGAAAACCAAATCATGTGTTTAGGTTAACCGAATTAATGATAACCGAATTATATATGAAAAACTGAAAAAAATATTACAATTTTCAGCTAAAATATATGTATGTACATACATATAACCTGTTCATGTTAAGTACTATATTATTAATCATATCACAAATGCATGATTTGGATTAATATTCAAATTAACGTAACATTAAATGTGATGTGAATGATGGATTGCAATTATCTGCAACTTTATAATGTTCACATTGAAGTTAAATGATGTAAATATGTATGCATTAAATTACTTTTATTAAATCTAAATCATGTAGGTTTTTTCTTTTTGTTGTTGACCCCGCAGATATAGCATGGTTGATAGTCTATTCATTTTTCACAATTGTGGATAGTGTCAATTTCGGAATTGTATATTTCTCTGTATTTTTTGTTTTTGAAAAAATACTGTTCCAATACCTCTAGTATTTTCATTTTGTTGCCAGTGTAATTGAAGTATGGCTTCTTTTGCAGCTTGTACTATTCACTTATATGGTTGAATGTTTAAACACAAAAATATTCTCTAACAGGGGAAGATAAAGAGATGCGGACGTTTCCCTCTTTCACCATCAGGATACTATTGGTTGAGCCATAGTCATCCTGCTAAATATAACATTTTTTGTGGAAAGAAACAGAGGACAATGTTGAAATTGCCTGGCCTGCAATTTTTTCGGCGAGGTGAAGATCAAATACAAAATATAAATTTTGTTTGACGACAATAGCTTACCAGAATTATTGAGTTCCACTTCTTTGAGTGAGAGAAAAACAATGCCATGTTCTTGCAGGCTTGGTATACGGTGCAGAGCACTGTAAGCTCTCAGCACCTTGCGAATTTGAGCACTTAGCAGTCATACATACTCATTAAAATTGCTATTGCTTCAAAGCATACTGCTGTTCATTGTGAATGATAATATCAGGCAAAATAATTTCCTTCCTTTCTTCTTCGGTGATCTGTTTGACTAAAAAATGACCACATGGAATGCGAATACCTATATTAACACAATGAAAGCATCTGCATTTTTAGTGTCTTCCTCTATCTAAGACACTCATGAAAGATGAAAAACACCTGATAAGTAAAGCCAGAAATGAAGCCAGTTGCTGAATCACCTATCATAGAATCCCATTGCATCCACATATTGAACTTTTTACACAAATAATCCCTCTACACGCTGTAAATAAAGTCATATGACTGTAAAATATATTTGACTAAACACAAGTGTTTGTGTAACTTGAATTCTTGGTTCCCGAATTTTGTTCGAAGTTCGTCTTAAGCAAATATTGTGTTAACCAACCAACTCACATACATTAATCCATACATTCAGTACCAGGAAAAATATTTGTCATGTAAACCGAGTGTTTGTGTTAGATGAGTCTGTGCTAACGAGGGTTTACTGTATATTGATAGAAGTGTACTTACTGAAAACAGAAATTTCAGTAATCAAATGCTAACAAAATACAACTACCAATATTTCAGAATTTAGAAGAAAACAATAAATTTTCATTTATTTTTAATTCATACCCCCCATCTTTCAGCAGCTACTTCTTCCACTGAGCGACCTTCTTCTTCAGCTTGCTCATGTGCCCTTCTCAAAGCTCTCCGAAGCCAGTCAGCACCTTTGTCACCCACACCATGAATTACATTAGGGGAATCCTTGGCTAATTGCTCTGGGAGGCCTGTTCCACCATCTTTCCAGTAAGGATTCAGCTCTCTTTCACTTTGCCCTGGCTAAAAAAGAAATAACGAGTAATTTAAATTATTTAAAAACATTTTACTGTAAGTGATAAGACACCCTTTATGAAGAAGCTTTCCAAGTAATGTTGAAATGATAAATTTCAATCCTTTAAGTTGCCTGCTCAGAAGAATACCACTATCAACCTTCAGAGCCACAATGACATATAACATAACCATTCCATTTGATGTAGAATCATATGCAATAAAAGCTTTCCAGTATTAAAAAAATGCTTCTCTAGATAGTTTAAGAGTACAGCAGCCCAAACTTAGGCACATGGGCAAAATCCGGCCCGCCATGAGTTTAGTAATTAAAGGGCACAATGTAATAAAATAAAAATATTCCCATAATATATAAATACATTTAAAACAAATCAGGAAATATTGACTCACAACTAAATCCATCAGTTTCCAAAAATTATTCTTTTAACACTATTTTTGACTGGGTGTAGTCCACAAAGAGGGTAGAAGTTGGTTATGTGGGTGGCGATAAGTGCAGAAATGGATTCTATGGCCTTTGAGTATGTATGTATTTTTGGCTAATCAACCAGTTGGATTATTATAGCCACAACTCCTTCCACATCAAACACACAAGGGAGGAGGGAAACCCGGTGCCGGCATTAGCCTACTCAACAAATAGCACCAAGGGGGCCAACGGCTTAACGTCCCTTCCGAAGGACGGAACGCTGACTTTGCTTGGTCTCCTCAAACCACACAAACAGGGGGCCGGGTCACCTTGAAAAAATTCTACTTTCGCAGGATTCGTGCCCACTGCCCTTTTGAGCAACAGGAGAGTAGCAGCCAGCATCCTAACCACTACACCACCAGCACCCCATGTGGCCTTTGAGCAAATAAGTTTGAGCACAACTGGTTTAGAGGATAATCAATAGATGACAGAACTATGTGATACTATGTGATATGAACGTTTCCCACTGAAATAACTCATAATTTACAATCTTTTTTAACAGCATCTTTGACTCATACATTTCATTTTACCAAAATAACTGCTATAAGAGCGAGTAAGTTATGTACTGAGGATATTTGTGAGCTTCTTGAGCATGACTCGGATTCTCCAGAAGAGCATGCCATGTTTACCCTGGGTGACGAGAATGGGGGGAATGCAAATACTGTAGGAACATTCAGCATCATCCAGAAAATTACTTTTAAACATATCTTATCAAAATAAAGTTGTAAAACATCACTGTAACAGTTGTTAAGTTAATAAACCCATGATTTCAAATTTTTGATAAAATAATTATTAAAAAGAGAAATAAATATTTTATCGATATTACTGGAAAACTTGTTTCTCAAGGGCAGCAATAATTTCTATAAAACTCGCCACTTAAGGTGATAAGACATACGATAATATATCATTTAAATACTATAATAAAAATATAAATAATGCAGCATTAATGAATTGAGACTGTACACCAGGTCTAATTGTGATTAATGAAATTATATTTTAAGTTATTCAAGAATTCATTATTAAGTACCTTGTCTAGTAGATACTTTTGTTCCTCAGTTTTTGGGTCGTTCGATAGCTTCTGCTGTTTAAGCTCTTGGCGTGAAACACAAGGAAAAAGGCCAGGTAATGACATCCACTCATCCCTCTCAACGTTGGCATTAGCAGCCGATTCTTGTTTGGTTAATGCGGAACTTGAAGAGTTACTTTCTTTGACAACACTGGATTTCTCAACCCACACTGCCTCTTCTTCATTGTCCTAAAATTATGGTCAAGATCTATAGCACACATAAACAAATATATATATATCGTAGCTCAACCACATTCACTAAAAATTACTGAATCTGATGATGATGATGACTTCTTAGACTTCTTTTTCTTCTTCTTCTTGTGCTTACTTTTTTTCTTTTTGCTTTTAGAATGTGATTCATCTGCAATTCTTGCTTCAACAGAAGGCAAGATCCACTTATCGTCACCTCTTAGTTTCGCCTGAATTTCTCGATCTTTTCTTCTTTCATAATCCTTTTTCGCCTTATAATATTAAAACGTAATTATAACAAAAGGCAATGAAAAATAAAGACATTACCTATGTGAAAATCAATTAAGTTACCTTTTCTAAGACTATTTCTCTTGCTTCTCGAATTGCTTTTCTTTCTGCTTCTTTAACACGAGAACTTTCAAATTGTATGTAAGACATCTTTTCCGAGTTTTAGATGATAGTTTATTTACATCTTTACGTAATACAAACAAATCATTTAAAACGCTTATCTCCCTTCAGTTCTGAAAAAAAAACACTAGCGAGGTATGCCACATGAATATGAAAACATTTCATTACAGCTTGGAAAATGAGGGTGGTAGGTACGAAATATTTTGCACATTTAGAAAATTCTCCCTGTAATGTAAAGTGGTCTGATTATTTTACCGTACCCTGAAGATTTATATATATACTAGTAAAATAGCCCGTTCTTCGCCCTGCGTAATTATAATTAATATCTTGTAAAGTCCCGTTGGCAGGTACCTTTAATCTTTCATGGTTTTGAATTAACAGTTTCTATTTCTTCAACTCAATTGTCGAGAATAATGTACTTAAAACCTTTTACAATAATTCTTTATAGACTGTTTGAGGGTCTTTTCAATTTACAAAAGAATATACAAATTATTTCCACTACTTTTGAGCATGCTGCGTAAAACCATGATAAAAGCATTGCATATAATGACCCGGCTAAATGATAAACGTGCCCTTGAATTTTAAAGGTCGGCATAAAATTACATTCCATCGCCGTTTTTGATGCACCGAACGAAGTCATCTGGAATGCAATATTGTAGCTCTTAAAAGATTCCAAAAAATGTTTTGATCTTCCGTCATTGCCATTTAAAAGGCTTCGAAGTGGTTCAGGCTGTTCCTGCAGTAGCTCCAACTTAACTTTCTCGTTAGCACAGCACATGACCAAGGGCTCTCCTTTCCAATTCAGCGCTTGGAAGTGGTTATATATCAAAGACACCCAATTGACAGTTTTATTTTTTCCAAAAGAAATGAATGTATTGTAATTCAATTCAAGTTTATTCTCCATATGACCATATAGTAAATATTGTAGGCATAGGATTCTTCAGAAAATACAGTAAAATACATGACAAAATAATTCTATACAAACTGGATAAAATTCTAAACCAAATTACAAAAAATTAATAAATTATTCCCACAAAAACTTGAAGTATAATTTACATTACATAGAAGCGTCTAAATACTCTTTCACATCATACCCGTAAAAGCATTTGTTGATTAGGTCTTTCTAAAGGTACACTTTGAATTTATTTATAGAACTGATGTCTTTAATGTGTAATGGCAGTTAATTATATAATTTGGAACCCATACCAAGAGGGGATCTAAGGGCTATTAACTTTTTAAGATGCTCTGTATCAGGGTTTCCCAAACTATATGAAGTCATGGAACCCTTGGACTCTTATTCTTATTATTTAATGGAACCTCTTGGAACTTTCGCATAACCCAAGGGCAGTGGCGGCTCATAGCTAAAATTAGTGGGGGTGCTGCTCCAGAAAATTTTTAGCCTTTGTTTTAAAATTGTGTAAAAGGAAAAAAACATGTATAAAAAGAAAATTTATTCAGGAACTTGATAAAATCTTAACAAAAAAAACAAACATTTTTTACTTACTTTAACTTAAATTGTTACAGTTCAAGCTTGATCTATTCATTTAAAAATGAAATCCATAAAAGAACCGAAAAAAATGAATCAAATAGAATAGCTGGAAGCAGAATAATAATCTAATTCTACACTCTTCTACACTTGATCACATTCAAGAATATGGTGCACGGTTTTTAAGCACAACACACGCTGAGTAAAAAAAAACTTCCTTCCACCATCACGCCAGAGCCGGCACTGCGAGAGCAACAGTGCTCTCTCTACCTGGCAGTCTCGCCTTCCTCCCCACCCCCCCCTCCTATGTGCGCATGTGCACAACAGTCAAACACCACGTCGCTGGCACTGTGAAGAGCACAGTTCCATACAAAGATTTTTGTATCTTTTTCATAAACTGGGGGATGGCTACTGAAGTACTGACATTAAGCTTAAGGAATATATATTGTACTACAAAAATAAAGAAAGAATTAAAGAAAAAAGGACTCATTATATTAAATGTTATCGATAATATCAAGTGGAAATAGGGGGTGCTGCAGTTCCGCAGTGCCTATACACGAGCCGCCACTGCCCAAGGGTTCTGCAGAACACAGTTTGGGAAACCCTCCTCTATATCAGTGGTTCCCAACCTTTTTCACTTCGCAAACCCCTTGAGCTAACCTGTTTCTTGTCGCAAACCCCTTTTATCTTCATAAACCCCTTAAGTTGCAACAGTTTTGATGGCGAACCCCTTATAATGGCGAGTAAATTTTGTAAAAACAAATTTTTTGAATGCTTGTAATTCATTAAAAATAAGAGGTTTATATAGCATGTAAATGTTTACAATAAAATTAGAATCTCTGATATTGTCATCAGTTTCTAGTTAGTACCCTGTAAAATTCAACTATAATTCTTGAAGCATCAGAAAAATTGAAAATAAAACCATGCAACTAATTTGAAAGAAATTAAAATATTGTTAAGAATTGTAGGACAAAGTGTATAAGATGCCATTACCAAATTTTTCTTGCAAACCCCTCAGATTTATTTCGCGAACCCCTTGGGGTACGCGAACCACTGGTTGGGAAATGCTGCTCTATATGTATATTTTGGTTCCCTCTAGTGGCATATCTGTGAACACTTGTGTTCATGTCTACCAAGATTAAATTTTGTTTAATGAAAACCATAAGACAGTAAATATAAACACGAGGGATGGATAACATATTCAATTTTATAATTCGAGGTCGACATGATGTTCTATGTGGTGAATCCAGCATACATCTTACTATTCGTTTTTGTATTAGAAATACTTTATGTAATAGTGATGGGGAAGAGCCCCAGAAGATAATACCATAGCAGGCATGAGCATAAAAATACCCATAATAGACAGCAGAACTTTACAGGAAATGGTACCTTTTAAGAATCTTATACAATGAAGCGCAGAGTTTAATTTTGGTAAGAGACATAAAATATGTAATGACCACTTCCCAGACTGTTCAACATGAAGACCAAGAAATTTTGTGTGAGTTGTTGGAGGAATTCTTACTTCGTTTAAAGTTAAATTAAGCCTATCTTGTAGATAAGTTTGGGAAAAGGATATTTGGATTGCTGTCGATGGCAGGAAGATCATTTATGTAAATAATGAAAAGTATGGGTCCTAAAATTGATCCTTGAGCAGTGGCGGCTCGTGTATAGGCACTGCGGCACTGCAGCACCCCGTATTTCCACTTGATATTATCGATAACATTTAATATAATGAGTCCTTTTTTCTTTAATTCTATCTATCTATCTCTAGATAGATAAAGAAAGAATTAAAGAAAAAAGGACTCATTATATTAAATGTTATCGATAATATCAAGTGGAAATACAGTGTGCTGCAGTTCCGCAGTGCCTATACACGAGCCGCCACTGTCCTTGAGAAACACCTGTAGTGACAGATTAAGGGTCTGAGTAAAAGTTTTTGCTATCAATTTTAACGGTTACTTTCTGAGATATGTTAGAGAGATGTGAGGAAATCCTATTCAGTGCAACACCCCTTATACCTAAATAGTGACACTTCATTAATAGCAGGGAATGACCTACTTTATCAAATGCATGACTAAAATCAAGAAATAAAGCTAGAGTTGATTTATTATGATCAACTGAGTTCGAGAGGAACCGGAACAGTCAGAACCAAAACTTCCTAGCTCTAGTCAATTGTCACTACTGAAATTCTTGTTTCTGATATATCAGATCACTGTCCTATCCTATCCTTTGTCATCTTACTAACTGAAATTACATATTGTTACAAACACTTTCTCTGACTCAAGTTGTCAGTCATTTATGTCATTGCTGCAATTTGAAACTTGGGCAAATGTTTTTAGCACTGTGAACTTTAAAGAAAGCTTCCAACAATTTTATGACAAGTTTTTGTATTATTTCAACATTGCTTTTCCTGTGATTTGTCAGAAAACAAATAAAAAGACTAAGCATTGTGAATGGATTACAAATGAAATTCGGCAGTATTCCACCCAATTCAAAGAATTTGGTAAAAATGTTAAATTATCAGGAAATGAAGCACTTCTATCTGAGTACAGAAAAGATAAACAACAGTACCGTAAAATTCTAACCACTGCCAAAAGATCACACAATAACTGCAGGTTAACTAATGCTGACAACAAAGCTAAAGAGTCATGGAAAATCATTAATACTGCCAAAAACCATACCACAATACCCTTCACCTTAAATTTTAAACCCATCTGGAGAAATTGTTACAGATTCTACTATAGTCCCTTCCATTTTCTTAGATCACATTACAAATCAGGCCAACCATCCCAACCCTAATAAGAATGACAAATATAGTAATAAAAACATCCCAAACTTCTCCAGCTCACTCTTTTTATACCCTTGTCAAGTACAAGAGCTTAAAGTTATTATCCGAAACCTGGCATCTAAGTCCAGTGAAGGCATTGATGAGGTCGCAAGCACCAACATTAGTCTTGACTATGGGTTTATCAAGTCTTCCTTACTCTACCTTATAAATGAATCACTTTATCTCAGAAAGTACCCCACAGCTCTTAAAATGTCTAAGGTTATACCAATTCAAAAATTAGGGCAGTGCCCAAGATGTAAATAATTATAGGCCTATTTCTGTATAAAATCAATTTGCAAAGATATTTAAAAAGTTTTTTCAAATGCCTTATTTCCTTCCTAGAAATGCAATATATTATCTTCATCCCAACATGGTTTTAGAAAAAATAAATCAACAAGATATGCCATTTACAAAAGCTATTGACTTTCTACTAACATTACTTGACAAGAAGGAGGCTCTTGGGCTCTTCTTTGATTTTTCAAATGCTTTCGACAATGTTAATCGCCATCTACTACTCCATAGATTACACAGATATGGAGTTAGAGAAGCATCAAATAAATGAATTGCATAATAACTCAATGACAGAACTCAGGTAATCTCTATTAAAGTCCAGGGAAGGAATTATACTGCCTCAAGCAAATTTTCATCAATGGGAATCCCTCAATGCTCGGTTCTCGGGCCCGTACTATTTCTATTGTATATTAACAGTTTGCCAAGTATCCTTAACAACAAATCAGGAGTGAAAACAGTATTGTATGCTGATGATGCCAATGTCCTTGTATTATCAGCATCCCATCAGGATTTAATCTACAACAGCAATATGGTAATTTATCTATTATGTAACTGGTGTAACAATAACTATTTCAATTTGAATATGTTCTGACAAATCACAAGCTGTCCGTTTTCCCATGTTAATCTGCATGAAAGCCTATTGCTCAAATCTACCAGAAAATCTATCCATAACATAGTACTAAATTTCTAGGCTTGCACCTAGACTCCCATATGACTTCGGACATGCATGTAAATAAACTTGCAGATAAACTTAGCTTAATGTGTTTCCTACTGAGGATGCTGGGACGTACTATAAGTAGGGATGTGTTAATAGATCTTTACTATGGTGAATTTTATTCCCATATTGTATCTAGAATTATTTTCTGGGTTTCATCTTCAAACTCTCTAAGAATTTTCAGGATCCAAAAGAAAGCTGTGCGTATCATTGCATTCAAACCAATCAGATCTCCCTCTCTCCTGATATTGAAAAACTTGCATATTCTACCTTTACCTTTTATATATATCTTATCTTTAGTAGTATACATTAAAGCCCACATTGAAGAATACCAAATAAATGCTTTTTTTCATAGCCACAACACACATAAAAGCAATGATTACCACTTAAGCTATACAAGGACCAAATTAGCTAGTTTTGGGCATGAAGTAATGGGCCTTTGCATATACAATAAACTTCCAAAGCATTGCAAAGATATAAACAAACTATTGCACAGGGCCGGCCATCTACCTAAAGGAGCCCAGATGCGAATTTCCACCTGGGATTCCCCTCCCCTGCCCCCAGGATAAATAAATATTAACAAATAAACTTTCATATTTGACAAAATATTTTATTTTAAACATCTACTTTTATAATTAAGTATATACATTATATGTATACATAATAAATTATGCAATATAATACAATTTTCAGATGTTACGTTAATATTTAAATGTATTTGATAAAGAAAATTTTTCTATAAGGTCTGAAAAATCACATTCTGATAAATCTCGTTTGCTTAACAGGGCACAAGAATTAAAGCACTCCTCACACATGCTAGATCGCAAATAATTTTTAATGATTTTTAATTTACTGAATGAGCGCTCGGCACTAACTAGTTACTGGTAATGTAAAAAATAATCTAGAAGTTGTGACTATATTAGAAAATATTTCGCTATAATTATAATTTAAAATAAATTGAATTAAGTCCATTACTGAAGTTATTCTTTCAGTTTCTAACAACATTTCTAATGTAAAAATTTCATCCAAAAGATTCATAATAACGTCATTATTATAAAAATGTATGAAATCCAGTACGTTTTGCTAAAATATTTTGCTATCTTAATATTATTCAAAATTTTAGAATGCATTGTATTACTCATTACTGAAAGGAACTCTTCTTGAGATCCATATGATAAATGCACAATTTTTTTATCGGCATTTCAAATTTTGGTTAAATGTTCAAATACTACATCATATTTCTCGAACAATTCTATTAATCCCAAAACTTTCTATATTGGATTCTCTTATTATTTCGTGAGTTTCCCTAAATACTCGATTGTTACTTGTTAGAAATAAAATTACATCGAAAACATGATGAAATAAAAGTCTTAGACGCTCTCTTTCAATGTTAAAAATTGTCTGTATGGAATTATCAATAGTTTCTTCTACGTTGAGTCTCTTAGAAAGTTCTTGCAAATCAATAAAAGAATTGAGATGTGTTTTAGATGTTTCCTGATCATTAAGAACTACACTTAATCCTTCAGGCATGGGACATTTAAGTTCATTTAAATAGTAACCCGGGGGCAGAGGAGATTTGGCTTTAAATTGCAGTACAGTGCATGTTTTTACTCCAAGCGATGTAAAATCAATAATAATTCACTCATTTCATTCAAATTTTTATATGATTTTATTGACATTTCACTCCTTAACTTTATCTTATAAAATATAAAAATCAATAAAACTAATAATCTCAAGAAAGTGAGTCAGTAAAGCAGAAAGGCAAATGGCTCGTTAGTTGCATATCTCCATCTCTCAAAGTAAACATCCCTTCGTCTTGAAACACTGTCTGAAATGGAGGCAGATTAGGCTCAATATTATGGAGATGAAAATGAAATGTGTGAACGCAGTGTAAAAACCTCTGAATCAGAAATGGAAAAATCATGTTTCTACTGAAATTTTATTTAATTATCTAACAAGATACAAAAAGAATGTGATATGATCCGTAAAAAATTGATATGCATAAACTTTCCTTATGCATATGGATGTTGCAAAAAAATTTGGATTAATGTTATTCTAAATTTTATGTCATAAGTATAGCACTACATGTTCGACGTACAGTGTATGTCAGACGTCCCTAGGTGAAGATTCAGTCTGACGTACACTGTACATCAGACATGCCTGAAAGGTTAATTTTCTCCAGAAATTGAAACCATATGCAAATATTTTAATTTTATTGTTTCTTTTAATAAACAATAAGCAACCAAAGCAATAAACAGCATCTTGCCGAATAGAATAAAGCAGCAGCGGTGTCTTTTTTCACCATTCGGCAGGGTTTTAAAATAATAAGTTTGGGAAAAACATCTTCTGTCTTCATTCATAGGAAAATTATATTAACTTTTTTGCTTAGGTCCACATTTGACACACTTAATTCTAAAGTTAGAATTAATATTTGCTGGCCACAAACATGGATCATCACTTATTATGTCTGCAACTTTTTCATCTTTATTATCTTTCGTGCTGTTTCTCTCTCCCTCTTCTTGATGATCTACTCCTTCAGTAATGGTGGAACTTCCTTCCTTATTTTTAGCTAGTAGTAGTAGTAGTAGTAGTAGTAGTAGTAATAGTTAGTAAAATCTGCTGTCGATTCAAATTGATCTGTTACCTGCGATGCATAATTTTCTATTGCAGTTGAACAACTTGCTTTGTTTTTTCATTACCATGTGATGGTTGCAACCATGATGATAATTCTGGTTGATGTTTTCTGATTCTTGTCTTTTTCTTTCTTTCTCATCTGCTATTTTACATTTTTGGCTTCCAGATAAATATTTGCTTGGCCTTTTTCACCTTTCAAAATAATTAATATTCTAAATTATTTAAATATACACTGAATAGGGTATATGCACCTTTTTTAAAATTATGCTATTAAATTCTTCATAGATTAAAAAAATAAATATTGTGTTATTCCAAGGAAAACATGTTTTAAAATGCTAAACAGTGTATTTATCATACCTACCTTAATTAACATATGATTTTCAACATGTTAAATTCACTACAAATGTACTTTACTATTGTACTAGGTCAAGGGGTGTCAAATACATTTAACACTGTGGATCAAATTGGATGTCAGTATGATTCATTTGGGCCATGCATTCTAAAAAATAATAATTAATATTGTATATTTACTTTGGGAACAACAAATATTAATAGTAATATCATTAATACAAGTAAAAACAATGATGAGAATCTATTCTTATGAAATTAATCTGCAAGTAATTACTTTCTTAACTATTACTGCTGCTTCCTGTTACCACCAAAATTCACCATATAAAACTCTCACTCAAAATTCTTCACTGTCAATGAGTCGCTGTTCATTCCAACAGAATCATAGGGTTATTCCCTTTACATCTCAATGTGCAAAGCTGGCCAACCTATGGCTCTTTTAGAGTAATATTTCTGATGATTTGACCCTATCATATAGGCAGGGAGGTAGAAAGGTTGGCCAGTCCTATCATAGACACCGCTGCTTCCCAAATCCCATACATTTCCCTTGATAAAGATTCATGAGTAAGCAATGACATAAGTTCTTTGTTTCCTGAATATGTTTACAGAAACTCAAGAGTATCCTCACCTCAAGGACCGCTTCTAGAAACTTCTCAAGAGGGAGACCATGGATGGTATTCAGTATGGGTGATCACAACTATCGCCATTTCCAATGGTACATTTAGGCTTTCAGAGGCCCGATGTGCAAAGATTAATTTGAGCCTCCCCCTCCAGAATGCAGCTCATTGATTTTGTGTACGAAATTAAAATTTGACGAAAATACATGTTATTAACAACATATTTAATATTCAGTAAATAAAATATACTAATTTTAAAACTACAACATTCGTACATTAACAGTAAAAAGAAAATACATTGATTCGCAAAAAAACTAAAAAATCAGTTGTCATAAAACAAAATAAAAATTTACAAGGTGCCCTTTTTGATGAGGCTCACAGCGAGTGCCTCATGTGCCTGTGCATAAATCAGCCTCTGGTAATCTCAGATACGCAACTTCCAATGACTCTTCTATTACTGCATCACTCACTCTGCGAGGGTTTTCATTTGGCTTTCTAAGAAATACTAATTTGAGGTGGACATTTGAGAAATTTTGCACCAAATGTGTCTAAGAGCGCATCTTAGAGTGGAAGACTGAGACTTCCAAACGGAGGCTGACATTTTTTCATGTGCCGACAAAATTTTTTGGCATGCCAAGTTTGGCACGTATACCATGCATTTGCCATCTCTGTACTAGGTACTACTAAGCATGTATTTAAATGAAGTTACAGACAATAATGACAATTGGAGGTTTGCATCGGTCCTTTGTTTATGCATATGCCACCATACACATTATAGGTAATAGTTTTGTTTGCGCATAAAGTAAAAAATCATAACTTTTATAAATTTGGGGACCCACACAATCTGGGGGCCTGGATGCTATGCATCCGCAAAACCCTCTCCCCTCCCTCCCCCCCTCTTGGCCAGCCCTGCTCTCACAGTTCAAAGTCAAAGAGTTTCTACATAAGAAGTACTATTACTCCATAGAAGATTATTTAAATGACAAGTCAAAAATAAATTAAAGGGTTTCCCTCACTCAAAGCTTTGATGACAAACTTTAAACATACTTCAAGACTGCCCATAAAATTGTTTTATATAAACTAACTTTTATTTATAACTTTTTTCTTTTGCATAATATATATTTCATAATATTTTGATTCTTTTGTGTAATTATCTTTTCCTTTGTATTGTTTAAATATTGTACTTGTGTTATCTGTAATTTGTATTATTAATTTGCTTTGTGTCATTAACCTCTCTTTCTCTTGTAATATGGTTAGAGCATTCGTCTTCCACATATCAGTCCCAGGTTTGAATCTGGCGGTCAGATTTTTCAACCTGGGATCATTCTATTCCCTACTTGTGTGATTTGAGGAGACCACACAAGTCAGCACTCTGTCCTTTGGAAGGGACGTTAAGCAGTTGGCCCTCTTAGTGCTCTTCATAAAGAGTACGCTAATACCAGCATTGGGTTGTCCTCCCTTGTGTATGAGTTCAGTGTGGAAGAATTAATTGCTATAATAATCCAAGAGGTTGATTAGCCAGAAATTCCATACAAAAAAATTCATATAACAAAAAGCTTTAATACCATTCCATGACTCAACCAGTGCACTACAATGTAGTAGGATAGATCATTTACATGTTCCAATCTTGAATTAGCTCCTTAACCCTTAACCAGTGAGAGACTGCTCCGAATGAATAAATGTAAAAATATTAATAATCACCATTCCAAAAAATCTGTTATTTATGTTACCTTCCATTATCACATAGAGCAATTCAATTACAACATCAGTTTTGCTGCAGGTATCACAGTATGTGTTTTAAAGAGAAATAAATATGACGAGTGGTCTGTGAGACCACACGTCACTAATTTCGGAAAAAGTCACCCAATGCACTTGAGCAGTTTTAATAGACTTGGTTGCCGAACAATTTTAGAGAAATAAATCAAATTGGATGTCATTTAGTTCAAGGTTTTCACTATTTAATGGTGCTAATAAATAAATTTTACATAACCCCTCTCCGGAAATTTGAGATGAACAGCGAAAATAGGTGCATTTTGGTTATTCGTTACAGAAAAAATATTTCCTTTCTTGTGCTTGATCCTACATATGTGGAACAGAAAGTTGCTGTAATGTTCATATATAGATTGCTATTAAAGTGTGTTCATTCCTGCATTTTTCTTCAAACTGTCCGTAAGTTTCCAAACTAAAAATGACGTAGGTACTAGTGAAACAAAACTTTGTTTATATTGAATACATTACGGCTCACTTTCATAAGGAGGCTATAATTTCATAATGCAATACATGGATACAGTGTGTATATGTAAGATAGCAAGGGGCGATAATCAGGCCCTCTCCTTTCTCTTTTTCCCTGGGTTTTTCCGACCTTTGGATTCCCAATTGTCACACATATTGAACTGTTTTTTTCACATCTGTCATTTGTTTCTTTATGGGGTAATTGCCACATCATAAAATGCGGGGGTGAAGCTGTTAAGGTCGAGGGTTGGCAACAAAGAGAGTATGAGAGGGGGTAGAGGGGAAAGGAATGTACAAAAAACTTTGTAATGTGTGTGTAGAAACTTAAGTGTAGGGAATTTTAAAAAATGGTACTTTTCAACCTTTGCAATTTTCTAAAAATATCATGTTCTACTTATAATTTTGGCGTTTATAAGTATATACATTCAATATTAGAAATCGATAATTTTCTGGACAATTTGACTAGCATTTTCAAATAAAATTTGAGTTTTCAAAACTATAATTTTTCGTCATTTTTTTGTCACCATCCAATAAAAAACTAAAAATCATTCAAAAATAAATTTATATTTTAATAAATTTTGTCCCCATAATAAGTCGAGTGCAAGAGACATGAAGAAAAAAATTAATGAATTAAATATTTCCTGTCTCTTTTGAGCACTGAAAAACTAGCGGTCTCTCAGACCTCACGTCATTGGTAGGTACAAAAATTCCATGTCACTGGTTAAGGGTTAAATTGACGATGAAGAGATCTGCTTCATATAAAATTGACAGTTTTAACAGCAACATCCATTACATGTTCCCTAGCTAGGATTTTCGCACAAAGAGCCTCTTGATTTTGAATGCATTTTCCTAAAAAAATTCCCCATTAATTGAGGTGTGGAGATTTTGCCTAAAGCAATCCAGAAAATTGGCATTTGCTCAGCACTTAAGAAATGTGGAAAGTTCAGAGCACTTTAAATGGTATTATTGAAAGAAACAAAAAGCATCATTCCATTGTAGATACCCATTTTAATATAAAATGTACTTCTAATAGATAATGCAGATATATCATTTATGTTTTGATGAGCACTGACAGGAAGCTCACAAATCAAAACTACTTCTTTATCTTTTCAGTTTCTAAAACAGTCCACGAAGATGTTTTTTCATGATCCTGTCGAAAGAAATAAATTTAAATCATTAAAATTCTTGAAAAGCAATAAAATCCTGTTATGCACACAATTACACAAAGAAATTCAGAAAAAATTACATTTTATACACTTTAAAATACGAATGAAACAGTAGTGATTTGAGCACATTTTCTCTAGAATAATTGCGGGAATTTCACTCGTATCAGATTTTGAGAAATATGAGGAGAGCGCACAAAAATTTAATTTGGTTAAAGCTATTTAAAGCAAAAAAATAAAAAACAATATTACATTAATGCTGAAATAAAATCTATGAACACTTTAATTAATCTTTATATATCATACATTCCAAATATAAATCACACTGAAAACTTTATAATATATTTCCGTTTAACTGTCATTCTCATACAATTATTCTAGGTAACAATGGATTATTTTATTTTTATTCATACAGCCTTTAACTAAGAGAAAATTAACATTAATATCAACTTACTTTTACAGTTACTCCATTAGCTAACAAATTTTGCCGAAAAGTATCACAAGAATTCATAATATTCTTCAAATATGCTTTCTCTTCGTCATTGGTAGGTTTTTTCTTAATCCTGTCTATAGTATGCCTTCTAACTTCACTTCTAAACTCAACTGCACCATCAATGATTTGCTTAACATTAATAACAGGCTGTTTTACATGAGTTTCCTCCTGGGACGACAAACTGCTCAAAATTTGATCAGATTTGAACTTAAGTCCAAAATTTTCCAAAGTCCTTTTAATTAGACCAGAAATTGATGCAATTGGTGCTGTGGCATCACTACCCAGAGATAGATTCGCATTTAATATTTTCTGAAAAAAAAAATTGGCATATTTAAAATGCATACCTAAGAGGAAAGGCAACTGATTGGATTGTTTCTCATAAAACTTTGGTCGAAAGTCACCAAATTCCTCTTATGATGCAATACATATGCAATATTAATAAAAACAATATAAAATAAAAAAACTCGTGGGAGTAACTTGACTGATCAAGGTGGTGCGTAGGTTTCCACAGTGTTTAGGTGATGAAGGCTGCATTTCTTCCAGGTTCCCACCGCATGTGTTGGCATTGGATGACAACAGTTTTGCCGGCATTTCAGTCAGTTTCTTCAAGTCAAAGAGTACTATCCATTTTCAAGAGAGCATGCTTTAAAAAGTGTTAGTCTTTTTGGGAGTAAATGACGATGTGAAACGTTTTTCAAAATTAAAATTTGCAAAAAGTAAAATCAGAGCTTCAATAACTGATACAAATTTGTAAAAATCTAAAGAGTTGCCACATACAAAATTGATTCCAACCTGGAATATCTTAGCAGAAGTACGGAAAATGAAATTTCTCTTTAGAAAATCTCTGCCTCAAACAGTTCGACATGAAGAAGCAGACTGGAATGCCGGAAAAACTGTTGTCATCCAACGCCAACACACACAGTGGGAACCCAGAAGAAATGCAGCCTTCATGACTGATCTACACTAAAATAAATAACTTCAAAAATTTTTAATGACATGCATTAACCCTTAGAATACCAGATGTTTATGTATAGAACAGTGGTGCCCAAATTATGGCCTGCAGGCCAAATGCGGCCCATGAAGGGTTTTTGTGTGGTCCATGAAGCCATGACAAAAAAGCAATTGGAAAAATTTAACACAAATTCATACATTTTTTTCAATTTTGATAATAAAACTTTAAATATTGAAATGTTAGCCACGAAAACCTTATTTAGACTTGATTTTTACTTATATGGCACCTCAGAATATATAGAAAACTTCAGATTTAAACTCTAATCCAGCCTGCTGAAGAATTGGCCAAGAGATTTGCAACCAATGATGCCATTAGAAAAGTGACTTATACAAGAGTAATATTTTTGATAGGTTTAAACCCATGAATTTATTTGCCCTGGGGTTATTAAATTTAATGGAATTTACTCTCTTGTTGTACTTGAACTGTATCAATAACTATCAAATATTTAAATACCAATGTATATGAAAGAATAAATTACTATAGAATTTGGTGTTCCTAAGTTGATTTCTGATGCTTTGCAAATAATTAAGCAATTTTGGTAAATCTAACGTTCAGTAACATGATGGCAGCAAGACAGATGCACAATATGGTAACTCCACAACATGAAAACAAAGAAACACCTTATCAGTGATTTGCGGAAAACTTGTCTCAGTCTTTTTCAGCAATATTTTCATCGTACAGATCATCGAGATGTTCCTCAGCATCACCCTTTTCAACAGCAGCAATCTCTTCATTAGACACATCATTTGACAAAACATCATCATCTCTACCATCTAGTTGATTAGATATGCTACATTTCTTAAATGATTTAATTACAGTTTCTGTTTTTATTTCATCCTAAGCCTCTAAAACCCATTCGCACACTGTTGTCAGCATCAGAGCCCATATGCTTCCTCCTTTGGTGAATGTTTTCTCTCCTCTTGCCATCCAATCATTCCACTTTCTTCACATATTATCTTTAAATATTTTATTAACAGAGACATCCAACAGCTGTACAATGGTGGTTAGGCCACTAGGGATCACTGTGATATCTGTGTTTTGCAGCCTTTCTTTAACAACATTACCTACCAGATGTGATTTGAACATGCCCCAGATCAACATTTTTTTTCCTTTTTTAACCCTCCCGGTTGGCAATTCCAATCTCTCTTTAAACATAACTTTAAACCATTTTCATCCATCTATCCTTTATCATGAAAGTGAATTACTAAGCCATTTGGGAATTTTTGTTTAGGAGCAGTTTTTCTCTTGAATATAACCATTGGCTTCAGTTTGGTGCCATCAGCCATATAAGCCAGTACCACAGTGAATCTAGTTTTTTCATGGTCAGTGGTTTTCATTAGCACTGTTTTCTCTCCAGCTTTGTTCACTGTCTGACTTGATGGCATATCAAAATACATGGGAGTTTCACCCATATTTCCAATACAGGCTAACCCAGTAGTTTCCAAACTGTGGGGTGCACCCCCCCCCTGGGAGGGTGCGATGAACAGAGCAGGGGGGCACGAAAGGTTTGGCAGATTCAATGTCTACTTAGCTCTTATCGTGAGACCTTGCTATGTGGCTGTCAAACTTCATTCTTGAGTGGTTTGGAAATATCGTTTGCATCTTTGTTTATCTTGAAGCCTACCATTCTCCTACTATAGTACCATATATTTCCACAGGCCCATAATGAATGCTCTTCTTCAGTTTAGTTTAGGACGAGTCCTCCAAGATGTTTTTGTTTACGATGAGACATTCTCATTTTACCCTCTTGCTTAGAGAGTATCATGTTGAGCCCATTTAATATCTCTCTTGGCTCTTGAGCTCAAGAGCTACAATGAAGCAGCTACATTTTTCCACGTCCCTAATGAATTCGTGTATACTTTATTGGTTATGTGGCTCCTAGATGTCTGTGTTTATAATTTTTTCCCCTCGGGTTCCCATAGCTTCGGATTTCATCAGTTCTGTTCTGGCTACCATGTGTTGAATAGATCTCCCAGTTCATGTGCATTGAAAAGTAGAGAATATGGTGACCATTTGAAAGGATACAGTAAAAAGGAACAAAAAGTGGTATAACAGATACAAGAAAATACCTACTGGCTGAAATTATAGTGACGGCCTATTTTAAAATTATAATTTGTGAAGTGACATATATTGTGTTATAGCAGTTACTTTCCAGCTACTAGTGTTAGTGTAACTAGTTTTTACGATTTTTTTATATTTTTACCGTTCACTGTTATGTTCAGAAATTGATTAACTTGAAAGTGATTGCTTCGACTCTCGAGTAAAACATTTTTCACCCTTGAAAAATGGATAAGTTCTTGACAGGTCAGAGGAGAGATAGCGACCAAAGTTTCAGTCAAGATGAGAAAGCATGTAAAAATCCAAAAATTAGAAAATACAACAAGAAATATCTATCTCTTGGCTTCACAAGTACTAACATCAATGCTTGCAGACAACACTGTAGGAAGAAGAATTTCAGAGATATCTGAAGATCTTTGCAAACAATTAATTGAAACAATTAAGAACACTCGCTTTGCTCTGAAAGTAGATGAGGCAACTGATGTCGTGAAGGATGCTCATTTAATTGCTTATGTGAGATATATCATAGGTAATGAAATTAAAGAGGACTTGTTTTACAAACCAATTGAAGATAGGGCTACATCTGTAAAAATAATTAATGAATTTCTGCTTGAAAATGATATTAAGCAGGAAATTGTGTTGGGCTGTGTACAGACGGAGCTTGGGCTGTGTACAGATGGAGCTCAGTCTATGTCCGGACAAAATGCAGGACTTCGGGCCCTGGTGAGAAAAAGGCACCACTTGCTCTCTGGATACATTGTATGCTTCACAAATAGGCTATTGTGTCTAAAAACATGACTAAGGGCAGTATTTCAAGATGTTGTACGAATAATAAATTACATGAAAAGTAGTCCGTTGAAAGTGAGGATTTTTGTTAATTGTAAGTTGTGCCATGAAATGGATGCCGAGTACAATACTCTGGTCTATTATTGCGATTCTTGCTGGTTATCTCATGGAAAAGTGCTTCAGAGAGTTTTTGAACTGAGTAACGAAATTGAAATTTTTCTCAGGGAGTGCAAAAATGCGGATGCAAGTCTAATGTATGATGAAAATTTCAATCAAAAATTGGTGTACTTAGTGGACATTTATGAAAAATTAAACAATTTGAATTCTTCTTTGTAAGGACCTCAAATGAACATACTCAACCTAAAAGATAAAATAAATGCATTCATCAGAAAACTGGATTTATGGAAAAGAAGTATAGAGAATAAATGTTTTGACATGTTTCCTGTTTTAGAAAATCTTCTATGTAGTAGTGAAATTGAAGTTAATATAAAACTATTCATGGAGCGCACCTAAGTGAGTTACAGGCGCAGTTTGCAGTATAATTCAAAGATTTGCAAGTTGAAATATTTGAATGGATATGAAATCCTTTTTTTTAGCCCTACCTCTGGACTGTAGACTTCAGAGCAAGAACAACTGACAGATTTATTGAGTGATAATTTGCTGCATCAGGTATTCGATCCTGAAAAACTTCCTCAGTTTTGGCTGCAAGTCGCCAGAGAATATCCTGTTCTATCAGAAAAAGCCATTAATATTCTACTTCTGTTTGTAACTTCATACTTGTGTGAAACTGGATTTTCCGCTGTTGCTGTCATGAAGACCAAGTATCACTTTTGGCTAATAACTGAAAAGGAACTGTGAGTTGCCATCTCATCGATGAACCCCAGATTCCAAAAACTTTGTGCTGAAAAGCAAGCACACATATCCCACTAGCAAATTGTAAGTTTCTTTAAATTTTATTACATTTTTTGTTACACCGTTTAATATTATCATATATATAAGCTACATCAAAATTGTAGGTCAAGTAAGTTTTCTTAAATAATTGTTATTGAACATGATATGGGGGATGCCAAGACAGCTTTCCTTGGTGAAGGGGGGCACGGCTTGGTAAAGTTTGGAAACCATTGGGCTAACCTATATTCGTTCTTTGCCTAATCATAAATCTGTGAAACTCCAACAACTTGTTTTCAAGTTCTGCAGATAGATGCTGAAATATTTTTGTCTTCTGTCGCAGTACGAAATTCTCTCTTCATGAATTTCGTGCACCAACCAGAATTTGCTTTGAAGTCTGTAATACCTAAGCTCTTTGAAATTTTCGAGGCATATATTCGAATTAATCCCCAGGAAACAGCAATTCCATTTTGGTGATTTTTAAGAACATATTTTTCCACTTCTTTTTCAAGTTTTGGCCATTTACTGTGCTTTCCTCTATTTGCACATTTACTTTTAGGACTCTTTCTCAACTGTGCAGTAAGTTTCTTCCAATCCCTAATATATTATTTTCTGATATATTAAACTCTCTTGCTGCCACACAGTTGTTAGTTTTCTCTGTGAACTTGATACTGTGAGTGTGAACTTTGCTGTGTAATTGGATCTTATGGCATTCATACCTATTAAACTTTGAATTAAATAGTATCACTTCTAAACAATCACATGAAAGGAAAGAACAGTGAAAAATAGAATTTGAAAACTAAATTTTACCCAATCATAATCTAAGAATTATTATTATAATGCAAAAGTAATTACAGTCTACAAAATTACATTACGTTTATTTCATGTAAATTATTTGCTATCAAATAATATAAAATAATATGAGTGATTAATTTTGTAGATTGATATTTTTGTAAACTAGAATTTTGTCAACTATAATTACCATCATAAACAATAATTAGCATTTTCGTCACATTTCTCTTTCTTAAATGTAAGCTGCTAAACTGTTCTTGGTACAAAACTTGTATTCTCTGAGGGATAGGTTCCTCTGTTCCTCTTCCAACAATGTGCAAAACACGAATTTCCTAGGACCACATAGTACATCTTTCTGGCGCTTTATTGTCAATTTTGGTGCCACCTATCCTCCACGGTCCAATGTCAGTTTTGTTCCCTGTTCTCCTTTACAAAGATAACTTCTGAATGAGCAACGGGAAGAAATACGAAGTCTCTATCTCTATTCATTTGATCTATTACAAAGGTGTATACAATGTAACAACTTTTGATGTTATGGAGTGGCGCTGGGGAAGTCATTGGACTGCTTTGCTGCTATTTTGACACAACGTAGTTATATCAGACTAAAGGGAACTTAATGTGGAACTTTATGGATCAACAAGTACCGAATACAAAAAATTTTGTACTACAACACCTGCAAATCTGGAGTCGACTTATAGACAAGATATATATAAAAAACAAAGATTTATATGAAAAAGTCGGAGGTCAATCTATACATGAGGTCGACATATACACGAATATATATGGTAGTTATTTTTAATTTATTTTAATTTTTGATGCATAAAGTATAGGGTTTATCGTAAACTAAAAAGTGTTATACATGTGAACAAAAAAAAATCTGATTAAAATTTAAAAAATGTTTGAGATATAATTTGTTCTTTGCCATGGTGCAAAAAAGTATAAAACCCTAGGCATTTTTTAGCATAACCCTCTGTAACAGGCTTGGCACTCAAAGGGTTCAAGTAGAGTAACTGTAGGAGAGGTCTGCAGGCACCAGCAAAATAAACATAGCACAGTATGCACAAGTACCTTTAATAATAGACCCCATATTTTTAAACATGAAGAAAAATTCTCACATGCATAACAACCTTCGATTTTGAGCATGATTTGAAAACTATTAGAAAAGAGATAACTTAGCATTTTTTGCCTCCTACTGGCGATCTATATGCAATCTTGGCAAAAACCAAATTTAGGGGACAAGGAGATTTTGAATTTTAAGAAACATTATAGATTAATTTATAGCATAGCTTACACTGGTGGGATTTAAAAGCTTGTTGGTGTATGTCATCAGCTCAATGATTGCGGTCATTGCTGCAGGCGTATTAAAGTCATCAGCCAGTGAGGTTTGAACTGTTTCCTTAAATCTGCTAATGGTCTAATTGAAACAGAGGTTACAGTGTTAATATTTATAAACAATGATGAACACTTCAAAATGAAACAATAAATAAAGATAATAACCTTTTCTAATTCAGACTCATTTAAGTATAAAAGAGGCTTTTGTCCATGAAGACAGGCATTAGCATCAGCAAGGAATGATTCAATTTTACCCATTACTGCAACAGCATTTCCCATAGTCTCTTCTGTGTATTCCACTCCTTTTAATATAAAATATTGCATATTTGACCATTGGATTTGACTGCTATTCCAGAATCAAAATTATTTAGTTTGTTGAAATGGCTTGGAGACTTAGAATAAATTATCTAAAGTGTATATATATATATACACATACATATACATCATCCATTATATCCATCAGATACCAATAAAAGGCAAAACAATATCTGAAAACTAAAAGTACATATATTACTTACCACTGTGATAATGAGATAGAAGACAGAACATACGAAACTGATTAGGTGTATATTTTGACAAGAATTCCCTAATGCTTAATGTATTCTTCAAAGATTTGGACATCTTTTTTTGACCTTTCTGATATAAATGACCTGGAATGTATAAAATTCAGTTAGTTTAATCTCCAAAGTTAAATTTGCTTATTTTTAATTTAAAGTTAAATAAAAAATATGACAATTATTTTGTTCCATATTTACTGTATTTCCCAGCCCATAAGAAAAACAACCTAAAATCGACATGAATCTCATGTTGCAAGAGTAAGCATAAACCCAGGTCATACAGAGATGCTGATACTTTGTAGAATTCCTTGAATATGAGGAAAAGAAGACATTTTGGTCCTCCTCCAGCAGAGAAATGATAACAGGAATAGAGGAACCAAAAAGAAGACTTAATGATGCAGACAAGAGCAAGAAAAATTTATGCTGGTGTGCTACAAAATGGCCACAGCTGGAAGAAGATATTAAAACTGGATAATAGATCACAGGAGAAATGGAATTGCTGTATATCAACGAAAATGATTTTAATTGAAGCAAGAAGAATTGCAATGGAAAGTAGTATAGCTGATTTTGCTGGGATAACATGATGGTATGAAAGATTTATGAAAAGACATAATCTAAGGATGTGTACTAACACTAGAATAGTGCAAAAATGCTGTTTGAATACAAAAATAAGATTATAGAATTCTATAAGTACATCATAAACATGAGAAAGAAAAGGTGCTATGAGTTAGGACAAATAGGAAACATGGAAAAAGTACCTCTGATATTCGATGATCCATTGACCCATCGAACAAGAGAGTGGACATTAAAGGAGTTAAGACAGTTATGACAAAAACCTCTAGTCATGGGAAGACCCATTACACTGCATATTGTGCTGATGGCACAAAACTGGCACTGTTAATAATATTTAAAGCATGAAGCTATGGTTGGAGAAAGTGTGGTCGAAGCATCCAGAATGTTCTCTTAAAAAAATCATCTTTATTAATGCTTGATCAGTTTAAGGGGCATATAACAGAGTCAATGAAAAGACTTGTTAGGGAATTAAAGATGCAGCTTGCAGTGATTCCTGGTGGTCTGACCAGTAAATTACAGCATCTGGATGTTTCTGTTAATAACCCATTTAAGACTTTCATGTGCAAGGAGTGGACCAAATGAATGAGGGCTCCAAATTATGATGTAGCACCAACAGGACAAATGATTTAGAGTGTTTGTCAGTGGGTGAAAACTCCTGGCAGTTGGTGAAAAGTAAGACAATTGCAAAGTCATTTAAAAATGTTGAATTAGTAATGCACTAGATGGCAGTGAAGATTTATGTGAAAACGCCACTGTAGCAGCAGTGATGATAGTTTGCTAGGCTTCTACAAATAATAAATTATGTTTTGCTTGATTATTTTGGTATATAGCAATCCTGTTTTTGTTCCTGTAAATTACGAGAGATTAAATGCATGCATTGATTTTTTTCTGAAATTTGATCCAAAATCTCATTGTGTCTTATGGGCTGAGAAATATGGTAATGCTTTATGACCTGCATTTTATGTATATTAAATATAAAATAAAACAATTTATATTATATATATATATATTGATAGTGCAGCATTTTACCCTCTGACAGTTTATTGAGTTCCTCATCAGTTTTTCGAACTACAGCAAATGACGCACCCCTGCAAACGCACGCACTCCTGCATACGCATGCACTTCGGCATATGCTCGTACTTCGGCATATGCGAGTGCTTTGGCTTTGCGCGTACATACAGACTCCCTACTTTTATAAGCAACAGACATTAGCCCAGAAGAGAACGCTACCATCGTGCGATATAACCAATAGACTTTTGCGAGTGGTGCACCCTCTTCCCGAAAACGGACTGAACTATCGGACTTCTGACCTGGCAATGTTGTGGACTGCCAGCTGTCAGTCACGAGTGTCGAACCTGAGTAGGAGGAAGGAGACACAGAGAGAGGACGAGCAAGCAGCGAGAGAGCAGCCTTAAATTGACCAGCAGAAGATTTCCCTGTAATTCCACTACTTTTTGTATCTTTTGTTATCCCTCCAAGTTTACAATTCTACTAAGTATATTTGTATATTTCTGCTTCGTATAACGTCACTCCAATATAGGTGTAAGCATTTCCTTGTCACTTTACCATTGTGTTATATTTGATTTCCTGTTGGCAGCAGCGTCACCTAAGAGGTATTGTATCGTTTTTCTATTCTAAGTACTTTGCGCATTATGAGAGATTAATGTAAAATGAGACAGTTGTGTCTCAATAGGATGGTTAAACATCAGTTCTCTGAGGGCAATACACTCTGGGATAAAAGTAAATTTGAAACATTTTTAAAGGCAACAATAAGGAAGTATTTAGAGGAACAGAGGAGAAATGAATTGTATAAATGATTAGAAAGAAGAAGACAAACTGGAACAGATAATTCCTGAAAGTCACTCTTCCAAAATAGATCTGATAGAAGGCAAACTTAGAGAGCAAAAGAGAAAGAGGAAAGAAAAGGTATCATACATTTTTTGGAGTACTTTCAGCTGGTATGTGCAGGTTTGGGATTCAGTGACTTTACACTAACAGATTTCATCTCACTATCTACTAATAGTTAGAAACATTTTATTTTTACCTGTATGCATCCAGTAGTTGACCCATTGAGAGACTCCGTGGTATGAACAACTTTGTGCATCCTCATTCTCATGATGGGGAAACATTAGGTCAATTCCACCAGAATGTATGTCGATGTTGGAACCAAACAGTTTACTGTAAAGGATAAACAACAATCATTCTCATATAATGTGTGATTCTAATTTATGTAATTTAAGAAATACACAGGGATAAGTGAAAGACAAGGTGGGTTATATGGAGAGAAGGGGCATTTACAAATTGCACTGTGATAGCTATAATGAAGTGTACCTATTTAGGATAAGGTGACCAACTTTTCAGAAAGCAATGGAAGGACATTTTCAAATATGTAGGGACTACAAGAACTGACATAATACAGTGGCATGCATTCATTGATAGATAGATGTAATTGATATCAGATAGCTTGGTATGACCAGTGAGGGTGTTCTGGGGTGGTTTAATGACAATTTGGGATTTTCAAAAAGGGGGACAAAATTGGGACATTTAACAAAACAGGACATGTGATGAAATCCCTTCAAATTTAGGATGGTTGGTCACCCTGATACAGGACAAACTGGGAGGAGCTTTATATCTTGCATGAAAGAACACTGGAGATATTTTCTATATAATTACTCCCTTTCCTACATCATTGAGAAAACCAGAGCAATTCATTTGATCGGATGATTCTACATTATGAGAGTAGTAGTTCAAGAACGGATGCATTGGAGAAGCTAGAAATTTATAATTGTGTCTCCACAGGTCATGGTAATGACAATTTTTCCATCCCTTTCCCTGCTCCTTAAACTTCCTACCATTGTCCATTTCCCCCCTTGAAATCCAAGACCTCTCACTTCTCCTTTTCCTCCCCTTATCTGATGGAATAGTGCAGGGGTGTCCAACCTACAGCCCACAAAGGGTTTTTGTGTGGCCTACAAAGCTATGATGAAAAAGCAATCCGAAAAACATAACACACAAATTTATACATTTTTATGAAAATTTTTATAATAAAACTTTAAATATCGAAATGTTAACCATAAAAACCTTATTTAGAATTTATTTTCACTTATATGGCCCTCAGACTATATACCATATATATACTCGTGTATAATGCGCATCCATACTTATTGTCAAAAAATCCACCCTAGATTTTGAGGGGTATAAGAACAAAATTGTAGGATTATATTGTCATGTTAGGTATTAACTACAGTACCATAAATAAAAAAATAAATACAGACCCTTCCCAGGTAACGCAAGACTCAACTTACACAAGTCCGACATTATGTAAAAACCTCCAAAAATTAATTTTTAAAATCCAAAAATTCCAAGATGTGGAAATTTTCTTACAAGGCAAAATGCTTCAGGCTTAGAAGTCAAATGTTGAATGAAGTTAAAACATCAATTTATTTTAAGATTTTCAAACTACACATAACATACCACCTTTTTGAACTTCGCATGCTTGAGGTTGAAAATGAAATTTGGAGACTACAGTGTACATAACAGAAATAAATAAAAACTCCTGAACCGTAAGATAATCCAAGTGAGCAATCACACGTCAATAAGAGAAAAATAGAGAGGAAAAAAAATTATATTTATATTTACAAGTTTGCAGGACGATGGCCTACAGGGACCTGTTGTCGGGAACTAGACTAAATAGAAAAGAAAAGCACACAAATGCACAATCACTCTGGAAAAACTCACTAGATATGTATTTCGAGAGCTAAGCACTCATCTTCAGTAGCTGAAGTCGTATGGATTGTTTTGGTTTTGTCTTGTGTATTTATACGTTCCAGGTGAAAGTGAAAGGAGGTAAGGGGGTGGGGGAATTCCTAATGGTCAAGGTGTAGAGCGGTGAGTAAGGGATGGGCCCGCAGTCGTTATTCATTACTGTGTCTTAGTAGTCCCCAAATTTCATTTTCAACATTAAGTATGGCTTTCCGGCCTAAGGAGTTAAACTGTTTTCATAAAATCAAAACCCACATCCACACCATTGGAGCAGATATAAAATTTCTCAAGGATTGCCGCAAACTAAACATCTTCCCAAATTTCACTAATATTTTTCCAAAAATCACCAACCCCATCGTTCCAAAAGCTATTCTCTTCGCCAAGCGAAAATGGCTAGACTTAGAAATAAAAAACTTCTATAGAAAACGATTCTCTCTTGAATTAGAAGCATACCATTTGCACCAAAAATTTATCCAGTTTCGAAATCCCCATATCGGACAGTCATCTTAACAAAATTCAATCCGTGATACAACAAAAAGTTCAAAATAAAACCAACAGACTTTGCAAAAAATACTACTCCCTTACAAAAAACCACCAGAAAAACACTTCCTATACTTCCAAAACAACACCAAGACAATGTAATAAACCTTACAGATACAACCTTCACCAATGAAGAACTCTCCCTCCTCGAAAATACACACTTCCATATAAAAAAACCACCCATGGATGACATTGAATCTTCAATTAAAACCTTACCAAATAACAGCAAAAATATCATCAGAGCCACCCCATTATCGCAGATAGAGCAAATGCTTTTGGAAGGGTCGTACACAAATATCCTATCAATAAAATGATCTCAGAAACCACCAAAATTGTAAAAATGTGCACCACACTCGTCACGAAACAGCTCAGCTTCCAACTCCACACCTCAAACCCCAGGGTTCCCAGGATGTATTGTTTACCCAAAATCCACAAAGAAGACAGACCCATTGTTTCTTCCATCAACAGCCTGACATATAAAATTTCATGTTGGCTTAATGATCAACTTAAACAATTTCCTCTCAAGCAAGATTCAAATATAAAAAACAGTCCTCCTTTTATTAATGAAGTTAAAGACATAATACTACAGGACAATGAAATTTTAGTTTCTTTTGATGTTTCTTCTCTCTTTCCTAGTGTTCCCATCAAAGAAACATTACAATTCCTTCAAGAATGGCTCACTGACCAAAAGTTACCATAAAAAACAATAGATGAATTAGTACGACTAACATGCTTATGCATGAACCAAAATTTTTTTCAAGTTAACAAGTTCTATAAACAAAACCACGGTACAACCATGGGAAACTCTCTTTCACCTTTCTTAGCCAACCTATTCATGGTTAACTTTGAGAAACAATGCAAAAATACCTTCAACTACTTCCCACGTTTATGGCTGAGATACGTAGATGATATTTTTGCGATTTTCGATACCTCCAAAAATAACATAACATTTTGTACACCAACTAAACGATCAATATTCTTCCATCATATTTACACATGAAGTAGAAAAACAAAATAAATTACCATTTCTTGACCTCTTAAAAAGAGAAAACAACAAAATTAAGTTCGGGATTTACCGCAAACCCACACACACAGACACATACATTCCCTCTGATTCCAGTCATCATATTTCACATAAATTAGCACCATTCCACTTGATGGTACATAGACACAAGTTCCTCCTTCTAAAGTTGATTTTCTCACAGAATTAAAACATAAAAAACTGCACTAAAATCAATGGTTACGACCCTCAGATGATAGAAAATAATTTATGCAAACAGAAGCATAGTCTATCTTTAAAAAAAAAGCATTACCCTCACAAACACGCCACCCAAAAAACCAAAATACATAAAAATCCCCTTCGTCCCTGGTATCACAAACGGCTTATCAAAAATCTTCTCAAAACATAACCTAAAAACAGTACTTGTGAATGAAAACAAACTCTCCAACTTACTACACAATCCAAAATACACAATCCCAACTCTACAAAAATTTGGCATACACAAAATCGCTTGCTCAGACTGCAAGAAAGTTTACATAGGTCAAACTAAACGAAAGCTAGAAACTAGGTTCAAAGAACACCTTGCACATTACAAACATAATAGGTTTAACAGGTCTAGCATCGCAATACACATACAAGAAAACAATCATTCTATTAAAATCGAAAACATGGCTCTCTTAAAATCAATACAAACCAACTGGAAACTAGATGCTTACGAGAGACCGTTTTCACCCCATTTTTTGTAATTTTTATGTAATTTTATTAATTTAAATTTTCCATTAAAAATTAATATTTATACATAATTGTTCATTCTTGCGTGTTAAAAAGAGTCTAATGTTTTAAATAAAAAAATATCCAATCAAATACTGAACATTTACTACATTTTATAAATATAATTCAAAAGGTAAAAATTCGCCAAATTGTCAATTTAAATGCCCACTGCTGGTGCGGCTTCGAAAAATTAAATACCCAGATGAGTGGTTAATTCTCTTTGGTATGTGAGAAACCAAAGTCATATTCTTCTGAAGTCCAAATAAGGATGACTGAACAGCTCTGTTTTCACCTGGAAAACATTTGGAAGGAATCTGCAATTTATTTTTTTTAGCATACCCATCGTTGTTACTTTTTTCTGGAGAAGAAATTCCACCAGAGGAAAACTGGTATACCAATTATCTGTTGTCAAAATTTCTGTTGGAATTTTCAATTGGACTTATCAGTCTCATGACTATATCCATAGCTGAATTTGACACTGCATAAGGTCCTACTTGCTTGCCGCAGTAAACTTCTAAGTTCCCTGTGTAAAAAGTTTTTGCATCACACAATGCATGAATTTTAATGCCATACTTGGCTGGTTTACTTGGCATATATTGGACGAAACCACAATGGCCCCTAAACTGATATAACATTTCATCAATCATTACAAACTCACTGAGATTATAACACTGTTTACAATTTTCTATAAATTTACTCATTACTGAGTGGATAGCTGCAATTTGTCACTTTTTGTCTGATGGCTCTAGCTGACATGTCATCAAATTTCACACTGCGCAATAAAAACAAAAATCTTTTGTAACTCATTGTGGCTCTCAAAATTGGCATTCCTGTGCCATCTGCATGCCATAATTCAGTTACATTTTTATGATGACCTATTTTAGTACCAATTAGGAAGAGGATTCCTAGCAGTGCAGGAATTTCACTTTCTGTTGTATTTTTGCAATCCCTTTCTCTCCAATATTGAACGTTATCGCATTTCCCTCGAATAAACATGTATCTGCAAATTTCACTTTGGAGTCAATAATTTTACGAAAAGGAGCAGTTTCACTCGTAACATCTCTAGCTACAGGTTTTGGTCCAGGTAGAATTTTCCCCAAATTTTTACTTTTAGTTTTAGAGGCTTCACTAAAGTCATTTTTACTCCATTTAGTGATTTTATCCTTCACGATAAAGAAGTTGTCTTCATGTTCGCTACCTTCATCTCCTGAATCATCAGAATATAGTTCCTCTTCTGATTCACTGTTATCATTTCCTCTTCATCTTCATTTGAATCCCATCCATCTCCAATGCACTTCACCTTCTTTTCGTCAGATAGTTCCTGAATTACTTTAGCGTAATCTTTCTCTGCAACATACTCATATGTTTTAGACCTATAAGTAAAAAATCAGGGGAGGAAACTCCATGTCACAATTTCTAATGCATTGACGGTTTTGAAATTTTTAATCAAAAGGAATAATAAATACGAAATATATTAGTAAATACACAGGTCTGTTACATGTTGAGTGCAATGATTAGAGATTTCGTAGAAAATAATACTTACATGATCAGGCGCGTGATGCATGGAGTGCAACGTTTGGAAGCTTTCAGAATTCCAATAGTTTCTGAGAAATATATGTAGCGGAAAACTAACCAACAGGTTCACCTGCACAAAGCCAGTATGCTACTGAAGGAATATGCAGGAGAATAACTCATTATACCCATCACTAGGGAATTCTTGGAAAACCCCTGACTCTTGTTTCAAGGTAAATAATACTTACATGACCTAGTGCGTGATGTATAGAGTGAAACTTTTGGTAGCTATCATATTTCCAAGGGTTTCTGAGAGTTACAAGTGTCACAAAGTAATCAATATCGGCATCACCGCAACGTAAATATACTGCTGGAGGAATACACAGAAAGATGACTCATCATCCCAAATACTAGGAAGGAATTTCTTGATAAAACACTGACTGTTGTACTTTGTGCCACAGTGCGCCTGCTCGAGGGTTAAAGGAATTGATAAGAGATGAGGGGATGCAGATGAAATCACTGAAATGGCCTGATATGACCCGAGAGAAACTGAAGAAAAAATTGTACCTGGACTCCAATCTAATTATTTTTGAGAAAAAGGAATATCCCATTGCCCTTCTGCTTGAAGACTACTGAAACGGTACCAAAATTTGGGCAATTCAATGTATGCCATGAGCAAGTACATGGTTCTCTCTTGCTGGCATTGGTGTGTGACATGCAAGCACATTACAGAATTAATGTAAAATATAATATTTTACAAAGGAAGAAAATAACTTTTTTCTGACAATGGGATAAAAGAATACAAGCAGAAATTAAGAATACAATTTGAGCTTAATTTTGAAATCACCTTGCCATCGCTGAACATTCTATGTGCCATCCAGGGCGACCTTTGCCCCATGGGCTGGGCCAACTTGGCTCATCGGTCAAACTACTCCCCTTCCATAAAGCAAAGTCCATTGGTGACAATTTATGTTGGAGGGCTTCAAGGTTCTTTTTTGTATCATGACTAGATTCAATGTTGTATTCAGTTTCTTCTTTTGAAATTGGCACCAATTTTCCATAGTTGTCGTAAGAACTGGTGTTAAAGTAAACTGAACCTGGAAGGAAAAATAAAAATATAGCTGTATTTCTAATTTATAAAATTTTAATGCCATGCAAAAAAGTCCAAGAATTTCTTATTCAATAGAAATAGATTAATTCTAAAAGCCAGAGCACTTTTGAAGGAAATTTATGAAGTAGTTGGAATGGCATTTAATGACTTAAATCAGCTGTGAAAAGGAATTTCATATTGTGGAGACCAAAATAAAAATAATTTGTTCTTGGTATTGAACTTGTGTCAAAATTTAAAAATGACATTTATTTCTTGAACTTGTTCTATATGTAAGAAAGATGATAAATATGAAGACCCATGTCTTTATGGTAAGCTATTCATGTTTGAGACCAGCACATTAGCATGGTCTAGTAGGTGTTTCTGCTTAATGACCATGCAATGAATTAAAATATCTAGAACAAATGGAAAAAATCAGAGGTAATTTCAAGAGAATAACAAAAGTGGTACAAAAACATCATACAAATAGATATGCAATCATTGCAATAGGTGCTTACAATTTTCAAAAATATATTTCATTGAAAGAAGATATTTTAAATTTTCTAATAAGTAAACTTAAACTTGATAGCTGGGAGTGAAGATTTTAGCAGTAGGGCTAAATGGCACTGGGGTTTTACTGCATTAAGAATATTTACAATACTCAACAAGGCAAAACTTTAAAACCTTGAATAACATTATACATGTTAAAATATAAACAAAAGAAATTTAAATGAAAGAGTTATTGCAGCAGAATAACGATGTAAACAAAGTATGGTTTCACCTTGTCAACCCCCCTATATAATTTGCTTGGCTGTGTCAAGTGTAATGCTCGACTGTGGCGCCGCTCTCAAAGAGTCGTTATAAAAGAACGGGAGAATCGAGAACTATTTATGACCGACTGTAATGCTATTTTGAAGAAACTTTCCAAGTAGGTAGAAGATTGAAATTTGATAAGAATGTTTGATTCTTATAGTAAAAGCCATTTACGAAAAAAAATCCCCAAAAAAAAGACCTGAGTTTGACTTCCGACGATAATTTCTATTTCCCATAAGATAACATGTATAAATCAATTTAGTGACATGCAAGCTTTCATTCTTTTACTAATAAAAATTAGAAAAAATGATCCTCAATCTTCAAACAGGGACTGTTTTAAAGGAAAATGAACAAAATTTCTTATTCTTAGCATTGATTGCCTCCTTCGGTTTGCGAGAGCTCAAATTTAACGTTTAAATGTCTTATTTTGGCAAAATTTAGCGATTTTTTGAGGATTTGCCTTGACAACCATGCCACTGTCAAAATCAAGATCCCATTACTGTCCCAATTCTCATACGAGTAATATACACATACGTAAATATATTCCTTCCTGTCATATTGACAGGCTTTTATACTAATATAATATAGAGGGACATGCAAAAACACATTATGTCAGTTGGTGCAGGTAAAAATAGTCAAGAATGCTATCGATTTGAATAATGGATAATTTTGCACAAGTGAAGATAGCTCACGAGGTCTGATATTTCTTGTTGAATTACTTGAATAAGTGCCTGGTAAATCATACCAGCTGGAATTACCTTCCTGACTTAACCCACAGTTGACAAAACCATGGTTGGCAAGTGCCAGGACATATGAGAAACTTTGATTTCAGGAAAGTGTTCTCTGAGAGGCATAATAATAATAATTTATTTAACACAAACAGATTTCTCCAATTATATGTGTTATAATAGATATAGAACAAGCACATACGACCATACCTTCAGCAGGATTCGAACCCGCGACCCTTGCATTGGGAGCTAGACATGCTAACCACCCCTCTACCAAGGCCGGCATAAGTCCTATACTGTATACTTCAGGGTTAAAAATAAGTGTCACACTTGAAAAAATTGTTTATTATAAACAAGCATTAATTAGTGCTTTTTGTCATTGCTGAAAAGCACTATTATCTTTGTGATGTCCATCCATCCGTACAAATATATCAGGGAAGAATTGGCTAAACCGATTTCAACCAAATTTGGTACACACAATATTCACATAAATTAATGACTAAAATGACATATTTGGATCAAATCAACCCAGCAGAGATGCCACAATTACAAAGTTAAAATTTTTGGTAATTATGATTTTGGAAGGAATTGGCCAAACCAATTTCAATGAAATTTTGTATGAACGGGGCGTGCAAAATATAAAAACAAAAATCAAGATTTTTAGTATGATATAGAAAGCAAGGCTGCCATGCAAGGAATAAAAAAAATTTCTTTTTCTCTGCCTCCATCTCTCTCTCCCCCTGGAATTTGATGAAAAGCACTTCTGTAGCACTGTAAACGCATGTATATCCCTACTTTTACTTTTGTCTATCTAAGTTACACTTGTAAATTTTTATTTAAAATTCAATTTACTAAAAAGTAAATTTTAATAATTCATCTATTATTATTGAGAGATATAACAACCTAATGTATAGCATGGGAAATATCACATGATCATTAATACATGGAGTGATATGAGTGAAAATAATGCTGATAATGAATAGACTCAGTAGCTGATATATGTAGAAGCATTTCTTTCCTTCAAAATTTCACATTTGATATACAGTAACAACAATTCCTAAGAAAAGAACACTAACCTCTTGCCTCCTAACTACATATAACTCCATAGAGGCTAAGCTATGGGAAACACAACCTCAAACTCCATATAATTTCTTGACCCTCCAACTCCCACCAAACACTTGGTCTTATTGGGAGCTGCAAATTTCCTCTTTCCTATGTTTATCTTGCATGGAAAGAATAGTTAGTATATAGATTGTGCATGAACATAAATTTTAATATTAGCTAATTAGTCACAGCCATGTGAAGAGCCACAGATATTAAAGGCAGGATACCCTGGTTGGTAAAACTGCACAATTTATAAACCGAGGATACTCTGAACTTCAGTTCACAAAACTGTGGTTGATGAGGGGCTACTGCATATATATTTCTGCTATTTTACAGGTGGCAGAATTAAAGCCTTAGTTTTGAGAATCCACTCACATATCTTGGGATTAATTTGAAATTAATAAATGGATTATGCATTTAAGGCCTGCATTATGAATTTTCTATTTACTAAAATATTTCTTCCCTAAATAATAAGCATTTGAAGAATAATATGACTTAATAAAAATATACCCATTATTACCATCATTGGCAACATATGCCTTTCCTGAATCAACTAACTTTGAGATAAAAGAAATAATCTCATCAATGTGCTTTGTTACTTTGAGAGCTACATGTGGTGGAGAAACATTTAAGCTCCTCATATCGTGCCAAAATTCGGTTTCATATCTGTTGGAAACAGTTTTGAAATCTTCTTTCAACTATAAAATAAAGGAAATTTTGTTATGACTAATTTTTATTTTATTACCAATACTATATTTAACACAAAAATAACGAAACTGCCATTTTACTTTAACCCTCCTAATACAATGAGGTCTCTAGCAACCCCAGCATATGTTTGTCTTTCTGTATTATTGACACCTGAACGATAAAAAAACAGACTTCTTGTAAGAAGTGAGACAGGAAATGTCCAAACTTGGTCTGTGGTCGCTAGAAACCTCATGGTATTGGGAAGATCAAAAGATGAAATGCAATTAAAGTATTAAAAGGAGCATATTTCATACAAGCTCAAACTGATTTGAAAACATAAATGAGACTAAAATCTTTTCATCTCTTATTTGAAAAATATCTTGTCTTATAAACACAATCAAAGGGTTATGGTTACATAGTTCGAATTTAAATTTGTCAAAGAAAACAAAATGTTATATTTTTTATAATTAAAACAAGAAATACCGTTATGGATATTAATTAACTAGGAGCTTGCTACACTGTCACATTTTCTTACCTCTCGAGATTTGTAAATAATTTTGTCATCTACATCTGTGACACTCATTCCTATTAAAACATTAATATTAAAATAATTTTCCAAAACTCTTCGAATGATATCAAATTTAACGTAGCAACTGAAACAAAAATGAGACTAAGTGATGCATCTTACCTTATTCATATGGCAACCGTATATAAATGTAAATTTGCCTACCATGCATGCCCTAGATGTGCAGAATCATAAACTGTGGGGCCACACATATACCATGTGGCAAACGACTTATTTCTCAAAATTAACGGAACTTTGCGTTTTGTTAGGATGTTGTATATTGAAATACTTGTTGAATAACCGGGAGGGGTTTTCCATTTGTCCGACTCTTTAACGATTTTTGTGTGGCTTGATAAACACCTAATAAAAACATTTCTTGCATATGAAACACTTAAAACTGAACTTGGGCGAATAATTCTACCTTTTGAATAATAGCTACATAGTCCAAGTAAATATGCCATATTTTTTCTAGCCATTTAACTTTTTAAAAAGGTTTCTTGTGAACAAAACAATCATATATAACCAAATGATATCATCACGACAAGTTTTTTCTTACTGTCAAAAGCTAGATTCATAACATTAGCAAAAACATTACACATAATATCAATCACAATTTACAATGACGAATTTTGAATCTCAAATTTTCTTCTTTGCCTGTAAAATCATAGAGCAAGTTATATATAGAGCGCGCTTCATGCCTGAGCAGTGGAGATAAAGTTGCCCCAACATATGCCTCAGCTTGATTCACGTGACTTGAGGCAAGAGACGAATTTTGTCGCCCATTCAAACATGCAATGCCGCGGAAGTATTTGGATTAAGGAGTTTTAAAATAGATTCTGTTCCTTTAAATGGTTAAAATGATTAAGATGATCCAAACGGAACTTACGATGCCTACTTTCCACATAATATTTAATACTTATATTGGTTTTCATAGTTCTAAAATCACCGCGGAAGAGTTGCTAATTGTTCCCAAATTTCATAATTTAGCGTTATAAAATATTAAATATACCTACATTCGAACGAAAAACTAAATTGATCACGCGTATTTGCGTGGGAAAAATTACTTATGTACTGGACTATAACGAATCCAACAATAGTCGTTGCGATGGCAACACTCGTATGTTATAAAAACTCCGGTATTTACGCGGAATTCGAAGAAATACGATCGATAAGCAATATTCTACCATATAAATTAAAATTTTCATTAATTTCTTCCGAGAATAGTGCAGATCACGCTCCGAGATTACCATTCTAAGATATTTTAATGTGCAAGAGAAAATTAACCTACACGTTAGATATCAAATTGCTAATGTAAATCAAACGGCAAGGATAGTAACCGAACCCGGGATTTTCAATCTTTGCAACGAACACTATCCTCGCGATCTCGGCTCCAGTAGCAAGAGATTTTCACCAATTGTCATGGGAATGGGTCCATTGGTTCAAAAAGTTAATAGGGAAGAACAGACAGACACAACTAAACTATAAGCCTATTTCCATTCTGGAAATTAGGCTAAAAAATAGATTTTTAAATTATTTAGGTGGAAATTTCTATACAAGCGTAGAAATTAACACTTTTATTACATTAAATTACCGAAATTAGATTTATAAAATTTAGTTCCTATGTATTGCCAATTTTATAACTCTGGGATGTATATGAATTATTTGAATGCAGAGTATTATTGAATATCACGAGAATATGTATGCATGTATATTCTTCTGCAATATTCTTTAAGATCAACTCGGAAATGAATAGAAGCTATTAACAAGAAATATAGTCGACCAATATATTTTGATGCAATCTTATTTTAACTTTGACATTGTCATTTATAACGCTACTTGGCAATGCAATAGTCTAATAATATTTTTCCACATCTTCCATAAATCATATCATGCGACATTACACTACTAATTATTTGGTACAGTAAATTTCCATGTGATTTTTCTTATTAAAAGACAAAAAATACAATTGAAAATATGAAATGATGCACTTTAAATAATTAGTTGCTAGTTACTATGGAACATAGAAATTAATAACATCAACAATGTTTTATGTCAAAATTTTTATTGTAACAATTTCTTACATTTTGCCCCTTGAATAAAACTGATTTATTAAAAACGTTTCCGGATCTATTCCTCTGCAATTCTTCAGTAATACCACCTGCAAAATGGTGAAACATAATATTCAAATATTCCAAAATAATGGCTTTTATTAAATTGTTCCTATGATTTTCAGTCATACTTTGATTTTAAATGTGCTGCGTCAATTCTGTAAATAACTCCACATTAACAACATTATTTAGAGCGAAAATCACCATCCTTTCCTTCATCCTAGACAATTTAAAAAACAGTTTACTTTTCTCAAGCGAACGAAACGCGCTCTCAGTAAGGTGACCAGATTTTTATCATGTGAAAAGAGGTCAGTTAAAATTTAGTGTTAAAAATTTTTGCTAGAAATTCACAGGCAAAGCATAAGACGTTATGTAAATTTATATTGATAAATGGTTAATTTATATTATAAATTACCGTATATGCCCGAATATAAGGCGACCCCCCATTTTATAATGAGAAAATAAAAAAATTTGAATGAGACACTGTAAGGACTCGAATATAAGGCGACCCCCTCTTTTTTAAGGGACAATTTTCGGAAAAAAACTCGCCTTATATTCTGGCATATACGGTAACCTTTTGAGGAAATTAAATTTAATACTTAATGAATTCTATATTTTATATAAAAACGTTGACAAAAATAACAAAATTCATAAAAAGAGAACGGAAGAGATTATTTTTAAAGAGGGCAGAATCTCCAAAAAGGCGGCAGTTCTCATGGAAAGAGGGCGTCTGGTCACCTTAAACTTCAGTAACAAAAGCAAATGGTTCTGGGAGAATATCATGGGAATATGTTTGAAGACCTTTGAAAAATCGAATAATATAAAATCTCAAAAATCGGTAATTATATAGCAAACGACAAAAAATCATGGGCAGCAATTTCTTTAACATCCCTGTTAACATAACTTCCCACGTATGGTGCATTTTTAATTACCATTATCATAACTCCATCCTTGAAGCCATATTGAAACTTTAAAAACTTCGTTGGTATTTATACGAAAGTTTTATAAAATAATAACTTCATAAATAAACGACTTGACATCTTCAATAATAAATACATTTCCAAGTACTCATCTGTGTAGCACGTGGGTTTTGTTTTTTACAAATTAACAAATGCGTTTAAAAGAGCCGGGAACATATTAATTAAATTATGATACACTTCAAGTATTTATAAATGCGGTATTATAAGCACAAAATTAAGTAAATATTTCTCGGCAAGATTATATACTATTCGTAGGTACTTCATGTTCTTATATTAATACATATTAAAAGAAAAACACGATTATCCATTAAAAGTACTCGATTACACAAAAAAATTTTTAACCATAAAATTCCAATAAGTTGAGAAACACTATTACAACAGAAAACTGCATCAATACAACTAATTTTAAGAATCTCAGCCTTACGCGTCTCAGATATTTATCTTTTTCATTAAACTTACCTATAGAATGTAATCGGTCCTCCTTTCACATATTCTTTGCAATTATATGCACATCAAGAAGCAGCCATATTGCGTAATATGGAGTGCTTAAATAACTAAATAAAAGAAAAACTCAACACCAAAACTATAAAACTCAACCACAACGTAAGGGATGCTGTGGCAGCGTGCCTCAAGTCACATGGTCATCGGTTTCCTATGTTGGGGCCATGCGCAGTAGACCATAATCGCTTCAATGTTTAAAGTTCTAGATACGAGGTATACGATATACCATATATCGATAGCCGTTGTGACCAATGACGTTAGAGGTGGGAATATCGATTCATCTCACGGAATCGATTCAGTCGAGTCTGGTCGTGGTCAGTATGAATGTGTATGACCCGGTCACAAGATATCCGTGAATTATATGCGATATATATCGCACAAAATCGTATATAACTTCATGGACGTTAACCAATTTTTAAATCAACTGACGTGTCCAGGGAATTAAAAACACACCTATATAAGGCAATGATCAGACCGACACTTATGTACGCTGCACCAGTGTGGACGGGTTTTCTCATGCAGAAATCCTGGAAAATACTCGAGATCGCGGAGAGAAAGATTTTAAGCCGAATAGGCAGGACATGGGGCAGAAATGTTGATGTCCATGAAATGCTAGAGATACCAACGATTAGGGAATTTGCCAAAGATTTGGCTAACAAATACAAACTCGCCCTGGAAAATAAAACGAATGACGTTCTCCGCGATCTCGCAATTAACAAAGTGTCGGTCTGGGATAAGTACAAGAGAGCATTGGCATCCACAGGTGAAGAGGATAGGGTCCCTCCTAAAAAGCGGCGAATATAACTTTTATTAATACTGACCATTATGAAACACGGGTGAGGTGCCTGTAATTTAATACCCGACGTTGAGTAAAGCCACATTGGAAGGCAACTCAGAAATAATAGATACCACGGGAGGGTATGAGCCACGGGCCATACGTGTTCTTGTACAATAGGAACCTTCCCATTACCATTTCATGTAAGTTTTTATTTACTCCAATATCGGGTGCTACGCTTTCTTTAATTAAGTTAAACATAAACCTTGTATGTGCACGTACTAACAGGCAAGAGGTGAATCAGCATGTCGTAAAACATTGTAGTCCCCCTTCTAATATGCAACAGTCAAAGTTCGCTGCACATAAAAGCTGCAAGAGGCGAATTTTTCTTATCTGGGACGGCTGCATAGCGCTAGTGCTCATATGACCACACTCGGTGTTCTGGTCGTGCTACGGCGGGGTGTAAAGTTAATGTGGAGAAAGCAACCTCATTTGGCTCCGGGATGAAGTCGTCATTATCAGGTAATGAAATCTTGGGACATTTTTATTTTGAATTACCGTCGAATTATTGTAATCGGTTTGTTCATAATTATTTTACTGTGAACGAGAATGCGGGATTGACTTCTTGGTTTTATTTATCGTATCGCGAAAATTTGATTTTTTCCTAGTTAAGGACGCGTGGTATCGGATGTCAACTATCGCATTAATGTTTAATATGGCCTATATCGGATTGGCTCTTTTGAGTAAAAGTCTTCTGCTATTATCTCGGAAGCTTGTGGTGAGCATTCTCACTGCATTTTAATGAAAAAGTATATTTATTCATGTACCTATGCATTAGTTTTTGGGATACTTTATTTTTATCATATTTACCAGAAATTTGCCACTTGTAGATTTTCACAGTGTCAGCATAACATTAATTTGAGAGGAGCGTTGAACAGGCGATTTTCTTAATTCCACCATTGCCTAAAAATCGGCATGTATATGCATGCACAAAAGTTGCTCGTCAGGCTTCAAGATAATTGTTTTGAAATATGCAGAAAAGCTGCACTATGGGCATTTCTCAGGTTTAATTATTTTAAAGATATGTTTAGAATATGGGCTGTGGGTTTTACATGAGCATCAAAATTATTAAATTTTTAGGATAATTGTTACAATAAGATAGAAATTCATAAACGATGAAATAGTTTAATTTTTTCTGCATTTTGTCAGATGAATAATAGATTGTCTCATTTAAATTTGAGGAAGTGCTTTGGGAAGACAAATTTTTAGGAATCTGTTATGTAATGATAGTGATAGTTGTGATAGACATTTATATTTTATTCAGCATATTTCCTTTGGTGGTAGATTACTTATCAGTTAAACATAATAAAAATGAATTAATATGGTAGTTCCAGTTTTCCATGTGCAACAATTTTGTTTATTTTTCGAATGCCATTCTAGTTGTGCACCATCTGACCTTATAATATTGCCAGAAAGTTGGGTCCAATTAAAACAGCTAGATATGATTATGGTTTCTTAGAGCAATAAACTACTGTGTGATCACTTAAGTAGGTTCCCATTTCCTCTCAGTAACATAGAAGATCATATATCTGAAGATCCAAATGATGAAAATGTTCAATGAAAGAAATGATGACAAGGAAATATTAAATTTTTGATTTATCAATTTATTTTCTAACCAGTAGTAATTGAACTAAGAGGTTTATTGAGACCTTATGTCTGTGCTTGTAAAATTGACGTGATTCTTTGTAGCGTAGCCATTTAAGGATACAGGCAACTCTCCTTCAATGGACATTCATTTAACACACAAGTTAACAAATGTATTGAATTTGAAAGCAAGAAAATGTGTGTGCATTTTGACGAAGGTTAGCAAATATATAACTTGGATCATAAAAATTCATGTTTATGAAAAGTCGTATTCAAAGGCCCTCTTGTATACCTATAGAGCAGAGGGTTCTGAACCTTTTGGTTCGGCAAGCACCACTATACTTATGCAAAAATAGAAATTTTCAATAAAATCAAACGAATGTCAAAGTTATTCTTAATATTTTTGAATGCATTTCAAAAGAAAGTAACTGATCATATTGAGCATCGGTTCTAGGGAACTGGATTTGGCCATCATTCTATGCTTCAGTCTGTGATTTAGAATGACAGTGGTCAACTGCAATAGGATTGTTACATCACGATGATTTGTTAACACGTCCTTCATGCTTGCTCTCACTAAGAAAGCTTTTTCTTGTTTGGTTGTCTCATTTGATCCAATATTTTAGGTGCTTTGATGGACAATTTTTGATACTTAAAAAGTATAAAATGAATTTAAGATTGAAAATATTTTGGTTGGAACACATCTTTGCTTTTAATATGGAAGTCAATGATGTTCTAAGAATTTTCCTGTAGCAAGCGATTTTCAGGAGTGCATGTCATTCATTGAAAGAGAGTTGCCTGTACTATAAGATTATAAGATAGCATCTATAATCAAATAAAAAATCTTAGTGATGATAATGTCTTTAGGTGCAAGTAATGTTTGAAAAATTAACTTAATTAGGGGGTCTTTATAACCATGAAGACATCAGCATCAAACAGGTATATCAGAGTGAGAATAACTACAGCGTAGGAGACATTTTATGAGTTGAGAAGGGATGGTTTGAATAAATATTAAAATGGTATTGATAAAAAAATATGTTGAGTGTAGTATAACACAACATGGGATATAAGGAAAGATGATTGTTCAGAAGTGATAGTGTCAGTTTTTACCGCATGAAGAGCAATATCAGGGTTTTTTTGTATCGAAGGCTCTACTTCCAGCAAATTGAAAATCTTTGCTTACTCTTCTTTCTTCTAATATTCTGAGCTGAAGTTATCTTTGATTGTGTAAGGCAAAATGCCATCAAAGTTATAAAGGTAATAACTCTTTTATCCAATATGGAGCTTGCTATAGAGTCATTATCTATCTATTAGTGATGGGCATTGTCGTTCTTTTTATGGATTTGTTCCATTTGTATCATTCTGAAGCCAGAACGATACGGAGGATTCGTTCCTTTTGTTCCATTGGCGCACATGTGAACTTGATTAAATGTAGGATTTCCTGTGATCAATGTTAGAAAATTGTTTGTTGTTATGATTTTTCGACTCCTCATTTTGTTCATAATAATTTTATTAATAACAAATTTGTTAATGGCAATACTAAACGACATGAGCGTATGGTGAGAGGGGATCAGAACCCCCCAGAAATTTTCTAACAAACTTTAAAAAACCGACTATGTAATCTAAATCACTGCATTGGGTAATTGCTATGTAACTAAATTAAACTAGATAGTGTTTAGTTTCATTCTGAAAAACTTTCTGAAAAAATATTCAAAAATCCACTTATTTTGCCCTCCATTTATTGGTATAAACCTGAAAAATTACTGTTTCCAGCTATCGCAATTTTTTTCATCGCTGATTTCCCTCCTATATTTCTCTCTCTCACATTTCAAATGGTAAAAACCTTTGGTGGAAGAATTTAAAAATTTTTAGAATTAAAATGAATTCTTAATAAATTATTATATTATTAAAATTAAGAAATTAAAGAATTTTTGTGGAAGAATGGTAAAAATCTTTGACGATGTATTTTTCCTCCGAAACAAAGTATTATAAAAATATTACGAATTATTTTGTTGTAAGTGTGGTTGTTTCTCATCTGTTAATATCCCATGCACCCATAATATCCCTTTATTCACAATCATTTCGAAGTACAGAAGTCAAATCTTGCAATCCCAATAAACAATAAAAAACATTTTTTTGCGTTGCAAAAAGAACAGAGACATCACTCGGGTACGAAATACACTTCTGCGCATGTCCGATTTCGTTCATCCAACTCTGGAACGAAATTCTCTGACAAGGAGAGGCTACAGACTGTAACTCACAGATACAGTTCATCTTCTACCAGTGGAGAGTTTAGGTCGACAAGAATACCTTTTCAGAATTTCGGGCCAATGGCTTTTAGTTTAAGAGAGATAATTGTGAATCTGAGGAATGAAGTTTTCGAATCCGAGTGGAGTCTGAGGAGCCGTTGAGCCTGGAAGGTCCGGAACGACATCCTCTGAGTCCGAGGAATGAGATTTTTCAATGCCGTGGGTTCATACCAGTTGGTTCCGGGGCTGGATTTGTTCTGTTGGAATGAATCCTTCCGGAATGACACAACATTACTATCTATTATATATAGATGCTTCTTACTTATGATATAACATTAAGAGGATACTAATGTTTATGCACTTTCAGTTGACCTGGAGACTTGAAATTTGGCATGGTTATAAAATTTTGCTCACAACCAACCAGAAAAATGGAAAATTTCAAAATTGTTTATTTTTAGGGGTTGTTTTTACCCCATTGTACTTTAAAGTTTAAGAATTTTTATCTCATTTGGTCTTAATGCGTCATAGCATTGTATTGTGCCTTCTGCCCCTTCCACAACCTCTGTAGGTGCATGTGCCTCTCCCCCTCCACCCTCCCCCTCCCCTTCCACCCTCCCCTTCCTCCCTCCCCCCTCTCTTCCTCTCGCTACATTACTTGAATGCCTTTATATGTACAGTCAAACTCGTTTATAACGAGCACGGTTGTAACGAGTTCACGGCTATAGTGAGCAAATGCTACCTCCAAGATAAGTTTACGAGCATTTACATACAAATATTTCACGTATATAATGTGCACGCTTCACGGATATATCGAGCAAACTTTGACCACTTCTCACTGTCTCAAACGCGGTGGCGGTCACCCCCTTAAATCCTCATAGTGACCCAAAATATGTAACCTTGTGTTCTTGAGTCCAGCCTCTACACCCTATCCATCGGGGAGGTTAAAGACCGCGGTTGTTTTTAAAAAATAATCCCTTCGTCCAAACCAAGAATTCCCAACTTGCAGGTACAGTGGCACTCGCGGAGGTCCTTTGTCCTCTCCTCCCAACCCCCAGCTCTTTTACAGCCAGGAGGTTGTGTTTGGAAGGGGGTAAGGGGCTGAGGGCATGTACAATGGCGCCCACCCCCGTCGCTCAGCCGAATGCACCCAACACCCTTTCCCACATAAAGATGGGAAATCCAAAGTTTAATCCGTCTCCTCATTAACTCTTCCTGGAATTAGTATGCTCACAGTTTGCAAAGAAAGTTCGTAGCGTTGATCACAAAAATCAGTTGAGATTTTGCCCTTGAACGAGTAACATGTCCGTACATAAAAGGAAGTGTTTGTCTATTTGCGAAAAGGTTGATATTATTCGAGAATTAGAACGTGGTAAAAAAATGTTGAAGTGTGTAAAAAAATTTAATTTATCATCGTCTACGGTTTCAACCTTATGGAAAAACAAAGAAGCGATTTTATATGAACTAGAGAACAACCTAACAACGAACAAGAAAATGAGGAAGTGCGACTTGGGTAGTGATTAAGGATGCAGCTGTGAGTAAATTTTATATGTACGTATATTTACTTTAAATTTTCTAGTTTATTCTCATTTTTAGGTTTTTTCATAAATTTACTAAATAACCTTTCTGTTTATATATTCACTTTTACTTCTTATGTCTTATTTCACCATACGCATGCATGCTTTTGCCTTCACGGATATTAAGTTTAACGGCTATAACGAGCAAAACTAAACGGTCCCGTGGCGCTCGTTATAGCCGAGTTTGACTGTATATTTTTTACAGTGTATGGTGATGCTGTATTTATGATGTTTCTTACTGTACTTCCTGTTTTCTATATTTTGTTGTAGTTTTCCATTGTGATATGTACACTATGTAGGTTTTCACAGGTTTTTCACACCACCTTCTCTGTGGGTGTTTTCCTGCATGAGTTTTATTAGGAAAAACAAGCCTGTTCTTACCTAGGTTTTCTCCACAAACTGAAATGGCTTTACTTATATCTCTTTATGTTTTGTATATTTTATATACTCTTCATTGTAATACTTTTATTTTTAATGCTCATGATATTGACGAAGGGTTAAATGTAAGAATGGACCTTATGGTCCAAATTTTGCCCAAATAAAGATGATTATCTATCTATCTACCTCCCTCCCCCCTCTCTTCTTCCCCATCTCTATGACGGTTTTTCGCATTGGCTTAGCCCGAATCCTTGTGTGAGGGTTTACTAGTTGTATTCAACAGTTCTTCTGTTATTCTATAACCGTGTTATAAAGGTGATTATAAAAAGTGTGTTATTTGTCACGTTGTTATTTGTTGTTGTGTTATTAGTTGTCATTGGTTCAGAGGTGCAAACTTTTGTATTAAGACATATCTAATAATGAAATATGTCAGAAAAATTAATGTTTTGAAGGTGAAATAAAATGCTTGCAAAATGCAAGCACCAACTATGTACTTGTATTTAAATATTATTAATATTATTTAAGTACTGGAGAAAAAGCACAATGCAAAATGTTGTAAGGATTACAGAACTATTAGTTTAATTTCTCATACAGCTAAAGTTCTAACCAGAATAATAACCAAAAGAATTGAAGGTAAAATAGAAAAGGAGCTGCAATATAATCAGTTTGGTTTCAGAAGAGGAAGAGGAACTAGAGATGCTATAGGATGTATGAGGATGATGGTAGAAAGAGCGCTAGAAGTCAATAAAGGTATGTATTTTTGTTTTGTAGATTGGGAGAAAGCTATTGACCGAGTTAAATGGGATAAAATGCTGGGTATTTTAAACAAAATAGGAATAGATTGGAAAGATAAAAGACTGCTTAAAAACCTTTACTTTGATCAAAAGATTAGAGTCAGGGTTGAAGGAGAATAAACAGAAAATACTTCAATAGGGAGGGGAGTGAGGCAGGGATGTTCTATTTCACCAGCAATATTTAATATTTATGCAGAAACAATAAAAGAAGAAGCCTTGATGGAAGAGAAAGGATTTAAGATAGGAGGTGAAAGTATTACCACCATTAAATACGCAGATGATCAGGGCTTAATAGCAGAAGGCGAGAAAGAGCTTCAGAGGATGACAGACAGACTAGTGGAGGTTGGCCAACAATATGGAATGAAGATCAATGCAGAAAAAACAAGTCATGGTGGTTTCAAAGGAACATAAAGAATTAAATATAATGGTAAATGGCCAAAAATTGGAACAAGTAAGTAGTTTAAAATATCTTGGCAGTATTTTAGCGCAGGATGGAAGTAGTATACAGGACATCAGAAGTAGGATTGCAATGGCAAAAGCAGCATTTAACGAGAAGAAGGAGCTTCTCACAAGCAAGAAAATAAATTTAGAAACAAGGAAGAAATTATCAAAATGCTACATATGGAGCATAGCTCTTTATGGTGCAGAGACGTGGACGGTAAGGAGAAAGGAGGAAAATTATTTAGAAAGTTTTGAGATGTTGGTATGAAGGAGAATGATGAAAGTGAAATGGACAGAGAGGAAGAGAAATGAAGAAGTATTAGAAATGGTGGGAGAAGAAAGGATGCTAATAAAAACAATCAGGAAAAGAAAAGCAAATTGGATAGGGCACATATTGAGAAGACAGTGTTTACAAAGAACGATCTTAGAAGGAAAAATTAGTGGAAGAAGAGGAAGAGGGAGAAAAAGAATAGGAATATTAGATAATATAAAGCAGGGATATAATTCTTTTAGAGGTATAAAAGAGGTTTCTAGGGAGAGAGAGAAATGGAGGCAGCGATTCAGTTAAAAGCTGTCTTCGGACAGAAGCATGATGATGATGATGAATATTTTTTGTGATATGTTAGGAGGTTAATAATGTTTAGGCACTTCCAGATGAGCTAGAGACTTGAAATTTGGCACAATTATAGGTTTTTCGTCACATCCAAACAGAATAATCTGAAATCTGGAAAATTCTTATTTTAAGGGGCTGTTTTGGCCCCATTTTTGCCCCATAAGAAATGCACATAAATCGTATCATATATTAAATATATAAAAGGATACTAAAGTTTAGGCACTTCCAGATTAGCTAGAGACTTGAAATGTTTTATGTGGATAGGATTATATAAATGGCCGACAAAAAAATCGAAAACCTTAAAAAATTTAAACAATACGGCCGATAAAAATTTGCAAATGTCTAAACAAATATTTAATGTTTTTGTATTTCTGTATGTGCTACGAAACTGAATATTTTTGATATGGTAGAATTTATAAACAAACCAAATAGGGATTATAGAAATTTTGATATATTTATTCTGCTACCTATTAGAAATTCTTCAAGTTTAAAATGTTTAGATACTAGGGGACAAGCTATGGAGCTGAAAATTTTCAGTTATTTAGAATGTGGTGCAAAGGCACAAATTAATGTTTGAAAATCTCCATGAAGTTGTTATTGTGGCCGTTAAAAAGTTTTTAAATTTACACAATTAGATAAATATTATTTCACTTCTAAATGTGCTACAACATTAAAATTTGGCAGAAATGTGTGGTGTAATTACCAAGCAATGGAAAAAAGTATAATATTCTTAAAATTGCAAATTTTAGGGATTGCTTTTACTCCAATATTGTTCTGTAAGGAAAGAACAAAGATCGGTGCAGAGGTGAAAACTTTTGAAATAAAAAAATATTTCTAAAAATGAAATCTCTCTAAAAAATAAATTTTTTCGAAGTGAAATGAAATGCTTGCAGAATGCAAGCATTTTTACTAGTAATAGATATAAATAATAGATCAACATGCTTCAAAGACAATTGAGTGTAAAAGTCTTGGTGCTGCCCAAAGATTTACAATGAATAATAATATTATCTTTTAACAACTTTGGCAAAATTTAGTCAAACAATATTTATTTTATCTCTATAACAAATTCAGTGTTTAAAATTTTTCCTCTTTCTTTTAGGTTCCAAGCCAAAATGGACCATGTTGAGCAGAGAAAGTATGTACATGGTTGGCAGACTGGAGCCATGAAGAGTCCTGCTGTGCTGTGCCCAGAATATAGACATCTGGATGTGAGATATGGAGGATATGGAGTGAGGAATTTTTTTATCTAGCTGTTGCAAATTCTGGTTTGTTCATATCAGCAGACAATGGTGGTTATTGGGATGGGAATAAATATTCATTAGAAACTGTTACATCTGGATAAACCCCTCAAGCATGACTTTTTCCATGGCATTTAAACTTGCAAGCATGTCTTATTTTGGCCATGTTGATTTTTGAGCACATATTCACTTACTAGGAGAGGTTACGCCCTGCCCCTCTGGGATTCGCATGAAATTTGTAGAGTAGAAAGTATACATGAAATAAGAGGTCCCTTGTATGAAAATGCTTTCCATTGACTCTGAGTTTCCGAGTAATAACCATTCCAAACGAAAATGCTATAAAACTCTATTTGGAGTAATATTCTCCAAATGTAAGTGGTGGCCGCAGCAGTTTAGGCGGTAACCTTTCTTTCTTCAAATAGAAAATGATTTGTCTATGATACTTCCACAAAAACGGTTTGTTCTTATTGTTTTAATACCTCTCATAATTTGTTGTGGAACATTTTGCTTACTTATATAGAGAGCCTCTGCCAGTAGTTATTATTATTATTTATTATCAACAAGTAGATTAAAAGTTGGCAACATTACATAAAAGGCTACTTAATATACAAAATAACATATAAGATTAAAAATATTACTTACTGCTAAATTGGATGAATGACATATTTGCTACTTTAGTCCTTTGGATATGCTTCACAAATCAAAATCTTCTTTAAACTCCTACATGTGGTTCTCAGTATCTTGTGCATCAACAGCAGCCTTAGTCTGTTGCCAGATCTCAGTGTATCCCAGCATGCTCCACCTACAATTAATTTCTTTTGACTTCCATCAGGTTTTCTGAGTGTTAAAGGTCATTATTACCTTGTAGAAGTATTTCTCAACCTTTCTAGAGATGCAGATCTCCTATAAAGTCGCTCATTTTCTGTGAAACTCTTCCTCATTTTGGTTCATAAATTTTTCATACATTTTTTCACTTGGAAATATTAATCAGCTGTGTGCAGAATCTAACAAGTTATAGATAAAAATAAAGATGTCCTACTCAACTTGCAGATCCCTAACAAATAAAAGATGTTTGCATGCATATGGATGGATGGAAAGAACAAAGCTAATAGGTGCTTAATGTTGGAAACGAAACCCAACTAATAATGAATTTGAAAATTGACTCAATGCATATATTCAGTGCTTGAAGTATGGAAAAAGGTTAAAGTTTGTTTCTGAGATACACTAACCTAACAAACAGTATGCAACAGCAGTATAAATTGACAAACAACATGACAGTTGAATAAAATGATATAATAGATTACTAAATATAGATAATAGACTGGCCCTTCAGATTTGTGTCAGTAGATGATTGGCAGAATTCAAATTCGTACCAGAATGGTTTCAAGTACTCTAAAAGGAAGTAGAAAGGCATTCCACCTTACATCAAACTCGGTTACCTTTCCAGTACCATTCAAGAATTGGGACAACAGCATATAAATAATGTGAGGACATTTATTTCAATTTTAAGTTATCATGAATCCAATTTTGTAAGGTGATCATGAAGTTTTCCAGAAAAATCATGAAAGAAAATGTGTCCTTAGACATTGCAACATTTTTTAAATTCCTAGTAAATTATTTTAAATTAATTTCACTTCCAGAAGTCAAATAAATTATGAATGGGATGCATGGAAAAATCTTTGCATTACTTTTCTAATTCATTTGCAGTCTTCAATGTTTGTTTCTAAATTACTTGACAGATGCTATGAAGGACGATCTCGGTGTTGGATGAGTTGCTGTTACTACCTCTTTCCCTAGAAAAGACATTACTGTGCACCAAGGATTGATCACGACTTTAGAAGTAACTCCAGCTGTTGGAATATTCTGGCAACTAGTAGAGGTATATGAAGTTTTGTCATTGCTGATGACTTTGCAAAGTTAGGCTGTTGGTGTTTCATTACTGACTTTTTGTATTATTAATGGTTTTTGGTGTACTTATTTAGAAACTAATTTGAGTTATATGAGGTGCGATCCAAAAGTTCCCGGACTGGACGCATGGAGAGCTAACAGGATGTAGTATGGACTTGGGCCGCTAGGTAGCGCTAAACAGCTTTATTCTGAAGCAGTTGGCCAAGTTTCACGTTGATACCTACATTTTTTTCAATCATTTTTGTGTGTTAGTGGTGTTCTGCAATTTTTGCTGCAAAAAAATGGCAGACTTGAAGGTGCAGTGCGTGTGCATCAAGTTTTGCTCCAAACTCAGCAAAACCACGTCAGAGAACCACAAAATGCTTAAACAAGTATTTGGTGATGACGCCATGTGCAGAACCCAGACTTTCAAGTGGTTCTCGTGGTTCAAACATGGGCAAACGTTGGTTGAGGATTCCGAACGTTCTGGTCGGCTCTCAACCAGCAGAACAGATAAAAATGTTGAAAAAGTATGTCAGGCCAATCACGAGGACCATCGGCAAACGATTAATGACATCTTCAGCATCGCTGACCTATCATTCGGTTCATGCCAACGCATTCTCAGAAATGACCGAAACTTCCTTTCCAAGGTCATCACTGATGATGAAAGCTGGGTTTTTGGCTACGATCCAGAAACCAAGCAGCAGTCATCCCAGTGGAAGATTCCATCTTCACCATGACCGAAGAAAGCGAAGCAGGTCAAGAACAACATCAAGAGCATGCTGATCTGTTTATTCGACATGGAGGGAATTGTTCACATGGAGCTCGTTTCTGTAGGTCAGATAGTGAATCAGCACTTTTACATCGAGGTCTTGAGGCATTTGAGGGAGGATGTGAGGCAGAAACGTCCGGACAAGTGGGGCACACAGGACTGGCTGCTGCATCACGACAATGTGCAGGCCCACACCGCTCTGTCTGTCCCCCTACCTAGCCCCCTGTGACTTCTTTTTGTTCCCCAAGATGAAGACTCTGCTGAAGAATTGCAGGAGGTGCTGAACGACATCTCCCAAACGGAGTTCCAGAGGTGCTTCCAGTAGTGGTAAAGCATTGGGCCTGCTGTATCAACTCCCAAGGGGACTACTTCGAAGGGCACAGCAGTGATTAGAACAGGGATGGCTGTGAAATATCATTGGCACGCTAAAACGTTACGATCATGAAGTTAAATTTTTAAATAGATTATTTTTCGGATATTGAATTAGCTCTTTGAACTAAAATATGAATACATGCACAGAAACAGTTTGATAAGCGAAGTTTCAGCTGATTGTGTTGCTATTCAATCGACAAAGTACACGCCAAACTCCAAAGAACTTTCTTCAAAAATGGCCCAAAAAAGTTCAAACGAATAAACAAATATTTTAATTTGTGTATTTTCCAATTTTTTTATGTGTGTAATTGAGTGCAGAATAGGTTTAAATTTATCAATACGCAAACTAACACCCTTTGAATACTTAAATGTATATAGAATAAATCTATATTAAAATTGTTGTTAGTATGGAGGTAAGTTTATTAATAAATAAATGTATGGCACACCTGAAACTATACATCAGAAATTTTACATCCTTTTGGCACGCTCATGATAACCGATTTGCCATCCCTGGATTAGAACCTAAGGAAAGCCTACATTTTTTATCGGTACAGTCTGGGAAATTTTGCATCACACCTCGTATTTTGTTATAACGATACCTCAACTGGCATTATTTATTTATTTAATAAGTTCAAAAACAGCACTTGGGCCTATTACATTGAACATTACAACCAATAAATAATAAATGCATATAAAAATATATAAAAAAGTCAAATAAAACAATAAGGAATTCAATGGAAAACATCAGAGTTTGGTTATAAAAGTTTGGGAGGTGGAAAATTAAGGAGCGTTTTGTGGTTGAGAGCCGAGGAGTGCGGCAGTAAAATAAATCATGTAATCTGGTACTTCTAGAGGGAATACAGAGGGGGTAACTGGAGAGAAGTTCGGGAGTTCTATATTTTCCATTTACAATGTTACGGAAAAACTTTAGGTCAATTGCCCGTCTACGAGCGGTCAAAGGTAGTAAACCAAGAATGTGGAGAATGTGGGAAGAGGACGCATTACGAAGAGAAGGAACTCGCTGGCAGATAATGTGATAGAAGAAATTTAGGGGCCTTTCAAGGTGATTAAGATTTAATTAGGAAGCTGAGGACCAAATGGGTGAGCAATATTCTAAGATTGGGAGAACACAACTAACAAAGAATGTGCATAGAGAGAAAACATCCGTAATTTCGCCGAAACAATAGATGAGGCCCAGCATAGACATGACATTATATTTTAATGTATGTCTTTTTGTTTAGCTATTTTCTTCTTACTCACTAGATATGTATGGATTACTTGATCAAACAAATATTGTGAGCTGTAAAAATCAGTCACTAGGGGAGACGAAAAGAAATATAGATTCAACTAACATAATTGCCCATCAAATATGACAGGTATGCATGAATTAAGTTCAAATTGAAATAAAAATTAATGAAACCAATTTTTATAGGCACTAAAAAGTAAACAATAAATATAAAATTCACATGATTGAATGTTACAAAGAGCAAAAATAGTTTTGGGCGAATAGAAATTGTATGACAAAGAAATACATTATGCCATACAACTCTTATACCACATAAATTATTTTTAATTTACGGAACATTTAATTTTGTCCCTCTGTCTCTCTCTTCCTCTCTTTCTTTCTCTCTCATATGAAAGTGTTCAAAGCATGCATTCCTTATGCATATAGTATAAATATTAAGGTGACAATACAATCCTGAGGCTTAACAACGACACAGTCGGCAAGGCAACATATCATTACAAAGCTTAAATTCTTCAAATAAATAAGATTTAAACGTAAAACTTGAGCGATCTTGTGTCGCAGACAAAGTGTGACAATAAGAATATGAAATATTATTTATTATTCTTTAAAATGATCCAGTTTTGAAGATTGTACATTAATTCTTTCTAATTTTAATTTGCAAAAGAGTAAAAGCCTCTAAGTCGAAAAATAAATTTTTACGTGTTATCTTATCCTTCCACCAAAAATCAAAATTCTGACCCTGAGGTGCACATCCTCATGATCTCATTAGTAAGTGTACCGAGTTTAAAGTCGCTAAGTTTCTTGATTTTTGAGATATGCTGTATATATATATATATATATATATATATAACTCAACTTGGTAAGTGTCCACTGGGCTTCCCTCAACACCTTGTTGCCACCCTCATCACTACCTTTTCTTTTCCTTTAGTTAATATATATATATGTATATATATATATATATATATATATATATATATATATATATATATATATATAATAATAATAATAATCAGTGGTAGAATATCTGCATGGCAAGTGGAAGATCCGGGTTTGTTTCCCTATCATAGCAGACTTTTTTCTTGTTTAAAAAATATTCCCAACAATGTAATTGTCAAAACTCGTGCTCGTATTGTTGTCACAAGGCTAAATGCTTTACCCTCTTCTACCTCAAAATTTGATTATCTTGGCAAACGACTGCTGCTAGAAATAAAATCAACATAAATGGTGATAGTTTAAATAATTTATTGTCAGTTAAAAATTAAAATTTTTTTAAATATTAATTTTAACCCATTTTTGATGGGCTATATACTAGTAACCGTATATCTTACATTAGCTTTGTGACCTGGTGTTGCTTGGGTGTGATTTGGGATTGCACAAACTTATATACCCTCGCACCGCCCTTGTGCTCGGCGCACGCTCTCGTGGTCGACGCTGCAACTTATATACCCTTGCACTTCCCACACACTCAACATACAAAGCGTTACTTCTAAAAAAATTACCTACAGAGAAGTATTTTGTTCCATAAAATGGTTCTTGAAAAATGTCATAACTTTCGATCAGACTCTATATTCATTCAGATGTTTTTTGTATGTGAAACGTATTTACACTATAGGTAAAAACGTTATTTGCCTTAAACACGCTGTATATTCTATATTTTTTTTACGCAAACCTGTTAGTTGTAATGCTGAACAAATTAGTGAAAGAATGGTGCAATTTGGTTCGGCCATTCACGGGGAAGATAGTTACAGACAGAAACGGATTTCTCACCAGGGCTGTGCTGTGCAAGAGTGGTATCCAAACCTACTTGGGGGCTTACCCTGTCACCTAAAAAAAGATTGATTAAAATCGGTTGGTTTTTTCGAGAGATATTTTGGTTAGAAGGGGGTTTTCGATTTTTGCCTTTTATATATTAGATGTTTATCCTTAAAGTTTGTTTCACATTAGAACTAAAAATAGAAAATGCATTTAAAAAATTAAGTTAAGTTAATAACTTTTATAAAGTGCACAAAAAGTGAAAAAAAAACAAAATAATAAAAATATTTTTATTAATAACTTATAAAAATCTGATGTGGCCACCACATGACTTTCTCCGTATCTGTAATATTTCTAAAATTTTCAAATATGTTAGCTAATAATAAATATTTTAAGAAACTGCCAGAAAGTTTTAGGCTTTGCAAAGTACAGAAATAAACTCAAATTATAGCCTTCTGATATTGGATATAGCCACAAAACTCCAACAATTAAGAAAAGAAAAAGGAGCGTTACTAAGACGTAACTTAGCATCAATTGTTAACAATAGTCGTCGGTAGGTGGCAGCTAAAAATATAAGATCTCTTAAACAATGCATTATATGGAAAACTGTTTCAAACATAGGTTGTAGAAAACTAAATTTCCTACAACTTTTATTCCAATACATTTTTACATTTATCAAATATTAAAGCAAATATTTCAAAATAACGGATAAGTGAAAAGAGTAAACACCCACTTTAGGTTGACCGATTTTTACCAAAAACTAATTGGTTCTTGTGACTTTTATAAAAATGTTCAATATAAAATTTCGCGTTGATCTGATTAATAGTTTTTGAGTTAGAGCACCCACAAAAAGCTATCTCACACACACACAGGCATGCACACACACAGGCATGCACACACACAGGCACGCGCGCGCACACACACACACAGACATAATCGAGAAAATGGTCAAAACATGTATTTCCGTTGAAATCTCGAAGTTGATTTTTTTCATGAATTCAATACTTTCCCCTATACTACGTATATGGAGAAAGTAAAAAATCTGATGTGGCCACCACATGACTTTCTCCATATATGTAATATTTCTAAAAATTCCAAATAGGTTAGCTAATAATAAATATTTTATGAAACCGAGAAAATTTTAGACGACAAAGAACAGAAATAAACTCAAACCAAAGCCTTCTGATATTGGATATAGCCACAAAGCTCCAACAATTAAGAAAAGAAATTGGAGCGTTACTAAGATGTAACTAAGCATCAATTGTTAACAATAGTCGTCAGAAGGTGGCGTGGTGGTGGCAGCTAAAATATAAGATCTCTTAAACAATGCATTATATGGAAAATGGTCAAAACGTGTATTTCCGTTGAAATCTTGAAGTCGATTTATTTCATGAATACAATACTTTCCCCTATACTACGTATATGGAGAAAGTAAAAAAATACAAATTAAATAAAGAAAGCTTTTTAGTTAACTTGGATAAAACTGAAATGAAAAAAAAAATTAAATTATTGAATTAATAGAGATTGAGTATATAAAAGTTGTTGCAATTTTAATAATTAGTTCGGATATTTTACAGAATGCAGCATAACTATTATATTATTCAATATAAAACTACTGCTGTAAATACCTAATTACCATATATGCCGGCATATAAGTTGACTTTTGAAACAAAAAAAATTTTGAAAACTTAAGGTCAACTTATATGCCAAATATAAAATGTGACCCTTAAATAACATTTAAAACATTGATATTTACGAAAAACTTGGATCTTACAGCATAGGTGATCACCATTTTGAATCAGCTGCTCCATTGTTTACATATTGTCATTTATTTTAAAAGATTTAAGATAATTATTTTTAATAGTAATAAAAAAAATTTAACTTGTTTTTATTATTGTATCTCAAAAATATAAACGATCTATTTGCAATTACAGGAAGGAAGGATAAGTAGAAATACATTCTGCCAATAAATGGCGATACGGTACATGACTGATCCTTCTTAAATTTAACAAATGATTTAATAACTCAAAAATCGACACTGCATTTTTTGGAAAAGGTTACATTTAGGTTTTAAAGACAATAAAATTCCTTGTATTCTTCATTCGAAGTTTTTTTAATGAAAAAGTAGGGGGTCGACTTTTACGGTAAATATGTCTAGTCATGTATTTACAATCAACTTCGGATATACACTTCGGATATACACGACCGAGAAATTTTCCCCTTAAGATATAATATTCACAGACGAGATAGGGTAAATAGGAACGGAGGTGGAGTTTTTATAGCGGTGAAGGACACGCTTATCAGTTCGCCAATTGAGTTTACGGAAAACAGAATAGAAAGCATTTGGTGTACAATCAACAGGGGAGGTTTAGGAAACATCCATGTATGTGCATGCTATAAGCTGCCAGGTGCAGACGCAGAAGACATTTATGAGCTAGAGGCCCAAATCAACTCAATACAGATGAAAAATAGTAAAAGTCTTACTATAGTAGGGGGAGACTTTAATCTACCCTCGATAAATTGGCGCAGTTGCAGCTTCACACCACCCGGTAGAAATCGTGAGTCATGCGAAGCACTAATAGACATCTTCAATAAACATTCCCTTATTCAGGTAGTCAGAGAACCCACGAGAGAGGACAATATATTAGACTTAATAGCACTTAATATCCCTGAACGTGTTTCTGAAGTAGTTATTGAAGAAGGAATCAGCGATCACCGAGTAGTCCGAGTTATCTTGAACATAGCATTCGTAAAGTATCGCAAGCCTAAGCGAAAAGTGTACATATTTAAAAATGCTAACTTTGCGGACTTTAAAGAGAAACTTATTAAAGATTACGCAACTTTCAGAAAATTAGCAAGCACGAAGAACGTTGAGGAAACTTGGAAAGCTTTCTTATCAGTAATTAGAACAGGTATAAATACGTACATACCAAGTAAATATATTACCGATAATGGAGAACCTAGGTGGTATAATCGGCAGGTTAGATGTGCTCTCAGGAGACAAAGAAAGCTTCACTCAAAACTTAAATGCGCCAAAAATAATATGTCACAGGAGGTAATAAATACAATTTCAAACAAGTACAGAAATTGTCGGACTTGGACTAAAAAGATTATGCGCAAGGCATTAATGAACTTTAAGAAAAAGATTCTCTGTGAACATCTAAACGAAAATCCCAAAATCTTTTGGTCTTATGTTAGAGAAGTTCAAGATCGACGCCCAACCGTAGCACCATTAAGAAACGACAAAGGAGAGGTAGTTTACGATAGCATTGATAAAGGAAACTTGTTAAACTCATTTTTTCAAAGCGTATTTACGACCGAAGTGGAGAAAAGGAAGGTCGATCCACCCGAACCAAGCGAAGAGAAGATGAACGATATACTTATATCAGCGGAAGGTATAGCAGAACAGCTCAAAATCATAAATGCAAATAAATCCCCGGGACCGGAAGAGATACCAGCTAGAGTATTAAAGGAATTAGCGTTAGAAGTAGCACCTTATCTCGAAACAGTTTTCAGTAAGTCACTTAGTCATGGCGTTATACCTAAGGAATGGAAATTAGCGTTTATAACTCCGCTACATAAAGGCGGGAAAAAAGACGACCGAGAAAACTACAGGCCGATTTCGCTAACCTCAATATCTTGCAAGATTCTAGAGCACATCATCGTTAGTTCTGTGATGGACTTCTTAGATAGCCAGGACTTGCTCAGTAAATATCAGCACGGTTTTAGGAAGGCAAGATCTTGTGAAACACAGCTCGCTCTGTTTGCACATGATATACTACGATCCGGTGATCGAAAGACCCAGCTAGACGCGGTTTTTCTTGACTTCAAGAAGGCATTCGATAAAGTCCCTCATATTAAGTTATTGAAAAAATTACAAGCCTGTGGAATAAATCGAAAGATAATCGAGTGGATCAGGGACTTTCTCAATGATCGGGAACAAATGGTAGTCATAAATGGATTTAAATCAGATTCGGTCAGCGTGTCCTCCGGCGTTCCACAGGGAAGTGTCATCGGTCCCCTATTATTCCTTATATACATAAATGACTTAGATAATGTTATTACAAGTAAAATCAAGTTATTCGCGGATGATACGGTAGTTTACAGAGAGATTAACAGTCCTGCTGATCAAGCATTACTTTCTAACGACCTACACGCAATTCTCGAGTGGTGTAAAGAGTGGCAATTAGAGCTGAACTTAGGTAAGTGTTCCGTCATGAGATTCTGGAGAAACAAAGAAATTGAGGCGATGAATTACAGTATAGAAGGCGTACATCTAAAATTATCCGAATCCGTCAAATACTTAGGTGTCATTTTAACAAGTAACCTCTCGTGGGACACACACATACGAAATATATCTGGGAAAGCTAAGCAAAAACTAGGATTCATCAAACGGATAGTAGGTAAAAGCGAAGAAAAAGTCAAAGAGACATGTTACTTTTCTTTAGTTAGACCGCTGCTAGAGTAAGCGTCGAGCATATGGGATCCGTACGAGAAAGGTTTAATCACCGAGTTAGAGAAAGTGCAGCGAAAAGCTGCTAGATTCGTCAAAAATTGTTATGATAGAAATATAAGCGTTACAGGCTTGATACAGGACTTAGGATGGGAATCACTAGCTGAGCGTCGATCACGTGCTAGGTTAAAACTTCTTGAAAGATTTAGAACGAGTACTTTCTCCAGCGACGTCAAAGAAATAATAAGAACTCCCACCTATATCGGTAGAATGGACCATCCTCGTAAAATAAGAGAGATAGCCTGTAGGACAGAGAGATACAAAGGCTCATTTTTCCCTAGAACGATAGCTGAGCAGAATAAAACTTGTGATCAAAAGTAACCTCGCGTAGGGGCGTAAACCAAGGCCTAATTTTGGAGTTTTCCCCTTGGTGTTAATACACCCCCTGCCACACACCCTTGCGGTGGCTTGCAGGGTAAACTGTAGATGTAGATGTACAATCCAAAATATCGAGGTCGACTTATACACCAGCATACAGTACTTTTAATTTTATTTTGTGCACACGCAACATTTGGTAAATGAATGGAAATGGATTATATACGACAAAAAAATGAACATCAGTACATCTATTTTCTTTACACTGTTTGTAAGTGAAACTAAATGGGTAATTTACAATGAAGGAATGGCTGTTAACATAAAGATTATATTACTACTATTTGAGTGAGGTATGTTTTAAATGATTGTCGAGTGTTTTATTAATTACAAATGATTAGGAAATAAATCTGAATAAAAAATTTGATCTTTCCTTGGCATCGCTACTGTCATATCATTTTTTTAATTCTTAGACATTATACTAAACCAATAATTATCTTTTTTGACATGATTGAATAAGTTGTAATTAATGCCTCTGCCTTATTTGTGTGCACACATGATGCTAGAATCTTTCCTCTTGTTAAAGTAAATTGTTATCAGCAACAAGTTTTTGATAAACGAAATTCTGTTCACCAAAGTTTATAAGTGCATTATCTGCAGACAAAAAGATACCGATTCTATATTTAAATAATTTTCTTCTAGAACTCGAATCAATTGATATTCGATGGAAACACTTCATTCATTGGGGTCCTGATACAAATCCAAAATACCTTGTTTTAGACCTTTAGAGGGAAAGTACTGTACCACTACAGGAAAAATTTTAATTTCCTTTCTTTGAAGAGTCAGTGCCAACAGGAAAATAATTAGCCTCCAAAAAATCTTTTAAAAGCAGTTGTTGAGCAGCCGGAACCATAATACTCGCACAGATGCTTATGCATTTTGTTCTGCCACGTTATTTTTTCAGTGCTGAAATCAGTAAATATAACTGCAATCTTGACTATTGTAATGTTTCACTCCATGGTAACTAGAGGTATCTTCACTGGCAGTAATTAAGTAATCTTCATTAGAGTTATTCTTTTGAAAAAAATTGGATTTCGACAGTTGTTTTTTTGTATTACAGCTAACTTGTGTGTCAAACTTTCCGAATGAATAGTTAATGTGCTTTTTTTCATGCTTAATGGAAATTTCTTTTTTACATAATTTCAATTCACCATTAAATGCATCTTGTTTCACAAGTCACTTTCATTGCTCATTCATTTAACCAGCTATTATTAAATATAGTAGAATATTTCATTTACTGTTTCTTTGGTGATGCCATGGGATATTGGAAGTTATTCGCAAATGAATTGCAACTGAAGTACATCGTAGTTTAATTAGAAGACAACATTTATGATCTAAATATGACTACTTTTAAGCAAATAGCTACCAAAAACAACTGTTGGAACACAATTAAGTATTGTACCTCCAGCACTAATAAAATAAAAAAATACTCTAATAACAATAATCCCAAGTCTAATAGTAATGATCTATAAATGATAAAATACCTTTTTTCCACCAATAATAAAAGTTATTTTAAATTAGGATGCACAAACCAAAAACCTCATACCGTGAGTTTGCATACGAAATTATGTACCTTTAATTTATCTATGCTGCTTTGGAAAATAAAGTCAGTCAAACTGTGTCACTTGAGGAAAGATATAATGCACCTTTAATTTTGTAACAAAGTCTGGCCTTTCTTCTCTGCTTAGGAATTTCTTCTGCAAAGATTCATTGTCATTTCCCGGGTCTTTCACAATCCCGGGATTCAAAATTATAAATCCTGGGAATTTATATAGATTGTAGGATTGATTTTGACAGCAATGGAAAATACGAATTTAGTGGATTCAAATTGAACAAAGAATTATTCAAATAGTGCAGTAAACCGACCAGGTTCATGTTCCTATATTCTTTTAGCCTTTTCAGTATCGATTGCTTCATTTATGCGTAAAGTCAGTATTTTGTTCACTCAATTCATCTAAGATAAATGTGAAAACACCTTCAGCAAAAAGTATCTCTCCCACTAAGCCTTTCAACTCCAATCTTAACAGGTTTTAACAAAGATAGTATAGCATTGGTGACTTGAAATTCCTATTCAAAAATGTTCATTGAGGTTCCCAGGTCAATTTGTGCCTTAGAAATGCATGTTTTTATTGAAACAAATCTCTCTAGCATGTCAAGCAATGTATTTCACCTTGTTCTTGAATCAATTTTCAGTTGAAGCTTGCCATTATGCTCAGTTCTTACATATTTGCAGCAGCAATTCATACATTCTTTACTGACAATTTGTGAAACATTTTCACCAATTTTTGCACTTTTTCAATTCTTCTGGCAATGCTTATTTTTACAGCCATCTATGAGTTCAGTATTTTTCAAAGAATCATCTGCGTAAATATTGGAAATTTCTACAGTAGTTTAAAAATTGACATCTTTAAAAGTCTTCGTCTTAACTTTCTCTTTCCTTGCATTCATTTCTAATTACAGTCGTAGGACTTGAATGAGATTTCCTTTTGTACAGAATATCACAAACAGCTAAATGAAGCCCATGTGCTAAATACGGCCCATGTTGAATATCACTTAATCTAACAAATTTTATCATTATCATCAGTAACACAAGCTATCATGTGCTTCTTCAAGCATAACTCAAATTTTGCAAGTTTGTTCTCCACCAACTATTTTTTCTGAAGGAATGGACCCAAATATATGCACCATGCCCAAATTCCAGAATTCATTATTAGTATGAAGATTGATATTTAAATACTTATGATTTCTAAGAAAAATATATTCACCCAGTGAAATGCTGAATCTTACACCCCTAGACTCTTTTCAGCTATTTCGGAAATAATGATTTGTTTCACAGTAAGGTACTGTACATGCTTGAGGAGTAGAGTAGATCTATTGAGTGCCATCGAAGTATATAATATGACAAATGTACATACAATAATTTCTAACACGTAAAATTTGACTTACGTAAGGGTTTCAAAAATTTGTTACGAACCATTTCAATGAATAAACTAACTCTACTAACTAGCTTTTGTGGCATTGTTGAGTGCAAAGGATCTCGCCACATAGAGATGCACATTGTATGCTCCCGATGTTTCTCAGTGCTTACATACTTTATCTTCAAAGAAATTAAGTGAAATAAATGGCGCAATATACATTGCACAAACTCTCATATATGTACATATACACTTATAAAAGAAAAATGCTAAGTGGAATCATTGGTCTGTGGGAGCAATTTTAGGAAATTTGATCTTAAAATTTTAAAGTATTGTAGTAATTAATTAAATATGATGTTACTTTATGCAATAATAAATATTTTAACCGACTTATACTTGACATCCAGGTGTTTCATGGTGCATTTAAAATAGGGGTGTATTGTCACCTTAAATCCTCATACTCCATTCTAAGACAATACCTAATATTTTTAATGATATTTTTGTGGGAAAACCTTGTCTTAATTTTGGGTAAATATGGTACTACGTATATGAGAAAGCCAAAATAGTTCACGAACAATTCCTAAAAGTGAAATAAACTTTAAATTCTGTAATTGCAATTTTATCTTGCATTCCTTTTAAATACATCATCAAACTTTGAAATGGCTGATCATGTAGAGATAAGCAAAGGGAAAGATATCAAAAGGAATTAGGTATAGTTATGATGCCAATTTTAAACTTATTATATTTATATATGAAAATAAAAAAATGAACTTTTGACTATTTCTGCCTTTTCCCAGTTCCAAATGTCCTGAAGTATTCAAGTAAGTGATGAATTTTCTTTTAGTGGGTTCACAGTACACAAAAAATTGGTTGGTTTTCTTGCATTCATTGTTTTACTATGATGGAGTTATGCTTTTGAGGAAATTGTTTTTATGATAAGATCCTTGTTTGGTGAGTCCTCTATGTAGTTTGCAGCTTAACATCATGTGACTGGCAATAATTGCAGTAGTTAATTTTCAGGCCAATATTTGGCCATATCATTGGAAACCATTGAGATATTTTTGATAAATTATTAAATTTCTCCATGCCAATTGGTTGACAAGACAAATATTTTGCTTGAAATGAGTACCTTGTATGTTGCAAAATTGCTTCAAAAAAGTTAACCTACAACCTACAAAGAATGCTCTTACACCAACTTTTTGCTGTGAATTTTCAGTTACCGCTTTTTATTCAAAGAACATTCAAATTAGACATTCTTTTTGATTGTTACAGGGAATCAACTGCCTAAAGAAAATGCTGTAATGAAGCCGTCTTGGATGAAAACTCATTTCTTTATATTTAAGATGCTTGTCTTGCAATTAAAAAATGCAGTAACTGCATATTTGTATATAAAAATGGTTTATTTTGTATAAAGAATGATAATATAACAAGTGTTATTCTATTAAAGAACAATAAATAAAGGTTTGTTTTTGAACTATGTAGCAGCTTCATTTCAGATTGTTTCTTTTTGTTAGTATGTATATCTAGTCAAACTTGCTACACTGAGAGAGAGCAGGGAACTCTTGTCCAGGAGGATAGAAAGTTGCCTTGATGAGGGAGCCATAAGAGTCCATTAAGGCTGAGAACTAAGAATAAGAAGCTTCTGTATAATACAGCACTCTTTAAGAGAGAAGCCATACCATGAAAGACACCACTCTTTAGGAGAGAAGCCATACCATGAAAGACACCACTCTTTAGGAGAGAAGCCATACCATGAAAGACACCACTCTTTAGGAGAGAAGCCATACCATGAAAGACACCACTCTTTAGGAGAGAGAAGCCATACCATGAAAGACACCACTCTTTAGGAGAGAGAAGCCATACCATGAAAGACACCACTCTTTAGGAGAGAAGCCATACCATGAAAGACACCACTCTTTAGGAGAGAGAAGCCATACCATGAAAGACACCACTCTTTAGGAGAGAGAAGCCATACCATGAAAGACACCACTCTTTAGGAGAGAGAAGCCATACCATGAAAGACACCACTCTTTAGGAGAGAGAAGCCATACCATGAAAGACACCACTCTTTAGGAGAGAGAAGCCATACCATGAAAGACACCACTCTTTAGGAGAGAGAAGCCATACCATGAAAGACACCACTCTTTAGGAGAGAGAAGCCATACCATGAAAGACACCACTCTTTAGGAGAGAGAAGCCATACCATGAAAGACACCACTCTTTAGGAGAGAAGCCATACCATGAAAGACACCACTCTTTAGGAGAGAGAAGCCATACCATGAAAGACACCACTCTTTAGGAGAGAGAAGCCATACCATGAAAGACACCACTCTTTAGGAGAGAAGCCATACCATGAAAGACACCACTCTTTAGGAGAGAGAAGCCATACCATGAAAGACACCACTCTTTAGGAGAGAGAAGCCATACCATGAAAGACACCACTCTTTAGGAGAGAGAAGCCATACCATGAAAGACACCACTCTTTAGGAGAGAGAAGCCATACCATGAAAGACACCACTCTTTAGGAGAGAGAAGCCATACCATGAAAGACACCACTCTTTAGGAGAGAGAAGCCATACCATGAAAGACACCACTCTTTAGGAGAGAGAAGCCATACCATGAAAGACACCACTCTTTAGGAGAGAGAAGCCATACCATGAAAGACACCACTCTTTAGGAGAGAGAAGCCATACCATGAAAGACACCACTCTTTAGGAGAGAGAAGCCATACCATGAAAGACACCACTCTTTAGGAGAGAGAAGCCATACCATGAAAGACACCACTCTTTAGGAGAGAGAAGCCATACCATGAAAGACACCACTCTTTAGGAGAGAGAAGCCATACCATGAAAGACACCACTCTTTAGGAGAGAGAAGCCATACCATGAAAGACACCACTCTTTAGGAGAGAGAAGCCATACCATGAAAGACACCACTCTTTAGGAGAGAGAAGCCATACCATGAAAGACACCACTCTTTAGGAGAGAGAAGCCATACCATGAAAGACACCACTCTTTAGGAGAGAGAAGCCATACCATGAAAGACACCACTCTTTAGGAGAGAGAAGCCATACCATGAAAGACACCACTCTTTAGGAGAGAGAAGCCATACCATGAAAGACACCACTCTTTAGGAGAGAGAAGCCATACCATGAAAGACACCACTCTTTAGGAGAGAGAAGCCATACCATGAAAGACACCACTCTTTAGGAGAGAGAAGCCATACCATGAAAGACACCACTCTTTAGGAGAGAGAAGCCATACCATGAAAGACACCACTCTTTAGGAGAGAGAAGCCATACCATGAAAGACACCACTCTTTAGGAGAGAGAAGCCATACCATGAAAGACACCACTCTTTAGGAGAGAGAAGCCATACCATGAAAGACACCACTCTTTAGGAGAGAAGCCATACTATGAACTTGAGAACTTGATAGTCTTATCCAAAGGAACAGGAAGTTGAGGTTCTTGGAGAGTTAAGTTAGGGGACACTTTGAATAAATATACAATTCATTTGAAAGGAAATTTTATTGACATTCTTTTATACATTTGTACTTGAAGGAAAATACTATATTTTCTGTTGGACATGCCATATCAAAGGGCTTCTGGTGTCTCAGATCTGCATTGAATTAGGATTCCTGCATAGTATATCCTAGCCTAAATTAGTATAAAGGCTTCCATGGCATGCCATTGACATGGTGGTGATTTCCAGGATTCTGCCAAGTTGACCCATTTCCTGGACAATATTTCGCCAGGGTTCCAGTTGGCTTCTTCAGGTCCGAGGTGTCAGTGCAGATTTCTGGTCGTTTTTATATAGGAAGGTTCCATCTAATCCGGTGCGTTCTGGTTGGTCGCCGAATCTGGTGCGTTCGGATTGGCTGTTGTTGGGTTGGTCTTACGGAAGACCACCTGCTATATCCTGAAACAAAAAAATTCCTTCTTATAACAACTATATTACAAAACAAGATTATATTTATTAAAAAATTTTGATATTCCTCAGCATATGGCCCAAGAATAAATAACTTAACGTGCAATCTTGATCATCCAAGCAGAAATTTAGTTTTCAGTTATTAGATGTACTCATTACAAAAACGTGACTCCCATATGAAATACGAAGATATTCTATTAGTAATAAATAGGAGGATATAAATGTTTAGGCACTTCCAGAAGAGCTTCACACACTGAAAGGTTATCTTAAAATTTTCATAAGAAATAACTATTTTTATAATTTCAAACTATAATGAGGTTTCACTGTATTCAAAATTCTAAGGAGTAATTATTCAAGCAAAAGGATCTACCCATTCAAGTGAGGTGACTACTATGTTCTCCCAATATGACTTTTGTTGCAATGAAAATACATATTTTGGGCTAAAGAAGGAACAATTGTTTTTACCTTGAAGTTTGACGGTTACGGAGTTAATTTCTATCCAAGTTGCTCTGACATCTGATACGGATGTTGTTTTATCAAAAATGAAACAGCACCAGGGGAGATGTTTTGAATGAAATGCTTCAGTTCTTCAATCCTTTTTAAGTCTTTTATTAATTCTTGACTTTGAGAGCAGTTTATTCTTCATTTTAAGAGCAATTAGCTTGTTTTTGTTTACTTTGAAGCCTGGGGGGTTATATCATTTAACCCAAAAAGATTACGTGGAATGAATTGTCCACGGATGTTATTATAAAAGGTTTTTAAGAAATGCTGCATCAGTAATACTTTAGAAAGGAGCGAAGATGATATGGTGTGGGAGGACGATGACAGCGCCACGGCAATGGAGGATACAAAAGAAACCGAAGATGACGATTACGATAACAACATTGGAGAAAAATGGTCAAATGACGAAGAATTTCTTGGCTTTTAAAATGAATAAATACTTATTTGATTCTTTTCATATCTAATTTATATGTGTTTATAGAATTACTTAATATATTTTTACTATAATCTATCTTACTTTTCGTAAGAATCACCAATAAAAATATGAGGATACTCGGACATTAATGTGCTGAAATTGTAGAAACATGGGATCAAATGAAAATAGGAAGTTTATGTACCCTCGTATATCCTAATTTTTAACTCAAATATTTCGAAGTGCGCATTATACGTGGGAATTTAGGGTACTTGAAATTTATTTTTGAAGAAGGTTGCATGCCAATAACTTTTAGAGTTTTCACAATATTATTACTATAGAAAATACAGGCATGCACTGGATAGGTAATGGATCACTTCTCTCCAGCAAAGAGTTTATTTATTTCAAGTTAGAGTTAAAATTAGTTTTAAAATGTTTTGCACATATTCATAATTATCTAATAAAAAGGTTAAAAGTTTTACATTTTCTTCGGCATCTGTGGTGGATTTTAAATAAATGTCCTCAGGGGTTGAGGAGCTAAAAGGGATCTGTAGAAAAATGTATGACTATGTACACATGATTAATGTTGATTTTAAAAATTTATCCAGTAGAAAACCTGCAGCGGTTTGTGTGGTTTCAGGAGGCTATTGCTGGGTTGCCTCCTTTGCAATTGTGTTCGGTGTGGAATGAGTTATGGCTATAATAATCCAAGAGTTTGATAAGCCAAAAAAATAGGCTTATTCAAGATCACTGAACTATTTTTCCTATTACTATCTATATTTACATATTTGCTAAACTATATCATATAACTATGTGATGACAGACATTTCAATTTCCTTACTTTTATAAGGCTAGTTATTTAATCCTATCTGCGGTTGAACATGCACTGTACGTTCCAGTGTTCTTCATCTTATTTTAATTTTTTCGACCAAGCTAGCGGCTTTGTAAACATATCCTTCGGTACATGAATAGGAACTCAGAAAGCTAAAAAAAACCCTGCTTCGTAAGCATTTCGAGGGTCTGTTTCACTCTCCTTTTGTGTATATTAGCATGGTATCTGGTTAGTCTTACTCCTGAGTCAGGCATCTCATCTTATATTGCTTCCTAGTTTTCAGTTGAGAGATTACTTTTGTGAGAGGAAGTTGAGATGAAGATGGAGAGCAGTAATAGTGGTTCATTTTCGAGAAATGAAATTGAAAGATTACTTGAGGATGAAATAGAAGACGGTGAATTACATGTGGATTCTGGCACTGATAATTCTAGTGAAGAAGAGGATGATTTTGCTGAATTAAGTGTACCTCAAGAGTCTGAAAACGAAGACGAAAATGATAGTGGTTCATCAGGTAGGGATGATGATTTTCATAATGCATTGGTTTGGGTTGATTTTGACAGACGAAATGTTCCAAGAAAAATTCCATTTATTGGTGAGTTTGGTCCAACTACTTCTATTACTAATGTTCTTGAGTCTTTTACAAATTTTTTTGATACCACCCTAGTTGATACAATTGTTTTGGAAACTAACAGGTATGCCGAGAATTATTTAAAAAATGTTGTTCTTTCCTCCCGATCTCGATTTAACAAATGGAAACCTGTTGATCTAGCGGAAATATACGTATATTTGGGAATCGTCATGTTAATGGGCATTGTACAAAAGCCTATACTACGTTCTTATTTTTCAAGAAATCCACTTTGGGAAACTCCAAAACGATGTCTCTAGATAGGTTTGAAAGTATTTCAAAATTTTTTCATTTTGTTGACAATTCAAAAATTCACAGTTATACTGGAAACAAAAAAATGTTCAAAATTCAACCTATCATCGATTATCTACAATGTAAATTTCAAAGTATTTATTTACCAAAAGAAAATATTGTTGTGGATGAATCTCGAACACTTTGGAAAGGACGTTTGTCATTCAAGCAATATATTCCTTTGAAGTCTTCTAAATTTGGAATAAAGACTTTCGAGCTTTGTGAATCGGACACTGGGTACTTATGGAATTTTATTGTTTACTCTGGGGCCGATTCTACAATTTCTGGTTCTGATACTCCAGATGGACTCAAAACATCAGCAATAGTAATTAAATTATTGGAACTTTTATTTCAAAAAGGTTATAATTTATGGATAACTTCTATAACTCACCTGATTTGGCAAAATTTTTAATGAACCGAGGTACTAACATTGCTGGAACATTACTTTTAAATAGAAAAAAATGTCTCAAAAGAGATCAAATCTATAAAATTGAAGAAAGGGGAACACATTTCCAAAGTAAGCAATAATGTTATGATCATTAAGTGGAGAGATAAAAAACCGGTGACATTCATTTCGGCCTTTCATACCAACAACTTTTGAGAAAAAGACGGAGTTTCTAAACCAGTATGCATTTTAGAATACAATACAGCAATGGGAGGGGTTGATCTAAAAGATCAGAAATTACAGCCCTACCTACTTGAACGCCAAAAAAACTATAAATGGTACATTAAATTATTCAGACGATTGTTAAATGTTTCAGTACACAATGCACTGGTAACCTTCAATAGTTCTCAAAAATAAGATGAACCATCTCAGCTTTTGCCTTCTGCTAATAAATTAGATTCTAGAAAATTATGGGACTACTTCCCAGTCACCAAGCCCCAGCTGATCCCCAGCCCTTTATTCGTAGAATTTCGTAGAAAAACTACTGCTGACCAGGGAAAAAGCAAGGCCACAAAGAAGATGCACAGTGTGCTCGGCTAAAGGGATAAGAAAGGACACCATATACTGGTGCCCTGACTGTGATGTGGGCCTGTGTTTAGAGGAATGCTTTAAAAATTACCTCATCAAGGTAAATTTTTAAGCACAGAATCAAATGTCAAAGACTGTACGCTGAATACAACTCCCAGTATATCGTAAGTAAAGCCTTTTTTATATTCATTAATCATTTTTAAATAACCTGCAAAAGTTTTACGTAATTTAATAAGTAAAAAAGATATAAAACATCATATAACAAGCTGCACACAGCGATTTTCGCGAAATTTACTACAGCAAACATGACCTCCGCGTGCGGAAATCTTGACCGGCTTGAAGGGTTAAGCAAACCATCTTCGGCCCTACTGATTCCTTATCAAAGCTATCTATAAGACGCAGTATCGAGGATGGTCAAATGTCCGCGTTAACGAACGGACTCACAAATGTGTACCGGTATTTCACAAAAAAAGAAAATGAACCATAGTGCGAATTGTACGGAAAACCAGAAACTATAAGCCTCATACTACAAAGTAGCTTGAAAGTATAATGAGATTAATTATTTGCACGAAAAACACACGCAAAATCGGCTTTCAATGCACGCCCTAACGACTCCGGCTGAAGTGATTTGACTATCTCTGGAAGGTGCCGAGAACGTTACTCTTTGGATCTTCGGCCGTGAAACGCAAGCGTCAAAATTCCTGCCTGTACGACTAATAGGAATGTGGATAAATGGGGCATTAATCTACTCCCGTACATTTTATGGTCATGAGAAAATACAATTCCGCAGCGGAACGCCTCCACTCAACTCACGTGCAACTCCCCTCCCCTACTTCTCTCCACTGTTCCACCCCTTCGAGGTCTGTCTATAACTGCTGGAGGGAGGGTAACTACAACTTATTCCCGGGTGCCTCATGTCGACTCGGTGGCGGAGTGGGTTTAGCGACCTGCCCCCCAATACCGAGGAAGCGGGTTCAATCCCAGCGGTGGAAACGTGCGCTCAAGTGGAGCTAGATTGAAAAAAGCTTCCGTCGAGAACAGTGAGTTTACGTCCGCCCAGAGGACGGGAGTATTTTTTCAGCCTATCGAATCCACCGCTGTGATTAACCCGCTTCTGTATTGGTTGGGCAGTCACTAAGCCCACTGCGCTGCCGTGGTCGTCCTCTGTGGCGGGTTTTTGCATCAGTTTACTAAATTAAATATTTTTTCCAAGGATTATTATTTTTGACGTTGACAAAACAGTTAAAATTTAAAAAACCGCGGAGGAAAAATGCGGGAGAAAACAGACGCGAGAGGAAAAAAGACGCGAGAGGAAAAAAGACGCGAGAGGAAAAAAGACGCGAGAGGAAAAAAGACGCGAGAGGAAAAAAGACGCGAGAGGAAAAAAGACGCGAGAGGAAAAAAGACGCGAGAGGAAAAAAGACGCGAGAGGAAAAAAGACGCGAGAGGAAAAAAGACGCGAGAGGAAAAAAGACGCGAGAGGAAAAAAGACGCGAGAGGAAAAAAGACGCGAGAGGAAAAAAGACGCGAGAGGAAAAAAGACGCGAGAGGAAAAAAGACGCGAGAGGAAAAAAGACGCGAGAGGAAAAAAGACGCGAGAGGAAAAAAGACGCGAGAGGAAAAAAGACGCGAGAGGAAAAAAGACGCGAGAGGAAAAAAGACGCGAGAGGAAAAAAGACGCGAGAGGAAAAAAGACGCGAGAGGAAAAAAGACGCGAGAGGAAAAAAGACGCGAGAGGAAAAAAGACGCGAGAGGAAAAAAGACGCGAGAGGAAAAAAGACGCGAGAGGAAAAAAGACGCGAGAGGAAAAAAGACGCGAGAGGAAAAAAGACGCGCGAGGAAAAAAGACGCGCGAGGAAAAAAGACGCGCGAGGAAAAAAGACGCGAGAGGAAAAAAGACGCGAGAGGAAAAAAGACGCGCGAGGAAAAAAGACGCGCGAGGAAAAAAGACGCGAGAGGAAAAAAGACGCGAGAGGAAAAAAGATGGGAGATAATCGCGGTGGGAAAAACTCGAGGTATTATTTATTATGAGGGGAAAAAACCCGGGTGGAAAACCATGAGGGGAAAAATGCGGGGGGGAAATGGATATTCTTGTTCAGATCGTGTTGTCCCGATTTTGCCTCCTATGTATCTGGTCACCCTAAACTACGTAGAAGTTCAAGCAACGGTTCCTACAGAAAATTATGTAGTGTGTCCTCGGTTTCTTCGATTAACTAATGTTCGAGCTAACATTGTTCAAAAATTACTATCCTTATTGGAATTAACGTCGTCGATGAATCGAGTTAACGTTGTCCTGACTTGGCGCTGAAATAAGACGAAAAAAATAGTGTGTAGATGACTCTCTCACATCTGTTGTGCTGTGCTTCTCCAGTTGCAGTGAATTGCATTATTTGAATGGGAAATATGTTTTGGATTGACATATTTTTATTAAATTTGCATGGTGACATTTTCTCAAAGTACCCCCTGCAATCATTAAAATCTTAATCCCCATGAATAGAAAATTTACAAGCTTTGTGTGCAGAAAGGAAGATCTGCTGAGTGCCCTATTTATAAACCTGAAATTAATCTGTACTTTTGGGATAACTTTAGTTTAACACCTCCCTATTTTATTGCCATTTGTATTTAGTGTTGCCAATCCAGCAAATTTGCAGCTAGATATAGCAACTTTAGGTTTGACCTCGCACCTGAAATAATACTGTAGTGAACATTTGCAAAACTAGCAAATTGATTTAACAATGTAGCCAATTCTAGCTATTGGCTAAAATTACTGCATATGCATTCACACTAAACACAAAAAAGAAAATTGAATAATGAAAATGAATATAACATAAATAAGCAGAATATTCTTTTCATTTGTCCCTTACTTTTTATTTTATTGTTTTCAGTTTGCAACTTGAGCAATTAACTACAATACTGGAACAGTGAATATCATTTAGAGCAGAGCTTCTAAAACTGTAGGTTGTGACCTCCTTGTTGGGGGAGGGGTCCTGAGTACTTTTTAGGGGGGTTGCAAAGTTTCCAAGAATAATTTTGGAAATTAATACCACTACCAGGAAAATCATGATAAATAATTTAAATTAATTTAAGTTTGAAATTTCACTAGTGGTACTACACTAAACTGTCTTCTGATTTATTTCCTATATCAGTATTCATTTGTCAACAGTTGGTTTAATTCAGTACAATTGAGTTGAGTTTTTTATTGACTTTGAATTTAATTTGTTTGGGCTTTCAGCTGCTAACAACCAGCATGAATACTATCTCGTCCCACATTCATACATTGCTATGCTTACATGCAAAACAAAAGAATATCGAAAAGTTTAGGGCATTCGGAAAGTTTGGGGAGTAAGTATTGAACCTGTTCCTTTGTATCAAATAACTATTATTTCAATTTTGATCCTATCTAAAATGGATAAGTTTTTAAAAGGTCTTAAGAGAAAAGCAGAGGATAACACATCTAACAATAGTGCAAGAGAAAATAAGTTCAAGTCAAGAAAGTACTATGAAAGTTATTTATCTTTTGGTTTCACAAGTGTTTGTATTGGTGGTGCAGAAAGACCTGAGCGTAATTTCTCAGAACGCTTTCCGCCTTAAGTATGAAACCAAGCAAATTAAAATGGCATCTAGAGACAAGTCATGCAGATTCAGCAAACAAGCCTCTTGATTATTTTGTTCATAAAGTCAATGAAATGAAGTGAGAAGAAGAAAGTCTAGTTTGTAGCAATTTATCATGAGCAGAGATACAGGAATTAATGGTGTAAAAATTTGCATTTTAAATCATCTTTCTTTTTTAACAAACCATTTTGAAAATTATTTTCCTGATCTGAAAATGGGAAATTATGACTGGATTAGATGATCTTTCAATGCTAAACTGAAAGAGGACCTTCTCACTATTACCAAAGAGGAGCAATTGATTGATATCTCTTCTGATGCAACTCTGAAAATCAAATTTCAGACGTCCCTTACTTAATTTTGGATTAGTGTGCAAGCTAAGTACAAAAAATTAAGCGAGAAAGCTATTGAGGTAACGATTCCTTTAGCAATATCCTAATGTTAATCAGGGTTTTCAGCAGTAGCCACTGTAAGGAGCAAATACCGATCAAAAATAAATATATAGCATGAACTGAGAGTGGCAATCTCAAAGATAGAGAGCCCAGGTTTGAAAAATCATTATCAAACAAGCACATCCTTCTCATTGAAGATGTTTATTGGCAACTTTAAATTTAACTTATCTTTTGTAAAACAGTTTGTAATTTCAACAACATATTTCACTATTGAATTTCATAAATGTTTTAGCACATTGAACATATATGTTATTCTGGTAAATGTTTTATTTATTACTTCTCCATATATGAAGTATAGAGAAAGTATTGTTTTTATGAAAAAAACTGAATTTGATATTTCAACGGAAATATAGTCTAGGACTTCTTATCTGGCATCCTGAAATCTGGCAAGACCTGAAATCTGGCTATATTCAGAGATTGTGCCCTATGTACCAATTCCAAATTAGCGTGGACTATTTGTCTGCCTGCAGCCTTGTTTTTGTAGTGCTGTCTTAACACTACATTTTCCATATACATGTTTCCACTGTATTGTGCAGTAATTCCAACATTATCTTACAAGAAAACGTATTTGGTTGTCCTTTCCCGATTTTTTTAATTATTCAACCTGTGGAAGTTCCGATTATCGTTATGTATTTAGATATACAAAGGCTTCAATTTCCATTCCACTGTTGAGAATTTCTTCCTTATTTTTACTTTCTCCATATACAAAGCATAGAGAAAGTATTGTTTTCATGAAAAAAATTGAATTCAAGATTTCAACAGAAATTCATATTTTAAGGACCCCTGAACACGTTTAGACTATTATCTCGATGATTTTTATGTCTGTAACTGAGATTATGTGGGTGCTCTAACTCAAAAACTATTAATCATGCAGGTGCAAAATTTTATATTTGACATTTTTGTCAAAGAAAGACATGCTGATTAGTTTTTGGTAAAAATCAGTCAACCAGAAGTGGGTCTTGTCACTTAACTTTTTTTTAATTTCTCCAAATACAAAGCAAGTATTCATGAAAAAAATCGACTTTGAGATTTCAACGGAAATATACATTTTGAGGTCCCCTGAACACGTTTTGACCATTTTCTTGATGATGTCTGTGTGAGTGATAGCTTTTTGTGAACGATCTAACTCAAAAACTATTAATCAGGTCAATGTGAAATTTAATATTTAACATTTATATAAAAATCAGAAGAACTGATTAGTTTTTGGTAAAAATCGGTCAACCGGAAGTGGGTGTTTTTGTCACTTATCCGTTATTTGCTTTCATATTTGATAAATGTAAAAATGTATTGGAATAAAAGTTGTAGGAAATGTAATTTGTATAAAGGAGGTGTGCAACATAAAAAAACAAAATCAAGAAGTTTAGTGTAGATACCAAAACTAGGGCTGCCACAATACAAGTAATAAAAAAATTCTTTTTACAAGTATTTTGTTGAATTGTCCACATTAATTTGAACCAAATTTAATATTTATAATGTACACACATGCAAAATCATATTAACATATTCAGACTAAATCAGCCAAACGGGTGGCACAATTCCAATTTAAACTCTTTCAGTAATTAAGGAAATGGAAAGAATTGACTTTTTGGATTTCAATAAAATTTTGTATATTAGATTTATACAACATACCACAATAAAATCAAGATGTATAAATTGGAGCTAACAAGTAGGGCTACCACAATAAAAAATAAAATCTTTTACGCACATTTCTAGAGAACTGACCTCATGGATTTTAACCGAATATGGTTTATATAATTTTCATATAAATAAATAACAAAAACAGCATTTTCAACCGTGTTAACTAGATAGATATGAGGTAGGGTAATGTGAGGAAGGACTGCTGATCAGGGCCGTATATATGGGGAGGGTTTGAGGGGTTCAAACCCCCCCCTTACGGATTCTCCTTTCTTAAGAACCTAAAGAAATAATGACTGAGGAAAACACAAAATGTTAAGTTTTTAACCTCAAATCAGACGGGCGGATTTATGCTTAGGTACATGAGGCGCTACTTAGTGACCTAGAAAGGTCACTATGTTTGACCATTGGAGAGAGGAACATTTAAGGGTGACTCATAGGGTGAAGGAAGTGAAATAAACTGCTCAAAACATACTTCATCAGTGTAGATGGGTTGCCAGATGATAGCTCCGCAAAATAGCCCAAAGTCGCACATTTCCATCAATTCGTTGAATAGTAGGAATACTTTTATAATTTATTAAGTGGAATTTACGTTTTTGGAGCCACAGGAATGCTAAAATAAATTGAATTGAAGAGCACATTCTTTTATATCAGAATGTTTATCATTCGTTTATGCGGGAGACATAACAGCAGGTGGAGCATTCTGTAAAATATGTGTATTGTTTGCTCGTCAAGTTGGAGGCAGAGGAGATCAAGCATTAGGAGCATTAGTAACAACAGCCTATCTAAACTGGAAGAATGCGAAAGAATATTTTGGAAAACATGAGAAAACAAAATATCATATTGAGGCTAGTATGAATGAAGATAATTTTCTAAATGTTATAAGTGAAAAGCAAGTTGATATAGTGCGTATGCTAGATTCCGAAAGAAAGCATCAGATAGAGGAAAGCAGAGCAAAGTTACATTCTGTAGTAGAAACCATAATTTTATGTGGTCGCCAAGAACTTGCTCTGAGAGGCATGAAAGATTCAGGTCCCATTTCTCTCCGTGAACCAGACTATAACGACGGTAACTTTAGAGCTCTTTTACGATACCGTGCTAAATCAGGAGATATTGCACTTTTAAATCATCTTTCTACATCCTCTGGCTCCCAAAGTATGTATACTAGTCCAACCATTCAGAATGAAATTGTTGAAATTTATGGAGAAATAATACAAAATGCAATTGTTTCTCAAATAAACGATGCTAAATATTTTTCATTATTGGCAGATGAGACACAAGACATCCAGGAAAGAACAGCTAGCAATTTGTGTTCGATATATTGATAGTAAAGAAATCTTGATTTGAGAAGATTTTTTGTTTCATTCCTGTAACTGATGTGACTACCTCAGGTTTGGCTACTATCCTCCTGCCCACATTAACACAGCTTGGAGTAAATCTGAACAACATGATTGGTCAAGGCTATGATGGGGCTGCTGTCATGAGTGGCAAGTACAGAGGTGTGCATACATTAATATCAGAAAAATACCCAAAAGCACAATTTGTGCATTGCAGTGCCCATGCCTTAAATTTATTTATTGCATAATCTTGCGATTTGTCAGTCATTAGAAATTGTATTGGCGTTATTAAAACAGCTGTGAATTACTTTCGTCTGTCTTCTCAGAGAAACAATATTCTAGAGAAAATAGCAAAAGAAAATAAAAGGATAACTCATAAAACAGTTCTAGGTTTATGCGAAACGAGTTGGTCTGAGAAACATAACTCTGTATCCCGTTTTGTGGAATTGTATTCTACAATAGTAGAAGTTCTGCAGCAACTTTAAGAATCCGGAACAAAAGAAACCTCTGATCAGGCATATCAATTATTATTCTCTATAACTAGTGCAGAATTTGTAGTTGCATTATTGACATTAAACAATATATTTTCTTATAGTGTAAATTTATGTAAAAGTCTTCAGAAAGTAAATGTGGATTTAGTAGAATGTTGTATGCACATTGATTTAATCATTAATGTGATACAATCAATGTGTATAAACAGTGAAGACTCATTCAATGAAATGTATCTGTCAGCAGAAAGCATGTTGCACAACATTGGGAGCAAAATGATCAAACCCAGAGTAATTGGAAGACAATCAAAGCGTCAAAATGCCCCATCAAATGATGCAAATGAATATTACCGGCATAATTTATTTATACCTTTTCGTGATCACTTTTTAGCTGAATTAAAGAATCGCTTCTCAAAACATAATAAACTAATAGCTAAACTGCAGCTACTGCTTCCTACTAAATGTAAAAATTAAAAGCCAGAAATTTTCCAACAGACTTGCAAAATTTATGGCGAAGACTTTGGACAACTTAAAGTAGAATTTGAAATATGGCAGTGTAAATGGAATTTGCTGTCAGAAGATGATTTGCCAAAAACCGCGTTCGAGGCATTCAAAGTTTGCGATGATATGCTTTTTCCTAGTATAAAAAGACCATTAAAGATTCTTGCTACCTTGCCCTGCTCTACAGCAACCCTTGAAAGATGTTTTTCTTCTTTAAGATGTCTTAAAACCTGGCTCAGAAATTCAACGGGAGATGAACGTCTAATGGGTTTGGCATTGAGGAGTGTGCATCGCAGCGTGCCTTTAAATGTAGATGTTATTATATCCAAATTTGCTTTAAAAAATAGAAAAAAAGAATTTGTAATTTAGAGAATAATTTTTATTTAAAATTTTTTTATGCAAATAAAATTTATTTTTATGATACTTATAGTAATGCATTAAAATATTAAAACTTTGAGATTATTTTTCATTAAACCCCCCCTTTACTAAACTGTATCTACGGCCTTGCTGCTGATATTGTATCCTCAGCAACTTTCTGGTGCCAAAAGGGAGGAAGAAGGGGAGGAAGGATGCAAAAAAAATCCCTAGAAATTTTCCACATTTATGCAAATAATATTTTTCTGTATTTTCATTTTTTAATATTTTCTGTGATCTTTTGCAATGTTTTACCTGGATGTATTGCCTTTATGAAAATAAGTTAAATATAGTGAAAAGAATAAAATACCACATACTTTAATCAATGTAAAGTTCACTTTTCATTTTTTTATTAAAAAGTGAAAAGAATAAAATACCACATACTTTAATCAATGTATTGTAAAGTTCACTTTTCATTTTTTTATTAAAAAATGAAAAACAAAATTTTTTAAACAAAAAATAAAAAAGTGAACTAACATTCCCTTGATATAATTAATATTTGTAATAATTTGTGCAATTACTGAAAGAATCAGGCAGGAATATGGATAAATAGCATGTATGTGATTTTTCTTAAAGATTGATGAAAAATTGTTGAAATAGCCTTGACACTTTTGAGAGTACCCACCAAAACTGGCATGGCACTCAAAGGGTTTAACTTCGTTCAACATTTGACTTTTACGTATGAAACATTTTGCATTGTAAGCAAATTCAGATTTTAAAAATTAATTTCTGGAGATTTTTATGTAAAGTCAGATTTGCATAACCTGGGGAGGGTCTTGATTTATTTCTTTATGGTATTCTAGTTAATACCTAGCAAGACAATGATTCAAAAATATTGTTACTATATCCCTCAAAAACTAGGGTGCATGTTATACGCAGGGTAGGTATATGAAAAAGTTGGGATTTTTTGGCTAAAAGTATGGATGTGCATTATACAGAAGATCGCATTATACACAAGTATATACGGTATATTGTATGAGTTCTTATGGAAAAATATTGATTCATTTAATGTTGTTTCACTCTATGTCGCAATTTTTTGGAACGAATTAATGACTTTAATCGAGGACTCAATGTAGTCGAAAATTTACATTATGTACTGAGAATTCCAATGTCAACAACTCAAACAAGGCCTGGCCCAAAATTCCCACATTTTCAAACTTGCACTATAAATACTATTTTCCTAAGAAATGCTAATATTAAAACAAATCGAAACAATAAAAACTTTAATATATTGTTAAATTCAAATGCCTTGGTCCTGAATTAATAATTATTCCCACTCCATAAGCAGTTAAGACATGCAATCATGCACAAGCCAGAATTAGCAACCACTAGATGACAACCCTTCCTTATTCCATCTCTAGCCAATATCCTAAACTCATTTCTATTCTCACACACACCTGCCTTTATATAGTCCACACAGTAAAGATCAGTCCACCACAGCACAGCACAAAACTCCTTAGCTCAACATAGCACATTCTCCTCAAATCTGCCCAATTCGATGAACACTTGCTGTCTCTTTATGGGTTCATGTCATATCAGCATGCACTAGAAGGAATGTTTTACATAAATGTAGAGAAATTTAATAAATAATGTAGAAATCTACTGAAAACCAAATGAACATATTTAACAATTATCATTTATCTAACCAAGTTGTTTATTCAAAGAATTCTCTCCCTTTCTATAAGAACATTATATGTTATACATAATAATTATGAAAATTAGGTTCAACAGATGACAGTAAATACTTTTATTCAATAATAAATAAAACTAGAATATAGCATTATTACAATTACATAGGTGCTCAAATTGGAAAATTTTAACAACAGGAGCACTAGCTTTTAGTTAAAGATATTTGAAATTTATTGATTACTTTATTTCAATACAAGCATAAAATTAATAACTGAAAGTCCTTTGTATTTTATATATATTATTTTAACAAAATTTACCCACCAGTAAAACGTATACTATAAACTGGAACTTACATAGGCAGACACAAATACTCATTGCTTCAGATATATATATATATATATATATATAAGCAATGAGAATTTGCGTCTGCCTATGCAAGTTGCATATATATATATATATATATATATATATATATATATATGTATATATATAAATATATATATACATATATATATATTCGGACAATGCGATAACTTACGAACGTAGTCAAACTTAAAATCGCAAATATAACATTTCAAATCCTTGTGTATAACCGCCACTTTTTGAAATAATATAACCTGAACATTCTAATCTGATTTTTTATCAACGAGAATGCTATAGGCTTCATTTTGTATCAAGTGGAATGGTGTTCCAGCATAATTTGAGCAATTATATTGAACTAGGAATGACACTTTTTCTTCCATTAGCGTTAAAATGTTTTACCACTAACATTCATAGTTGCAAATAAGTTAATTATTAACATAAATGAAACTAATGATTGCCTGTAATGGCCCACTGCTTTGACTTTAAGAAACCTCCAAGGATTGTAAAATCTTCTTGCGGTTCACTTGATTTGTTATTCTGCACCTTTTAGCATAAAGTTTAACTACCCCATAAAATTCCACAACGTAACATATTATGGCTGCTCACATGTATCCTACAAAGTTAATAAAAATTAAACCAATTCCATAACTGAAACATCAACCTCACCTTAAGGCTATAACTAACTAGATAATGGATTTAGGTATGATGATGATCAATGTTAATTGCTACCACTAGATACATGTATCTCACAATTTTTTAACAAATAAAATTTCTATAGCAGCTTCATATTTTTCATTAGATAAGTGATATGGATTACTAAAAATGTAAGCTGCCTTAAGATTTCTAAGTTAAGGTGAGAGAAAGAGGACATATGCATCCTACCATCTCAACGAGATGATGAAGATATTATTTTTTCGGGCGATTATTTCATATCTATTCTTAACTACTTCAGCATAAAATCTGCTTTGGCGATTTAAAGGTGCATACCAGGGGATCCAAAAAAATGTTTTTCGTGTAAAATATCAGAAACTTTAAATTGTCAATTTAAAATTAATGAAGAAAAATTCACTTTTTGTACTGTGATACTTTGTTTTCACTGGATGGGGCTTCTGTTGGTTTGCTACTTGTTGCCTTGCTTATTGTACATGTGCACAATATGGACAACAGTTTGGTAAGAACATGCAAGTTTGTTATTCTGTTTCTCCAGTATTGTGCAACTTCATTCTTGTCTTTTAAGCACGTACATATTATCATTTAAACCTTCTATTTTGATTTATATGATTGCTATCTTAGACGGTTTAATTGCTTGGATTTACTTGAAAATGACGGTTGAAGTAGTAAAGATCCCAATATAATAATCAGGGCCAGCCTTATAGGGTGTGCAGTGTATGAACTATATCGGAGCCTCCAGCTGATGCCATGAAGCTAGTATATTTTATAAAATAATGTTTAGTTAAAAATAGTTCATTAAAAGGCAACAATCTTTATATTGCAAAATTCATTGCTTGCTGTTAGTATGTAATTTCATGAAAATAAACCCAATAGATTTGGAAAGGAGATGTGGATGGACATGACCTGACTTAAAAAGCAACCATCTCCTACTTTTTGCAAAGAACATCTAAAAATGGAATAAATTTATGTAACACTCACTCTGTACATTTTATAAATGAAAAAACTATGAGTATATTTTGATGTTAATTTTCTTAAAACAACCACCCAAAAATTACTTTTCTTATACTTATGCAATCCATTATTTTATGTATTCTTACTTTTCATTAAAACTTGTAGTGAACAATGCATTAATGAATTTTACTGAAAATTAATATTAATCTTGGGGCTCCAAACAGGAAACAGCATCCTACTTATTGAGGGTCTGCACTCATAATGATTGACAATTTTTCTTAAGATAAGTTCAAGAGAAGGCATTCCTAACTTTTATTAACCTTCATGTGATTATTATACCTACTATATGTTGTTTGAATTTGATTTATATTTCATTTTTGTAATTAGTAATTTACATTGTTTCAAGAATTGTTTTTCTCTACTTAAAATATAATTACATACCCTGAAATGTATTTTTCATAGAGAAAATTTATATATATATATATAAATAATATATGTATAAATAAATAGTAAAGGTGAATCAAATACTGAAATGAGTAAATAAAGAGGAATGATTATTAGGAGGCTATTAGATTAGCTTTAGAAAATGCAGGTAGGCAAACAATGGTTGAAGACAACTGAGGGGATATGAAAATGTATCATAGAAAGCACAAATCAAAGTACAGACAAAATAACATAAGAAAATAGAGAAGCCCTGGTTAACAGAGGAGATGATTAAAATAGAGAAGCCCTGGTTAACAGAGGAGATGATTAAATAATGGAAAAGAGGAGGTGGAAGCAAATTAATGCAGAATATGGAAGATGAATATATAGAGAGTAAAAGAATAAGATAAAGAGAGAAATTACTAAAGCAAGAGAGTTGTGCTGTAAAGGACAATGTGAGGATATGGAAAAACTGCAGAGACAAGGCAGAACAGACTTATGGTATGGAAAAGTGAAAGGAACAGGAAACAAGAAAGGAAATATGCTGGCTACAATTAAAGACAAAATGGAAAACTGTTATTTGAGCCTGAGGATGTGAGGAATAGATGGAAATAGTATATTGAGGAGTTATATGCTAAAGATTTGAAGTCAGAATATACTGCGATAGAGGGAGAAAGATGTAGACAGCAACAGTGTTGGACTGCTAATATTGATTAGTGAGATTGAAAAGGCTCTTCAGGATTTGATGTTGAAGAAAGAAGTAGGTATTAATGATTTCCATGAAAATGTTGAAGTAGTTAGGAAAAGGGAGAAAGAGAGCTTTTGTTTGTTTGTATGGAATTTCTGGCTAATCAACCTCTTGGATTATTATAGCCATAACTTCTTCAGAGATTTTGTAAATTATATCATAAGATATATGAAGAGGGACATGGGCCAGAGGACTTCATTACATCAATTTCAATAAAAAAAAGGTTTAACCAAATAAATGTCAAGATCACAGTATAATGCCGGCCTTGGCATAGGGGTGGTTAGCATGTCTAGCTCCCAATGCCAGGGTCACAGGTTCAAATCCCACCGAGGACATGGTCGTATGTGCTTCTTGTATATCTATTATAACACATGTAATTTGGAGAAACCTGCTTGTGTTAAATAAATGATTGATTAATTTCACATACGGCTAAAAGAAATGATAAGGAAGACATTGAAAGATGTAGAGAAACAAGTAAAAGCAGGAGGAAGCCTGGTTACATCAGTTACATATGTGGATGAAAAAGAATTGGCGAGTAATACTGAAAAAGGCCTGCAGATGCTAGTTAGTTCCATAAATGAAAAGGTGAAAGCAATCAGGATGAAGATGAATAAGAAGAAAACAAAATTCATGAGATTTTACGAAGGTATTCCCTGGTTAATGTAACAGCGGATGGGGAAAAGCTGGTATGGGGAATGTTTTATTTATTTAGGTAATATTATGTCACAGGATGGAAGAGATCAGGACAAGAATAGCAACAACACAGGAAGCTTTTATGAGATGATGAGAGCATTTGATAGAAAGACTTGGTAGTTATATCATAAAAAGATCTAAAAACAAAACTTGCAGAATTAAAAACTAATGTTTGCTCTTCAAATCTTGATCTATTTGTAATCGCTAACACTAATTTGAATCAAGGCATAAGTGATTCTGACCTAAAAGTTACCGAAAGGATCTTGATCAACTAACTAGTGATAAATTGAGTTACAGTGGTACCTTCATTGCTGTTAAGATTGACATTAATTCATGCATGGCAAAAGTCACCAGGTAAGACATTTAGCATCTTTGTTGCATTATGTCATGGCAAAACAAAAACTTTAATAGCTGCAGTTGCTACTGCCTCCAGCCTGTGCTTTGTCCGACTATGAAGAGAACTGTTCCACTATTGATAAAGTTAAACCTACTCCCATGTGTTTCTCTTTGGTGACTATAACCTCCTAAATGCTGTCTGCCCTCCCAATAAAACAAATTTAGCCCAAGTGCAAGATGGAATTTTCCTCATTTTCTTTTCTTGCTCTCATCCAGGTCAATAGAATCACTAATTCCAAAGATAAAATACTAGATCATGTATTTTCCTTAGATGACTCTACTTACCTTGTTAATCATCCTCTCTTTAAAATGGAAGGTTATCATCCTCCATTGGGTTTGTGTATAAATAGTGAATGTAATATTACATAATTAGATTATATTCATCAGCACTGTGATTTAAAAAACTGTTATCTTGATAAAGTATATTTTTACCCAAGTTGTATAAACTGGGATTTTCAAAAATGCTCTTGATTTAAATATGGCTTTTTCTAGTTTTATTAATACTGTGCAATCAATAGTGAACATTCATACTCCCATTATAAAGTATAATTGTAATTCCAAATATCCTTAATGGTTTTCTCCAGAATTTCAGATTGTTGTTATTTAAAACATTTTATCATATAAATTAGTGAATGGTTAGAGAGGGAGAGGCAGACCACACAAGACTTGGTTGGATGTGGTTGGTGAGAGACTGAGAAAAAGGGACGTGAAAAATATGAGGAATAAAAGGAAATGTGTGACTCAGTGTATGAGTGTAAGGGAAGCAAAAGAAGTGTGCAAGGATAGAAGTGTGTGGAGGAAGGTGGTGGGTTGGTAATTGGCAGACATATGGCATGGCTTACCCTGCAAGGGAAAGCGTCAAGGTGTGTTGTTGTTATCATATAAATTATAAAGATTCCATTCCGCTACAGATTATATAGCTTTTTGTAGACTTAGAACTGAATGTAAAACCCTTACAAGACAGTGTTATAAGAATTATATAGGTAATGCTTAGTTATAAATATCAATAAATATAAAATTCTTCTTGAACTATGTTAGCTCTTGAACGAAAACAAATGTTTTGTCTAATGTTTTTAATTATATTCATTCATTCATTTTTATTACTTCCATTAGCCACAAAATGTAACATGGAGCTCGTCAAAAGATACAAACAAGGATTTATACCATGCAAAGCATGGTATACTATTTAAAAGAAAAAGAAACTTGTAAATTTCCACTAACAATGTTAATACACGACTGGTTTCACCTGATGCTGTAACAGGCAAAACCGGTTGTATATTAAAATTGTTAGTGGAAATTTACAAGTTTCTTTTTCTTTTAAATGGAATCTTTCCAAAAAGTGGAGCCTTCCCAAGTGGACTTTGTCATACAGTACATTTTAATAAAAGGAAATACAATACAAAACATAATAAAATGGAATCTGGGTTAAAAGCAAGAAGAAAACAGATTATCTTGACAGTTTCAAAATATTCTTTTTGCATTATAAAAGGAGTGATTCACAAGAAAGATTTTGGTTTCCTTTTTGAATTCATTTATAGATTGTCAGGTTTTTACATTATTTGGGAGAGCATTATACAGTTTACTGCAGTAGCATGGACCCTTTTCAAATAGGGAGAGATGGTGTTGTATTGTGTGCATGTTGTTGTGGGTGGATTGATTTTGGTAGAGGAGATGGAAGTTTTCTTTAACCCTCAGACTACCAAGGTATTTTGCACCAAGGGGGTAACTGAATTACCCCACAAAATTTCTATTGTAAATAAACATTTTTCATCAAAATCGGTGATTACTTTAATTTGTTAGTAATTTAAAGTCATTTCAACTACCCATAATGAAAATTATTTTTATTTAAACAATTAATCTAAATATTTTTTGTTCTGTGAAATCAATTTTATTTTTGCAGTTTACTTGATACATCAAAACAAACATTGCAATATATTAATACATTAACAAACCAGATGTGTTTTTAATTGAAAATTTCATTGGCTATTTATGAGTTGGATTGTTGGTCTGGGGGCACAAGAAAAAGCCCTGCCGAATTCAAACCATTGACTATGGTGCTAGCAGCAAACACTATACTAGTTTGGCTACCACTCTGCCTGCATAATAAATATATTATAATATGTAAATGTAAGACATTTTAAATTACTACTGACTATTTTTCTGTTGTTTCCATATGATAAGAATTCTGTAGATTTAACAACTGCCATTCACCTGTAGTAGCAAGTACAACATTTAGAAGATAACTATAGGCTTATAAAAAGGCAAACAAGTATATTAATGCTACTGCAGGCTCTTTAAGCCAAATTTTTTTTCTTCAATGAGGAATACTGTTCTGAATAATACCTAGAGGGGTAACTCGGTTACCCTAAGACAATTTTTGATATTCTCAGAAATTGTTAGATACCTTGATTTTTTTACATAATTATGCTCTTCATACATTAAAAAAGTTACATAGGAGGATAAAAATTAGATAATATTTTTAAGGAAAATATAAAAAAATAAGTGCCTGGGGTAATCTTGTTACCCCCCCTTAGTAGTCTGAGGGTTAACAAACATTACTGATTCATAAATCAAGATACATGGAAGTGTTAAGACTTAGTTTTTCATAAAAATATTCCTACAGAAGGTTCGTTGCTTTATGTTAAAGATGAGCATAAGAGCTCTTTTTTGATATATGAAAAGTCTTCAGAGGAAGATTTAGCATGGTGCTACTATATTGAAATAAGGAATTGGGAATGAAAATATTACCAATGGTGGTAGATGATTTAGAATTTATTCTTGTGGGACTAGAGATGGTGGGAGACAAGTTAAAGAGGATGTTAAATCTAAAAATAATGATTTTTGGTGATTCTCAACATTGAAATTAATATTAAAATCACCATAGATGATAATTTTACATTTAGAGTATTTATATGAAGCTGATGCTTTATCAAGGTTAGATAAAAAGGATTTTAAGCCTCCATTTGGTGACCTACAAATAAACATATAAAGAAATTGAAGGTTTTGTATTCGGCACTTCACAGCAAAACATTCAGTCTCTTTCTGTGGATATAACTGGTATTGATTCTACATGACGTTAGACTTGACATAAATAATACCACGATTTTTAAAGTTTCTCGAATATGGTGAAACTGGTCTACAGCCCTGTGGACAAACAGCATTTATCTCATTATCTCTTAGCCCAAGTTTTGAAAAGCACAGAATGTCTTGTTGAAGTTCTTGTACTTCTAATTGATTGATTTTATTCTTTAGACAATGTACATTTAAGTGCAAGATTTTAAATTTGTTCTCTAGTCAATTGTGATTGTGTTTCATTTCTTTAACTGAAAGGCACAGGGGATGGGAGAGATAAGTTTGGGGGATTAAAATTAGGGTCTGTTGTGGACACTTTTGGATTTTTTTTTCAGGGCATTATTGTTGTTGGTTTTATTGATGGTAGACGATCTTTGTTTGTGGAATGAAAATCTTTGAATGAATAAATATGAATACAACTGCTGATAAACCTGATACCATAGCAAATTCGTTTTCTGATTAGTAAGCAATGTTTCTGGCCCTGATGTTATTCTTTCACTTATTTTGAGACGTATTGAGCCATGTGGTACCAGTGTTCAAATCTGGGATAAGTCAGAAGTTAAAAATTATCGACCAATTGCGATTCAGTAATCTATAGCCAAGGCTTTTTTAATCCCTGTAATAATTCAAGAACGGCATTGCAGATTGTTTTACCGATGTTTGAGTGTCGTCGCTAGAGCAATCGACATCTGCGTTAAATTTATTTTTTTGTCACAGGTCCTTACCAAAACACCATATCAATAAACGTATTATATTATTTTTAAATACCTTAGTAAAAATCACTACGCTAATTTTATTATTTTCAGAAAAAAATTAATAGTCAAGGTGCCTGCCTCACGTGATTTTCGGAGTTTTAGATAATTCGACGTAACAGAAAAACTGCGGGGGTTGTTGATAAATTCTCATGCCAGCACAAATTAAATATAATGCTCTATATTCACAGCGACAGCCTATTACCTACATCTCGTCGACCGTATAGTTCAGCAGGTAGCGTATCCAAAATAGTTTTTAAATAATGTATGGTAAGTTTCAGATATTTAAAAAGTATACCAAAACTCTACTAAATTAATCAATAAGTACTGTTATTAATTTTGATCTCTTACCTTTCGTAGTTTATTCGTTTACGAACATTAACTACGATGACGCCTCAATTTTTCGCTGGCCTGATGATGACACCAAAACATTGGATATTGTAAACCTGATAGGTTCTACAATTACATATCAAATTACGTAGACATCTATGGTTAATTACAGCTAATTGCATATCCTCTTCCATTCCTTCAAAAATAATAACTACCTAAAAAAACAACCGATATAAGTGATAACTCATTGGATATTAAAACTAGAAATGTTTAACTAGAACGCTATAGTGACGCACATACACAGATTAAGAAAATACAATTGGGTATTACCTTTCATTACGAATATTCAACACTACTTCCTTTCTTAATATTCCGTTTCTTTTTCAGCCCTTGATTGGCGATGAATCGCGATACAAGTAACATTTATTTTTTTCCTACGCATCTCATCATAATATGCCCATTAAATAATTGATTACGATATATTTTAAATTACCAGATGTCCTTTACGTCTTCGAATCGCCTATATTTCCCAAAATTTATAAAATGACATTTTGCACATTACAATCCCTCTATACATTTCTGTTCTGTCAGCCACAGGGCCACAGCGAGTTAATTTCCGTAAGGTCGGAAAAAACATTCGATGCTTCTTTTTTATCTCTATATCGTATTTGAGCGATATATATCGTATATAACTTCACGGACATGGTAGAATCGCCAGAAAGTGAAGCATTGTTTTGGCATTATAAATGTTAAAAGTAAAACTGATTCAAGATGATGAAATACGATACTGAAAGCTCTCAACAACTGAAGGACAAAAGTCCATGTAGTGGAATTCGTGCAGACTTAAAGATGTGTCTCTTAGAAAGTGAATGTGTTAAGAAGGTGGCAAATATTTTGTTTTCTTTCCTTATTTGAGATACAATATCACAATCCGTAATTGCTATAGACTATTTTACATTCAGTAGTCTACCAATAAACATTTTACTTTTCACTTTTTCTATTTAAAAAATAATACTATTCATACCCATAATCATTTTGCGAAATTTAATACTTCGTTTTCTTTTTATGCAACTTTTTGTAATTTAAATTCGTTTAGGGTGGTAAAACTCCAAGACAATGCCTACAAATGCATGATGGATCAGTTCCAGATGAATGTTTTGCTCTTCGAACAACATTTTTTGAATGTAAAAGATCTTTGGTAAGTTCGAAGACATTTTCAAAATGAGTGTGCTTGCTACTTTGTGCAACCCTAAAACAGGTAACTAAAAGACCCTGTATTAAAAGTTAACTTGCTACTATATTGTGGAAATAGTACCAAGTTATCTACCATTAGTTTTATTTTATAACGCACAATTGCACTTATTTTAAAATAATTTAATTTATGTGGCCTATTTGTGTCTTAAAACTTTTTTGTCCATAGAAACATTCCTTTCAAAGCGTGGAAGCCAACTGTTGTAATATGAATTGGTGTTTTCCTGAAATTTCGGTTTAAGAATTCTGTCGAATATGTACATGTAAATTAACACAATATGAGATAAAATTGACGCGAACTTTTACATAATTTATAGTGAAGGTATTTATTACTCAAAATATTTTTAAAGTTGACTGCATCAGTGATTCATTATTCTTGGACAATGATGAGCTTTTTGAATCACCTCATTGGTATCCATAATTTTCTGAGTTGGGATATTTCATCATTTTTACTTTTACCATGATCTCCTTATAGCTCTTCATGTTAGTATGCTTCTGCTACATCATCAGTCATAAACACACTACAACTAATATGCTAAAAAAATCCGTTGCAACAAACACATCTATGGTAAATCTACACACTCACACATTGACACCACTACCTAATTCAATACTACAATAACTAACAACACAATTATCAGAAGATGTTGTATTTTGTCATGAAATTTTTTCTAGGGTTAGAATATTTGTTATGGAATGTGCAGAGTCATATTTAAAAATCACATTGTGTAATTTATGAATTCTCTCATATCTTGGAAAAATTAGCAAGCATATAAAGTAAATTATGGTGATTATGTAACACTAAATTCGATTGCAGATACAGCTGAATTTTAAAATACTAGTGGTACCCCCAAAACATTTGGCGAAGTCAGTCAGAAATCTACGTTGAAAGTCATCTTAGAGAGGAAAGATTTTTTTTCTTTTGGTTGATCATTAAAAATGCCCCCAGTCCAAACGCCATTTACTGAATAATAACTATCTGTAATTATTAACGTTACAGTCTATTAAGTTTGACGTTGCTACAACAATGATTTTGATGCTTCATAAAAAGCACGAAGGGAATAAATTAATTCTTTAGTCTATTTGAAGGCTTAATAGATGCTAATTGAATCGGAGCCAATAATGCAGGTTTCTCTGGCAACACCCAGAAGAGCACGATATAGTCATAAAATTTAAAAAAGAAATGCGTATTTCTGACAAATTCTTCTGTGTAACTTGTAAACATTGCAAGAATAAAATATTTTGTAGTTTTAGCCGTATAATTAAGCAAAAACGGAGAAATTCAGTCCATATTTATGTATTTTGGTGAATGAAGGAAAAAATCTTTCACCTTGAGAAATTGAAAATCCTGTGTAAACTTATGGAAAATATCATCTCCTGGAGTCGAACCGGGGACAATTATGTAAACAAAAATAGTTTTTCTGAGGTCTCCTAGTTGGCAGAAACAAAAGGGCATCTATAGCATTTCTATATGACAAACTGTTCAAGAGATAAAAGGGCGGACGGGCAGACACAGTAATTATATATAAAAGATAAAACTAAGTTAGGTGTATAGAAGGCATCCGTAATGAAAGGAAATTTGTGCTAACTTATACTTGCCTACTCAATGATCAGAATCATATATTTAGGTTGAAAAACTGCAGCCTTGTATCACATTTAATATCTAGAAGTGACTACATAATTTTCTCCAGTACCTTTTTTCTGAAAGAGGTATTAGCAATTACGTTAGTAATTGAAGTCTTATATTTTCATAGAATACAACAACTGTTCTATTTGTTACTGTATGAAACTTATGAATGTGTTATATGCATTATAAGTGGTTGCAAGAAATTTGGAAGAGTAATTTCTGTAAATGTGGAAAGAATCTTCCTAATGATTTTCACAAATATAGTTTATGTCAGAAAAATTGGATTTACTTAACAGTATGCAGTGGTGTGGTAGCTACACTGTTGTAGAGGGTATGGCTCCGCCTGGACCCAAGCACTAATGAGGCTCTAGTCCACCCAGTTAATTTCTTATTTGAAATAAACAACTGTTGGAATATGAAAAATGTAAATAAATATATAGAAAAACAAGGGGGTCTTTACCCTACTTTGGCAGCCAATCCTCCCTCCACTCACTTCGACTTGCTTGGCATTTTGTGCCTCACCTGGTTGTTCACTTTTCCCCTACCATCAACATCTATTACTAGGGTATCTGCGGGATCTTCGGCCTTGCTCAGACCACTTAGGGCTGGTGAGGGAGAATCACATGCTCAATATTATTATCGTCTTCATAGCTCTCCTGCACTTTATATAGTAGGGATGTAAAATTTGAATAGAATTGAAAGTGCTGCCCTCAGCAGTAAAATATGTATGAAAGAAATGTAAATCTAAGAAACGCACCAAATAAGCAACTAATGGCAAATGAACCTGAGCCTTGAATCCTTGTTGAGACAGCATTTATAGTAGAACAGACAAACAAATAAACAGACAAAGTGCACAGGGACTCAACAGGAGAGACTGCACGAACGCTAATTGCATGCCTCTGGGAGGCTCCCTGTACATTTTAGGGAAGTTTTTATTTGACGTTTTCTTCATTGGTTGATGCTTTCTGTATGTATGCTAAATTTCGTTTTGATTGAATAAGATTTAGAAATTAGTGCAATGCGCAAATGCAAATTGCACAGGAACTATAAGGGTGATGTTCTAGAAAAACTATAGGCAGTCGACTCTAAGTTATTTGTATATATACGAGGGCTGATCAAAAATATCCGGGACAGAATTTATAACAAAGTAACTACTAGATGCATCGGAGTGAAAACTATGTCGGAGATCACATCCATTTCGCACTACGTCGGACTGGAAAACACACTTGCACTGTTGAACAGCTCACTCACCTCTGATTCATACTAACGCCTGCTCCTCTGGTATATTGCATCAGGAGATGTTGCCAAATCTCCGACATAGTTTTAACTTCGATGCATTTAGTAGTTACTTTGTTAAAAATTCTGTCCCGGATATTTTTGATCAGCCCTCGTACATGAAATTTGGTGAAAATCAGACAACTGAGACCAGTTATTGTAGAAAAAACAAACAGACAAAATTCACAGGGACTCAACAGGAGAGACCTCGCTTCACTCAGCCAATAAAAGAGATTTATTAATAATGTGGTAAGTGAATAAAATTTGTTTGGGATTTTTTCTCTCAACATTCATGGGGCCCTTTCCTTTATCTCTTGCCCAGGCCCACTTGTTCCTGGTTACGCTAGTGACAGTAGTAAATAAATATTGATACTATTTGAAAAATTGCATTAACTGTTCATCAAATAGTTTAAAAATCAGGATGAGTGACTGAGGTCTTGTATTCGGCTACCCAGAATTGGATCATAATTCATATTTAGAGGAAACTTGATTGAAAATAAAGTTATTTAAAAACTGAGAATGTTACCACTCATTACAAGTAATGATATCATGTGTATTAAGTTAAAAAATATTTGTACGTTACTTGTTACCTTTATACAATAAGGTATTCTTATGCCAAAAAGGTTTGTTTTAAAAATATGTCGGAGGATTAGCTAACAGTAATTTTAGGCTAATTTAAAATTCTTCAAAAGGATTTAGAAAATAAAATGATGAATTTTGATCCTCAAAAGATTCTATGTTATAAAGGAACCCTTTTATGTTTTACTACTTTGTCTTTTGTGAAGTTGGTGGCTTTGTTAAAACTTACGGCTAGTTCAATGTAAAGTACAACTCCATCAGCCATAAAGATTATAGAAACCCGATGCATTTCGCTTTATACTTTGCCTTTTATTTAAAATTAGATTATTTTAAAGTTAATTTTATATTTTTCATGCTCATTATCATAGGTAGTCTGTTCGTACACAGGTGTGTGATTATTCATGGTTAAAACCTGATTCTCCACACACTCCTGTTTTCCGCAGTCATTTTCATGTTTTGATCTCTTTCCCTTTTATATCATCTATCAGTTGAAATTCCTTCCTCTTTCTTCTTTATCTTCCTGTTTTTCTTCTAACATCTCTTTAATCACGTTCTCTCTCCTAAGGTAATGTCCAATCAATCCAGTTTGGCTTCCACTTTCTTATAGTCTGTGTAATTATTCACTTTTCTTTTATTCTTCTTAGTATTTCCTTGTTTTTCATCCTACGAGTCCATTTTATCTTCAACATTCTTCTCCATGCCCACATTTTGAAGCATTCCAAGTATTTTAAAATAATTTTTCCTTGGCATCCATGTTTCTACTCCATACATAGCTTGTGATCAACTTCTTGTGAATATCCTCTTTTATATTTCCCATTAGTTGGAGTTTCTTTCTTCTGGAAGCAGCTTTTGCTTTCACTGTTCTATCCCTTATTTCAGTGGTATGCATGCTCATAATGATAAAAATATGTAAGTATAATTATTTGAAGTATGTTGTGATATTTTCAATTAAATAGAGTTTTAATGTGCTGTTATTTAATTGCAGTTGGATGCAAGGCAGAGATTTCGTGGACGCAAAGGTTATTGATTATGTTGATTGTTTTCATTGGGGATGTTCATTATATTTCATTTCAAAATTCATTTTAATTACTGGTATTTTTGAAAGACAATTTTGTATACTAAGGAGTATTGCCATGAGAATGCATAGCTATATTTATTTTAAAATAAAGATTAAAGGGGGAGTGTGAAAAACTTGAGGGAATATGATTATGTGAGTGTCATGATTGTAGTTATTTGCTGCAAGCATTAATTTATAAATGTAGAAACCCATTTATAAAAGACTGTACCATATTGTTATTAAAATTTTTATAAACCAACTGTTTTATTGCATGACTTACAAATGCATATCAAATGTTTAGAAAAAATTTAATGTGCTCATTACATAAGGAAGGCATTGCAAATCCAAGGTCTTCACTCACTCAAGAAAATTTTCTTTGCCCTCCCCTCTACTACAGATTTATGTTGGGGATGTGTTCCTGAAAGGTATGATGTAAATCGAAGAAGTTTTTCCCATAAGAATCAATGGTATGAGGGAAGGATGCATGCAGGAGTTAGGACAGTTTGGCATAACCTATTGCAGTAACCCCTCAAAGTGAATTTGAGTTCGAATTGGATAAAATGCAGTTAATGGATCCAATGAAAACAGTATTAGGTGGCCACGTGGGCAAGAATTCTCCATCCATGTAAACAACACTGGTCACCTGCAATAGGATTGTTGCTGTGTTTCTAATCCATATTTTGGAAATAGTTGCCTGGCTGCATGAGGTGATTCTCATCATGCTGGTTTTGTTCAGTTATCAGAAAACATATGTATGTCTTATTCAGAGGCAGTGTGACCACCAGGCTTCATGCTCTCTAAAAAATATTTTTTCTACTTATAAAGTGCAACCATTTAAAAATATCAAGAAAAATATGAAACTGTCATTGTGAGAGAGGTTGCTTTATTTATTGAAATTTGCTATTAAAAATTTTTGATGTGTAATATGTACCAGACCTTGCGATATTCCTAGCCACCTCTGGTTTTATCTGCAGAGAATTATTGATCATTGAAGTAGAAATGGTGCCTATTCTTTAAGATAATTGTGTTTAAGAATATGGAGACAGAATTAATGAAGTGAATTAAAATTATTAATAATGTTACCATGCCGATAGTTTTATTTCCTTTAATATTAAATAATTATACTGATTTTTAGAAAATTATAATATGCATAATCGGATTACTATGATAGGGCATCATACTTTCACTTAACATGACAAATTCACCATAATCATGATAAATTCTAGTGATGGAAGCTAAGAGTCAAACGTTGTGTGACTCTGCAGTCAGCTTAGGCATGAAAAAATCACTCTGCCCAAGCCTTTCACATCCAAATTCGCCAATTTTTTCGATCGCTAGGTTCCCTAGTTTCAAAACCCTTCTAATTCAATGTATTAAGAAATCACCTAGTGATCATTGGCCTGAGTTTGAAGTGATGCAATAAATTTAGGATCATTGTTTATTTAGATGTTCTATTATGGAAAGTCAATATTTATATTGTTGTATGACCTTTTTAATTATCATTTTAATCAGATATTGCTTGTGGGTGTTGGCAACCAAAATTTTAAAGAACCTTAAGCTGTGTCCAAACCAGCGCAACATTGCTGACAACATTGTTGGCAACAATTTAGATGAATTTTGTCAGCTATGTTGTGAAAATCATGCAAGTCCACACCAAAATTACATCAGTTCACAACAAAATGTCAGCAAATAATGATGCTGTTTTGGCGGCAGCCAATATAATTGTATTGTCATTCACTTCTCAATGTCATCGCTGATTTTGGGTACGTCCGACATTGCAAAGTAAGAATAAATATAATGGCAGTGATTTGTTGAATGACTTAAAGCATGGTGATGTTGGACTCATGCTATCTGGAAAATGGTTGAGTGGAAGTTTTAAAAATTTCAGTAGAATGTCGAGCACAGATTTCAAATACTTAATTCAGAAAATTGGTGAGAAAATAAGCAGAATGACACCAACTACAGGGATTGGATTGATACAACTCAATTAACAGAATAGAATTTTCCTTATTCCACTCCATATTGACTACCACTGAACAATAACCGCAAAATATTAAAATTAAAATGACGGCCTCAATACTACCTTCCTTCACCGAATATGCAAACTGAATGAAAGAAAAGTTGCAAACAGTGCTACATGTTTGCGTATTTGTGTGTTGTCAACATTTGTTGCTAACATTCTTTGAAGTTACTGACAAGTGATGGAAAACAAATTATTGTTGGCAACATGTTGCCGACATTTAACGTAATTTTTTAACGGTATTGTTGGCAACAATACTGAGCCTTGCTTTCCTTGAAGTTGTAAGTTGACTTCATTGAATTTTTTAAATATTCTAACCAAGTAAAAAGCATCCTTTTTCACTGACTTTAAATGTCAATTTTGTTTTCATTAAGGTAAAATAATAACTATCATATAATTCCACAAAACATGTCAAACAATTCCCTTTTGAGAGCCAACGAACTTTGGTGTGTGGCAACAAGCAAACAAACTGCTTATCATTATCTTGGCATAGCTGGTGAAAAATTCAATCATTCTTGGAATTGGATTTAATGGTATTTATTGCATTTATCACAATTTTAAGTGAAGCATGTAAGCTAGATGTTGTCGGTGAATTTTACACAATGCTGAAAACTTGGGGTACATCTTTTTTTTAAATGCAAAAAATCCTTGATAGCAACCTAAAATAGCTGGCACTCCATCAGTTGTGCAGGCAATAAGGTTTGTCAATGGAATATTGTATTTTTCAAAATATGCCTTTATGGTTGGAAAAATTAATTTCCTTTTCATGTTGCTTATAAGCTTTTCTGCAAACAACATCTTCTCGCAATATAAAATTATCATCGAATATTTTACATATGCCATAATCAAAGCAGTGTTGTCCATAATTGTGGACTCATCCAACTGTAAGGAAAATTGTCTTGTTTGCAACAGTTTTGTTAGCTGTTTCTCGACATCATCTGCCATTTCATTGATACACCTCTGTATGGTTGTATCACTAATAGGTATGATTTTCAAAATATGTATCTGTTGATAACTTCCCACAAAGATGCCATTATTAATGTTTCACCAACATTAAGTGGCTTACCACTCTTAGCAATTAACTCAGATTTGTGGTATGATGCAATAAGTCCATCTTTAACTTTTTCATTGCTTTTTTAATAATATTGTAAGGATAGTTGAGCATTTAGAAAAATTTTCTTGATGTTTTATAAAATATTCCAATGATTTACCCTTATCGTTTGATTGTTTTGCGTTAAGATGATCGTGAAGCGGTGAAGGTTTCATTACTTCATTTGAAAATATTTTTTGGCACAGTAAACACAATGGCAAATGCTTGTTGGTAGGGGACTCGATGAATCCAAATGCCAAATAGTTTAATGAATACTGATGACCACTTTTTCTTTGGAGCCATAGTTTTTTAATTGGGGCAATCTCAGTATCACATAAAGTAATTAAACAGCTTAAAAAGTTACACATGAAATCAACAAACATTATCTCGGTATGAACACACACAAATAATGCAAGACAATAAGTATAAAGCATCCACAAAGTACACACTTGTATAGTAATATCATATCATTGAAAATAAAACTTTGATAGAACACATAACCAAATTATCACAATTAACATTTGCACAGTAACAGTAATGCACATGGAGCTACGATTGTATTGCCCTCTTTTGGAAAGGTAAAGAAGACAATGGCCTAATAATAGCACTCCTGCTAAATTCTATGTCTGCCAACTGGCTGCTAGATAGCAGACAGTAGAGTGCAAGGCCCTATATATGGAGCCCCATATGTAGGGCCTTTGTAGAGTGGTGCTACTAGAATCCAATGTCGCCATTCTGAATTAAAGGTAGTTTGTACATTGTCTCATTTGAGGATATATGTGCGTATCATTAAACTTTCTTATATAATTTTATTTTTCAGTGTAAAAATTAGAATTGCATTTGGTTAGTTCATCAACACCCACCAAAAATCCTAAAACACCCATTGGTGGGCGCTATTGCCCATGTTGAAGACCACTGCCCTAGAGTTTTGAATTAATGAGGTTTCCCTGAATACCAAAGTGGTGACTCAAAAAGATATTTTAAAGAAAAAGTGTTTGATGTAATTTTATCTGCTGTGCTAAACTCTCATAATGAGTGCTTTTCAGTAATAGAAAACTTTTGTGAAAAATTTTTATTTCTTAATGATTTGAAAAAAGTACCTAATGACGCAGAGTTGATTCAAAAATGCCTAAATTTGGAAAATGGATATACTGATAAATCAGACTCGGATATCATTGGAGGAAAGCTCTTTTATGAAATAAAATGTACATATTCAAAATCTCATTCCCCTAAATGAAAAGTTAACGTTGAGTTCTTTATACATTCTCAGTTTTGTTAGAGATCATAATCTACATTGTGTCTTAACAAACAAACATGTGGAATGCACTCAGAATTTTTTTAACTTTACCCGTTATTGTTACTAGTGGTGAAAGATTCTTTTCAAAACTAAAACTGATCAAAACGTTTTTATGATCTACGATGCTTCAGCAATGGATAAACTCATTGGCACTGATTTCAATAGAACAGGAAGTTCTTGACAACTACAAAATAAGAAAACAGGCAATCGATAAATTCATAGATAAAAAATCAAGAAAGAAAATATTTTAACTATAATATATATAACAGCTGTATAATGGTTTGAAAGTTTGGATTTCATATATAAATGAGTTAAATTTTATTTTGTTTGTTTTTTATTATTATAATCTTTTACTGTTCAAGGTGTTCTTATCAAGGGCACCGCTCTGTACAACTACTTTGAGAGTGTCATATTGGCAGCTGAGTATGCTGTGCCTGCTAGCAAACTTATCGTGTGGCCATTGTTATTTCAGGCTGAAACTGCCCTTAAGAGGTGTGCCTCAGCTCTTAAGCACTCTGTGCACCTTTTAAAGATTCCTCAAGAGTTGTCTCAGCTCTTCGATCGTGATGATTGAAACTGTTTGATGAATGCTTTCCTTCAACTCTTATTTTGGGATAGGGTTGCTTTCATACACTGATTTTTATCATATGAAACCAACCATTCTGCACTAAAAGAAGACACCCAAAAACAACATCTGGCAGATGACATGTTTCCTAGCAGGCACAGCAACTTCAATTTCTGAGACATCACACTCAAAGTAACCCATCAGCGGTAAAATGAACATCCTGTTGTTAACAAACATGTAACATGTATGATGGAATTAGTGCCATAAACAAGGAAATTTGGCATCCAAGATGGAACAGCACCCCCTACACTCAAATTAAATATCTACTTTAAATGTGTCTTTTGCATTTTTGGTGCCCCTTGGACTTCCTCACCTGTGGCAGTCACCCTATTTGTCTAACACTTGCTATGCCACTGTATGGAATGGCACCTTTGAGCCAAGTATCACCCTGCTGCAGTACCCTTCAGCTGGCCCTGATGTTGCCTGTGTCTAGATCCAATTGTACTGTGATGAGGAATGCAATAGGGAACTAACATAACTTTTCCCCAGTATTGATTATCATCATCATCATCATGCTTCTGTCCGAAGACAGGTTTTAACTGAATCGCTGCCTCCATTTCTCTCTCTCCCTAGAAGCCTCTTTTATACCTCTATAAGTAGTATATCCCTGCTTTATATTATCTAATATTCCTATTCTTTTTCTCCCTCTTCCTCTTTTTCCACTAATTTTTCCTTCTAAGATCGTCCTTTGTAAAAACTGTCTTCTCAATATGTGCCCTATCCAATTTGCTTTTCTTTTCCTGATTGTTTTTATTAGCATCCTATCTTCTCCCACCATTTCTAATACTTCTTCGTTTCTCTTCCTCTCTGTCCATTTCACTTTCATCATTCTTCTCCATACCCACATCTCAAAACTTTCTAAATATTTTTCCTCCTTTCTCCTTATCGTCCACGTCTCTGCACCATAAACAGCTATGCTCCATATGTAGCATTTTGCTAATTTCTTCCTTGTTTCTAGATTTATTTTCTTGCTTGTGAGAAGCTCCTTCTTCTCGTTAAATGCTGCTTTTGCCATTGCAATCCTACTTCTGATGTCCTGTGTACTACTTCCATCCTGTGCTAAAATACTGCCGAGATATTTGAAACTACTTACTTGTTCCAATTTTTGGCCATTTACCATTATATTTAATTCTTTATGTTCCTTTGAAACCACCATGACTTTCGTTTTTTCTGTATTGATCTTCATTCCATATTGTTGGCCAACCTCAACTAGTCTGTCTGTCATCCTCTGAAGCTCTTTCTCGCCTTCTGCTATTAAGCCCTGATCATCTGCGTATTTAATGGTGGTAATACTTTCACCTCCTATCTTAAATCCTTTCTCTTCCATCAACGCTTCTTCTGTTATTGTTTCTGCATACATATTAAATATCGCTGGTGAAATAGGACAACCCTGCCTCACTCCCCTCCCTATTGAAGTACTTTCTGTTTCTTCTCCTTCAACCCTGACTCTAATCTTTTGATCAAAGTAAAGGTTTTTAAGCAGTCTTTTATCTTTCCAATCTATTCCTATTTTGTTTAAAATACCCAGCATCTTATCCCATTTCACTCGGTCAAAAGCTTTCTCCCAATCTACAAAACAAAAATACATATCTTTATTGACTTCTAGCGCTCTTTCTATCATGATCCTCATACATCCTATAGCATCTCTAGTCCCCCTTCCTCTTCTAAAACCAAACTGATTATCTTGCAGCTCCTTTTCTATTTTACATTCAATTCTTTTGGTTATTATTCTGGTTAGAACTTTAGCTGTATGAGAAATTAAACTAATAGTTCTGTAATCCTTACAACATTTTGCATTGTTCTTTTTCTCCAGTGGTACCATCACAACATCTAAAAAATCTTCAGGCCATACGCCAGTATCATATACTTGGTTAAAAAATTTTGTGAGTTGCTTAACTGCTTTAGACCCCAAAACCTTAAGAACGTCCACGGGTATATCATCACTCCCAACTGCCTTTCTTCTTTTCATGTCATCAATTGCTCTTTTAACTTCAGACTCGAGAATACTTGGTCCTAGCTGATCTTCTTCCACATCCTCTTCTTCATTTAATTCAATATTTCTTGGCTTTCCTTCTTTGTCATACAGAACCTCAATGTATTCTTTCCAGACATTCTTTACATTGTCTGGCTCCGATACTATTTTACCACTTTTGTTCATGATTCCTTTACGTCCTATCTTTCTTGCTTTTTTCTTGAATAGTTCCCTTGCTTTGCTATACATGAGGTCTGTTCTACAAATTCTTTCACATTCGACAATCTCCTCGCATTTCTCATTTATCCACTGTTCTCTGGCTTTATCTGTTTCCCTTTTTAAAGCATTATTTAACTCCTTGTACTTTCTTTGGCCTTCTTCAGTGTTTATGTTCTTCCACTTTCTCCGCTCTTCCATTTTTTGCAGCATGGCTGCTGTGATCCAGGGTTTTTTGTTTCTTTCACCCGTTATCTTTCCTACCTTCTTTTCCATTACATCTTTAATGTTGCTATGGATGTATCTCCACTCCTCATCTACATTCTTCCTATTTTCTTCATCTCTCTCCCCCAACCTTTCCTCCAGCTCAGTCATGATAGCCTCCTTGTTTTTAAGGAGTTCCTCTAAGTTCCATTTCTTGTTAACTCTTACGTTTCTCTTAACGCTCTTCAGTCTACATTGTATATTTGCCACCAAAAGGTTGTGGTCAGAATCGATATCTGCCCCTGGTAGTGTTTTCACATTTTTAATGCTATTTCTAAATCTTTCATTGACTAGTATGTAATCTATCTGGTATCGTCTCTGGTCTCCTGGGCTTCTCCATGTGTAAAGTCTCCGCTGGTGATGCTTAAACCATGTATTAGTTACAATTAATCTATTTCTATGGCAGAATTCCACAAGTTTATCCCCTCTTTCATTTCTCTTCCCTAGTCCATATTTTCCCACTATGTTATCTTCCTGTCCCTCTCCGACTACACTGTTCCAATCTCCCATTACTATGGTGGTGATCCTTCCTTTTCCCTCCTCCTCCAATATCTCCATAATCTGTTCATAGATTTCATCTACTTCGTCGTCGCCAGCATTAGTCGTTGGCATATACACTTGAATTATAAGCATTTCCACTGGCTCCATCTGAAGTTTTACGGCTATTAATCTATCATTATCTGTCACTACCTTGCTAATTCTTTCAGCTATCTCTTTTCTCATTATAATCCCCACTCCCCTTTCCTTTTTCTCCCCTCCTGAGTAAATAATCTTAAATTCGTCTGAATTTATCTCGCCTTCTCCTTCCCACCGAACTTCACTAAGACCTACTATACCTACATTATTCCTTCTCATTTCCCTTTTTATGTTCTCTAGTTTACCCCCTGAATTCATAGTCCTAACATTCCATGTGCCTATTCTTAATTTCTCACCACTTGCTTTCCTATTAATGTTAAATTTCCTCTGTGCATCCCCTAGGGTAGTCCCCACCCGGAGATCCGATTGGGGGACTATTTTACCTCCGGAATATTTTACCCCAGAAAGATCCATAGAGGTATTTCAGCTTTTCAGCCTATCATGGGAAATATAATGAGGTAGTTTCCCCTTGCTTTCCTCATCGCAGTTTCACAGAGTGATTACCCATCTGTAGCTGTTCAGATCCACATGATCACCACCTACAGAGGTACTGTGCAAGCTGCTGCCCTTGCACAGGGGGATGTAAAACCCCCAAGACTGCTTCTTAGTCTGACTCTTCCCCTCAGACCTTTCCGGCTTGGATGGTCCTACCAGGAGAATTATCTCCCGCCGGCATAGCTCTTTGGTTCGTAAGAGTACACAAACCCTCCCACCTCTGTAAGGTTATGCAGTCCTTAGGGAGGGTATTGATTATATGGTTGGATAATTTGAGTCCACTCAAGATAAAAGTTTCCAGAGATAGTTTCCCTTTCAGACCTCTGACTGGGGACTATCTTGAGGAAAACCTTTGTTGAAGGTAACTTATGTACACTTGGAATGTAAAAATGATGAAGAAGGTAAGAAAACTAGAGAACCTGAAAGATGAAATGAGAAGAAATAGGATTGACATTAGAGGGTTGAGCGAAGTAAAATGGGAAGAAGGAATGCAGTTCAACTCAGAAGAATTCGCGGTTGTTTATTATGAAGGAAATAGTAATGCAAGAGGAGTAGCTAATTAGGAAAGATATGATGAGAAATGTGACAAAGGTAATATGTAGTAACAAATGATTGGTTGATGGCAATAAAATTAAAAACAGTTTCAGTAGACATGCATATAATCGAGGTACATATGCCCAGTCCACTCATGAAGAAGAAGAAATTGAGGAGATATATGAAAAAATTGACAACATTTATGAAGAAGAGGGAAGAGCAGTAGCGAAGTGTGGGTTTTTGTGAAAGGTAGGCTCAGAAAATCAGTGTTCGTGTGTGTGTGCATGCACGTTTGTAGGGGATACCTCAATTATCCAACAAATTTCAGTATTTTAGCTCCATTTAGTTTTTTGTAAAGAGGTACTTTTGAAGCTTACATTGGTGATTCAATATTGTTATTTTCGAGGGTAAAATCAATATTGCTAAACATAAAAATTAATATGAAAATGTAAAAAATACCTTAAACTTTTTGTAGATAATTTCAAACCTTCGCTCCTTTCTCCGCGCGAAGACATCGATGACTCTTGAAATAAATTCCTGACGCCTGGCTGAGGTTTTAATGGTGCTTTTCTCAATGGCTAGAGTTGACAAATTTGAGTCTTGTGTTCGTCATGGTGTTGCGGAGATATGTTTTGACATGTTTTAAGGTACTCATACTTCTTTCACATGATGCTTTCGTTGCTGGAATGCTTAAAATGAGGGATAGTAATCTCACAGTCTTGGGTAGGACGTCTTTTAACACTAGAACCGCCGGACTTCTCGTACACCCTAGAACCGCCAGTGGGACAAAAATGGCCCATATGGTTTAGTTACTCTTTTTGGCGTAGATTCTTTTTTTTTGGTGAATGGCTGAAAAATTAGTTGGTCATGCCTTTTTTCTGATATAAGCCATACTTTATTGAAATACGACAGTGTATCATCAAACTTAAAAGTTATTACATTAACAATTCATGGATTGTTAATTTTGGATGAATAAAAATTATATTTGTAATCACCATAGCCCAACTTTTTAAAGCAATATATCGCACTTTTAAGTACACATCGGTGAGATACATAAACCTTGCATTCAACTACAGACATGAACAATGAATAAAAAAAAATCTCCAGCGTAAAAATAAAACTGTACATGTAAGTCAAGCTCTTAGTCTTCTTTCCCTGATACACACTTTGTAAAATGAAGATAAAAAAGTAAAAGTTAACATTATTGGAAATCGGGTAAGTAATGGTTAGAAAAAGTGTACAGTAATCTAATCATTATGTTACAATGATCAAAAGGTACAGGCAAGATCAAATGTCAACTAAAATTACCAGGTACAGTCATGGTAAGTAACTCTAATTATAATTTTTATCATCTGAGTCAGGTGATGATGCACAAATGTACGACACTGTAACAGTACATTTTTTGCACACAGTTTTGTTACATGCTGCACATTTATATGCACTTTTTACCTCATTGCAATTTTCTCGCACTTGGCAGCATCGATGGGACCTGCTCGTTTCGGAGGGTTCCACTTGAGCTGGGTTGTGCCTCCTGCGTTCAGTGTACTCTTTGGCAAGTTCCTCTCCGAGTTGAAGAATGAAATCTCGCCTTGAAATTTTCTCTTTTGTAACTGCTTTGTATAAGACCCAAGCATTGATTGCTGCCAAATCTAAAATATTGTAGAAGGTGTGAATAGGCCACCTCCGGCTCCCAGCTTTCACTGAGTACTTGCGGGCCATTTGATCTACCACGTCTACTCTGTATTTGCTTTCTTTATAAAAGCAGACAGTCTCAGGCTTCAACTTTGCGTCTGTTCCAGTTTGCACATATGGCTGCAAGAACTCAATACTATCACATTCTTCTTTCCCTGATACACAGTGATTGTAATGTTACCATTTAAGAAAGCCACGGTTTTGTAAAGCGTTTCGCGGGCTTTCTCCATACATTCAGGTATTTCCCTTCTATTTTTGTTGATTGTTCCAACTAAGCTCGTTCAATGTGCCTTCAAATATTCTGCTAAAGAAAGTGATGTGAAGAAGTTATCGCATGTAACGTTTCTCCCCTTGTTTAGGTATGGAGTGAGAAGCTTCTTCACTACATAGTCACCAAGTCGGTGGTCTCCAGGACATGTATTATCTTTACCAAGATACAGGAAGGCATTGGTCATGTACTTAGATTCCTTATCAAAAGCCATCCAAAATTTTTTACCGTACTTGTCAGGTTTTGACGCCATGAACTGGGTAAACCTGCATCTACACTTTGATGGAAAAAGCTGTTCGTCCACCGAAATGAAAGGATCAAGTATGTAATTGCTCTTACAATTTGATATGAATCTCTCCCAAACTTCTGACATGAGAGCAAATATGTCATCTTTCAATCTTTCTGATCGAGTTGACCTTATGTCAAACCTCAAAAATCTGAGGATCTCCCTGAATCGATTACAAGACATGACATTTTTGCAGAAAGGTGTCCCCCACTTCTCAGACCACTCAATTGCACCTCGTGCGTACAAAATTCCGATGAATGCATCAAGTTCTTCTGGTGATATAGACCAGTCGTCGTTTTCCAAGACCCTATGTGCCTCTTCTTCTGTACATTTTCGGATGTTTGGCTTGAGGGGGGAGGGGGAAGGGCAGGAGGACATTTCAGACTCATAGAACGCCAAAAATAGTAAACTAAGTCGAGAGAGCTGCAACTTAGCCCGAAATACTCCTAGAGCTTAGGTGTTTTACCATAGGGGACAAAAATGTCCCGGTGGCGGTTTTAGGTAAATCATGAATTTTCTCAAAAACTACTGATCTGATATGAGAGAAATTTAGGCAGGATGGTCTTGGTCCAAAATGATTAAAAGCCAGAAATTTTCAAATACTTGCAAGGAAAATTCGAGTGCCGGGAGAAACTTGAATTTTGAAATGGGACAAAAATGTCCCATCGGAGGTTTTAGTGTTAATCCATTTATTATGATAAACTTAAAGAGATCTTTAGGTGGCAGCCGTTTATCCTCACTACTATATATGACCATAAGCTCTCCTTTCAGCTTTTCTTTACGGAAGAATGGATACTTAGAAAGCTTTCAAAAATACTTTCTGGAAAGTTCTTTGGGTGACTGTACAATGCAAATTTTTTTTCGTCAACAAGTTCAATAAAATCAAGTTCATCAACATCTTTAAATCTGTTTTCCAGCTGAACGGTAATGCAGTCAAGAATTTCATATGAAAGCCTTCTTAATTGGTCTATGGATTTTTCTGTGAATCGGACCTCCATTTCACCTTCTTCCTCTATGTTTCCACAGTTCAAAAGATTTGTAGATTTTTCTACACAGTCCAGAACCAGTTCTTCGCATCTTAGTCTTCCGATAGATTTAAGGCAATTCTGTATTTCAATTTTGCACCTTTTAATGTCAGTAACTTTGCTTTGCAAAATATCAAATAAAATACTCGAATACACAAAAATTCTGTTGAACAAATGCAGCAAAAAACAAATGTATCGTCATTCAAATTCCTGGTTGTTCCCAATGCAATGTGTATGGAATTAGAATCCCAACTGTCCTTTTCCAGAACATCTTTAAAAGCTGCCTTCAATTCGGCATAGTGTTCAATAATTGTAACACCCCGTGAATGATAATTCCACCTTGTTTCGCTTGGACTGAGCAATTTAAAACCTCTTTCTGTAAGTAGTGCATTTCTTTTACTTGAACGACTGAAAAAGTATGGAACCCCGTAAGACTTGCTATGAATAATTTTACTTGTGTAATTTGCAGTAGCTAAAATTAGTGGGGGTGCTGCTCCAGAAAATTTTTAGCCTTTGTTTTAAAATTGTGTAAAAGGAAAAAAACATGTATAAAAAGAAAATTTATTCAGGAACTTGATAAAATCTTAACAAAAAAACCAAACATTTTTTACTTACTTTAACTTAAATTGTTACAGTTCAAGCTTGATCTATTCATTTAAAAATGAAATCCATAAAAGAACCAAAAAAAATGAATCAAATAGAATAGCTGGAAGCAGAATAATAATCTAATTCTACACTCTTCTACACTTTATCACATTCAAGAATATGGTACACGGTTTTTAAGCACAACACACGCTGAGTAAAAAAAAACTTCCTTCCACCATCACGCCAGAGCCGGCACTGCGAGAGCAACAGTGCTCTCTCTACCTGGCAGTCTCGCCTTCCTCCCCACCCCCCCCTCCTATGTGCGCATGCGCACAACAGTCAAACACCACGTCGCTGGCACTGTGAAGCGCACAGTTCCATACAAAGATTTTTGTATCTTTTTCATAAACTGGGGGATGGCTACTGAAGTACTGACATTAAGCTTAAGGAATATATATCGTACTACAAAAATAAAGAAAGAATTAAAGAAAAAAGGACTCATTATATTAAATGTTATCGATAATATCAAGTGGAAATAGGGGGTGCTGCAGTTCCGCAGTGCCTATACACGAGCCGCCACTGGTAATTTGTTTACAAGCATGAAGCAAGACTAAATTTAGCTGATGCGCATAAAAGTGGATAAATATGGCATGAGGATATGTCTCATTAATAATAGTATGGATGCCACCAGTCCTCCCTGCCATTACACTACACCCATCGTAAGTTTGTGATATTAGCTTGTTTTTGTCGATTTTCCAAGTTTTCAGAACATCTAATAACACACTTGCTAAGCCATGCGCAGTTCTGTCTTTTGATACGCCATAGAACCCGACAAAGCTCTTCAATTTCACCATATGAATTATTTGCATACTGCAAGATGACACTCATTTGACTTTTAGTTGACACATCTGTTGTTTCATCAGCTTGAACTGACACAAAAGGGTTATTTTCTATTTTGAACAAAATTTGTTCATTAACGACTTCCATAATGCACTGAATAAGTTCGTTTTGTATGTCAGAAGAAGTGCCTTTAAATACAGTACTAGTACTATTTAAATGGTCTCTCATGTAGCACTCTTCTTCAGCTAAAAATTCCAAAGTTTCCAAATAATTCCCTTTGTTCGTGGACAATTCAGATTCATCATGTCCACGGAAAGCCAATTCTTGTTGTGCCAGGAAGCAAACTGTCAAAATCAGTCTTTTAATTATAAGCCTATTTTGATCAACTTTCTCATTATATTTTAAGGCAGCAGGACGTGCTACTTCTGAAAGTGCATGTTCAATTCTAGTTTTGCCCAGCTCATTGAATTTAATAGCTGCTGTAATGTGCTTCGTTGAAGCCTCATGTTTATTTGTTTTCGCAGCAAAATTCTTTAAACTCTCCTCTCCTATTCCTAATTCACACCATTCTGCACTGTCTCTTCCAAAAAGTAAACAATAAAAACAATAATGTCTGTTTCGCTTCAAGCTACCAGTTTACCAAGGTTTCATGGTGTACCATTTCGTTTGAAATCGTCTCACAAATTTGCTGTCTTGTTGCTGCAGTATTACATGTGGTGTAGGTCTCTTATCTTTAATTTGTATTTTATCCTCAAAGGTAAATCGAGAAAAATACGTTTTGTCCTTGATTAGATCATCCACGAGATCCTGTGATGAATCCATTTTCGAAAAACTTCTAATCACTTTTCATAACAATGCACCTACAAAGAAATGCACGAATATGAGCATCTACACTAATGCTCAAGGCTAGCCTTCAGGCTGCTTCGGGCTAGCCGCGAGGCAAACATGAGCCGAGTAAGATCTTTCTCCCTCCCTACATGTCCAGACCACTTTGTGCATGCGCGAGGCAGGCTGACTAGCGAGAGCCTTCGTTTCCATGCATTCGGCTCTGCGGCTCCGATCGAGTATTGAGGAGCGTTTATAGTATAGAACTCGTATAAATTTAAACAGATGAAATGGAATAATGATAAATGGAAGTCAGTTACAGAGTAATTCAGTATTTCATAATTTTTAGGGTAGGCTGAGCCTTACAGCCTTAATGGACGCTCTGGAGAAGAGGAAAGGTAATCTGCATCATAATGGGAGATTGGAACAGCATAGTTGGAGAAGGACAAGAAGAAAATACTGTCAGTCAATACATACTTGGGAAAAGAAACCAAGGAGGAGAAAATCAGGTAGAATTCTGCATTAATAACGATCTAGTAGTGACTAATAGATTCTTCAAAAACCATAAATGAAGACTGTATACATAGAAGAGTCCAGGAGAGAGAATGAGATGCCTAACCAAAGGCAATGAAATGTGAAGACTACAGAATAATAAGCCTATTGTTACATAGATACTTTGAAGATCATCACAAGAATCCTTAAGAAAAGGGTCAAGAAAAATACAAAAGAAATGCTAGGAGGTCAATTGAGCTTCAGAAAAGGACAAGAAACCAGAGAAATTATTGGTGTTGTGTGAATCTTATTAGAAAGTCAAATAGAGTATAACCAAAATTGTTGCATGTTTCATTGGCTGATTGATGTAGTAAATTAGGTAATGGGATATAGGTGTAGATTGGAAAGACATGAGGCGACATGAATTTCTATGTGAAACAAGTTGTGAAGGTTAGATTAGAAATAAGCAAATAGCAGCAGAGGAGTAAGACAAGGTTGTTGCCTATCACTGGTCCTATTCAATATATAGGTATATATATACACACACACACACACCATATATATCCGAATCCAAGACAACCTTGAATCTAAGATCTTCCTTTTTCTGGTTTGTCAAAACTGAAAAAAGATTTTATCATCTAATTCCTGCAAAACTTAAAAGTTCCACAAAAGTAGCAAAAATTTTGGTACTTATGTATTAATGGCACTACCAAAACGCAATGCCCTCAAGTGCTATCAAGTGGTGAGATATGGAAGTATGCAGCTTTGTACATATTGCTTACATCCAAACTTCTACTCAAAAGGATAAACAATATACATGACTGTTCAGGCACCCAATCTCTGCTGGAATGGAGAGAGTGATATTCGTTTAGTCAGGGTGCTGCAGGTGCCCAACACTTGTTCAATCTCCATTCAAAGAAAAATGTTGAGTAGAAGTTTGCATGCAAGCGATATGTACAGCATTGTATAATTCCATATCTCCCCACTTGATGGCGTTTGAGGGTGCTACATTTTGGTAATGCCGTTAATACATATGTAACAACATTTTTGTTGGGTCCCATAATTTTTTTGAATATCATAGGTCTTTATATTACATCAGTCATCATCACCCTCTATGCTCTCTTCATCATTGTCCTCACTCTCACTATCATTATCACTCCGAACTTTGTTTGTGGACTCCCACAAAACATCATCTTCACTTCCATTCATGGCATTGAATAAGCAGCACTTCTTAAATGCACTCATAATTACTTCTGTATTTATCTGCTGCCATGATGCCTTTATCCATTGGCAGAGCCTTGAAATAATAGGTTTTTTTAGGTTTCATTTTGGTGTTATAATGTGATCTCCACTCAATAACCACTCAGAATATAAACCCTTTAAATTATCTTTAAATGGCTTCTTGACAGAAACATCAAGAACTTGAAGCTGTGATATCATTCTTCCAGGTATGATTACAAGGTCAGTATTTATTGCATTAATTGAATCTTTAACTTCAGAATTTGTGTGCTTTGAATGCATCTAGTGCAAGCATCCCTCTTTTTCTTAATAGTTCTCCTGGTCTTCTATTCCAGACAATGTGTAACCATTCTCTCATAAGTTCTTTTGACATCCATCCATTCTCATGACATCTATTATTCCAGTAGGCATTTGTTCCTTGGGTATTGTTTTTTGTCTTAAATAATACAAGATGTATTAATATTAACATATTATTCAATCTTCTAAATGCTTTTTATTTGGAAAAGTTTGTAAAAAAGTATTACTAATTTGCCAAATACATATTTAAATAGCCAACTTATATTAACATCGGAGTATAATATTCAAATTAGGATGGGTGATACCTGGTGGAAGTAATTATGCAGGATGTTTGGTTTCTAACTGGCAGCAAAGAAGAGAAGGCTAGAGGCTACTGTTTGCAAGAACAACATTGCAAATTACATACTGTGGTTTCAGATAATCATCATCACCAATATAACCTAAGTTTGATGTAATCTTTGTCATACATACTTTCTTTCCTGAGTCGGAATGTACCAGGTCATTTATTTCTGAAATTGGTGACACTCACTGGATTGATGCTGTTGAAATTCTGTGCACTGAAGATGTGTTTGAAAACTTGTGGTTGCTGATTGACTGTTTTCTACCTCACATGCCACTTTTTAACACATCCAGTTTTCAACGAATTGTCCATTATGGGTATTATTTTGCAAAATATAAAAATGAAACTATATATTTAATATGAGAAGTAGGTAAAAAGTTAAATTGACACCAAAGCACTCACATCGAAACAGAAATGAAACCTTTAAACTGTAACAAAAGTCCACAACTGACAACTCCTACACATCATTGATTATGAGAAATGACCAATATACATACACAATATGTATATTTTTGGCGAACCCTCTGAAAAATTTCACGAACCCCTTGGGGGTTTGCAAACTACCAGTTGGGAACCACTGCTCTACAAGATCACCTATTTTAAGATTGAGAGTGATGCATTTAAAAGGGATGTAAGACAAAATCACAATTAAAGAATTTATGGAGTAAAACTGTTGAATGAGGAAATCCCGGTTAATTACGCCCTCATTTGTTTTGCCATCTGTGAAATGATATTCGCCAATAGACAAGGAAAGTTTAGTTGACTTTAGAAAATCATTCACGCAATACTTGTTCACAGAACATCATCATTCAAAAATATAATTCAATAGGGGTCTTGTCTGTTATCTGCCACTCACCCAGGTTAATATACAAAGCACCCTAATGAAATGAGGTGAGATATGGATTTGCGTGGAGATAAGCTGCAGGAAAAAAAATAAGCATGCGGGATACGACTGCGATTGGGTTGAGTAAGTTAGTTAAAGTGTTTTTGGTTTCTTCCTACGTTCACTGTGCCACCCTCCTCAAGGGAGCGAGACATTGAATGTGGGAAGAAACCAAAATACTTGAACTAATTTACCCAACCCGGGGGGGAAAGTTGGAGTATGTTGTGGCCCAAGCAGTCGTATCCTGCGCTAGTTCTGTATCCCGCATATATTAACTTGGGTGGGTGGTAGATAAAAGACAAGATCCTTCAATAGTTCTCTAGTTTGTTAAATGACACACCATTTGTACATATTCAGCATATATTTCAAACACACTTATTCAGTATAGGTATAGTTCATTTATTCATTGAAAAGGTTTGTTATTTGAAAGGAATGTATGACAAAATCACAATTCGAGAATTTATGGTGTAAAACTGTTGAATGGGTAAATTTCAGTGATTTATGCCATCATTTGATTTGACATCTGCGAAATGATATTCACCAATAGTCAAGGAATAAAGTTCATTTTTGGGAATCGTTCGTGTAGTAATTGTTTACTAAATGTCATCATTCAAAAATAAAATTCAATAGATCTCGACTTTGCTAAATAACCCATCCTTTGTACGTATTTGGCCTAGGTAGACGGGTGGTCCGAGTTTCTGCCAATGGATGCTAAGGTCATGGGTTCGAATCCTGCTTAGGGCATGGACGTTTATGTTTGTCATATCAGGGTTATATGTAAGAATAGACATGGTTGTCTAAATATTGCCCTTAATAAAGATGGATTATTATTATATTTTAAACACACATATTCAGTATAGGTGTAGTTTGTTCATTGATTGAATAGATTTGTTACAAATTTTTGTTTGTGAAAAAAAATCATTTTAAAAAATCTATTAAAAAAATAATACTGTATTTATTTAAATCTGGATCGTAAGTTTTCAATGAAAAATTTCAATAGATATAATTATTTTATCTTGTTTCATGTGTTCAAAAAAACACCGATTAAATGTGTAATCCTACTTTATACCTGAATTTGAGATGACCACTGATTTTTACAATCTGAAATTTGGAAAAAAACTTCATCTTGGATTTGGGTAAATACAGGATGTTGGTGAAGGATTATAAAACAGTAAAATATGGACTTCTAGCAATGAAAGGAAAAAGAACTCCAGAAAATGATAAATAGACTTACAATAGCAGATAGAAAATATGGAATGGAAATGAATACAGTAAAATCGAAGGTCATGCAAATATCAGGCAAAGAAGAAAACTTGAACATATATATTGTTGGAAAGCCTTAAGAACTTCAGAACTTGGATGCATCATAGCAAGGAATGTAATATGCAGCGACGAAATGCGGACTAGATTGGTGAAGCAAAAATCACTTTCAAAAGAAAGAAATTCCTACTGAAGGAACAAATAAAGGAAGATATATGAAAGAAATTGTTAAAATGCAATCTATGCAGTATTGCTTTGAATGGAGCAGAAACATAGACACTCAGGAAGAATGATATAAAATACTTGGAAAGCTTTGAAATGTGGCTATGGAGAAGAATGCTGAGGATAAAATGAACTAATAGGATGAAAAATGAGGAAATGCTAAGAAGAATAGGAGAAAAGTGAGTGACTATACAGATTATAAGAAGAAGGTGAACTGGATTAGATGAACCTTATGAGTGATAGCATGATGACAAACATGTTAGAAGGAAAACTTGAAGGAAAAAGATAAAGAGAAAGGAAAGGGTTTCAACTGATAGATGACTTGAAAGAGAAAGAGAGCTATCAAGACATGCAGAAAATTGCAGAAAGCAGGAGCATGTGGAGAACCAAGTTTGACCAAGAATAATCATGGACCTATGGACGGACTATCCATGGTGATGATGAACATTGAGGCTGGATGAACATTATGGCCAAGTGATAATCAAGATAATTTCTATGCATGGCTTAAATACTAAATTAAAATAAAAAATTAATGAAGCCTATCTTTACATGCACTAAAACGTAAACAATGAATGAATCATTGATTTCAGAAACTACATGAGTCACCAACTCCTAATTTTATAGGGGAGACAAAAACCCTTTTGTTTAAGAAAATGCTGGTTGGATGATCTTTTATTTTTTTCATAATTTAACAGCTAGCTGCAAGTGCTTAATTTTTATGGTGTTATATTTTATCTACATTACTTGAATGAATTAATAAAAAATATTTGTGTGTTGTGACTTGTGTAGTTTCTGCACTAACCAATGTGCAAAAGGTTGTTTCTAAGGTAACACAATTTAATTAATCATGCTTCAAATTTAATTAATTACATTATTGGTGATAAAATCGCACAGCTCAATGGTTAGAGCATCAAATATAGTTCAGAAAGTCACACGTTCAAATCCTGGTCCAGGAATTACAGAATTTTTTTCGTACATATCAATAGATATTGAATAGTTTAGCAGAGTTAGCATTATTTTATTAACTACGACATTTCAAAAATTAATATCACAGATCACATCTTTAATACAAGATTTCTTTTTCACTTTGTATCACATTGATTGCAGTCTTAGATACCAAGAGAAACAAAGAAGCGCAATGCAGTATTGGACAGAGTATGTAGGCATTTTAGTGTTAGTATGTAAAAAATATTAATAAGTAAAAATATAATCTCTTGATGCAGCATATCTTGAAAGTTCATAACTGCACTCTTCTTTAATATGGTTTAAGATACCAAAAAAGAAAAAAACAAGATTTAATGGACAATAAAACGCAGCAGGTAACATTTTTGTACCAATAAGAAAAAAGTATCTTCATGCAGCATATTTTGAGAGTTCACAGCAGTACTCTGCTGTAATATCATCTTAGATACAAGAAAAGGGATTTCAGGCCCAAATTAACACAGCAGATAAACATTTTAGTATTAATAAGTAGCAAAAATCTCTTGATGCAACACATCCTGAAGGGTCACTACAGTACTTATCATAACATAGTTTGGGCATGGGTAGACAGCAAGATAGCAGGGGATCCTAGCCATATTTGTTATACAGCACCAGCCTCATTTGCTACGGCCAGTGCAGAAAATACATGAGTCAGTGACTCATGTTGTTTCTGCTCTCAATCTCGAATTAGCCTGTGTTTAACACAAGGAGCAACATGACTGATGTACATCTTGCATTCAATGTGCAACTACCCTCTGAGAGTCTCACCATGACTTCAACTCAATTTCGTAAAAAAGGAGACTCATGTAGTTTTTGCAATCATCGATTCAAATATAAAATTCACACATTGAATATTCCAGAAAGTAAAGATTGAGTACCCATTTAAAATTTATGTGGAAAATAAATATTAATGAATATTTATTTGTTAACTCATTTAAAAATAACTAACAAACAAATATTAATGTTTATTTGTTAATTTATTTAACAATAATAACTAACAAAGTGGGAGAAAGAAAATAAAAAAGGCGAATGAAGGAAAACTAAGATGGAGGTTTGAAGGATGAAATAAATGTCTGTAGCGACTGACAGAAAGCATCCAAGTTTCAGGGAGTCCTTGAGTATTAACACACAGTAGAGAAGAGAGATGGATAGACCAAGTTGAAATATAGAAACCAAAAAGAGAAAGAAGTTCAGGGCAGTCAACTTCAGCATTGAGGATATTACAGGTAAACTCCATTAGGGTGTACTCTGTTAGAATGCGAAATCCAGTACAATGTGGACAGCCCATGGACTCCATTTTAACAGGGAGTTCGTTATTACGCAGTATCAAATTTGCACGAGGGGAAAAAAGAAGTTTTTTATTAAATGCTTTCATTTCGCAACAATGACATATGGGATATAGGCCTCATACTTTGTCAGAAAATAATGTTTACATAATACATACAAAGCAGAATAAATGCTAGGGGAAGATCAATTCAGTATAAGAAAAGAACAAGGAATTAGAGATGCTATAGGGGTATGTTTCGTAGACTGGCAGAATGTCTTTGATAGAGTAAATTGGGTAATGTTAATGAAGACATTAAAAGATATAGGTGTAGACTGGAAAGACAGGAGACTGATTAGGAATCTAAACATGAATCAAGTTGTAAAGGTCAGGTTGGAGAATGCGGACACCTGCGGAATAAATATCGGTAGAGGAGTAAGACAGGGCTGCTGCCTATCGCCAACCCTATTCAATATATATGGAGAAAGTCTAATGCAAGAAGCATTAGAAGGCACAGGAGATTTCAAAATTAGAGGAAGGATTATAAGAACAGTAAAATATGCGGGTGATCAAGTACTTCTAGCAAGAAAGGAAAAGAAACTCCAGAAAATGATAAATAGACTAGTAATAAAAGGTAGAAAATAAGGTATGGAAATAAATACAGAAAAATCCAACATCATTTGAATATCAGGCAAAGAAGAGAATCTGAACATAAGTATCGGAGGGAAGCCTTTAGAACAAGTTTCAGACTTTGGAAGCATCATAACAAGAGAAGCAAAATGTATGGATAAGATCAGGACTAGAATAGGAAAAGCAAAATTGGCTTTCAGAAGAAAGAAACACCTACTTACGGGGAATATAAGGGAAGATATCTGCAAGAAGTTCATAAAATGCTATGTATGGAGTTTATCTTTGTATAGGGCAGAAACATGGACCCTAAGGAAAAATGACATCAAATACTTGGAAATCTTTCAAATGTGGACTTGGAGGAGAATGCTGAAGATAAAATGGAGAGAGAGGATGAAAAACGATGAAGTGATACAAAGAGTAGGAGAGAAGCGAATGATTATACAGACTATTAGAAAGAGGAAGGCAAACAGTGTTGGACATTACCTGAGGAGAGAGAGTATGATTAAAGATGTGTTAGAATGACAACTAGATGGAAAAAGGGAAAGAGTTAGGAAAATGTTTCAGCTGATAGAAGATTTGAAAAGGAAAGAGAGTTATCAAGATATAAAGAGGACAGCGGAAAATAGGAGTATATGGAGAACCAGGCTTAACCATGAATAATCATGGACCAGACTATGGACAGAATACCTATGATGATGATGATGAATACATACAATGTATGTATGTGTACAATATGAAGAGAAGAAAACATTACAAAGCGGTAACTTATTTGCCTTGTGGAGAAAACGTCAGTCACATTGAACGCTTTGTTATTCTTTTGAATAAAATTTTGCAGCTTTCCTCCTGCTGTCTTTACTTTTACCTTTCAATGTGATGGACCCTCCTTGGTGCCCTGCCAGGTAAGGAAATCCGCTTATATCATGGTCTGAAGTTATAGATCCCATCCACCACTTTGTAATGGAGTTTACCTGTATAGAGAAAAGAAAGATTTGATTTTGATTGGAGTGACGGAAGTGGTTTAAGATAGAGAAAAGACAATATTTTGTTTTTTGTAGCATTTTGAAGAGAAGGAACATGAATTTTTACAATCTTTATAAAGAAATTTGAGATAGTCTAGTGAGGCTTGGTTAAAGGAAGCTGATATGGCCCAAATCAAGGAACAATAGGCAATAATAGGAAGGACAATCTTACAGAAGTAGTGCATTCTGACTCTGAATCAATTTCCAAAATATTTTACAATTGTCTGCATACAAGTAACGCATGTCAGAATATGTAGAAACAGGTAAGTCATCAAGGAAAAGGTTGAACAGATATGGGCCAAGATCACTGCCTTGAAGAACACCAGAGGTAACTGAGATTCCACTAGATGCTAAACCAGGGAGAACCACACATTGTCTGTATTAGGGCTAGAAAGTTACCATGAATATTGAAATGATTGAAGTTTGAGAATAAGTAAACTATGATTTAGAGCAGTGGTGCCCAACACACAGCCTGCAGGCCCGATGCAGCCTATGAAGGGTTTTTGTGTGGCCCACAAAGACATGATGAAAAGGCAATCTGAAAAATTTAACATACAAATTCATACGTTTTCATGAAATTTTGATAATATAAATTTTAATATTGAAATGTTAACTATATAAGCCTTACTTAAAACTGATTTTCACTTATAAGGCGCCTCATAATATATAGGTAACTTCTGATTAAAACTCTAATCTGGTCCACCAAAGGATTTCCAATGAAGGATGCAGCCCACTATGTAAAAAGGTTGGGCACCACTGGTTTAGGGAACCAAAAGCTTTAGAGAAGTCTAAAATCATGCTGAAACTTGTTTTTTTAGAGAATTTATGGCATGAAACTGAAAAATGGCTAGATTTAGGAGACATGAGTACCTTATGAATTAACTTTTATCTGCCTAAAACTATCTTAACTTTCTGGAATATACTATTATGGGAATTTAAAATTTTTTACTTTTTAGTGCATATAAAAATGAATTTTAAAAAAAGTTTTTGTCAAAAATTAAAAATCTACTCACATTCTGTAGAAAATGTACTCAAAATATTTATAAACATTCATCAATTTTAATCTCTGTATCACTTGGGAACACCTATTAGCACAATGTCTATGTTTTCTGTTTATTGGTAGAAACAATCAAGATTTCTTTTACTGTTTTTCTTTATTAGCATCTCCAAGGCAAAAAAATTATATTTTGATATAATCGAAGTAAAATTATAACGTTGCTATTGATTCTGAATTATTATGGCAAATTTTATAAATACCATTATAATCGGTTGTCATTTTGTTTACTTAATGGGAATTGTTAATATAGGCATGAAAACTCTTCAATATATAACTGTTAATACGTAGCATGAAATAGTTATAAAAATTAAAGCCATTTAGATATCAAATCATTTCAGTCTTCTTCTCAGAAAGGAAATAGGCTTATAGTATCTTTGTTGTGTCTGTCTGTCCTTCCCTTTATTAACTTTTGAACCAATCTAACGATTTTCATGACACTGGCGGAAATTTCTTGCTACTGGTGCCAAGATCCTGAGGATAGATTTTGTTGCGAATATTTAAAGTTCTGGGTTCGATTCCAGGAACTATCCTTCTCATTTGATTTACTTGGAAAATCTGAAATTTGTGAAACCCATAATTTTCTCTTGCACATTAAAATATCTTAAAATTGTAATATCGAAGCAGGATTTATACTATTCTCTGAGGAAAGAAATGGAGATTCTAATTTGTATTGTGGAATGTTGCTTATTTATCGTATTTTGCGTAAATACTGGCGCTTTTGCATTTTTATCACTCATTACGAGACGGTTGCCGTTGTAACGACTATTGTTGGACTCGGATTCGGTACAGTATAGTACATACACGCATTATATTTGCCACACAGATATGTCTGATCAATTTATTATTCCGTTAGAATGTATTTTTAATATTTTATAACAATAAATTATGAAATTTGGGAACACACACAGTGATTTTAAAGCTATTTAAGTCAATATAAGTAACTGCTGCATCACATTTAATTTAAAATAATTATGTGGAAAGTAGGCATCACAATTTTCCTTTGAATCATTTTGTTAAAAGATGTAGTGTTCAATTTTTATAGTTATCACAGTAGAAATAGTGCTTAAAGGTGTCTTAATAAATGCTAATCAGTTGTTAAATTAACTTATCATTTATTACTTTCAATTGATTTGAGCTATAATAGAGGTTATCAAATTATTTTGCATTGCTTTTCACTTTTTCAGCTAGATTTTACAACAATTATTCATTAAAGGATGAATTTAGGTTTGACTGACCAGATTTGAAGAAACGGGATGGTGTGGGAGATGTCTGGTGGGTAGAGTGGGGATGATCAGAAGATGATAAGGTCAGGAGAGAGGGGAGATGAAAGGAAATTTGACATTTTCGTTTGTTTAAATTTAGCAAATTGTGTATATATTTATACCTAAGTAGAGACTGGAAGATTACAAGATAAATTAGAATGAAATCGGAAAGGAAACGGAGAAAAAGGAATTGAAGGGTTTCAGCTGTCAGACGATTTGAAAGGGAAAGAGAGATACCAAGAAATGAAGAAGGAAAGCAGGAATATGTGGAGAATCAAGCTTAACCTATGATAATGATATTTATACGTATAAAACAGTGGTGAGAATAAGGGAGCATAACCGAGCCGCACAATTGGATGTGATTGATGTTTTAGATTTACATATAACCAACAATTCCGTGGTGCATCCCACCTTTACTGCAATACAAATAGGTGTGTGTATGTCTTGTTGGCTAATCAACCTCTTGGATTAACAATACAAATAGGGGTGAAAGTTACATATATGACAGATATTTTCCCCTACAGCTCACATTTAAAATGACAAAATTTGACAACTTTTTGGTAAAACAATTTAAAAAGATATCTCATGTTTTCAATAAAAGTTTGCAAATTTCGATCAATAAGTTCCAAATAGGAATACTTAGCGATGTTCAGGTAGCCGATGGAGTACGTAGAACTACATACTTTAATAAGTCACCCCGAGGAACTTACGGAGATTGAAAAAGTTATGTGGTCCGACGGTCGATAAAGTGCGTTGTAAAAAGATGTTTACAGTTTACGCAGTACAAAGAAAAACAACACTACATAAAACAATAATCAGAGTCGAAAAGACCTGTCATCTGTATACATACCATGTAAAAACATTTATTACGTTAATTTTATTTTTCTTTATGTATGCCTCTAAAAAAAGAATGAAATTTTCACTGCGTGTATAAATGAAATTGTATCAGCAGCTTAATGAAATGTAAAATACGATATATTAGACAGGTATGGCAATTTTTTTCTAGATTAAAGGACAACACAACAACAACACGGTGAACGAGAATTCTTTTCACTGATTATGTCGAAATTGTTTGTTTTTCCGTCTTACTGCGAAGTTATTTGGATGCCAATTTTCTCTCTTGTTTACAGCGTAGAGAAAACAGAAAGGGTGGATGGAAAGGAAAGGAAAAACAGACGAGGAGAGTGATTTCAAATGCATACTTGGTTCTATTATCTCGTACACCACCGTGTTGAATTAAGATTCTTTTACGTTATTATCAAAGTGACCAACCGAACTGATCTATTTGATGCTATGCTAATTAAAGTTGTGCACTAATTTTCGCACTGTTTAACCAATATTATAATTTTTAACGATTTTTTCTAAAATAATCGCTTATGCTTGTTTTTCAATTCGTCCGTCTATTCGGACAATATTTCTGGAATCCTGCAACTTGGAGAAGCCAAATATTAAGAATTAGGCGGTATATATGAGGGTTAAACATGGTACAAATTCGCTGGATCTAGGATCAGCTGCTGGTGAGTAATCGGTGTCTTTTTCCAACCCGTTTGTTTCAGTTCTACCAACAAGAAAAGCATGACATCGGTGCAGGGTATTATACAGTTGCATTTTTTAATTAGTTAAAATTGAGATAGGAGCTTGGGACATAAACTTTACTACAACTGAAACACTGAAGTTTATATTTTTTAAAAGATAATTCAAATATATGTCAAATGAGAACGAACAATTGTTTTTAAATAAAAAAAGGGAAAAATTTCGAGTTTTGACAATGGAAAACAAAACTGCCATGACAGCGAGTCCACTAATTTTGAATGGGAAACACATTATCACATAGCACGGATATAATGCTGTTAAAGGGAATTTTGCGGACGATATTACGAGGCCATCGATCTCAACCAAAGATGTAATCTCATGATGACGTCATAATCATAAAACAAGAAAAAAGCGCCTTATGTAATTTTCTCTGCAATTATTCACTCACTTGTTATTTAATTATTTGTCTTAATTTTTCAAGTAGTTCACTTCGCAGATATATAGGATATAACACAAATATTTTTATGCAACTGGTATTGTTGATATTCTAACTTTTAAAAATGACGTTTGTACTGATTTATCTGTCAGACGTCATTCCTTAAGTTTTTCTTTTTACGAGCAAAAAAAGCCAGTTGTACTTATTCGAGCTCAAAAAAATCGTCCACTTTAGTTATTGTTGATGGCGGCATCATTCAAAACTACGAGACAGGGTTATTGTTGCATTAAATACAGCGAGCACGCTACACGGACTAAAATTGCCGTTTTTACGGTGATTACTCAAAATGAGCCGATACAGACACTAAAAGATAAATATAGCTACATCGACTGATCTGGAGTTTCCAAAATAATGAGACATCAATTGCCCCCGAGGCCAATCCATTACCAGAATGGGATAATACTTAAAATGGTTAAGAATGGATACCTCGGAAAGAACGACAACGTCCTTCAACTGCACTTATTCCAATCGTTCTTGCAGTAAAAAATATAAAAATTTGGGTGTAATCTCGAGTGGTTTTTCATAAACTTTTCTGGTGTCGCTTGGTTTTCTGACAATTTTAAACAAAAGCAATTGAATTCACAATCATAGATACACGCTCAAGTTTAATTTATCCGAATAAACGAAAAATAATCGCTCGGGTAACCTTTTATGGAGAATACGCCACGTTTGAGCTTCGCAGAAAGATCCTCCGGGACCTTTTGACATTAACAAGAACATCATTCTACCTTTTAGTTTGATTTAGCCCCATTATGGAAAAATCACATTCTAGTTATTAGCTTGTGCCCTTTGAACGAATTACTGCTGAACATGCCTTGATTACCTGCCATTCCGACCCCCGCCTTCTCTCCTGACATTTCAAGCTTGTGAGCAATTTCGGGATCAGTGCTTCCTTTTCGAGAACGGAGTATCTTCCTTTTTTGTTTTAATAGCGAGCTCGTAGGAGGATTAATTAAATTTATTAAACTGTGATTAATCGGTTTTCTGCTTTTTATGGAAGTTTGTCGTAATAATATTAAAAGAGACGCCTGACAAAGTAAGTATCGGCAACCCGCGTTACAAAATAGTAACAGAAATAGCATACCTCTTAGGATACGCCCGATTAAAAATAAACTTCCTCTATCCTGCTTCTGATTAATTGTATATTTAATCGCAAAATGAGATGTCACCATAAAGATTGTTGAAAATATGAAATTCTTAGTCCTTCACAAAGTACATTTTTAAAAAATTTGCGAGATATATTTTAAATGAACATTCGTGAAATTAAAAGGCTAAACTGATATAGATTGAACCCGTGAATTTTTATTAACGCGAATGCAGCGATTTAACAGCCTTCTCGCACAGCGGCGTAAATATGACTACGTGGGGCTCATATCTCGAAGAATGAATGAAGTGTGCAAAAATAACTAATCGCGTAGTTTTATTAATTATTCTATTACCATTAGTATGTGGAACATACTATTGTGCATATGCCTATGCAAAAATAATTAAGAATTTTCTGCTTTAGCGTTTCTCCGTGAGCTCCAACTGCAGGATGGCCCCTACGCACTGCGTAGTCGTAACTACGTCGCTCTTCTCATTCTTGGCATTTCAACATTTTTACTCACATTTAAAAATTGTCTATCTAAAGAAGGTTACAAAATAAATAATTTAGCAACCCATTAAAAATATCGCAATCTCAATTAATTATTTCTTTCATTTAAGTTTGAATGCAGATGGTGAAGCGCCATCCCGAATGTTAACTTGAACTATTTTTAATTCTCGTTTATAACGCCCAACTAAAAAGATGTGGGCATGTATAGGGGAACTCTCAGGAAATTGATAACTCAGTGATTTTATAAACAATTAAAACGGTGACTGGTGAATCTATAGGATGAGTAACTGGATTTTTTCACAGAAAAGTTGAACTTAAATTTTATAAAATAATTACATGCCAAAAATTTGTTCAATAACTTAATTAGCACTTAATATATTGCATAGAGGACTAATTAACAATTTTTTTTAATCAGAGACTATTTTATAAAAAGGAAATAATTAGAGAGAGGAAAATTTAAGCTAACTGTCGCAGCGCGACGTTGTTTACGGAAGCATTTACGAAATCGAGGAACATATGAGTCTATTAAGCGCAAATGACCTGTGCAGCATTAAGTTAACCCTTCTCACTTGTGACGTAGAAAAGCTTATAAAGCGTCTCTCCGCCTTCATTTTCTTCTTCCTGTTTATCGCCAGTGTCTTCCAGCAGATTGACGTTCAATCCAAGCCCCCATCGGGTCATTAATCAACCCAACCCCTAACAACGACGACCTTCCACGCAGACCCTGCAACAATTCATGTTCCATTCGCTTAATACGGTCACGGCTAACTTCGCTCCTAAATATACTTTAAGGGAAACACACTTCTCCACGATTTAACAGGGAGTGGCATTATTGCGCCTTGAAAACTTCCTCAGTTTTATTCCCCCGAGAAACGCAAACGTCGGGTAATTTAAGACGTCGTTTCGTTCTATCCATTGTAGAAGTTTTTTGGTCCTTTTTTGGCCAAAACGAACAAGAAAACTTGCTTAAATATAGAAAAAAATTTCAAAATTACATTAAGAATGAAATTTTGTAGAGCAATAAAGAAAGATATTTTAAACGGATATTAAGTTTCGTCTCCGACAAATTTTACATCGCAAAAGAAAACTCTCGATTTCTGCATCAGTTTACCGACGCTACTTTAACGAATACAATCCTCCCGAGCCAATTTCATAAAAAGAATCTGCCAGAAAAAACGGTTGAAAGCAGGGAATTTTCCATCTGTGCAGCATGCGCTCAAAAATACCCCTCATTAAGAGCTGTTTATTTATTTATTTTTCACATTCTCCCCGTTCCATGACGTCAGCTTGCTGCCACTCTTGCTTCTGCTGCTGCTGATGAAAAAAAGAGAAACACTTGTTGGAGCATAAATGAAACTCGGAATAAAAAAATTGCAGGTTTCTTATCCACGTTTTCGTTTGCCTTCTAGAGAGGAGTAGATGGCGGACGAGACAAAATTTTTAAGAGGCGGGACATTAACGCGGAGTGATGAGACGGTTTGGAAGGAAGAGTGCATTTTTCGGAATGGTTAATTGAAACGAGAACCTCCTCCATTAAGGGTGACATCAAGGGAATTGGTCGGCCTCGTTCGGAGAAAGAACGAGGCCGAGATTAAATTTTAGTTGCGTCAATTATGTTCGTTAATCCTTTAAAAACAAATCTAATTTGAGTTAAACCAAGTCCGCTTCTTGTGCAGGATGCCGGAGAAAATTTGCGAGCCTGCGAAATTGAAATTAAAATCGTAAATCGCTAGCTGGAAAACAACTTATCTGTCGACTGCTTTGGTGAAATTTTGCTGGGATGAAGAGGTACTTCGGCATACACCGTCGTCTCTGGAAACTTGAGTAGAAATTATATGATTACTGCGCCGTCTTAATAAGTGAGACCAAATAATCCTACCGACTGTCTTAATAAAAAACGGAGTGGATGGCAAGGATTCATCTCAAACTGCATCTTGGATTTGTTTGCGCTGAAACTTGGGAATGGAATTCACGACTAGCTTGGATGATGATAACATCAGTCGTAATCTAGAATAGCGAAATATGAAGGCCACATTTAATCTCATTCGACAAAAAGGTTTTTGTTTCGAATAGCGGAAAAGGGCCAGAAAAATATCTCCAGCGCATAAAAAGACCTTCAAAGAAATCCGACTTTCCTCAATTTCGATAATATCTCCGCCAAAGGAACAAAACAAGGTCGTGTTCTGGCAAAAGTTCTTTGAACTGGAATAACTTCTAGATTTTGGCTACATGAATAACAAGGAGACACAAAAATATAACAATTTATCACATCTCCGGCATATTTTTTAGGTAAAATCATTCGGGGAGATGAGAGTACAAAAGCGCGCGTCAACAGTCCCGGGCGATTTGAGATGCAAAGCCTTTGGAAGAGGAGAGATAAATGGAGTGAATATTGGTATCTTTCATCTCCTCCATGCAAATAAGACCGGGAAAGGAGGCCTCGGGAAACGTATTTCGGTCCTCGTTCGCAATTAGAAGCATGAATCGCTCGCCGCGACAGCGGGACGAAGAGACGGGAATCGGGTATTTGCGAACGAATAAGTATTACATGCATCTATACGAGGAAAAAAATTAACCCTGAAAAATTTAAAATCCTCCTTTTCTCATTCCGTATCTCTCGATACGAGCGGCCTTGTACGAATGACAAAAAAAAAACAAAAATAGAGACGTATTAACACATCTGTTGGGCTTGCTGAAACGCCGAGGTGGCGTAACGGGGATGGGGAAAAAATGATCAGACAAAGAGATGGGAAACTGTCGTGTTTATTTTTTCCTAAAACCCGGGACCGAACTCCTCCAGCGAGCGGCTTCGGGCAACTTCGACAGAGGCGAGAGTGACGTCACGGGCGCTTCAACGCTATCGATCTCTCTCCGACCACTCTCTTTTTCTCTCTCTACCTCTAACTCTCCTCTTTTTCCCCCTCCATTCCCCACGCGACCTCCTCCCTGAAATCCCTCCAACCGATACCCTCTTCCTCTCGGAACTCTCACGCACAGGCTAACGGACAACCGTTGCTACACGACCTGAAAGAGCTCACCTTTTGCAGGGGCCAGTAAACCGATCTCTCACTGAAATGTCATGCGGATTCCTCCTGTTTGTTGGACAGAAGGCCGAGGTCACCAAAAAAATAGGACACATGTTTCTATTTTTTAAATAAATTAAAATAGAAACGAAAGAAACGTATCCTGGAGAGTGAGAGAAAGAGATAGAGAGAGAGAGAGCTGGTGTTGCTTTAGGTACCGGGAGATGGCGAAAGGGCTTCCGTAGAGAGAGAGAGAGGGGGGGGGGAGGGAGGACGGAGAGATGAGGAGAGACAGACAGAAAGGGAGAGAGTGGGGGAGAGGAAGGACGGAGAGATGAGGGAGAGACAAACAGAGAGAGAGAGAGGAGAAAGAGAGGGAGAGAGAGAGAGAGGAACAGATAGACAAATGCCTAGATTTACACCTAAATCCAATTATGGAACATTTTATCTTAATAAACAGATTACAGATTACAGAGAAATAATAGAAAAAAAACAAAAAAGGCAATAAAACAGTAAACAAATGGGTACAATTTTAATATAAAATTAAAAGAGATCAAAAGATCCAGTAAATTTAAGTGGGAAAAGTCAAATATGAAGAGAGTTTATAATATTTAGTTAAAACCCAATTGCAGTAAAACACCCACAGAAAGGGGGGCGTGAGAGAGGGGGAGTGAAGAGAGATACGAGGGAGGAGAAAATTGTGGCCGAGATTCACCTCTTTGCCGCATTTTATTATTTTCCCTTCTTCCTTCGCCCACATTTCGTCTTGCGTTGGTTCGGGAAACTATTTCCGTCTCGGAAACGGTGGGATCAAAACGAGAAGGGGGAGGATCTTCCTTCCGTCCCTCAACCCTGTCGCTCCTTCGTTTGTCATTTTTTTCTCAAAAATGATCGAGGGGTTGGCTACTGTGGGGAGACGAAATTACCAAGTCTTTGTTTTCGCGCGCGCACGAGTTTTAACGACGTCCTTGGTTCAATGGGAGGACCTAGAGGAGAGAATCTTTCAGATTTTATTTTTTTAAATTTTAGACGACAGGGATTCGACGCTATTTTTCGAGGCATGTCGTCGCGGTGGATAATTCGCAGAGACTCGATCTTGGTGCGCCCGTCGAATAAAAGAAAGGGCCGGCTAGAACTCGACGAGTTGTTTGTCACATTTCAGTGAAAAGCTCGGTATATTTATTATTTTTTTTACGTGACAACTTTTTTCGGTGTACGAGTTTGTTGCACAATATCGCGGGAATGTAGCTCGAATAAAATAATGGTTTAATTATAACTAACACGGTAGAAAGCATTCGAGCTTTTTCCAGACGAAAAAAAATGCACATAAAACACAAATTCAAATTAAATTAAAAATTTTGGATTCTTCATGGGCATTAGATATGACAGATATTGCGTACGCACATATATATATATATATATATATATATATATATATATATATATATATATATATATATATATATATATATATATATATATATTCAACTACTGCAAGTTGCCAACTTATAAAAAAACACGCATACGCTTGATACGAAAAAACATGAGAATATCGGAAACTGCTTTAAAAATATTCGCATCATTCTCTTCGTCCTTTCCCTGGCATTGATATTGGGTCTCAACTGTTAAGAGTTATCCGCAACGTTTTTTTACGACCGCGAAGGAATGAGACGCATTTCCTTTCCTTCGTTTTATAGGAGAGAGAAAGAGAACTGTTGGGCAAAGTATGACCCCACGACATCTTGTTACCATATTGCTTTCGCTTTCTGATACGTGGTTTGCGGTGCAAAGCGCGGCAAGAGGTCGTTAAAGGGTCCGAAGATTTTTTATTTTAGTATTAAGAGAACTCGCTATGATTTCGGGAGTTGAGTTTTTCGTAATGTTATCGATTTGTTCGAGGAGTTTACTTAAGTTGGTAGTTTCCCATAGGATATGTCTGTTGCCAGGAGGCGATCACCAGTTTTGGTAAATGCTGAAGTTGGAAAATTAAGAAAAGACAATGGAAGAGCCAAAAAATAAATGTAACTTGTTTTTTTACGTCAGACGTTTATAGCTGCTCCCGTTCGTAAACGAAATTTCATAAGGTGAAAGATGTGACATTTATACCCAAACTAATGAAAGCAAAGGATTATCAAGAGCGATTTATTACTATGGTTACTCTTGTACTTTTGAAGGAATCAAATTGTTAAACAAGAATTCCCAGCATGTTAATAAACGACGAAAATATTTTTATGCCAATATTTCCTGAAATATCTCTATTGTTCCTGCCCCATGCCCGTAAGATATTTTTAATGACATATTATTTATCCTTTTATGACTCCGAGGGAAAAAATGCAAAAGAAATCGCAAGCGACCGATTAAAATAAAAAAAGAGAGAGGAACGGGATAATTTTTCGTCTTCTACGCCGCAATTCTCTTAAAAACATCCTCCAAATCCGAACGACATACGATGAAGCGTGGACAAGCCGCAACGCATCCGGGCCTGTAATCCCATCTCGGCTCCATCTGGTGAGAAGAGAGGGAAAGAGAAAGGAAGTGACGGATTCGAATTCGTCCCTCGACAGCTCTAAACAAATACTTCTTTCTACGCCGATAACGAGCGAAGAGTGGTGTGACCTTTAGCAGCAGAAGGGTTCGACCATTCATTCCATCTCCGATATAAAACCAGTAGTCCCTCGCCATCTCGTTCCTGACAATCCGCGATTGGCAAAGACAAGAGCTTATGAAAAATTGGAGGTTAGGGGGAGTGATTTTCTTGCACACTTCAACGTTAAAAATACGTAGGGTATACAAAAGAACAAGTTTATTATATAAAAATAGAAAATAAAATACTCCCAAAGTACAAAGAAGTACGCAAACCGCGGGGTGGCGTTGCTGATTTAACCAGCGGTTAGCAAAACCGCGGTTGGCGAGGGCCAAGTCTTATAAAAAATTGGGGCTTAGGAGAGTGATCCCTGAGACACATACCTTAAGGTCCATAATGTGCACTTCAATGTTAAAAAAAGTATGATTTACTTAAAAAACAAGTTTATTATATAAAAATATAATATAAAATACACCCAAAGTACAAAGACGCCGTCCACCTGACCTTATGCTTAAAAGAACGCCAGTAAAACCAAATTTTTCATTAAATTCCTTGAACCTCCACCTCTAGACTTACTCGTGGTCTTATTGGGAGTTGAAAATCCTCTTTTCTATGTCTCTTCTTCTGGTAAAGACTATTTAGTACTTAGCTTCTTCATTAACATAAATTTTCATATTAGTAAAATTATTCAACTACACAGAGCCGCGCGGTGACTGCGGTTGGTGACGGACACACAAGACCGAAACGCCAAGAGATACGGAAATGAAAAGAAAATGGCGGGGTTTTGAAAAGGAGGCGAAGGAAGAAGAAGACACTCCTCAGTCGGGCCTTACGGGTTAGGGTGGAGGATGAGAGAGGATTTGGAGATCCGGACGCATCCCAAGGCGCCACTATGGGTGTCCCTGGAGCTCTTGAGAGACTAGGCGCCATTCTCTCCATTTCACTCCCCTTCTGAAAAAATTTTCTTCTCCTTCCCCCCCCTCTCTCTCTCCACTCTCTTCCGAGTACTACGCCAATTCTTTTATATAACTCTCCTTTGTCTCTCTTCTCCCCCCTTCCACTTCTCTCCACTTTGCGCGCTATCCCATTTTCCCATTCCCATCTCGTGACGTTCCCTCCCCTCTCTTTTTCCGCTCAGCCGGCCTCCAAGGTTTCTACGTTACGATTCGCTGCTTTTTCCCTCCTTTTTTTACGCTCCTCCTCTTTCCCTCTATCTCCCTCTAGCTTTCATTCTCTCCATCTCGTCTGGCAATACTTTAAAAACATCTCCATTCTCTCTCTGTTGCCTTACATTAAAAATAAACTCTTTCTACGCCCTTCGTTGGTCCGAGTCGCCTTTAAACCGCCACGGTTTCCTGACGCGACAACAAGTTAGACGAGGGCAGTTTTTTTGTTTGTTTTTATTATTTTCCCGCTTTCCCTCTTTGTTTCAATCCAGGCGCCTCGGAAAAAATAAACTCGAAGGGAAAGAAGACGACTGATTTTCCCGCAGTTTTTATTTTTTTCCGGAGGAAAAGGATGACAGTCGCGAGTCACGTGACCCGGATGAACCCTCCCAGGAAAAGAATAAAGGAGCAATTTAAAAAAATATGCTTGTTTTTCCTCTCTCTGTCAGATTAAAGAATAAGCTCGGGGGGAAAAGAATTCATCGGCGATGGGCCTCGCAGTTAGCCCGGAGGACGATAAATATTTCTCCGCGGCGTCCGGATAAATGCACGTGTGTATATGTATATCCTGTAGCCTTTATCCCTCTTTGGACACGGATGCGTAAAAGGAGGGGATGCTTTCATAATTCAAAAACGAGGCGAATCCTGGAATTTTATCTCTCTATAAAAATAAGCCATCTTCGGTGGCGTGCGTTGTTGATGGCACAGTTTCGAATTCTCCCGATAACTTTGCGGCGTAAAACAGAGAGGAACGCATAGGTTCTCTGAGCCCTCTTCCGCTAAATCCTAGCACGAGTTCGCAATTATTGCAATTTCTTTAAATGGCCGAATTTTCAGATTTACTCTCCATTTTGCTGAATGAATTATCGCGGTTCTGTTTTTGTGGTTTTCTCAACCTTTTCACGGCTATTAAAAAAAAGCGTCATTAAATTTCACCCTCCATGGAAACGTCCGAGGCTATTTTCGATCAATATTGTCGCCATCGAGGATCAAAAACGCACGAACGCACGCTTACGCACGGTACTACGAGAATTGCGACTTTATTAATCGTCGCATTTGCTTTCCTTCTGAACAGGTTTCCGTTCCAATTTGTCTTAATGAATCCCCTCGGAATTGAACCCGTTTCCGTTTCGGCGGAATTTGATGTTTGACCTTGTTTCATTGCGTTCTTGCCCCGGTTTTGTTTCTGGTATTTTGATCCTCTCCTCTATAACCCTATCTCTTTTATTTCCCTCTGTCGCCATCCGTTCCCTTACTGTTCTACGCTGTATTTATGTCACGCTTCCGTTCTTTCTGCCGAAGTCGTCTATCCTCCTTTCTCTCTCTCTCCCACTCCTCGGCCGAAATTGCTGGAACGAAGCGAGGTCGAACACGCTCTCTCTCTCTCTGAAGATAGAATGTTTCTTTTTTATTCCTCTGTTTATAAATCATCCAATCTCTGGAGAATGCATGAAGTTGACCAATAGTTTAGCAGAAGTTGCCATAAAGCCGGCGGTGGAGAACATGGCGGAGCGGCAAATTGATCGATCAATTAAAACCAGTGAAGGATTTTCATCTTCCCGTCGTCTCTTATTTATTCCCTTTTAATTTCGTTACTCATTTGTTTTTCTCCGCCGCTTCTCTCGTTTACAGTTTATCCCCACTCCCGCAACCCCTTTTTTCCATATTCTCCTGCGTGGTTCTCTCTCTTGTTTTGACAGGTTTTCCATTCCTTTACGGAGAAAATTTCCACCTTCGTATATTTTTATCTCTTTTCCGTGGCTTCCTTTTAGAATTCTTTTACGTTCTTCGCTACACCTGCGAATTCCTTTTTATTACTTCCCCCGCGATGCAACTCCCCGAGCGCTTTATTCCTCCCTTCTCTCTCACCCTTTCTACCGGCTCCTCTCTCTCTCTCTTCCCCTCACGTTCTCACTCTCTCTCTCCCTGCTTTGTTCCAGACCGACTACCTTCCCGTCACTTTATTAAACAGCCTTATCGCCTCGGGGCGAACCAGCTTTTTCATGCATTTCTCTCTTTCGCTTCCTTCTCTATTGTTTCTCCTCTTCCTTCTCTTTTCCTACTCCTTTACTATTCTCTCTCCATTTCCGTCTTCCGGTCTTCAGTTCATGCGCTGTTATCCTCCAGTCCCTCGATTTTTATTTTATTTACTTTCTTGGCATTTCCATTCAATTTTGAAAACTTCAGGATATTTTATTATTCTCTCTCTCTCTCTCTCTCTCTCTCTCTATATATATATATATATATATATATATATATATATATATATATATATATATATATATATATATATATATACATTTCCCATTTCTTTTCATTCCTACAAAAGGCTTTTATCGAATTTCCCTCCTCTTTCATTTTTTACCACTATCTCAGATGTTTTAATCCGCGTCTTTACTATTTTACTTCCTCTTCCTTTGACGTGGATTTCATTCTTGTTGTAATTTGGCCCAACGGGCCATTCGACTCTTTTTTATTCTTTCTCAGATTAGTACTATAACACGGCCTTTTATAAAACATATCTCCGGGTTTAACTCTTTTCTTTTATCAAATTTTCGACTTTTATTGTGTAACTGGTATGTCTTTTGCGTAAAATTCACTAGTATAACTTTATATTTTCTCATACAGGGTCATTATTTTAATGGACAACCATGAATTATAATATTAATTTTGAGTGGAAAGAACTGGAAGAAAAATAGGCAGTAATGTACATTTTGTATAAAAATGTTGCGATTACTCATCATTGGTAGTAGACGTATTAATAGAACTATGGGTTCCCAATTAATGATAAATCTTTATATCCACCGCCATCATCATAGGCAGTTTGCCTGTGGATAGGTCCATGATTATTCATGGTTAAAAATGATTCTTCACATACTCCTACCTTACCCAATCTTCTTCATATCTTGGTACCTCTCTTTCTTATTCAAGTCATCTATCCGCTGAAACCTTTCCCTATCTCTTCCTCTTTTTCCTTCCAGTTTTCCTTATATCGTTAAACGTGCTCTTTTTCTTAAGGTAATGTCCAATCCAGTTCGCCTTCCTCTTTCTTATGACATGTATAATCATTCCCTTCTCTGCTATTCTTTTTAGTACTTCCTCGTTTTTCATCCCGAGTCCATTTTATCTTCAGCATTCTTCTACATGCCCACAATTCCAAATATTTAAATAATTTTTCCTGAGGGTCAATGTTTCTGCTTCATGCAAAGCGATACTTCAGGCACTAGTTTTACCCTGAATCGTATATCACCAGGTAGCCCAACTTACACTAGTTTGCTCCTGAAACGTATGGCATCAAACATACACGACAACTCCTGATCTAATGCCACCAAACATACAACAGGTTGCCCCTGCAACATATACCGCGAAACCGTCGCCGAATGTTTTCATATTTTAGACCACACGCAACACACCTTTGGCCCTAAAATATCTATTACTAGCTGAGTAAATTTGAGAATAAAATCAAGTAATGAAACAAATTTACCTAATTTTTATTGTGATGTTTAATGGTGTGCAATATTTATTGTCTTCCCATCTTTTCCCCAAATAAATAAAATTTTACCCCATCCTTTATCGAGAAATTTGGCGACTGTATCTTTTATCAAATAATCATAATACAGAATCGATGGAATCACTTTTAAAATATAGTTATTTCACTCAAATTGATTTCCAGTGAAAGAAATTGTATCATATTATATGGTCACGAATCTCAAACACATTACAACCTTGGGCAGGAATTGCAAGCTCAAGGGATGGAACTGGTAGAAACACTTTTGAAGATATATTAAAATTTAGCTTAACCATACGTTATCCTATGCAAAGGTTGATTTTGTGGGTCCAATTTGTCACGTGACTATTTTAAAGTCAAACCTACGAAACAAAATGAGTTCCCGGACTTGGAAATCGAATTTGGCGATAAAAAGTGTGATGGTATGACACACGCACACGCGCACGCACGCACGCACGCACACACACACACACACACATATATATATATACACGTTTAGGCACTTCCAATGAGCTACAGACTTTAAATTTGGCTGAATTATAGTTTTTTAGTTACAACCAACCAGAAAAATCGAAGATTCCAAAAGGTTTATATTTAAGGGTTTTTTAAACCCCAATGTTCCATTTTAATACCCCATAAGAAAAGCAAGCTCCTAAAATTAGGATACGAATTCGGGAAAAGAACGGTTGTCTAGCTAAAAAAAACGAAATTCTTAATTTTTGAAGGCAGAATTAGCGTAAATATTTGCTTTTAATCGAAAAGAAGTGTGAATGTTTTCTCTTTTTAACAACGGAAATTTTTAAATACTATGACAGCGACCTCAATGCTCTTAAACTGATCTGATATTATACGTTACGATTGCAGTTAGTTAAAACTTTTAACGGAAATTACTGCCGTCATAACGAATTACAGTAGAACTCGAATCTCAAGGGAAAGTAAAAATTATTCGAGTCTTAGAAAACTCAAGTTATGGAAATGTATTTTTAGATATTTGTAGGTATATATATATATATAACTATCATTGGTGCCTGGCAGTAGGCAGCAGTACTGTCAGTATGGTATAAAGCCGAAAACAAATTATGTTGGCTGGGTCTATATCCAATACAGCTGTAAGCGTGATCGGGACGATTTGAACGGCTACAGTTCTGCGATATGGAAAGCAAGAGGGAAACTACCACATTACAATCCCTAGTAATGATTATATGGTTGGACAATATGAGTTCTCTCGAGGTAAAACAATCCGGAGATAAAATAGTCCCCCAATCGGATCTCCGGGCGGGGACTGCCTTGAGGAAAACATTTGTCGAAAGCAATTTACGAATAGGGACTTGGAAAGTAAGAACTATGAGAAAGGCAGGAAAGCTAGAGAACTTGAAAGAAGAAAGGAGAAGAAATAGAGTTGACATTATAGGACTGAGTGAAACTAGATGGGAAGGAGAAGGACAGTTCTACTTGGAAGAATTCAGGGTAGTTTACTCTGGAGGAAATAGTGGAGAAAGCGGAGTAGCTCTCGTATTTAGGAAAGATATGATGAAAAGTGTGACAAAGATAATAGCAACGAGCAATAAAGCAAAAACAGTCCCAGTGTAAATGCTGATAATCCATGTATATATGCAAGCTCAGCTCATGAAGATGAAGAAATCGAGGAGATTTATAAGCAAATTAATGAGATTTACGAAGAAGACGGAAGAAGAAAGGTTAACTGCATAATAATGGGAGATTGGAACAGCATAGTCGGAGAAGGAGAGGAAGAAAACGTTGTCGGACAGCACGGACTTGGGAAGAAAAATCGAGGAGGGGGAAACTAGTAGAATTCTGCATCCTTTTAGTGACTAATACATGGTTTAAAAACCATAAACGAAGGTTATACACATGGAAAAGCCCATGGGATAGAATGAGATGCCAAATAGATTACATCCTAGTAAAACAAAGATTCAGAAACAGCATAAAGACCGCCAAGGCATTACCAGAAGCGGACTTTGATTCAGATCACATCCTTATAATAGTTGATGTAAGTACAAAGCTCAAACAAATAAGAAAAACAGACTTGGGACTTAGAAAAACTGAAAGAAAGGCAGGATGTAGTCAGCATGAAGTTGGAAGATTGCCTAAGAAATTTGGAAAACAAACCTAAGACCGTGAATATAGAATGGGAAAAAATTAAAACCAGTATCAATGATTGATTGCTAAACAAGAAAAGAAAATCAGAAAACCATGGATCACTAAGGAAATCCTGCAGAACATGGATGAGATACGTAAATGGAAAACCGTTAACAGTGAAGAAGGTAGAGCCAACTATTGACGCATAAACAATGAGTTGAGAAGGCTAACAGATAAAGCTAGAGAAAATTGGATAAAAGAAAAATGTGATGAAATACAACAAATGGAGAGGTTAGGGCGGCACGATTTGATGTACACTAGGGCACTGGAATTAGAAGATAAGAAATCTAATGGAATTCGTGGTAAAGGAATTATGAATACGGATTTAAAGATAGTCTCAGAAACAAAGGATGCAGCACAGGTATGGGAAGAATACATTAAGGAATTATACAGCAAGCAGGCAAAAATAGAACTGGAAGATGAGAAAAACATTGAAGGAGATATCTTGGGAGAAGGAAGTAGAAAAAGCGGTAGTGGAACTAAAGAAAAGGAATGCCACAGGCAGCGATGGAATACCGGCTGAGGTACTTAAAGTCATGGGATCAGAAGGAATAAAAGCAATCACGAAATTAATAAATAAGATTTACGACACGGGAGAGTGACCTCGGGATTTCCTAGAAAATGATCCCTCTAAAGAAGAAGCCAAAGGCAGTGCAGTGTAAATACTACATAATGATAAGCCTTCTGTCACACACTTCAAAGATCATCACGAGGATTCTTAATAAAAGGTTGGAGAAAAAGGCAGGAGAAATGCTAGGGGAAGATCAATTCGGTTCCAGAAAAGGACGAGGAACTACAGATGCAATAGGGGTAGTTAGAATCATATCAGAAAGGGCAATAGGGTTCAGTCAAGATATCTGCATGTTTTGTAGACTGTCAGAAGGCCTTTGATAAAATCAATTGGGTGATGTTGATGAAGATATTAAAGGATATAGGTATAGATTGGAAAGACAGGAGACTGATCAGGATCAAGTTGTAAAAGTCAGGTTGGAGAGTAAATATCGGTAGAGGAGTAAGACAGGTCTAGGCACAGGAGATTTCAAAATTGGAGGAAGGATTATAAGAACGGTAAAATACGCGAATGATCAAGTATTTCCAGCAATAAAGGAAGAGGAACTCCAGAAAATGATAAATAGCATAGCATAAATAGCATGTAGAAAATACGGTATGGAAATAAATACAGAAAAATCCAAGGTCATTCGAATATTGGGAAAAGAAGAGAATCTGAACATAAGTATTGGAGGAAAGCCTTTAGAACAAGTTTCAGACTATCAATTCCTTGGAAGCATCATAACAAAAGAAGCAAAACGTACGGATGAGATCAGGACAAGAATAGGAAAGGCAAAAACAGCTTTCAGAAGAAAGAAACACCTACATACGATAAATATAAGGGAAGATATGCGCAAGAAGTTGATAAAATGCTAGGTATGGAGTATAGCATTGTATGGGGCAGAAACATGGACGCTAAGGAAAAGTGACATCAAATACTTGGAAAGCTTTGAAATGTGGACTTGGAGGAAAATGCTGAAGAGAAAATGTACGGATAGGATGAAAAACGATGAAGTGCTACGAAGAGTAGGAGAGAAGCAAATGATTATACAGATTATTAGAAAGAGGAAGACAAACTGGGTTTGACATTACCTCAGGAGTGTGTAATTAAAGACGTATTATAAGGAAAACTAGATGGAAAATGTGAAAGTTAGGAAAATGTTTCAGCTGATAGACGATTTGAAAAGGAAAGAGAGTTATCAAGATATGAAGAGGACAACGGAAAATAGGAGTGAGTGAGCTGAAGTTCCAAAGTGTCCAGTAGAAACGTCATGGGAGTCACGATATTATAGAGAGAGGGTTTGTCAATGTGCCGTAAAGTCAAGCGTCTTGTTTTTGTTGACAATATCGGGGTCATCTACAGTCACTGTGTACCATGATGTCGATGAATAAATGGCGAGTACAATTTCAATGTGTTAAGATTGTTACTATTAGCATTACTTAAAAAATTCTACATCTTGTTGAAAACGATTGGATCTTTTGCCATGAAAACACACCCGCGCATCGCTCTCAGATTTAACCACAAACCTGTCATGAATTATAGTTCGGGAGCATGGCTCATTCATTCTGTTTACCAGAACTTGCTCCCTGCAAGTTTTACTTTTATCTTATTCTTCTTAGTATTTCCGCGTTTATCATATTATCAATTTCACCGTCAACATTCTTCTCCATGCCCACATTTCGAAGATTGTAGAAATACGTATTTAAAATAATTTTTCCTGAGGGTTCATGTTTCTGTTCTATGCAAAGCGATACATTATGCATATGTGCGTATATTTGTTTACTTAATCAGGTCTTTATGCATATAATTTACTACGATCAAACATTTATTACTTGTCACCTAATTGAAGACAGATAATTTTCAAGCTATAGTATGTTTGCACTAGCAGTACAAAAATATTCTTATAGAAGTATTAAGTCCGAGTTTTATACTTTTGAGCTATGTACGTTGTTCCACTGTGTATTCAGCCGATAGTACTTCCGGCGCTTGCTTTTCCGCGCTCGCATCATAGTCCAGTGGTTTTCCAAACTGGACGTCACAGCTGATTTTTAGGGGTGCCTCAAAAAACTTTGTTTAGTAAAAAAAAAACGATTTGGAAGTGCTGTTAGGTCATTAGGACAACAAACTTTGCTCTAATAAATTGATTGAAATTATGTAGCAGCTCCAACAAATGAACTTGTTCAAATGTTGCGGTGTCCGTATCTAAAAATATGAAACCTAATTTTATGGCTGGGGTGTTGAAAAATTCTGTTCATCTTTAAAAGAGTGCCACGCCTTCAAAACGTTTAGCTCATGGCGCTAAACAATTGTGGTCCCTGCAATCTAAATATATGGTGATACCTCTCCTAACGACTATCCTCTTATGTGACCCCTCTTAACGATCGTTTTTCTACGAAATCCTAAAGAGATTCCAACGATTTTATAAATGGAGATATTTAATATTTGAGGTTATATATACGAATATTTTTTCTTAGCCCCTTAATTCATGGGGCCCCTGGAGCCCGCCAAGTGCGACCCTTCTTAAATCCACAGTTTTTGGGAACCACTGTTCTAGTCTATTAATTTCTCCATTTTCATCCCACTTTTCATTTCTGCCACCATGTCCTCATCTTTTTTTCATTCGTTCATCATACATTCCCTTCTAGCGCAGTACGTACGCCTCCACGAGATTTTCTCTTCTCAATTCCTCATTTCTCCGTCCGTTTCCTTCTCTCCGTCGCCACCCTTCTCCCTCCTCCGCCTGGAGTCTCCTCTCCTACTCATCCTTAAGTCGCATGCTGCCATCTCCAAAAGAGGGAGGAATTAAAGAGCATCCATCTCCTTCGAAGAAATTGAGGCACTGGGTTCGAATATCTCTTTAACGCTCGAGAGGGATGCTCATTTATCGGCGCAATATGCTGGAAAAAGGACTTTTTTACTCATACGCAATCAATCCAAGTATCTCGAGCGCTGTAGCCTCCCTTTTCGTCCAACTTTCTCTCTGTCTTACACTTTTTATCTCTTTATTCTGTCCCTTCTCCTCTTCTTCGTTTCTCTCTTCTCTTTCCTCTCTAATTGTTAATTTTTTATATTTTATTAAAAAAAAATTCTGTTAAATTTTCTCCTTTCTTTTTCATCTTTTATTTGTAAAGCAAGCATTTATATTCGAAAGTATAAAATGAAAATTCTCCATATTTATAATTATTCAAAATTGTCTCTGTTGTACTTATCTACATATGTATAAGAGAATGTATATTTCTCTCGTGGTAACCATTTTTTGTGAATTAAGATCGTAAATTTTAAAAAATTGTTAAATATGTAAATCCTGGTGTGACCAAATTGTAATGGTTAGGTGGAAGAGGGGGCTACTTAGCCTCAACCTCGCCAATAAAGACATTTTTCTTTCTTTCTATCTCTCACGTCCCTCTCTTCTGTTTTTCTCTATTCCTTTCTCCACTTCCTCCATTGTCTCTTCTCTGCCTACCAACTCTCTTCTCTCTTATCATCTCTCTCCTAGTTCTCTTTCCCCTAACTCTCTCTCCTCTCTCTACTTTTCCCTCTCTTTGCTCTTTTTTCTGTTTTTTCACTCTTATCTCTCTTTCCTCTATCTATCCTCATTCCGTTTTATTTTCTTCGTGTCTCCTCTATGCTTCGCTTTCTCATCTGTTTACCCACTGCGATGAATTATCCCCCATCTCATACAATCCTAAAATTTCTCTCCCTCTCATAATTTCTCTCTTCCTTTCCCTTCATATAAAATTCCTTCACGACTCCTTTTTTCATTTTGCCCTTGCATCCCTCACCTCTCTCTTACTCCACTCACGTCCATCCATCTGCTTACGTTTCCTCTCCGGCAGCGCACTTCCATCAAAGCTTTCTCTCCATCCCGTTTTTTCAGCTTATTCACCCTTCCATTTCCTTCGTCTCGTCTTTCTCTTACCACTCCATCTCTTTCTCTTTCCGAAGTGTTTTATCTCCATCTCTCTCTTTCACTCTTCAACGTAACCTCTCACTCCGGCCTTATCGTTCGGGTAGGCCTTAACTATCCACTCGGTCTTTTCCCCATTTAATATTTCAGGCTCTTACACGACCTCCTTGCTTTATCTCTTCTCTCGCTTTCTCCTCTTAAAAACCCCTCTTCTTTAAAATTATCTCCCTTTTCTTACCTCCCCGCCAACAGTCCGCCAGCGTATCTCATCCGTTACAGCCTCCTTTCCCGTCTCCATGTGCCCCCACCTTCCCCCCCTCTCTCTTCCTCCAACTCCCTTTCTCCCTATCTCTCTTTCTCTGTCCATTTCACTCCTTATCGCCCCACGTCCCACTCACCCTATATGGCATCCCTTTCGCTACTCGATGCTCACTTTTAGTATCCCTTTTTTCTTCCTCTTTTTATTCTCTTATCTTCCCCTGCCTATCTCTCCATCTCTCTCCTCCACTTTCCTCACCCACTCCATACCCATAAATCTCTTTTTCGTTATCTTTCCTCTTTGCACTTAAAATAGTCTTTCACCTTTCTCCTTCGTTCACCTTCCATCTTTTCCTTTCCATGTTTTCTCTTTTGTAACTCTCGTCCCTTTACCTCTATTCCTTCCACTCGTCTTAACTCCCTTACCAAATTGGTGCCTATAATGCGCTCTCTAGCGTACCCTATATCTCTATCTTCCTTCCTCTCCACTTTAATCCCAGTCCATTCTCCGTTTATTCCTTCCACCTCCGTCTCTCCTCCCTGACCGTACCGGGAAGAGGGGAAAGAGATATAGAGTGAGGTGAGAGGTAGAGAGAAAGGAGGAAAGTGACTGGGAGAGAGAGGGGTCTGTCGGAGGGGTAAAAACCGAAGGGAAAAAGGGGCAGGGAGTATAGGAGGGAGGACATAGACCCTACCTCTTCCCCTCCAACCAGCACTTCGGACGTGCGCAGTCGGGGAAAGCTTTCGCAGAGGGCGTAGCGAGGGCGGTGTCGCCGATCTCAGCTCCATCTCCCGGCACCGTTCAGACCCACTTCCTACTCCTCCTCTTGCCCACTTCAGCTTCTCTCTCTCGCCTGCCCCGAAAAACCACACCGATTCCCTTGCCTGTCTCACTCCGGTCTTCTACGGAGTAGGGCAATGTACCTTCACTCGTCTGTCGCGATCGGTGAAGGAGGGAGCAGCAGCACCAGCAGCAGCAACAGCGGAAGGACCACCAGGTCACTGAGGTAGAAAGCGGAGGCGTTTGTTATATATATATATATACGAGAGGAAGGAGGAAGTAGTCGTCCCCCATTCCCAGGAGCTGAAGACAGACAGCGAGAGAGAGAGAGAGAGTGGGATAGAGAGATTTATGCGGTGATTTACACGAGTTTTACAGCCGGAGAGGTTCAATTTTTTTCTCTCTTCGAAACCCGCGGTTGACAAAACGTCTGCGTCGGTGAGAACGGGACACGCAAGTGCGACACACGGGAGTGAGAGGTAGGTGGTGCATGTAACATTTATTTTTTATATTTCGTCAATACGCCTCATACACACGTACGATCCGTCCTCTTCCTCTTTTTCCTTAGTAATAAACCTCCGTGCCGTGTCCACGGTATCTTACTCCAGAATTGTTGCGCTATGGCCGTCAGGGAATGGTGTGTCTGTATCCTTGCGGTAGTCAACTAGGAAGTGTTTCTTTCATGGCTACGGGAGGGGAGGGAGAAGGATAGGGGGGGCAATGGGGATGGGAGAAAGGGAGAGGGGGAGATCAAAGTAGTGGCCTTATTAAAGCCTGAGATTCCGTGTGATGATGTCGAGAATGGTAGTCAAGTGGCGTGTTTAAGAGGCGGTAGGGAGAGTGGATGAAGCGAAGGAGGCGAGGTTTACATTGTAAAAGCAGGTGGACGAGAAGGGTAAACAATGAGGACACGTTTTCACGTAGGGGAGAGAGAAAAAAAGAGGGCGATGCAGAGGTAGAGATGGGATAATGGAGGGATTCTTCGGATAGAGAAGTGATAGAGGCAGTTTGGGGAAGTAAGCGAGGTATAGGAAACGGGAGAGGAGAGAGGTGAGGCAGAAAGGATGCGGGAGGGTGGGGAGGAGGCCAAGAGTTTGTGTGCCTTGGAAGGGATGGACGCAGAGCAGGCGGTCTAAAGGAAAACAGAAGAAAGCTTCCGCTAGAAAATGAGTTTTCTTCCCCTTTCTCTCTCCCTTCCCGCCACTCACCCACCCGACTCGCCTCTTCAACCGATAGTCCAGATACCGGTGTGATTTAACGGGATGATGTGATCGAGATGATGCTCTCAACTGAGAGGTTAATAATGTAGTTTTCGCTACCTTTATTAATTGTTCGATTGGAGGTGTGTGGTGAAATGTCCGGAAAGATCCTTCTCCCCTTCGGTCTCACAGGACGCTTATAAAACTGCCGCTGTGTATCGTATGAGGATGATTAAGAGCAGACCAAGAATACAGGATTTTTACAGTGGTTCTCTTTAATCGCATCTATTTATATGCATACCTGAAGTACTGGGTAGCTAATTACCTTATTTAGACGATAATTAACCTGATGATTTATTTCTCAACTGATTCTTCAAAACCTCATCGAGATCATGTTACTTTAATCGCTACCATCGCATATTAGTTAAAAATTTGTGAAAACCGTCCTCAACTTATCATGTTTATTCATCGACGTCACGACAGCACTAAAGTTTGCATTTCCTATTTCTCCCTGGTTCTAATATCTATTAGATCCTAGCTAGATTTATGTTGTTTTCGCCATTTTTAACCCTAGATGGCCATAAATAAGAGTTGGCTGGGATAGTGACTTGTTTGGAATTTTGCCAAATCATTAATCTGGGTCTGGATGGGAGGCTAGAAATCAATTCACATATGAATATTCTGATTGAATTGGTTGGTTAAGACTCGCCATTCTTTAGCCAAAAGTAATCTAGTGGAAAGGAAAATAATCGATGCAAAATAAACATCTAGGTGACCAGGAGTTCTACCACCTATTCCTTATCGATTGCGGTTAAAATCCGTAACCTTTGCGGCAATGACAGTGTTACTATCATCGACAATGAAAAACATTGTTCTGTTTATCATTTAATTACGTTATTTATAATCAATTTAGTAGAATTATTCTTTTATTACATATTTATAGAGTGTGAAACCTATTAGCATATGGAAATCAAGGCAAAGTATTGCAATTTTTGTCTTATTTATGTATCTAGAACAAGGGGTTTCAACCTTTTTTTGTTGGCGTACGTCTTAGAGCAATTTTTTGTGGTCGCGTATCCCAAGTACACTTTAAGTGACAATGAAGTTAATAACACTTGAAATAAGACAGATAACTCATGTTTATAACGTTAAAATTCACAGTTTTAGCGTAATTTTGTTTTATGGCGTTATTTTTAGGCACAACATTGCAACTTTTGATTCTGAAATCATGCATGACGAAGTAAGAAAAAAAATTATAGTCTTTTAACACTTTCGCGTACCACTTCAAAACTCTTGACGTGCCCCTAGGGGTACACGTACCACCGGTTGAAAATCCCTGATCTAGAACACATTTTACGTTTTAAAGAGTGTAAAAAGCTATGCTCATTCATATTCTAATAGAAAATATTTAAGTGTCAGAAAATCATTGACAATTCTCTATCAATCTCTTCTATCAAATTAAAAACACCTTATCTGTCTTAATATTATTTACAATAAAATATCAGCAATAATATATATCATTATGTTGATTTTGTTGATAACCGCAAAAAATAATTTATCTTAATAGATGAAATAATTTTCCTTTTAATTTTCGTTAAATGCACGCCAAATTTGTTCCAGTTTTCCTATTCACTTATGCGAAAATTAACAAAAAATAATTAAATAGAAATAAAAAGAGGCCATATTTTTCGAAACTCAGAAGGCGATTTCAAGCATCTTCCAGCAAAATTTTGTGTGATTTATTTTTCCTAAGGGTTGCATATGTCAGTATCCTAACACCAAATCTTTAATCAACGAGGAAACTGTATTTGGCGTCACTTGCTTCTCAGATGCGCAGATACGTCCGTAGCATACGGGGTCATGCCTAAACATGGTTGGGACGTAGTGCACAAAAACGAAAATGAAGTAGTTGACCAATCTTGATTTTCTATTAGAACTTTGTTTCCGAAATTTTTAAAAAGAAAAATAGAACTTGCGAATATTTTAAATAAAGGTACAAGGCTCTCTAGTTTTGAGACCTCTTGGTTACTTTATTTTTGCTTTACGAATGTGTTTTTTTTAAATAAGAAAATAAACTCATTTTTTGTTAGCTTAATATCCTAGGCGATTCAATAAAGGAAACTCGGAACAAAAATATTTTCCTTCTTTATCAAGTATTCTCGTTTGATTTTATTGAATTGTTCGAAGAAGAAAAGATGCAAGGAATATGATTTGCTTGTGATTTATCAAACAAATAGATTTTTTTGAGTTTTTGTCAAATCACGCATGAAAAAGTGGGCGTTATAGTGAAACAAGATAATTTGATAACGCTAAAAGTTGTGGGATTTATTGATTTTATTTTTATAATAACGGTTTCAAAGGAAATAAGAGAACTTCAAATCATCACCAAGTTACATAGTAGCGCTTTTTTATATCCCCGAGAGAAAGCTAAAACAATAAAAAAAACTTCTCAAGGGAATAAATTTCCTCTACCCAATTTATTTTACTTGTGCAGAGAAGTTTGATAAAAGTAGCGTTTCGATACCAGCGATAATTGGTATAACGTGTTCCAATGTGGTTGATATACAGAGATCATTTGTGAAGATATCAAATGAAACGTTTCCACAACGCTCATTTCTTTAGCTTGACAAACAAGCATTTCTCTTAATATTTTACTACAGCAGGAAGTTCCATACGTATGTCTTGCAAAACATGATTATCCGAAGAGCACATTTTATCTAAGAAAAAAATCATCCGGCTTAATACAATTTATAAGCATGAATACCGCCGAGGTACAATTTTCTTCAAGGACCCGCATTCATAAAATGAAATTTTAATTTTGGAAAACGGTGGAAAAGACGCGACCCGTAACACAGTTGGATCGGCCACATGGCGCGCACTACAAGATGACTTCGCGGTTATTGCAAATGGAGTACGGCTATAAACATGTCCATGTTGACATCAATTCCCGAATGAGCTTATAAAACATCCAGACAGGGTGTGGGTTCGTAAAGTATTTTCGAGGATTCCCTAAGGTACATGGCGCCACCAGAACGTTAAATTCGACCTTATTTTTGTGCGTTAAAAAGCATAAAAAAACGCAAATTTTACGTTACAGAAATGTTGAAGTTTTGTTGAAACGTTAGATAATAATCGCAAATTTGAGCTTCGACTTGTAGATGTTGGCTGATAAACATTTTAATTCATTGTGCGAACCGCATCCGGCTTCTTTTACCGGTCATGCACCACACTTTTTAATTGGATTTGACCCGAAAGTGGGAAGTCGTTCTTGATATGCAATGCACGAATCTTGATTAACATTTCATGAGTAATTCACATGATTTTATTACCAACGGTTGAAATTCAGGGAAAGAACATAAAGGAGGGTAAAATATTCCGCGACGTGTAATATTCATTTATGCTAATTGATAAACCATATCTTTCCAATTATCATTAAAAGATTGATAAAAGCTGATAAGTATTTTGATTACAATGGCAATTCACATTGTAGATTATGATATTCACGTCTAATTTTGTATCTAATTTTCATATATAATTTATAGAGTGTACCAACAGTTAATCATCAAATGAAGAGAGCTGTATTGTAGCCAAAGTGCGCATCTGATTATTTCCAACTTTTTCATAGTAACTGAGGAGCTACAGTTTGTCTGTTTGATTTCAATCACTAGATGAGTTCAACTATGATCTCTTGAATAATGAGAACTCTCTAATTCTCTCTCTGATTAATTAATTTTTAACAAGATTTTTTGCACCGTCTGCATTTTCATCAAAGAAATCCTTTTTCCATAAAATCGCTAATACTATAAGAGGTTGCTGTCAATATTTTTAAGTAGATCGAGTTCTATGAAAATTTGAAATGGGATCTCTAAATTCCAAAACATCATACTTAGTGGATGTTTTTCAAGTCAAGTTACATAATTAAGAAACTATTCCAGTGATTGCAAAATGTTCAATTATAGAGTTATTTCATATTTAAGAATAGAACAATTGGTTATTACAAACGGAAAACGCTTCAACTTCCCCAAATATTTTGTAATTATCTAATTAAATAAATTACCGCCACTGTTCTTATAAAAATGGAAGGTTTCGTTGAATACTTTTAAATGCAGTTGGAAACGCAGCGAATGTTATCAGAGGGTAAACCTCTTCCCTTTCGCATATATGCCAATATAATTTAATTTAAATGATAAGGAATGGTTTATTAGTTTTCTTAGTTGAAAAATATAAGGTATCTTCATGTATGAAATTATATAATATAAAAGGTGTTTCAATATGAAGTGTAAAATAATTCAGGGACATATTGTAGAGGACAAAACAAGACTAAAATGCTCTATGACATTCATTTCTGAATGCGCTTCATTTCGGAGTTATGATTCAGTGAATCTTCATAGTAGTCATACAAGTCAGTACAAAATAAAATGAAATTATTCTTTCAAACAGGCATACAAACATAACGACTGTTCATAATTACCATAAATGTTCGAAGTGGCGTCCGTGAACTTGAAAGCAGACCTCGGCTTGTCGCATTAGTGAGCTTCGAACATGCTGCTACGTGTACCCTTGAATTCTCCCTTCCCTCCCCTCTCTCAGTAGAACTCTCCCTTCCGCTGTCTACCAGTTGTTTCCTGAGTCATTCATTCTTCACTGGAGGGCGTACTGTTACAGTAGTGTGATTGCGATGGAGTTTTCCAATACTGAGTAAGCAGATATGCACCTCATGTATGGTCTTGCTGAAGGAAATTCACTTGATGCAGGGCGATTGTACCACGAACTTTTCCATAACAGAAGATTTCCAAACCATAAGACATTTGCAGCCGCAATAGGCGTTTGAGAGAACGTGGTCCATTTTGCCGTGCCACAGGGCAAGGGCGGCCTCAAGAGCATGGAGAGGAAATTGAGGAAGGAATTCTTGATATGGTACAAGAATATCGACGGACAAGTACACGAGGAATTGGCGCCGCTGTAGGGATTTCCCACGCATCTGTTCGAACATTTATTGTAAATAAGAACAGTCGTTATGTTTGTATGCCTGTTTGAAAGAAAAATTTCATTTCATTTTGTACTAACTTGTATGATTTCATTTAAGTTTTATTGAATTTTAACTCCGAAATAAAGCGTTTTCAGAGATATTGTCATTTTAGTCATGTTTCAATCTCTAGGACAGTGGTTCCCAACCTTTTTGTAGGCGCGGCACCCTCTCAAAGATAAACAAAATTTCGCGGCACTCCAGCCTTCAAGCAATGTTTTATATTTTCACAAACGAGTATTACAACGTTTGGACATCCATTTGTTGATACCACACTATAATCAATTTATTAATGCCCTAGTTACCAGTAAACACATCCAAATCGTTGATTTATTTAAAAAACTAAATTTATTGCGGCATTCCTAAAATTCAGCTGCGGCACCCCAGTGTGCCGCGGCACCCCAGTGTGCCGTGGCACCCATATTGGAAATCACTGCTCTAGGATATGTCTCCGAATATTTTACACTTAATATTGAAACACCCTGTGTATATTAAAACGCGCTTACCCGTAGTTTTGGTTGATACTATGTTTATGTTAACTTTAATTTAATTTCGTTGGATAAATAGCAAAGAACCGTTTATGAATTTTATATATTTTATAATGTAACATTGTGTAATTAAGTGGTAACAGAAAAGCAACATATACATGTGCCTAATTTTGATTTTAAAACACTAGGAAATTATAAAGTTATTTATTTTAGAAAGAATGAAATAAATAGGCTCTTTTACTTTGAGAGAATGAAAGAGGATTGAATGAAACCGATGATGGATGTTTGAAGGGACTTTGATAAGATAGTTAAAGATAGAAAATTTTATATTCACACAGGTTTTTGAAATTTTCTCATGTTATTTATAGTCAAAAGACGATGATTATTATCAAGATTTATTTTATACCTATCTTTTCAATTCAAATAAATATATACCCATATGAACGTTAGTCATAGAAAAAAAATTTTAAAATCCTTGTATACTGCCTGCTAAAAGAAACGATTCAGTCCATAGAAGGATATTTAACAAATTTTGCATGTACTCAAACAAACACGAATGTTATTCATAGAATATACAATAAAAACTTCATTATATACAGTTTGCTATAGAAAGTCAGTTTTTAGGACTTTTTTAACCAAATTATACGTACATACACTAAAACTAAAAGTTGATAAAATGCTACGTATGGAGTATAGCATTGTATGGGGCAGAAACATGGACGCTAAGGAAAAATGACATCAAATACTTGGAAAGCTTTGAAATGTGGACTTGGAGGAGAATGCTGAAGATAAAATGGACAGATAGGATGAAAAACGATGAAGTGCTACGAAGAATAGGAGAGAAGCGAATGATTATACAGACTATCAGAAAGAGGAAGGCTAACTGGGTTGGACATTACCTGAGGAGAGAGAGTATGATTAAAGACGTGTTAGAAGGAAAACTAGATGGGAAAAGGGAAAGAGGTAGGAAAAGGTTTCAGCTGATAGACGATTTGAAAGGGAAAGAGAGTTATCAAGATATAAAGAGGACAGCGGAAAATAGGAGTATATGGAGAACCAAGTTTAACCAAGAATAATCACGGACCTGTCTACGGACAGACTACCTATGATGATGATGACACTAAAACACGCGCGAACAGGGCCGGCCCAAGTTACGGGAAAGCCGGGCGGCCGCCCGGGGCGCCGAAGTTTTGGGGGCGCTGTCCCATTCATTTATCTATGCGTTTCTTGCAAGTGAATAAGTATTGGATACAATATATATCGAAGAACAAGCTATAATCTTGATGGCATTCCTTTTAATTTTTCATTATCAATAATTTTTACAGAGTGATAAATAAATTAACGTGTACTATGTAAATATCTCAACAATCATTAACGGTGGGGGGTGCTGGAGTGCTATCTCGCCCGGGGCGTCAAAATTCCTCGGGTCGCCCCTGTACGCGAATATATTATTCATAGAATGTACAGTAAAACCTCTTTATTTATATACTGTCTGCTACACGAAGATTCAGTGTTTAGAAGGATTTTTTAAACCAAATTATGCATACACACATACTAGCAAACATATCTTACATATAGTTTTCCAGTTCTGTCTGTGTGTAACGTTGAAGTCATCAATGGCACTTTTTAACGCGTTTTAATTCACATATTTTGAGAAAATATCGGCATTTAAACGGGATGTTGCCTTGCCGACCACGTCATTGTTAAACTTCGATAATCAATTGTTGTCCCAACCCGCATACGTGTAAAATATACGAGTGCATAGATTGCCTTATATTATCGTAGGATTTTTCGCGAAATTACGTCCTAATGGGACTGGTATTTAGTTGGATTCTTTTGCTTATATAAACGACTATATAGATATAGAGTAAGAGATAGGGGATGTGGGGAGGGAGATACATAGAGAGTAAAGGAGGTATAGAATTAGAAAAGGACGGGAGGAAAAAAAAGAGGGAGACGGAGAAAAAGAGGGAGAGCTATGGATTGGGACAGGAGAGAAAGAGAGGGAAGGGTGGTGAGACAAAAGAGAGGCAAAGAGGGAGGGAGAGAGAGAGAGAGAGGGAAGGAAAGAGAGAGGAAGGGAGGGAGAGAGGAACGGCGAGGGGGGGAGGGAATATTATTATTTATTTATTATTATTACTTCATATTTGACAAGGAGGTCATCATTTAGCATATCTTACTGATTTTTCATATCGAAATCAAATACATTTGGAACACTTCTATCATAATCACGTCATATTTGACGGGCAATTACGCTAGTAAGAAGATAAATATGAACATCCAAAACCTGCTAATGAATGGAAGAAGACGACAGATGTAACTACATATACATGACAAGACTGATAATTTAAAGCGAAAGGGGGGAGGCAAAAATGGACGCAGCACTTCAGGGTAGACGCGGTACACGACAAGTAACACACCTTTTCTGTCTGAGAGAAAAGTCACCTACACCATGCATGCTACCAGTTCTCGCCCGCCGGTGCAAAAAAAACTCGCGCACCCGATGCAAGTAACATCCGGTGACGTCAGAATCTCGTAGGGGCGAAAGGGAAGAAAAATGGGTCCGAGTCCAAACGTCGAAGGAGCGAATAAAATAATTTGGACCGCAACACGAAAGAAGAAATAAAACAAAATCTCTGCGCGAAAATAAAATTCCGCCTTCTATAAATATCTAGAGAAGATGAGATGGTAGAGCAGAAATAGAGTAGTTCCCCTACAAGCACGATTTTGAGCACCCACAGTTAATAAAATTGTACCTGGTTTTGGCAACTGCTGTATCCAATCTTTAGTATCGGCGATACTTCGCGCGGGCCTGTGTAGTTGACTTATTTTATTAACATTAAAATTCATTTTATTGAAGAAGCTACGTACTAAATAGTCTTTACCAGAAGAAGAGACATAGGAAACAGAATTTTCAGCTCTCAATAAGACCAAGAGTAAGTCTAGAGGTGGAGGTTCAAGGAATTTATGGAAGCTTTGGTTTTACTATCGTTCTTTGAAGCATGAGGTCAGGTGGACGGCGTCAGCAGAGGCTTCTCCGCCATTATATTATTAATTTACAATACTTCTTTGTACTTTGGGCGTATTTTATTTTGTTTTTATATAAGAAACTTGTTTTTTAAAAGTATTGCATACTTATTTAACATTAAAGTGCGCATTATGGAACTTTAGGTATGTGACTCAGGGATTAAACCCCTAATCCACAATTTTACATAAGAGCTGGCCATCGCCAACCGCGGGTTAAGTCAGCAACGTTACTCCCCCGGTGGTCGAGGAACTACTGCACTTACGAGGAAAAAGGATACGACGAGAAGGGATATTCGAATAATTACTAAAATCAAGGAAACGAAATCATGCAGAAAACATTTTAAGCAACTTAGGATTATGACAGTTCCCTCTTTTTATGTCTAGTGGAATCTTACATGAATATAAACAGAATGAAATTAAGGTAAAAAGCGGAGATCTGCATGGTTATAATACTAGAAACATGGATCTTTTAAATATAGAACATTGTATACTCTCTATTTGCAAAGTATCCTAACCCTGCTGAAAAAATGTTGTTTAATAAGCTTCCAAAGCAAATCAGTACATTGATTGACACTACAAAGAAGTTCCAAAGGGATCTTAAAGAATTCTTTATTGAGTCTGTGCATTACTCTATTGAAGAGTATATGGAAAAAGGAATATTGTGATTAACTTTGATATGATGTTGTGATATATGTTTGTTATATGATTAATTGTAATGTAATATTGTAATAACCGATTGATGATTCCCATACAATGTAAAATTGTCCATCACATATAATAATAATGTTAATAATAATAATAATAATTAATAATAATAATTAATAATAATAATTAATGAAAACACTGGAATACAAAATAGTGGCAAACCTAAAAATAGTAATAAATTAGCTAATGAAATTTCTACCCCTGATAGTAACAACCATAATATTGAAGTAAATGCCGATGCTGACTTGATTGAAAATGTAAGAGAAACTTTCAACATTGCACTTATAGAATACACAGGTACAGACCCCACAAAAAGAGCTTACATACCAAAACAACACACTTCAGTAAAACTATCTAAAATAATTCTCATATTAAATGAGGTAATAATGCCTGAACACATAGAAAATATAGAAACATTTGAAGAAATCCACACATTAATATACTGCGCTGCACTCACTGCGGCTAAATGCAATGGTTCAAAAATTGTTAAACAAAATGACTGCGATAAATCAGACAGAAAACAAGCACCATACATTCCAAATTGGAAAAAGAGACTTTTAAACAAAATAGAAAGTATAAGAGTTGAAATTGCACGCCTAATAGAATACTCAAAAGGTAACCCTAGCAAAAAATTAGAAGGTAAAGCTAAAATGGTAGTTAAAAAATATCAAATGCACACGAAACATGACAACCCGAACGAACACATGATAGAATTCATAGATACTCTCAAACAAAAACTTGCGGCATACAAACCTAGACTAAACAGATATAACAAGTGCACTAGACGCAAACAGCAGAACGCACAATTTAAAAATAATGAGGGAGGGTTTTATAGAGTGTTAAAATCAACTGGTGACAAACAGTCACAAAGCAATCAACTGCCAACGAAAGATGCCATAGAAGATTTTTGGTCTCAAATATGGTCAAATACTGAAATACGCAACGCTGAAGCACATTGGATACAGACAGAAATAGAACAATTTCATAACATTCATAGTATGCCGGCCCCCGACATATCACTAGATCTATTACAAACCATCATCCGGAAGACACATAACTGGAAATGCACTGGCAGTGACAACATTCACAACTACTGGTACAAAAGATTTACATGCACACACACACATTTACTAACCCAAATAAATAAATTTATTGAAGACCCCGACCAAGTACCTAGATTTCTAATGGAAGGCAAAACATATCTTCTCCCAAAAAGTAAGAATAATAATGACCCATCTAACTACCGTCCTATAACCTGCTTACAAACCATTTATAAAATTATTACATCATGTATAACACCTCTAATTAACTCTCACTTAGATAATGAAAACATTCTCACTGAAGAACAAAAAGGCTGTCGCAAAGGCATGAAAGGCTGTAAAGAACAATTAATAATTGACTCAATAATACTCAAGCAAGCACAAAGACACAAGAAAAATCTCTCATGCTGCTACATAGATTATCGCAAGGCCTTTGATTCAGTCCCCCACTCTTGGTTAATAGAAGTACTAAAAATATACAGAATAAACCCGATCTTAGTTAATTTCCTGGAGAAAGCCATGCGGCAATGGCACACAATAGTTAATCTTATTGATAACAAAACAAATGTTTATACAAAGGAAATAAAAATAAACAGAGGTATATTTCAGGGTGATTCCTTAAGCCCAGTATGGTTTTGTCTTGCTTTAAATCCACTCTCAAATATGTTAAACAGAACGAACACGGGATATTTAATAAAAAATAATCAGTCAAAACATATAATATCACACCTACTGTACATGGATGATTTAAAACTTTATGCATCAACACATCCAAAACTTAGTGAATTAATAAAACTAGTAGAGAAATTTTCGACAGACATTAAAATGGAATTTGGACTGAATAAATGTAGAACACTAAACATAAAAAAGGAGGAATAGAACCCTTAGGATTCGAAACAGAAAATCAGGGAATAATAGAACCTATGGATGAATTAGAAATGTACAAGTATTTAGGATACGAACAGTCAAAGAAAATAAACCATACTGATATTAAGAAAAATCTGACAATAGAATTTACCAATAGACTTAAAAAGATACTCCACACAGAATTAAATAGTAAAAATATGACAAAAGCTATTAATACTTTTGCCATTCCGGTTTTAAGATATTCATTCGGTATAATAACTTGGACAGACACAGATATTGAAAACTTACAACGAAAAATAAGAGAACCGAATTGACAAAGTGCAGAAAGCACCACCCGTACTCAAGTATTTACAGATTGACACTACCACGCACAGAAGGAGGCAGAGGTATAATAGACATAAAAAACTTACATAATAACCAAATCAAACTTCTAAGGAAATACTTTCATGGGCGTCAAGATTTCCCTCTTCACATAAATATTTGTATATCAGATAATAAATATACACCTTTGAATCTAACTGATACAGTAACACAAGGTCATGAAGAACCCCAAACAATAGCAGAGAAAATTGATAGGTAGAAACGCATGACCCTCCACGGGAGACACCCCCAAGATTTGAGCCGATCTGATGTCGACAAAGAAGCGTCGAACACCTGGCTCAAACACGGAGATCTCTTCCCAGAAACAGAGGGATTCATGCTAGCCATACAAGATCAAGTGATAAAAACAAAGAACTACCAGAAGTACATAATAAAGAATAGACAGACTGACTATTTACACTGTCACAATCAAGTCGCAAATATTATACATCAAAAACTGGCTCTAAAGCATAAATTAATAGAAGACAACACGCCCTACTATAAATACAAACCTAAACCAGTTTTGGAAGCTGATGCATTTAAGTTATATTATGACCGCTCAATAATCACGGACAAAACTATACACAGCAATAGACCGGACATAGTCTTGCAGGACAAGGTAGCCAAAACCACTTATCTAATAGACATAGCTATCCCTAATACACACAATCTTCAGAAAACCATAGTAGAAAAGCACCACAAATATATAGAACTAAAAGAAGAAATTAAACGAATGTGGAACATGAATACTGTACACATTGTCCCAATAGTTTTATCGACCACAGGAATTATCCCTACAGACTTACACAACAGTATAAAAATAATAGATTTACCTAAATTGCAATATACCCTCCTACAAAAAGCTGTCATACTAAATACAACGAGAATAGTACGTCAATTTTTAAGTTCCGAGTAATGAGAGTGCTTGGCAAAGCCCGTACCTCATTGAAATAACCGGCTCAAAAGCTGTGAAATACAAAGGTATAACAATAATAATAATTATTATTATAGGAAAAAGCAGACGATTGCTCTCTCTTTTTGTGTCTCCGATGTTGAGAAAGACACTCATTTGAGGTCCCCTAGACAAGAGGTGCGCAAACTGGGGGGCGCGAAAGATTTGAAGAGGGTGCGATGGGTTCCTCTGACAAAGTGGAACGCGATTTTTAGCAAGTTCATTCAACCGAGACTGAACTAGTAGCTATTTGGTTTTTCTTTATCAGAGAATATCAATTTTCACTTTTTCACAGTTCTCATATTTTTAGGAATTTATTACAAACATGAAATAATATTATTTTAAAATGGGGAACACCACCGTTTTCCGCGATGAAAAGGAGCTCGGCATGAAATGTTTCCGCACCGCTGCCTTAGACTATATGCAAGCCAGACATTTCAGATTAAAATTTTCCTTTTGCAAAGGTTTGGAACCCCTGGCAGTTGCCTAAATTGACTGTATCTAAGGCCACCACTGGTTGGAATGTATAGTAGAATGAAAGTATAGGTTTCCTGAAGGACGACAGAGATAGGCCTTGAGAGACTCTCTCTATATGTCGATTAATAGAACCGCCATTTCGGCAGTTGCCCTTTAAAATCTAATTTCGCCGTCTCGCAAAAGGTCGTTGGGATGAACGAAGCGATTCACATCCTCTTGAACTGCGAGAAATCCACCACTCCGTGTTTATATTACATACGCCGAGCGAATAGAGATTTACGCGGCAGTCGCGAATGTTTATTATTTTTTCATCTAAGGGTCGTAACCGAGTGTTTTTGGAGGAATTATAATTGCGAGGAAAAAATTACGCGTGGGTGGTAAGAGAAAGAGAAGGCGCGCAATTTACTTCCAAGCACGAGAGAAAGAGAGAGAGAGAGGGGAATATTTTTCGTGATCGACTCTGCGCTGTTTTTCATACCCCCTCCCCCCAAAAAGACTTTCTATCTCGAAAAAAATCATCCGGCGGCGTCTCGAGCAAGCGTACGTGTTTTGTTCGTTTATTTCTCCTTCCAAAAAAAGCTTTTAATTAACGAAAGTGAAGTTTTACGGGTCGCAACGTTTGTTTGTTAAAAAATATATTCACGTGAAGCCTATTCAAAGTGACGGATAATTAATTAATTGATTTTTTTATTCAGAAAAAAAGGGGTTTGTCGCTAATATTTTCGACAGAATGTTTCTTTTATAAGAAATTGCTTTGCGGTAATTTTTTTAGAAAGTAAAAATCTACAAAATGAAATAGAATTTTCAAATAGCGATCGCGCAAATGTAAAGAGCTTTTCTGCGAAACGAATTGATGAATATTTATTGAAAATAACAAATACAAAAATATACTTTATTTACGTGCGTAATCGTCCTCGCATAATGATCGCAGTCTAGTTTTTTGATAGAAAATTCGGCTCTTCAAAGTGTAATAATCCTGTGTATGTATAAAATGGCGGTTCAACTTTGAAATCGTGTATTTATGCTAAGAATTTTCTGCTGTTATCTATTGGAAAAGACGTAAACCATTCGTGCGGCACGAAACTAGTGTCGATTTCACCGAAAAGGGAAATGAGTCGCGTGATTAAAAATTTCTCATATAATAATCGCATTCCAATTTAGGGAATAATTAGTTACGTAAAAGTGCGACGAATGTGCCCGTAAATACGAAACATGAATGAAACAAGTGAGAAAAGAATTGCAGAGCAAATTACATGAGCCGATTTATTTATTTTTTCGCAAAAAGTATCGTAGATAAATGTTATAGTGCCTAGTCACAAAGCAACAAAAATTTATGAATAAAAAAATTTGATATTAAAAGATAAACTACCTCTTAATCGAGCTCAAGAATTCGAATTCTGAAATTTAAAAATAATCTTTTTTTAACAGGAATTCTTCTCGAGAAATTAACAAAGCTCTGTTGTAGATATAAATTACTCCTCAGAAACTAATTCCAGGTAAATAGAATTTCTACCATGTTTATAAATTGTATAGACCATCGTATACTGAAAATATTGCTTCTCTAAAATTTTAGGGTTTTATAGATATTACCCACACGGTCATACGGACAGATGAACCGAATACATAAGCGATTTTTAGGAAAAAACGCTAAAAACAGTGTTTCCGAAAAGAAATTTTCATCTCTCCTCGACTTTTGGATATTTTTCTTTCCAAAAATCTGTTCCCTCAAAGAATATTAAGAAGATGCCCAATCAAGTGAGGATATGGGAGAAAAGAATTGGAGGAGAAGGCCGTCCTCACGAATTAAACGAATTTTGCGTTGTCTTGTCCGAAATGGCGAGAAAACCCTTAAAACCCGGGATATCGGAAATAAAACAAAACGAAATGCCAGGAGGCTTGAACGTATCTTAGATGATTGAAACGAAAAATTCGAAGCTCTTGCTTCAACCCTAATCAAAAACAAATTTAATTTGCGGTCATTGTCTTAAAAAGGGTTGCGTTAAAACTACTTTCTGCGAATCATCAGGGTTTTTATGAGCAAATTATCGCACAAGATCAATCTACATCAGCAATAAACAGTCATTCGAGCGCATTTAATTTCACGCGAGTGAGCCTATAAAAATACCCCTTGCGTAAAAATTCCGCATATATTTGAATTGTAGATTTACCATACGGCGAAGAAAATGGAAAATTTACGGTGTTCTGGACTTTAAAAAGCACTCGTTCCGGAAAAAAATTTGTTTATGTTTGGGCGACATCAATATCTTTACTATTGATTGACCATCAATCGACCAATCAGAATATCTGATGAGGAAATATAGTTAGAGAAAGATTCTAAATGCGTGTACATTATTTTCGTTTGAAGAATCTCGCTTAAAAAAACCGAATGATTCTTGCTCCCGCATGAGGCTCGTTAAGGACATAGGTGCGGCTCTCGAAAACAGATCCTTTCTAACGTCAAATCCGCAAGTGGCTTCAATTACAGACAGTTCGCGTTTACTTACAAGATTTTCAGAAATAAGAATTGAATTTTTTTAACAAGCACCCTCTTATCCATCTTAAGTGCGACTCTTCTCATGTTGGGTTTCTTACTAAAACAAGTGGTTCGTCCTACTCACTGGGAACCCTTGGTGCACACCTGCTCGGTATACACGCCCACACTTTCCTTTAAAATGGATTTTCTAATGACGTAGCATTTTGGTACCGATGACATCATTGACCTATATCAATGAGATTGTATCTCCTTGACCTTATACTGTTTTAAGGAGTTTTTAAATTTTTTTAATATAAGATGAATGTAGAAAATGTGTTGTGATGGTGAGCAAACTCGAGATATTGATGAATGTGTAAGTTTGATGTTTTTCATAGATTCTGCAATCTGCCGTGTGTGCGCCGCTCTAGGGGATAAACAGCTTAATAGAAACTGACGAAATCTCATATTTGTATAGGGTGTCACGAGAGACAGAAGCCTTGTGGAAATGAACCGTATCACGCAAAAATGGGGTGTAGTTCATTCTTGTCGATTTTAACAAAATGTCAATTTACTCAAAAGTTGCTGCTTGGATTTTAATCAATATCTGCTCAGTTATAGATAATAAACAATGACTAGCAAGCAACATTTCTCAGTAAGCGTCCTGCGACATTATAATATATCATGATTTACGCCCAGCTACCATCCAAGTATCTCCACTAGCAGCAGCAGGATTGTTGCCACGAGTCAAACCGCATTTATCGACGCTTCCAGGGACATTATTGTTTAGACAAGAAGGTTGCGAATACGAACAATATCATGCGACGCATGTCGAACCAATTTTTCTATTCGTCACTTTGTCACATTAAATTTGGTATTGTTACGTCGTCACATGGGAGAATTTCTGGAGAAATAATACGCAAATTTGCTTTCGCGCCTTACAACAAAGGCAGAGAAAGTGAAGTCCGGAACACGATCGAAATCGCCGGTACCATTTTTCAGCCGCAAACTGCGACTCGACGCGGTTTCCCTGGGAGCGAACAATGGCGCCGTCGCACCTTTTCCTCCGCGCGTCTCCAATGGAGAAAAAAAACAGGGCCAGTATCAGCGAATCTCGAATGAGAAAAAAATAGGATGACGCTGCGGAATTACCGTTCAGACCGGGGAAAAAAATTGAAGGGCTTTCCGAATCCAACCAGGACGCACTTGTTGCTAGGAAATTCACCCCACCACCCTCTCATCTCCCCACCCCCTTCACCATCCACCACCGCTACTATCCTCTCCCCATTCCTCCTCTCTTCCCCTTCTGATCTCAGCATGCTTTGGTCTTCCAAATAATTGAACCTCAATTAATTTTCTGCCTTGCTATTCGCAAGGGTCATCGGATGGTGAATGAAGAAAACGCTAAGGGAGTGTGGAGATGTGCGTATTTCTCCTTCTTATATGGTATGGAAAGAATGTCGGAGGACAGGAAAGAAAGCAAATAAATAGGGATAGAAGTGAGGGAAAGAGGAGAAACATCCTTTTTTATTTTTTTAACCGATGTCTTTCAGGATACGTCCACCAAGTTGGACACAAACAAAGATGGCGGATGGAGGAGGGAAAATATCGCCTTAAATAAAAAATAATGGCCAAAGAAGGGAAAAAACGATTTGACCTCTATCTTTTTGTTCTCTCCGCCTCTCTTTATCCCCATAATCCCTTTCCCTTTTTTATGTCTGACAGGATACGGATCGGAGGCGTGTGCGATGCATTAAGAAATATCGCCTTCGAACTTGGTCAAATCCGTGCGAAAATGTACTAGTCATTTATCGCTCCTTTCGCCCCGCCTAACAAACCTCGCCAAAAAACTCTTGTTTACTGTCGTCCCGGAGATTTACGCTTGCTGAGGATTCAGGATTGTTTGTTTTTATTTTTTCCGGCAGTCGGTTTCCAAACGGGATTCTAAAGAAAGCCTCTCCTCTCTGAGCACGTAAGAAGGGAACTTGGTCGACGTGTTATCAAAATTTAGAGCGATAGATAGATCTATCGAATCAAGTTTCGGTAGTTAGGTAGTTAGAATATTACTGTGATGAGGTTTTCAACTGTAATTAATTTGGACTAACTGTGACTTACTGAACGATATGTGGCGACTATTATTGATAGAATTCCTCTATTTTCCACAATGTATTAGTAAATAAATATACGAATTAAATGAATGAATTGTCGAGTTCAACTTATGGTAGAAATGAAACTGGCAAAAATACTTTAACCTTTTATGATGCACCACTCCTGTTTTTATCCGAAATACGTTTTTTTATTTCACCAAACGTTTCATGGCTGCCGGAGGAACTTAGTTTGTCAATTTCAATAAAAAAGGTACTCAACATTCGTTAGCTTCTTGCAAATCACCGCGAGTGTCAAATTAGCAAACGTTGCGACTCCTTACGCACCACTTCGTGGGTAAAATCCGCAAATAATGAAGCTTTATATGCAGCAAATGCCAAACAAGTGTATACACAGAAACACTTCGAGAATAATAATAAAACCTGCGACTGTCAAAACCGAGAATTTTACTGCATACAATTATATATAATTTGTAACATAACTATATATATGTTTATAATGTCAAAAATTTCCATAATATGAACGGGATAGAAATTTTATTTCTAAAGAAATATCATTCTCAATATTTAAATCTTTAATTTCTGTGAATTAACCTAATTAGTGCGCCGAAAAGTAAGCTTTTGCCTGCAATAATAATAAATTATTTCGGAAGTACTTAACTACGTTTCAAATAAAATATTCAAAGTAATTTACTTCCGCAAATTTATGATCCATATCTTGTGCAAAGCATGCAAGCCTGTTTCTTATCTCTTTCCACGGCGATAAGCCATTATGCCATTTAAATTACGTAAAATGACAGAGCCAGAATTATTCCTGGCGGTAGTATATTCAACTGTCCACTTGAACTGGTTATTTATTAGGACAAAAAGAGAAAGAGAGAGGATGTTTTCAGATGCATTATTCGTTAATATCTGATCACAGTCTCGTTTCCGAAATTAATATACCCCTTTATGTATCTCATTTCGTCAAAGGCTTTTTTTTCGTTCTCTAAATTAAAACTGAAAATTTTGTTTAATCTAATCTTAACTCGTCTTTTTCGTCAGACAAAATTGAGCTTGAGACACATTCTGTCGCTTTATTTATTTTGCTTAATCGCGGTTTCATCCAATAAACGGCACGCCGTGTATGTTTGCGACGGATTACGCGGCATCGATTATTAACACCTTAGAACGCACGCAGAAAACGGAACCTCACCGATGGGAGTGGGAGAGGAAAATTAATTAAGGTGGAATTTATGGGACTATTAAACGAGTTCTTCATCGATTACCCTCGAGTCGAGCCGGTATCAGATGAAGAGCCCTTGAGCTATCGCAACATCATTTAAGACTATAAGGGAAGTTTTTTTTGAGAAACAATTAATTAACCGCCGTCCGAAATGTGCGTTCTTGCCGCATATTGAAGGATCTTAATTAATTCATAAGAATTTCCCATCGTGGAAAAGGAAAAGTTAGTATGAAAAAAATCCGACGGAATTTTATCGAAGTCTCGCCATTTAATTCTTTTCTTTTGGATCGATGTAACGTCTGGGGTGCGTTACATTAATTCCATCGGAGGACGCACGTTTAGATATTTTCTTCGTATTGATTAGCGCGCATTCGACGCCCCAGAATTTTTTTTAAAGAAGCGCAAAAGCGAATAAAAAGTCGGTATTAGAGCCGTTTTTATTCCCTCCGAAATATCGACAAACCAGGTACCCTGTCGGCAACGGCACTACGGCCTCTCGAGAACAAAGGGATTGCAGAGGAAACATTAGTTCCGCCTCTGCGAGCGCAATTCTTTTCGAGGATTATCCTGAAAAAATGCTCGCCGTGTTCCCAAGTGACGGGATCCCTCTAGCCAGTCAATTATCTCGCGTTTATCAAACCCTCGATTACGTCTTTAGTTTTTACAACCGATTCGTAAAGTTTTATAGAACCATCATGCGTGCTAAATGCTTTCAATTCGTCTTTCCGTCCAAGTTACTGTCACTCGATTCTCTAGCAAAACTACTTGAGAGGCTTCTTTATGTTATATGAAATGAGACCACAAATTTAGAGCTTTGGTGGGGTTTTCGGGAAAACATTGTTAGCGCTCACCGAATGCTTTGGGATTTTATTTTCCGTTTCTTGGCAAAAATACTGCGCAGTATCTGTTCGAATTCGAAATAAAACATTAACAGTGAAAACACACTAGCTAAAACGTTTTATTCTCTGAGATAACTTGTATTAAACTGAAAGGAGAACGAGTTTTAAAGTAAATTTCATGGTACGTTATGAAAATATTATGTTAATGTCTTCTCAAAACTTAATTAAAGATCATATCGTATAAATCAGCATGAAAATGAGGGTGGTTCATGATGATTTACTTAAGTAACTGGTTTAGACCTTAAAGTTTATTATATCATACTATAGCTCCCGATTTCTCAATTAATAAAATTTTCTATGAATCGATTAATGTATGTAAACAAGATGATCCAAACGAAACTTATGATGCACACTTTCTATTTAATCATTTATTTAAACTTACATATATTGGCTTTAATAGCATTAAAATCACCGCGGATGTGTTGTTCTTTGTGTTCCCAAATTTAATAATTTAGCGTTATAAAATTTTACAAACACATTCGAACGGAATAATAAATTGATCACGCGTATTTGTGCTGCAAAAATAATGTACGTATGTATTAGAATATACCGAATCCGAGTCCAACAATAGTCATTGCTCTGGCAACACTCTCGTAATGAGTGATAAAAACTGCAAAAGTATTTACGCAAAATTCTAAGAAATACGATCAATAAGCAAAAATTCTACGACAGAAATTGGAATTTCCATTCCTTTCCTCAGAGAATAGTACAGATCCCGTACCGATGTTACAATTCTATGATATTTTAATGTGCAAGAGAAAATTACTCTGCACGATGGTTTTCAGATTTTCTATGTAAATCAAATTGGAAGGATAGTTTCTGGAATTGAACCGGGGACTTTCAATACTCGCAACAAAAACTATCCTTGGGAACTCAACTCCACTAGCAGGAGATTTTCACCAAGTGTCATGAAAATCGGTCAATTGGTGCAAAAGTTTATAGGAGGGGAAGGACAAACAGACACAACGACAATACTATAAGTCTATTTCCATTCTGGAAAGTAGGCTAAAAAGGCAATGAAGAAGTTATAGTAAGTAAACGTTCATAAATTCATCATTAAAAACTAAATAAGCGAGGAAATCGTATAAATTTCTATAAAATAATCAAAGTGCTTCACGTCCATATAAAAGTTTTCTCAATAGTGTTACATTGACCGGAGAGGTCCACATTTATAAACTACATTAGGTGAATAACCCCTGAGGGCGAATGCTTTGTAGGCGTAATGTGCATCCGATATTACAAAAATATTTACGGCCATTATAGCTATGCAAATTATTAGTAATAATTAAGCTTGGGTTTATTTTCACTTTTCATCGTCATGGAATGCTACAACAAGTACGATTTCTTGGACCGAGTACTCTAAAAAAGTATTTATATGCAAGAGATCGTTGGTATTTTGAGATTAAACAGGCGAGAAGACGATAATAAGTTTCAATCTACGATAAAACGACTCATTAATTCTATTTTTCGTCCCGTTCTTAAATCAAATAAAGGGCAATTTTATGTAGATAAGGGGCTATGACAAACCAGTTATGTCGCCCAGACGCACGCGCAATAAAGAAAAGGGATTGCTTTTTAAGTGCTCTCGATACGAATTCATTTTTTTAAATGGTGCGTCATGGCGTCGTAAAAAATTCTTCGCCGGTGTCCTCCCTCTATTATCTCCCGCTAAAATTGCTCTAATTTTTTTGGAGCTTTTAGCAATGTTGACGCAGCCAAATTAACCAACCTATCGGGGAACTAAGCAATTTCGAGAGAGATATGAATGAAAAAGTTAAGATACTTAAATGACAATGGGCCAGACCCTTTGCCAGAAGAACGTAACATCGCCGTACAAGAACTGCTGGAATGGATCCCGGAATTGGAGAGAATAGACTAAAAATAAGAACAAATATAGGATGGAGAAATAAAGAAATCTTCAGGTGTAACGTGGAAGACAGTAAAGACAGAATAGGTATCAGTGGAAGATTCGTGGATCTTTTCCGGCGGTGATCTTAAACATAGCTTATTCGTAGAAAGGTATGTTGATATAGGTGTGTAAATATAATTGACGCTTACATACTTATACAAATACACAACTAAATATATTCAGACAAACTCAATTTAATTCATTTTCACCAAATGGCTTTGCTCATTTAATACAAGTTAAACAAACTTTGTTTGTGCCCTATGAATGGCACATCATTTAAGTATCTTAACTCATGGATGGAAGCTAAAAGGTGTTCTTCTTTAATAAGATCCAGTGAAATTTATCAAGCGTGCGTAATTCATTGTAATATGTAATATGGACTCCTTGCTAAGTGACCGTCAAGTTGGTGGATTTAATTCTATTTTAAATGACTCAATTTTTTCCAGCTATAATTACAAAAAAAAACGAAACGTAGAAAGTGTTCCATATATTTTTAAGAGCAAACAATTTGATGCAAATCTTTCTTTATTGCCTCCTATTTTATTATCTCTTCATTAGGCTTGTTTTTTATAGTAAGCGGTCGAGAGAGGAGAGAGAGAGAGAGAAAGAGAGTGAAAAGATCTTGGAATCGCATATTTTCTACTTTTCCGAGCGAAAATTCCCTCTCCAATTTTCCCGGAATTTATCGCTGGCTGTGGAAGACGCGGCCGTTAATTATTTTCTTAAACCGTCTGGCTAGGCGCCGGAATAACATCAATAAGGAAAAAGACAAAATTTTTCGAGAGAAGCGGGCTCAATTCGCTGTTTTCATACCGTCACAGGGGAGCGGAAAGTTGGCGAAATCGAGTGAAACAAAACAATAACAGCATCCGCAAATATTGATCATTCCATGTAACGGCAAATTACGTCAGCGTGTATCTGCGAAACCGAGACGGACGGTTCCCGCGGAGTTCTTCCTCCCGCCGAATCATATACACACAATGGTGGCGCCAAGGGGTGGCTTTAGCCCCCCATAATCTCCATCAGCCCCCAAAAAGTCACCCCAAATAAAAATAAAAATAATAAATAAATAAAAAGAAACAATCGGCAAAGTATGTGTTTAAAATCCTCAGGCTGATGGTGTCACAGCTTAATTTGTAGAAGGAAGAAACTAAGTAAACGTTATAATCTACCATTAGAATAATTGGCCAATCATTAGGAAGAAAAAATCCTAGATTCCAATTCTATAAAAACCCAGTTAAGTATTCCATTTATGTGAACAAAGTATACATTTTTATTAATCACGTCTTTGTTTTTGTTTCGTACCAATAAATTTCACATGACAGATGACAGTGACACTATAGTTGTTAGTAGGGATAGGAAAGTGCATGTGCGAATTTAAAAGATTCGACATTGTTAATCAATTCGAATTGTCGATTTAGTTAATAATCAAAATGCAAAATATCTATTCCAATTCCATGACAGCAATCAGTAAAAAAGAAAAACTTTTCGAATTGTGTTAAGCTGAAATTTGATAAAAAGGTGTTTAATAAATTTTACCAAACATGTGTGTTCGAAACGAACACCGAACAAATAACTTGATTACCGAACTGTTCGGGTAAAAACAGAACGGGTGGTAACTCGACTCAAGTATCAGATAAATAATTGTTTTTCTAGTGTTCTTGTAATTATTTATTTTTTATTTGTTATCATTATTTACCCTAGGACAAATTCATCCTAGTACTGCTGGTTCAGTACTTTTTTACATAGAATTTTTCAATTTTTTTCGTCAGACCGCCAGTGAAAATGGATCGCTTTCTAATTCCAAGCAAGAGAGCACGCAAGGAGGATGCTCATTTATTCAGCAGCACGTGCAGTAGTGAAGGCAGCAGTGAAGCCACTAAGTCTATTTATCAGTCAACTGTCCCTGGACCTCCAAATATAAGCCAGTTCCCAGATAATGGACCACGTCGACACGATCTAAAAAAGTATCCCTCACGTGTGTATGGTACACAAACCAGATCATTTAACAACAGCTGGTATGATCTGAACTCTTTGCTGGAATATTCAGTTGTGTAGGATTCAGTATATTGCTTTGTCTGACGCCACTTTGGTCCGGAGAACTGGGGTCGTACTGAGACTGATTTCACTCATGATGGTTTCACAAACTGGAAAAAAGCTAGCACATCTCTCAAGATACACAAGACAGCTGCCACACACAAGCACGCCATGCAAGTTTGGGTTGAATTCAGAAACCAGAAAATAACTGGGTCGAGGATTCAAAACCTAATGGATGCTGCTCACTCAAAGACTGTCCAAGAAAATAGACGTTACATGAGAGCAGTTATTGAGTCTCTACGATTCACTGTTTGTCAGAACATAGCACAGAGAGAACACAGAGAAGATGATGAATCTGAGAATAGGGGAAATTTTTTGGAACTCCTTTCTCTCTTGAGTAATTTTGATGACATCATTAAAAAGAAAATTTCAGATTTACCTGGAAACGCCAAATATATTCATCATGATACACAACATGAAGTCATCAGTATTATGGCAAACATGGTCAGAAAGCAATTCAGTGATGAAATCAAAGTAGCAGAACATTTTGCTCTACTTGTTAATGAAACAAAAGATATAAGCAAAAAAGAGCAGATATTTGTAGTTGTACGGTATCTGTATAATTCAGACGTTCACGCGTCATTTCTCAGTTTCACAGCAGCTGACAGTCTGGATGCAGATTCTCTCCTAGGGAAATCAAAAACACTCTCTCATCCAGTAACATATACAAAAACATGTGTATTGGACAGATTTATGATGGCACTGCAGTAATGTCAGGCTGTAGCAACGGTGTACAGGAGAAGTTCAGAAAAGAAGTTCCACAAGCAGTGCAAGTTCACTGTTTCGCTCACAGCCTAAATTTAGCTTTGGTTGGTTGTTTTACAGCATTCAGACAATGGCCGAGTTATTTGCTACAATCCAGAAGTTGTACAACTTTTTTCTGGAGCATGTGTGCACAACATGTTTATGATGAAACGGGGAGCTTGACTCTTCAAAAAATTCAATAGATTTAAAGAGGCTATCAGACATAAGATGGCCCTGCCAGAACACTGCTTGTTCTGCTGTCAAATTAACATTGCCAGCAATCTGTGCAATCCTACTGGACGTCATGAAAACTTCAAATTCGCAAAGGGCAACAGAAGCAAGGGCCCTATAAAGTCTAATTGATATGTCACTCTTACAATGATGAAGACTTGACTGCAAATCGCTAAACTACTGTCTGATCACCTTCAGTCCCCTCACCTCTAGCTGGCTTCTGCTGTGAATCTTGTTAAGTCAATCTTGTCTGACCTTCAGGAAAAACGCCGTGAAAAATGTGCAACAAGAAAAAGTGCGACAACAATCTCAGCCACGCCAGGAGTTTGTTGTTGATTCTCAACTTGGATATCTTCAGAAAATGACTACTTCCCATGAAGTCTGTACACATGCTTACTTTCCTGTCATAGACAGGTTAGCCAACGAATTAAACAGGCGATTTTCAAACAACTCATATAGAATACTAAAGGGTTCATCAGTACTGAATCTTCAAGATGCTGCATTTGTAGAGAATTATTGTATTCTGGAGATGACATTTCACTATGGTATCAAAGAGGAAAATTTAAGTGTTGAGCTTCATCAAGTGTGAAGTCTTCTTGAGAGGAAAAAACAACTGGGTCATACTATCACTTCTTCACTTGAATTTGCTACTATGCTCAAACCATACCGGGATGCTTTCATAGTATAAGTTGGAGTGCATCAGTGTAACTTTGCCAGTTAATTCTGCAGCATGTGAGCGTAGTTTTTCCTGCCTGCGACTGACAAAAACTTACTTAAGGAACAGCAGTAGTGATAGCAGAACAAGTGGTATTACAGTTATGTATATAAATTCAAAAAGAGCCAAAAGTCTGAAAGTTGAAGGTATCATTGATGCTTTTGCTTGCAACCACAACAACAGAAGAATCACACTGCTATAACTTTTCAGTTACCCTGAGCCTTTCATTTAAGAGTAGCATGAATATATTATGTTTTTACTATATATCATTACATTATTAGGGCCAAGGTAAACAGCATTATTTTGATGGCTTACATATTGACGTAATTTAATGTAATTATTGTTCTTATTCTTTGATATGGACAATTGACGTTTTCTCAATCTTATGTAAAGTGTGAATAAATGCATCTTTAGAAAACTTTGCTATTTTTATTTATCTGTAACATACAATCTAAGTAAAAACAGTGTGCTTGCTATGCAAACGCAGCATCAAGATAAGTCCTCTAGCACCCTTTCCAACCAGATTGCCGCCCCTAAGCCCCTCCTATATTGAAATTCTGGAGGCGCAACTATATACACACTATTCCGTTTTTCCACCAGTGCGGAATAATTCCGAGCGGAACGCGAACGCGTTTTCGCGGTACTTTTTTAATGGCGAAGGAGAAATAAACCCATCCATCCTGAAGCGAGGTAATAAACGCACTAGTATGGAGGGAAAAATATGTTATTCTAGCTAGAGCTTTCTCTCTATAAACAAATGGGTAATAGTAAATCCTAATTCACGCCAAACTGTAATTCGCGAGCAATCTCTCCCCTCCCCCCCCCCGCAAGTCTTTCCCACGCCGTGAAAGGAACAAAGAGGCCTTTATTTTATCCAATTTTCAATTCTGCGTTTTTTTATCTATCGTCAGCGCATGCCCGACCAATCGACAAAATGATAGGATATGGACTGTCAAGAGTATTAAGACGGATTGCGCCCAGCACCAAATGGCGTGTTTTCGGACATTAAAGCGCGGATATTTCGTTTTAATTTCCCTGCAAATGGACCAGAGAGAGAGGGGGGAATGAGAGGAGAGAGACATGGAATAAAAGAAAGTGCGAGGAGAGAAAGAGAGTTTAAAAGGCGCTGCTAATTGAGATGCACGTTTCGTCTCTACGTTGAAAATACTCCGGTCGTAACAACATCTGAGCGAACATCATCTCGTCACCATGCGCATGTCTCTATGTGATTCATTTTTGGTACCCCGCGGAGGTTTGGACTAATTGGTGCATAAAAGAGCATAGGGAAGTTTTTGATTTACGACGGTGTCTGCAACCTCTAGGAAAGTTTATGGAGCTTTTTCATCGCGGGGGAAAACGTACGAATGATGAAGTATTAAATGTGACGGGTGTAATGTGATGACATGTTCGTTTTCGAGCGCTAGAAAATAATGATTTTTAAGTAAAATCCTTTCAAAATTATCGCAAATGGAAATTTACGAGATTCATTCAACTCGTATGACAAATGTTTTATCGGGAGATTATATATATGGCAAAGTAATCTTTTTACGGAATATAGCTTTTACGGAAATGCCGTTTTTTCGAAATAAAATTGACTGATTGGAAATGCAAAAAAAAAACATTCGGCGACGCGCTAGATACTGTAATAACTCCAATTTAGTTCCCAAATTTGCTCTCAAATTATTCGCAGCAGAAAGAACCTCTCTTGATGATAATGTAACATTCGTGAAAATAAGGCTTTGTCGTCGAAGGTTGTAGCTCTTCAGTTCTGACTGATATTAGAAACTCCTAAATCATCTGAATGTCATCAAATCAATCATCAATGGCATTTTATTTCGTAGAGTGAGCCTTTTGCGTAAATAAAAAAAATACCTAGGGTAAATTTCCAATTTCAGTTTTCCCCGAAAATCCATTTCTATGGAATGAACTCGTTCCCGACTCATTCCGCAAAAATGTGATTTTGCAGTATATATAAAGAGACGTATCGGCTGCAAAAGGTGTTGGACCTATCAGAAAGTTTGAGAGCCTCTGAAGATACCAAAAGAACACACACAGAGGCAAGATGGTTTGAAACCTTTCGACCCTTCATCAGGCACACACAGGAGTGAGTAAATTTTGTTTCACATCAGCTCTCAGACAAAAATATCTCTCGCCAAACTAAGGTGCTTCACTTTATTGGTCGAACTCCACCTTGTCCAATGTCAATTTATCGAAACATTTTCTAGGGCTTTACATTTTCCCATACCCCTTAAAATCTAACACGCTTCTAAATCGAAGTCAACAATTATCAGAAATATAACCAGAAGAAATTGACAAGAGGAATCGTGTATTTCCCTGCGAGCAGACAAGATAATTGCTAACACCTTCGTACATATACGATATGTATATATTTTGCCAAACAGTTAAGCGTTCACTGCATTTAATTAGGCGCGCAATAAATAGGAGCGTATCCGCTCCGTTTTCTGGCAGCCGTTTAAATTCCCTATGTTTCATATTCCCGGTGCTCCGCTGGCGAATTAATCGCGCTTGGGAATTTTAGATTGAATTATGGGATTTTAAAAACATTCCGAGGAATTACCGTCGTCCTAATATATTCCAGATTAACACGCTGGCGTATTAAGCGGATAAATTTGAAAAGATATAAAAAAATAAAAAACCGGCGACTTTCACGGCGAGTGGTGCGATTCAACGATTTCAAGATAGGAACTAATTTTTTTATTTCGTTTTATTTTTTCCGAAAATCTCTCCTCTCATAAATCAACCTCCATGTGAACGGAGTGAAAAAATAATGGACGTTGCGTACTCTAGCTACGGAACAGATTGAAAACTGGGTCATCCGTCGGCCAACAATTCATTCCCGTCCGCGTGTATGGGTGTGTGCAGACGGCCATCGTGTTACTTCAAAGGGATTGAAGAGAGTAAAGGGTAATGGGGTTGGGTTGGGAGAGAGAGGTTGGGGAAGAGTGGGGGAGAGGGACGGGGGGAAGACCGCTGAATCACATGGCGCAATCACTCGGAGACTCCGCTGAAGTGCACTATGGAAAGGAGGGGAGAGGGATAAAGTCGATTCGAAAAGGGGAACGTCCGTGACTCGCGTCCAATGGAGACGAATTAGCGACTATTTTACTAGAACCGCCGGAGCATTGACGATATAATACTGAATGGAAAGTAGGAGAATGCCTGTCTAGACCGGGAATCTAACCCGTGTCTTCTACTTACCGTGCGAGTATTCTAATACAGTAAAAATTAAAAAATCCAAAAAACACTCGAAACCAACAACTATTCGAGTTTCTGAAAGCTACTGATTCTTTAGCGGTATGAAGCTCATGTTATGATTTAACGAGAAAACTGCTTTAAGTGAAGTTTTGTGATTAATAAATAAACAAAGATTAATAAATGTGGATATGATCAAGGGTCAAGTCCTGTAATACGGCCACCAAAATTTTAAAATTGATATTTATGCAAAACAGATAGGAGTACGGAGATGAATCTGGGTGTAAACTATAAGGCATTACTTAAAAAACGAAGCAAAAAGTAACAATTCAAAAGAATATTATTGTATGTATTGTAACTTTTACATTTTCAAAATTTGCTAAAATGGCCATTTTAGAAGATTGTCCTTTAATACGGCCGCAATTGACAGTAATCCATTTACAGGTCATTTTCGCACTCAATACACAGAAAATTGTCCACACCATCTGCCTCTGTACATTCTTTATGGCACCAATTCTTACAACGTGCACAACAGACCCACACTTTACTGTTGCAGTATGTACACTTCGAGTTCACCTTTTTGCCCTGAGCATTTTTCTTGAACCTGCGTTCGTTTCCTTGCTTATTTCCGTGGCATATAGGAAGATTGTTCTTCAGGGATTTCTCTCGTTTCCTGTTTTATCTTTCCTCTTTGTGCTCTGGAGATGTTAAGATTGCAGCCTTTTGGCATATGGCGGAGTCTCTCTTCCTGGGCACGCGAGAAATCGGACACAATTGATGCAGGAGGGGAATGTCGCCCTTGCTGTCCCCAGAGGCGTCATCGCTGAGTCCATCTTCTTGCGACCAACAAGACAAAGAAGAGTACCGGTACATCAAGCCTGCTCTGGGTACGGCGCTGGTAATGCCTGACGATGCCTCAGGTATTGAACTTCAGTATTGAGCCGTGCCCTCTGTCGGCTGTGACGGTGTTTTATTTTCCGTATCTACAAAACACTCTGAAGGGGAGTGTGCTGATTTAGAAATTGCTGCAGGGTTGAATGGCACAAGTCCACAAGCACGGAACCCATTTACACCATTTTCATCAGAGCAAGCTTTTCCACATGCCTGAGCAAACAGCATATCAAACAGAAGTTTTGTGATTCTTCTAACAGGACTCTGCTTAATCCAGGAGTGACACGCGCTGTAGTAGTGTGCCTTAAGTCCTCTGAAGAATGTTCTGCCCAGTGGTTGGATGTAGTGGGAGGTGTGGGATGGGATGCTGATCATAATGATGTTGTTATCGAAAGCGTACTGGAGAACATCTGGATCACTCACATGTGTAGAAGGGCCATCCAACAGTAATAGATTTTGTGTTCATGACTGATCTCTGAAAAACATTGCCTCTTCTTTTAAAACGGCAGTCGTCTGGTCGTTTTACAACAGAGCACTGCCAAGGAGTTCTTCATCTGGTTAATAGAAGGCAGCGGTTAACTGCATGCAACCACAGCATTACGAACACCTGAGACCATGCTCTCAATACTGCCATAAGTTCTTTTCTAACACACAGCTCTTATTTTGTTTGTTATATTCCAATGTAAAAGGCCAAACATGGCTGTTTTTGGATATTCACAAATAAATAAAATGTATTTCAAAGGAACATTAAAAAATATGGCGGATCTTGATTTACCTCCAAGCATAGGGTTTCATATATTTCTCTTCAGCAACCAAAAAAAGCGAGAAACGATTAACATATCACTATAGAACCTACACCATGGCTATAGCGTCGAATCGAGAACACACTTACGGTTGCCACACAAACCACGCACGCGCCAGAATTCAAAATACGATTTACTGCCGTATTACAAGACTGGCTCTATTACAGGACTTGACCTTATAGATAATAAAATATAATAAAAATAAGGAATGAAACAATTATATAAAAAAATCCATGAATAAATACTCAAAAATGTTTGATTATAGATAAAATAAAAATGCATTCTGAATACTTGGATAACATTCACGCATTAAAAGAAAAAAAATTAAAAAGACGCCCTTGTTAGATAATAATAAGGATATAAGAACCGCCTAAACCCCAAAATCCAGCTCTTTGGAGACCGATTGAAACCGTACGGTTGAGCTTTTCAAGTTTTTAATTAAGAATTTTTTATAACTTTGCCTATACTTAGTAATCAGCAGACTAATCCTCCTGTTTCAGGATAGGATATTTGTTGGTTGAGGTCGGACTAGCAATGCTAGTATCAATCTTCCACGAGGAAACCCAGAGAAACCATCTCAAAGATGATATCGGCAGTCAAACACGATGGTAAGAATAGATTTTTAATTTATATACATTCTAAAATATGTTACAATATATTCTCAAACAGGAGAATTACATCAGTGGTGGATTGTCCACCCAGCATGTAGAAGACTGGTTAAATTCTCCGGTGAACTAGAACATTTCTCTTGCTTTCCATCCACTTTTTACAGCCCTGCGTATATCTGTAAGCATATAAATTAAAAACTTAACCTCTACTTCGTGACATTTGTGTGTTCTCTGAGATGTATAATTTGAAGGAGGGATTATGAAATAATATTTCTACAAGAGCGATGTGATTTTATGTATTAGTCGTTTGCTGGTAACCATGGTGGCATGAAACTTAAAGCACGATCCGAAGAGAGAGAGAGAGGGAGGAATTACTCAAAATTATTTTTCTCCTTCGCAATAGGAGAGTTCGGAAAGATAATAATAGGCATAAACATAATGAGTCGATCAATTTAAATTTCTTCGATAATTTTTGTTTTGCGAAAACCTAATTAAATATTTCATTTTTATTATTGCGATTTGATCACGATACCCAGTTTTATCAATAATTTTCCTTTGTTGGCTCGGATTTGAAATTATGAATTCCTCGAATTGTTGAATTTTTATTTATATTATTATTACAGCAAAATATAATTAAATGGCAAGGAATTATTTGAGTTTTATTAAAAATACATGTTTACTTAATTGTAATATGGAATATTTGGCTATTATACAAAAGCAGTTTCAAAAAGTCTGAAATACTAACTATTTCAAAAAGCAACGCATTTACATTAATTATATATTTTTATTAAATCCGTGATATTTAGGTGTAAATCTTTATGGTGCCATAAAACATAACCAATAATCTACATGCGGCGAATGGATTAACCAACATTTTATTTAATAACTGAAGTAATATGACGTCAAAACACGTGAATAAGTGCACCAACAAAGACTCGTCTACCTTTTTATTATCTTGCTTTGAAAGGTCAAGCTTATGATGCACACGACCCATAGAAAGTGCACGTCATGAAAAGTGAAATAACGTCATTTCATTTTATTGTCACGCCTTCGGATTCATCATTTTTCCATCGAGTATATAATTTTTGGGTAAGCGCATCTTCAACTATGACGTTTTTCTCGTGCAACAAATACGAATGCCGCTGCAATGTTGAATAATATAGACTGTAATTCATGCGCATGTTTTTAAAATGCATTTGAAATTTTTTATGGCGCAGGTTTTTGCTGAAAGTTGTTGCTATATATTTGAATTTCGTGAGATGTTAACTGCTAATTTCTGAAAATGAATAAATGAATTTCAAAAGTTTTGATCCCGCAAAAGTAATTTAAAATTAATTTTCAAAAATAGCTCTTTTTACGAGCACGAAGCTTTTAGAATGATTACTTGAGTTTATCTTACCTTTTTAATGTTGTTTATGAGGCGTCACCCGGAGCCAGTCGAATATTAAAAAAAAGAAAAAGAACGCGCGCATTATTACTGTGACGCCATATAAGGTGGAACAAAACACTTTGGAGTAATGATTGCAAAAACAGATAACGCAATTCGTAGCTTCGCCCCTTGTTTATGTTAATTTAATGTTAGTTAGTTGTACGCCTCTTGGTTAGCGTTAGATTTTTGTAAGCAGTTGCATATGTAAGAATACGTCAATAAAATACAACTTCCAAACACAGGTTGTGGAAAAACCGGAGTTTTCAAAGAATGAGACATTTTGAAAGGTGAACTTTTTATGAAACAAAAAAATATTTCTGATAAAGCGTAGTGTATGAAATATTTTAAATTATGCAAAATTTTAAAAAACCTGATGAAACCTAATCGTCTTCTATCAAATATCTAATTGCTAACAGTTCATCCTTCGATGAGGAGTAAATTATATGCAAACAACCCTTGCCTATATACCATACATTATATGCGGCGAATAAGGAACATTATTCTATATTTTTTATATTAATTAGCTTTCCTTACAACATACAAACATAATTTGCCAATTAATGGTTAGATATTATACGTAAGAGGCGATCGGGAAGTAAAAGAACAGAGGAAATGGCTCAAAACAAATTTCTATTATAAAATTTATTATTGCCCTTTAAATGCACTCCTGTTGTAATGCGCTTATCCCATCTTATTTTGTCAAAGACATGTAAAAAACCATAGTTTAATAGTTGATCGATTATAACCGTAGCAGCGTTGTTTAGTTCGTTATCGTACTCAAAGGGACGGACTCAATTATTTTGTGACTACCGGGAAGAGAAAAAATCACAGGATACTATTTCTGATAAATATGGTCGATGAGCCATGATTTCCAACCCCAATTCTTCGATATTTCGTTTGCAAACCTGAGAGCGATTCGCAGGCGCGTTGTCGTGGAGCAGTGTTCAACCAGATAGGGATTTTTCATCTTGATTTATATTAATAGCGGTCATCTTAGCACATTAGAATAGTACTTACTGTATACTCCTTGAGCATTTGATTCACAGTGATCCTAAATGAACCCGATTTTGTCGAAGAAAACTAGATGCATGACTTTTTCGACACTTTGAAAAACCTTCGCCTCCTGAGGTCAGGGACACTAGGTGTTTCCACGGGAAACTTTGGGACTTTGGTTCAATATCTCTGAAACCCCTATTCGTCACAAGTAAAACCTATTATAAAAAATGATGGATCTCGAAGTAATCTACTGTATGTATAACTATTACTTGGGATGCATGTGTTTGGAGAAGCAAGCATGTAGGTTGGGTAGTATAAGTTTAAGGAGCCGTAGATTCCTGCATGGCGCTCAGATTTACAGGCATCTAATGTAAATGGGTGGCAAAAATTAGGGGGAGAGAATCTAGTGTAAGTTTCGTAGCACAAAATTTAGAGAAAAATAATGTAAGGAGCCAGCATAAAAATGGGGGCATTTGCTGGAAGTTTGGTGGCAAGCGATGCAGATAAGGTGTCATAAAATTAAGGAGAGTTTTGCTGTAATTTTGTTGGTTTACGTTTTAGGGATAGCAGACTAAGTTTTGTGAGAAAATTAGGAGATATATGCTGTACTTTTTAGGAGGAAATGTAAGTTGGGTGGCATAAAACCAGGAGATTGTAGTGTAAGTCTGGCAGTATAAGTTTTAGAGGCGGTACAATGTGCGTTGGATGGTACAAAAATTGGTGTTTTATGTAATTTTGGTGGTAAAAGTTTAAGTGGTAACCGAGTGAAAGTTGGGTTGCATAAAATCAAGGATATAGTGTACTTTTGGTGGTATATGTTTCTGGGGAAACCGAGTGTAAGTTGGGTGCATGAAACCAAAGGATATATGGTAAGTTTGGCGGTATAAGTTTCAGGGGCACCTGGTTATAATTTGGGTGGCATAAATCGAGGGATATAGTGTTTGTTTGGTGGTTTAGTTTTTAGGGCACCAATGTGTAAATAGGGTTGCATAACATTTGGTATTTGGATTAAGTTTGGTGGAATACGTTTTAGGCGCAGAAGAGTGTAAGTCTGGTGGCATAAAATTTGGGGGGTTTCCATTAGAATGGTGATATACGTTTCAGAGGCAAACCTGCAGATTGGTTGACTTCAGGGAAGATTGATATATTGTATATTTCTGGGGAATCGAGAGTAGTTTAAAATGTGTTGGTTACATAGGCGCATAAACACGCATAAGAGGAACTCACAGGAGGAGAATGAATGGGCTGTGCTAGACGGCTAGGATATTTACAAAATTTAGGCAGTGTTTAAATCGTAATACTGTCGCAATCAAAGAAGCTTATGGCAAACTTTATTTTAAAGTTAATGCAAAATGACGCATAAATTCGTTTTTGCTCATCATATGATTTTTGGCATCCTCTTGTCTGCCATCTTTCTGTAGGTAGCTTCAATTAGGGTCTAGGAAAATTCACCGACAGTAATTTATTGCCATCAATTTATCGCCATGGGAAATTTATCTCCTTGTATGGATCATGTTGTTAACAAAGACTGTATTAAAAATGTGTGTGCGGGCTCTACGCCGACAGAAGAATATAAGGGCAAATAATCCAACTATAGCGGTTTTAATAAATACGATGTTTCATTTTTTGACCGGGACGAAATGGAAGTAATCCATATTTACTAGTAATATGCAAATTGTTTATGACAACCGAATGAGAATTTTTGATATTGATATCTATCAACTAGGAATTTAACAACAATTAAGAGTCTGCAGGAAAATAAGGAAATAAAAGTGTTGTAGAGGATAGAGAGGAAAGGAAGGGGAATGTAATGAAGGACGTTATTTTTGTGGACTCAACTGTAACTAAACAACATTAGGAAATCTATATTTTGCTTTTCATGACGCTTATTTGAAAAATGTTAGAGGAACATTATAAATTCTGCCTAAATCTTCTTGTATTTAAATATCAACAAATAATTTTTAATCTCGCATCTAAGCGCCCGGTGTTAGGCAACCCGTCTATCAGGCAGCTCGCTCCCCGGATCTCAATCCTCTGGATTGTTTTGTTTTGGGTCACAGCAAGAGCTTCCTGTATGAACATGCAGTCGGTTAATAGGCGGATATTTTCCCTCTCATCCAGGCAGCTTGTGATTCAATTCGCAACAGGGCGGGAATTTTCGAACGAACGAGGCAATCATTGTTCGGAAGATGCATGCTGTGTTTGCAGATTGGAGGCCAGTTCGAGCACCTCCTTTAATGAATCTTGTCCAGTACTCAGTACGGTAATTGTGAATTAAAAAACATGCTGTTGCGTCCCGGTTCCAATTTCTTTTTCTTCTAACTCGGAAAACACACTTGCCACTGAATGCATCATCCGCAATCCGTACACATGTGCCTGCAAGCAATACTAAGTAAACAGAGTGAGCAGAACATTTCATCGTGCACCGAGGAAGCGCATCACATGTGGCGTGCAAAGCACAAAGAATGCCTTAACACCGGGCGCTTAGGTACGAGATTTCACACCTCGTATCTCGAACAGGAAACTGCTCCGGACACAGGGACCGGGTGTTTCCCACATCGGGCATGTCGCTCTACAACCCATATAATTTGGTCTGTATAATTTAGGAACACTCTGTGTATATATCATCATCATAGGTAGTCTGCCCGTAGACAGGTCCGTGATTATTCTTGGTTAAACCTGGTTCTCCATATACTCCTATTTTCCGCTGTCCTCTTTATATCTTGATAACTCTCTTTCCCTTTCAAATCGTCTATCAGCTGAAACCTTTTCCTACCTCTTTCCCTTTTCCCATCTAGTTTTCCTTCTAACACGTCTTTAATCATACTCTCTCTCCTCAGGTAATGTCCAACCCAGTTAGCCTTCCTCTTTCTGATAGTCTGTATAATCATTCGCTTCTCTCCTATTCTTCGTAGCACTTCATCGTTTTTCATCCTATCTGTCCATTTTATCTTCAGCATTCTCCTCCAAGTCCACATTTCAAAGCTTTCCAAGTATTTGATGTCATTTTTCCTTAGCGTCCATGTTTCTGCCCCATACAATGCTATACTCCATACGTAGCATTTTATCAACTTCTTGCGGATATCTTCCATTATATTCCCTGTAAGTAGTTGTTTCTTTCTCCTGAAAGCCACTTTTGCTTTTCCTATTCTAGTTTTGATCTCATCCGTACATTTTGCCTCTCGTGTTATGATACTTCCAAGGTATTTATATTCTGAAACTTGTTCTAATGGCTTTCCCCCAATAGTTATGTTCAGATTCTCTTCTTTACCCGATATTCGAATGACCTTGGATTTTTCTGTATTTATTTCCATACCGTATTTTCTACCTGTTATCACTAGTCTATTTATCATTTTTTGTAGCTCCTCTTCCTTTCTTGCTAGAAGTACTTGATCATCTGCGTATTTTACTGTTCTTATAATCCTTCCTCCAATTTTGAAATCCCCTGTGCCTTCTAAAGCTTCTTGCATTAGACTTTCTCCATATATATTGAATAGGGTTGGCGATAGGCAGCAGCCTTGTCTTACTCCTCTACCGATATTTATTCCGCAGGTGTCCACATTCTCAAACCTGACCTTTACAACTTGATTCTCATATAGATTCCTAATCAGTCTCCTGTCTTTCCAGTCTACACCTATATCCTTTAATATCTTCATCAACTTTACCCAATTTACTCTATCAAAGGCCTTCTGCCAGTCTACGAAACATGCACAGATATCTTGACTGTATTCTATTGCCCTTTCTGATATGATTCTAACTACTCCTATAGCATCTCTGGTTCCTCGTCCTTTTCTGAAACCGAATTGATCTTCCCCTATTATTTCTTCTGCCTTTTTCTCCAGCCTTTTATTAAGAATCCTCGTGATGATCTTGGATGTGTGTGACAGAAGGCTTATAGTTCTGTAATCTTTACACTGCATTGCCTTTGGCTTCTTCTTTAGAGGGATCATTGTTACTTCTAGGAAAACCTGAGGCCACTCTCCCGTGTCGTAAATCTTATTAATTAATTTCGTGATCGCTTTTAGTCCTTCTGATCCTATGACTTTAAGTATCTCAGCCGGTATTCCATCGCTGCCCGTGGCTTTCCCCTTCTTTAGTTCCACTATCGCCTTTTCTACTTCGCTCTCCATAATACTTGGTCCTAAGTTGTCTTCTTTAATGTTTTCCTCATTTTCCAGTTCTATTTTTGCCGCTCCTGCCTGTTTGCTGTATAATTCCTTAATGTATTCTTCCCATACCTGTGCTACATCCTTTGTTTCTGAGACTATCTTCCCATCCGTATTCATAATTCCTTTACCACAAATTCCATTAGACTTCTTATCTTCTAATTCCAGTGCCCTAGCGTACATCATATCGTACCGTCCTAATTTCTCCATTTGTTCTATTTCATCACATTTTCCTTTTAGCCAATTTTCTCTAGCTTTATCTGTTACCCTTCTCAACTCATTGTTTATACGCCTATAGTTGGCTCTACCTTCTTCACTGTTAACGTTTTTCCATTTTCGTCTCTCATCCATTTTCTCCAGCATTTCCTTTGTGATCCATGGTTTTCTGATTTTCTTCTCTTGTTTTCCAATCTCTTTATCCAAGGTATCCTTGATACTGGTTTTAATTTCATCCCATTCTATATCAACGGTCTTCGGTTTGTTTTCCAACTTTCTTAGGTTATCTTCCAACTTCATGCTGACTACATCCTGCCTTTCTTTCAGTTTTTCTAGGTCCCAGGTCTGTCTTTCTCTTCTCGTTTTTCTTATTTGTTTGAGCTTTGTACTCACGTCAAGTATTAGAAGGCTGTGATCTGAATCAATGTCTGCTCCTTGCCATGCCTTGGCGTTCTTTATGCTGTTCCTGAATCTTTGTTTTACAAGGATGTAATCTATTTGGCATCTCATTTTATCTCCTGGGCTTTTCCATATGTATAACCTTCGTTTATGGTTTTTGAACCATGTATTAGTCACTACAAGGTCATTATTGACGCAGAATTCTACGAGTTTCTCCCCTCCTCGATTTCTCTTCCCAAGTCCGTATTGCCCGACAACATTTTCTTCCTGTCCTTCTCCGACTATGCTGTTCCAATCTCCCATTATTATACAGTTTACCTTTCCTCTTCCGTCTTCTTCGTAAATTTCATTAATTTGCTCATAGATCTCATTTATTTCTTCATCGTCATGAGCTGACGTTGGCATATATACCTGGATTATCAGCATGTCCACTGGGACTGCTTTTAGCTTTATTGCCATCAGTCTATCGTTCGTTGCAATTATCTTTGTCACGCTTTTCATCATATCTTTCCTAAGTACCAGAGCTACTCCCCTTTCCCCACTATTTCCTCCAGAATAAACTACCGTGAATTCTTCCGAGTCGAACTGTCCTTCTCCCTCCCATCTAGTTTCGCTCAGCCCTATAATGTCAACTCTATTTCTTCTCACTTCTTTCAAGTTCTCTAGATTTCCTGCCTTTCTCATAGTTCTTACGTTCCAAGTCCCTATTCGTAATTTACTTTCGACAAATGTTTTCCTCAAGGCAGTCGCCGCCCGGAGATCCGATTGGGGGACTATTTTACCTCCGGATTGTTTTACCTCGAGAGAACTCATATTGTCCAACCATATAATCTTTACTAGGGATTGTAATGTGGTAGTTTCCCTCTTGCTTTCCACATCGCAGTACTGTAGCCGTTCAAATCGTCCTGATCACGCCTACAGCTGTATTGGATATAGACCCAACCAACATCATTTGTTTTCGGCTCTATACCATACTGACAGTACTGCTGCCTACTGCCAGGCACTGATGATAGTTTTTTTTAATAAAATCTCCATTCAAGGCGTTTGAACCCCCGAACTTTGCAATAGAAAGCCGACACGCTAACCACTACACCACCATATATATATATATATATATATATATATATATATATATATATATGACACACACACGTATATATGAAATAAAGTGAGCGCCAATGTGGCAACAATGTATTGAAGAAAACTACTTGGTCATGACTTCTGTTTAACGACAGCTATCATCGCATCGTGTGGTTTAGTTGTGTGGCTAGAGTCCTGTCCTACGAAGCAGCGGACTCGGATTCAATCCCACGTTTTTTCTTTCTATGAATGTCATACATTTCTTTAATACGTTATTTTTACTTTACATACTGTAGTATCATTGAATGTTTTACACAAAAATACGAGTAATCTTCATGAAAATTTCATTTCTTGTAAACATGTAACATTTCTGATGTAATGATTAAATGGTTTATGTTTTGTATTTCATATCAAAATTACAAATAATAATCATAATAATAATCTTTAAGAATAGCATTTCTTTTCTTGTAAGGCACAACATTTGATTTAATAGTTAAAATGGTTTATTTAATGAATTCCGGAATGGCAAGGCATATTAAATAAGAAAGGTTATGTGACCTAAAACAGCTTTGCACAAATAAATGTACGTTTTTTAATAGAGCATGATACCAAAAGCCACAGAAAAATTACAGTTATAACTGTTCATCGTAATCCTTTCATTTTAAAGAAGGTGTTCATAACGAGCAGACCGTAGTGCGCCGCATTACATTATCTTGTACACGGCGTAACATGTCATCATCCACAGTTGTACACGCAGCATGAATATTCGTTACAAGTTCCTCGATGCTCCTGAGAGGAGATTCATGCTCATGCATCCTCTAGATGTCCCCTCAGGATGAAGTCCAAAGGAGTGAGATCAGGCGATCGAGGAGGCCATGCAATAGGCCCTTCATGCCAAATCCACCTTCCCATTTTTTCCGCATTTAAAGTTAACGCGGTCTAGTAGTATCTAGCGTACCTAGCCTCCCTTTCCCTCCCTCCCTCCCACTCCGTTAAAAGCAGTTGCTCATTGGTGGACTCACGGGATAAGCAAAGTTAAATGCCCGAAGTCTTCACTTTACATCGCTGACATAAACCATTTAATCATTACATCAGAAATGTTACATGTTTACGAGAGATGAAATTTCCTCAAAGATTACTCGTAGTTCTGTGTAAATCATTCAATTATAATACAGTCTATAAAGTAAAAATAACGTATTAAAGAAATTTATGACATTTCATGAAAAGAAAAGAGTGGGATTGAACCCGAGTCCGCTGCTTCGTAGCCCTGCACTCTAGCCACTAACCTAAACCACACGATGCGATGATTGCTCTCGTTAAACAGATGGCATGACCAAGTAGTTTTCTTCATTACAGTGTCGCCACATCGGCGTTCACTTTAACCGTGTTTTCCGCGAAAACTATGCGTCGGTGGAAAGTTGTGCAAAGAGCGTTGGCCCCTTAATTTTAGCCAAAGAATCGCGTGGTGGAGTCCGTGCCCGCGAATTTTTCATCACCCTGTATTTAAGGACTTGGTATTGTACTAGCTTATAAGCTTGTCAAAATCGCCGGTTGGAATGAATGAAGGGATCTTTTCACTTTTTACTTTATGCGGATTTAAATAAAAAACAAATCCAAAAATCTTTTTTATTTGCTTTAGAATGCTTTATAAAATATTTTTTCGGCAAAGTTAACTTCTGTATAGGTGAGATCGTCTTATATTCTAGGTCGTCATATAGTCGAGGAAATATGGTACTTCACCCTTTCGATTGCAAATAATATAAATTTATCGATGTCCAAAAACATTCATTTCAAAACAAATAGAGGTAAATACATCAGTTAAAAATAAAAATTCCCAAATTTTCTGTGAATTGACATTGCGTTAAACAAATAAAGAAAGCAAGCTCTTCTGTAATCGAACCAATTCACTTACCATGGACGAAGACTCATTTAATACCGGCAAGAAAACGTATGAACTACCTAGCAAAAGATTCGCCGAAATCGAATCGCCGATTCTCGAGTTATTCGTATTAAGTTGTCTCGTTAAACACACAATTACAGAATGAGATTGGCTGTTATTATAATACGGAGGACTAGTGGTATTATGACTGTTGTTACCAAAATAAGAGTTTTTATTTACAGATTAATCCATTGCAACAGAAACTATGGCGATTCGACCGTGAATTCTTGCAATACATAATGTAATCTTGCTTTGTTCAAATTAAATTCTAACGATGAACTCAGTACGTAAATATACGAAATAGTTATAGAGTTAAATATTTATAGGTAAACATAATGGTTTCCGCTTGCTTAAATCGCTGTTCAAGACATATAGAAGTAAATAAAAAAGGGAAACAAGCATTTTATACATGAATATAATTAATCCAAAATCGTATTATTAGAATATCCAACTTCACCTTTTCTAATTCATAATCCTGCAATGGGAAAAGTTTGACAGGCATTTGTCCCACATATTGATTGTTAACTAAGAAGGAAGAAGTAGCTTTACTAATTATGCTGTCATTATTGTGTCCTATTTTGTAGCAATCCAAAGAACATAAAGCGGATATTTCTATGAAGGCTAACACAGCACGCAAAGCGACGTGATCGATGACCGTGACAAATTAATCGTCTCCATGGAAGTTTCAGAGGAAAACGTCCGAAAAAGGCAGATGGAGGGGATGAGAAAATGACAAATTGTGTTACCCTTTGTATTGCAGGTGGTATGGTTGGAAGGCGGGGGTTTGCAGAATCTGGTTAAGTAGTATGGCGATTCGTCTTCTTGTGTTCCATTCCTGGCACAACCCGCGATTCCGCAGATCAAACTTTTTTCTAAAAGAGCCACATGATTCTTTATATATCACTGTGTTGGCCACATATGACCTTTCGAATGAATGATCGGGCAGCGTGCAAGTTCCAAAGTGTTTGAGATATATTTGTTGATTTTTAATTTGTCTTGCGCCTATACTGTAAGTATCCACGTTGTATACGTAAAGTATCCTTTAGATTTCGTAAATAATATCTGAAGACCTCTCCTGCTGGCAAATATAGGAATCTAAATGTCTTAAAGAAATTGATGAGGTAATTAAATCATTGCGCGGTCCAAAATCCGGAGACTATAGCACTATATGAATTAACTCACGAATTAAAAAAAACGATTGTTTTGATTTAACGCTACGCTTGATATTTTTCGTGAAATCCTACTGGTGAGATGCCTAACGTCCCGAGAGGAGAACCGATTCGGGACGAAAACTTTGAACTTTTGATGTTTTCGGAGAGATAGCCGCCAGTTGGGTTGGGTAAAACATTTTTCATCCGGCTCTGAGATTTCCAATAATCCTTTCTGTGTCTCATACATTAAACCAAGACTAGGGAAAATTCACTTCCTGTCCCATGAATTTAGCATTTGATGAAATGTAAGGTTTTTTTCCTAAAAAATTAGTCTCATAGACGAGACAAATCGTTATTGCCCAACGTAATCAACTGGACCTTCACTATTTGAAAAATGACTTAATTTATCGACTCGTCTTATTTAATGGCTATGATACGGCGTTGCTATGATGCAATAATTAATAAAAACCGTACTAATAATAGCCAGTGTTAGGAGAGAAATTGCAATAGCCATCCATATGGCTGAGGATTGATACTTTCAACGCACTCGATATTTTTTCTTATAATGGAGCAAACACTCACCATTCGCGATCTCTTTATTCGCTGTTTCGGCAATTCACGGGTAGCAGCCTGACTAATTATGTCCACACTTGAACATCACTTCTAAGCGGTCTTCCTTTATTGCGATATTTAGTGTAATTAATAATTGATAGCTTTAATGCGTGTGTCTACTAAGGTACTTGTGGCGGTCGAAGGACTCGCAAAACTTTGACAGCTGTACTGGATGTTCGACGTACCAGGCACATGATGTGGAAATTTTCTCCGTAAATCTGAATGTTTTAATTTAACTTCGTTTTCCCTTTTTCGTTTTCTTTTCTTTACTTCTCTCCCTCTATCGTTTTCCTTGTTCAATTTCTCAAATGTCATATAATGGCAAAGTAAGAATCATAAATTAACACTTTTACGTTATTTGTTCTTGTAGAAAGGGTAATTTTTGCATGTCGAGAACCTATCCTTGCTTTTCCCGTAAGCCTAAGTATTCGCTGTTTCCCCATTGACGGCCGCCTCAGTACGTAATCCTCGCAATTGGCGAAGCATTGCTGCGTATCTCTGAGAGTGGAGCGAAATGTTCCCGCAAAGAGCAAGATCGATAAGAATGTTACTCTCTCTCTCATTGAGCTTTCATCCAGAAGACGCTCCTTAAGTGGCATGTGAATTCGTCGAATTAGGCGAGCCCCCGGATCCGACGGAGGTCTCTCCCTGCTGAATTCCGTTGCCATGGCGATGGCGAAGATAATCCGGTTCGCATGAAAGGGAAGCTCCCTTTAAGTTGCTCGGGAGAGCGGGGAACGCCGTGCTTTCCTCCTGCCTTCGCCCGCCTTACAACCAACCGCCACTTTCTTGCCAGATTTTTTAAGCATAGAAAGCACGGATGAGATACATAGACATAGGAGTTTGAGGGAATCAAACGCGGTTGTAGGAGTGGGATGTCCAGAAAGTTTACTTCAGCTCTAGAGGATCCGGTAACGGCGTCGAGTACTCTGGAGATAATGGAGAGTGTGCTATACACGCTCTCTTAGGAGGGACAATGAAAAGGAGTTGGGAAGAGGGTTCTTAAAATCGCCTACGTATTATCTCAAATTTGAGCTCGGAACTTTTCGTTTTTCTTCCGGAGATGCTGCGGGTAGTGTCCGAAACTGGCTAACGTCGACTTTTGCAGGCTTCACCGGGATAACGTAGGATATAAGGGGTGGAGCCAGCTAATATTGTTTCTTATATTAAATATTTGCAATAAGTTTCCAAGAAAGGCGCCTAAACTGCAACTGAAACTTGCTGCCAAACGAAGATACCCAAGCGTCTTTTATTGAAACTTTGAGACAAATAGAAAAATACTAAAATTGCTACTCGGACTTGCTAATACCACTCAATGAAGGTCTGAAAGTTTTAATGTTTCAGATTCAGGAATTTATTCAACTAAAACTAAGTTAACTTTAGCAGCTTAAAGAAAACAGGTATTTAAAGAGTATAAATTTATTAATTTGTTGAATGAAGCATTTAAATTTTTATACGCAGTGACATTGAAGTTTCATATTATTACATTTGATTAAAGGTCAAAGTGAGATATGGGTGTATTAATTTTCATATGACGATTAAACGCAAAACACACAAATACTATGGTTCCTTTGTTAAAATTCAATCATCTGTGTGTTACCAGATCAGAAATTACATGATTTATACATAAAATACAAAAAATTTGTATGAAGCTTGCGTGATTTTTTAAAAATAGGACGTAAATATATCTTGTAATTTTATATTTTTAACTAGTGTTAATTTTTTGTTAAATGGCGCACCCTGGCAAACGGTACTGGCAGCTTAAAAAATAATAATGTATAAGCACAATTTTTCGAATATAGATCCTAAAAATAAGAAGTTAAAAAACATTTTAATTCAAAATTTTCCGCATTCTCTCAACTACGCAACAAACATGAAACTCATCCTTACAATTACTTGAAAGCATGCCTGGAATTCAATTCTTGGAAACTTCTACCATCTTAGATAAATTTCGGGCGTCATTAAATTCCGATGTCGGTTAAGTCGGAGATATTTAATTTGAGAGTGAGTGGAGTAGAGAGTTCTTTTTTTGTCGGAAAAATCGATCCCGCACCCGAGTCCCCGGAATTATCGACGAGATTGCTAGGCGGCGGCGAATCAATCGGCGAGCGAGTGGCGTGAATGCTTTTGGAGGTCGAGGAGTGTCGGGCGAGAAAAAGTAAACAATGCTCTTGACTATGCTGCATTTGAAACGGCGATCTATGGACGCACAAAATATAGAAGTAGATCCGAACAATGGGAATGATTTGGTAGAAAATGTATATATATATATATATATATATATATATATATATATATATATATATATATATATATATATATATATATATAGACTTTTATGCACTGGTGGTGTAGTGGTTAGCGTGTCGGCTTTCTATTGCAAAGTTCGGGGGTTCAAACCCCTCGAATGGAGGTTTTATTTATAAAAAAAAAAAACTATCATCAGTGCCTGGCAGTAGGCAGCAGTACTGTCAGTATGGTATAGAGCCGAAAACAAATGATGTTGGTTGGGTCTATATCCAATACAGCTGTAGGCGTGATCAGGACGATTTGAACGGCTACAGTACTGCGATGTGGAAAGCAAGAGGGAAACTACCACATTACATTCCCTAGTAAAGATTATATGGTTGGACAATATGAGTTCTCTCGAGGTAAAACAATCCGGAGGTAAAATAGTCCCCCAATCGGATCTCCGGGCGGGGACTGCCTTGAGGAAAACATTTGTCGAAAGTAAATTACGAATAGGGACTTGGAACGTAAGAACTATGAGAAAGGCAGGAAAGCTAGAGAACTTGAAAGAAGAAATGAGAAGAAATAGAGTTGACATTATAGGGCTAAGCGAAACTAGATGGGAGGGAGAAGGACAGTTCGACTCGGAAGAATTCACGGTAGTTTATTCTGGAGGATATAGTGGGGAAAGGGGAGTAGCTCTGGTACTTAGGAAAGATATGATGAAAAGCGTGACAAAGATAATAGCAACGAACGATAGACTGATGGCAATAAAGCTAAAAGCAGTCCCAGTGGACATGCTGATAATCCAGGTATATATGCCAACGTCAGCTCATGACGATGAAGAAATAGATGTGATCTATGAGCAAATTAATGAAATTTACGAAGAAGACGGAAGAGGAAAGGTAAACTGCATAATAATGGGAGATTGGAACAGCATAGTCGGAGAAGGACAGGAAGAAAATGTTGTCGGGCAATACGGACTTGGGAAGAGAAATCGAGGAGGGGAGAAACTCGTAGAATTCTGCATCAATAATGACCTTGTAGTGACTAATACATGGTTCAAAAACCATAAACGAAGGTTATACATATGGAAAAGCCCAGGAGATAAAATGAGATGCCAAATAGATTACATCCTTGTAAAACAAAGATTCAGGAACAGCATAAAGAACGCCAAGGCATGGCAAGGAGCAGACATTGATTCAGATCACAGCCTTCTAATACTTGACGTGAGTACAAAGCTCAAACAAATAAGAAAAACGAGAAGAGAAAGACAGACCTGGGACCTAGAAAAACTGAAAGAAAGGCAGGATGTAGTCAGCATGAAGTTGGAAGATAACCTAAGAAAGTTGGAAAACAAACCGAAGACCGTCGATATAGAATGGGATGAAATTAAAACCAGTATCAAGGATACCTTGGATAAAGAGATTGGAAAACAAGAGAAGAAAATCAGAAAACCATGGATCACGAAGGAAATGCTGGAGAAAATGGATGAGAGACGAAAATGGAAAAACGTTAACAGTGAAGAAGGTAGAGCCAACTATAGGCGTATAAACAATGAGTTGAGAAGGGTAACAGATAAAGCTAGAGAAAATTGGCTAAAAGGAAAATGTGATGAAATAGAACAAATGGAGAAATTAGGACGGTACGATATGATGTACGCTAGGGCACTGGAATTAGAAGATAAGAAGTCTAATGGAATTTGTGGTAAAGGAATTATGAATACGGATGGGAAGATAGTCTCAGAAACAAAGGATGTAGCACAGGTATGGGAAGAATACATTAAGGAATTATACAGCAAACAGACAGGAGCGGCAAAAATAGAACTGGAAAATGAGGAAAACATTGAAGAAGATAACTTAGGACCAAGTATTATGGAGAGCGAAGTAGAAAAAGCGATAGTGGAACTTAAGAAGGGGAAAGCCACGGGCAGCGATGGAATACCGGCTGAGATACTTAAAGTCATAGGATCAGAAGGACTAAAAGCGATCACGAAATTAATTAATAAGATTTACGACACGGGAGAGTGGCCTCAGGATTTCCTAGAAGTAACAATGATCCCTCTAAAGAAGAAGCCAAAGGCAATGCAGTGTAAAGATTACAGAACTATAAGCCTTCTGTCACACACATCGAAGATCATCACGAGGATTCTTAATAAAAGGCTGGAGAAAAAGGCAGAAGAAATAATAGGGGAAGATCAATTCGGTTTCAGAAAAGGACGAGGAACTAGAGATGCTATAGGAGTAGTTAGAATCATATCAGAAAGGGCAATAGAATACAGTCAAGATATCTGCGCATGTTTCGTAGACTGGCAGAAGGCCTTTGATAGAGTAAATTGGGTAAAGTTGATGAAGATATTAAAGGATATAGGTGTAGACTGGAAAGACAGGAGACTGATTAGGAATCTATATGAGAATCAAGTTGTAAAGGTCAGGTTTGAGAATGTGGACACCTGCGGAATAAATATCGGTAGAGGAGTAAGACAAGGATGCTGCCTATCGCCAACCCTATTCAATATATATGGAGAAAGTCTAATGCAAGAAGCTTTAGAAGGCACAGGGGATTTCAAAATTGGAGGAAGGATTATAAGAACAGTAAAATACGCAGATGATCAAGTACTTCTAGCAAGAAAGGAAGAGGAGCTACAAAAAATGATAAATAGACTAGTGATAACAGGTAGAAAATACGGTATGGAAATAAATACAGAAAAATCCAAGGTCATTCGAATATCGGGTAAAGAAGAGAATCTGAACATAACTATTGGGGGAAAGCCATTAGAACAAGTTTCAGAATATAAATACCTTGGAAGTATCATAACACGAGAGGCAAAATGTACGGATGAGATCAAAACTAGAATAGGAAAAGCAAAAGCGGCTTTCAGGAGAAAGAAACAACTACTTACAGGGAATATAAGGGAAGATATCCGCAAGAAGTTGATAAAATGCTACGTATGGAGTATAGCATTGTATGGGGCAGAAACATGGACGCTAAGGAAAAATGACATCAAATACTTGGAAAGCTTTGAAATGTGGACTTGGAGGAGAATGCTGAAGATAAAATGGACAGATAGGATGAAAAACGATGAAGTGCTACGAAGAATAGGAGAGAAGCGAATGATTATACAGACTATCAGAAAGAGGAAGGCTAACTGGGTTGGACATTACCTGAGGAGAGAGAGTATGATTAAAGACGTGTTAGAAGGAAAACTAGATGGGAAAAGGGAAAGAGGTAGGAAAAGGTTTCAGCTGATAGACGATCTGAAAGGGAAAGAGAGTTATCAAGATATAAAGAGGACAGCGGAAAATAGGAGTATATGGAGAACCAGGTTTAACCATGAATAATCACAGACCTGTCTACGGACAGACTACCTATGATGATGATGATATATAGACTTAAGGAAATGAAAAGGTAGTTATATACACTTACAGAAGTTCAGCCATATTTGCAGCGGCTACGTTCCTGGAAAAAAACGCGGACATATAGATATTGAAATAAACAAGAAGTCCAAACCAGGACTAATGCAGGCTGGTTTCTCAAAGTTGACGTCCCAAACTGATTACTTATATTGACAGGACATGTTTCAGTATATGTTAGTCATTCCAAGGAATTCTCATACCATAAATACCATTTGTAATTCATATTTTATCAATAATTGAAAAAAATTGGAAAACAAATTAATAGAGCATTATCAGGTTTAAAATACTAAAAGCTATGTCGAAATATCTTTCTGACATATTTTGCATGTATTTTTTTTTAATAAACGAATTTAATAAATGTTACTGTTTATACGCTAATATGTCTGGATCAACTGTCCATTGCTGAGGAGTAGTCGAGCGGAAAAGAAAATAACCCATTTGTTCACTCGTCTATGCTTTAAGCCGAGTTCGGTAATAATCGTCTCCATGGCAACAATCCGATAAAATGCGATTTAAAACGCAAACGCTGTTTTAGTAGAAATTCAAAAATATACGAAAAATTATCTACATTCTGCGAATAATTAATAATAATAATAATTAATAATAAGGTTGGCCCTGACAGTACGAGCCTCATACCAAGTTTCATGAAATTCGGTCCATTGGTTCAAAAGTTATTAGTCGGGGACTCGCACACACAGAGGATCATTTCATAAGGCTATGCTTCCTTTAGAAATACATGATAATTGACGTAACTGCAAAAACCCTGGAAAATGCAGTAAATTGCAGGCGTGCGAACGTATAGGGAGAGAAAGACACCGAGAGTACAGTATCACGAGGTCATTTCGCTCACTACTCTCCCCTGTCATTCGCCACGTACTTTTTTGTGGTCGAAAGTAAATCGCGTTTTGTGGACTACAGCAACCGAGCAGCGTGTGTTACGGTTGGCTGGTGCAAATAAAAGGAAATTAACCTTCCGCGTTCGTTGAGAATCGCTACAATAATTTCTGCGTGAATGCGTGGAGCCATGAACACAAAAATAAAAATTTAATTCTGGAGTAAGGTTCTCAGGACAGTTTGGACTACTATTACCGAGGAAGATATATTGCTAGGAAGCAGTAATTCTAATAATAAATGGTACTATTGGCGTAGCTATGTCTGATGGGCCCTATTGCAAGAATGAATGATGGGTCCCCATCTGGAGCGATAGATCAGTTAATTCAGTGGTCACATGTAAAAATCGCATTTATATATTTATAACGAAATAGACTGTATTAATACATGCATACGTACATATTGCGTTCCTTAGTGGGCCCCTTTGGCTGTCGAGTTTCTACGCGCAGCGTAGGTTGCGTAGGCGCATCTACGCCACTGAAAGGAGCGGTGTAAGGTCGGAAGCAATTCTCTACGACGCAGTAGATGCTTTCCATAGAATCCCGCTCAAACACAGAAATTTTGGCCTTAATATGAAACGTTTCTTGCATTTGTTTATGTCGACGTTTTTACTGTACAGATTACGTCCGGGGTAACTGAAATTAGCCAGTCCAATAATTCTTTAAACGGTGCGTTTCATGTTACTGTTAGATCCGTATTTTTTATAGTTTATTCTAATAAAATGCTCAAGGGTATTGAGAGTAGGTGAGGTAATAGCGAAGAAAAAAATCCCTCGACTTCTCGGTCCTACTATAATCCTCGTGTCTTTAATTTTTAGTCGCAAATTTTTGAGAGAAAAGTGCGAAGATTATGCCAGTAAATGCGATATAAAGAATAAATTATATATTTTTATTTAAAACTATTCCGAAGAGATCTAATATGCTATAAAAATGCTAAAGTTTTAAAAGACGCACCCTATAGGCATAATAGAAGCTCTGCCCCTGGTCCCTTACTGGACCCTACCCGGTCTGACAGCTCGCTTCGCTCGCCTATTACTTTCAAACTAATGTAAACTGAATATAATCGACGCTGGAAATATAACGTACATATTCATTTCTTAATTTAGTCAATTAAATAAAAGGAGAAATGTTTATATCTTTGGTTGAAACCAATGGTATCGAAATTAACTATATTAATTCACATTTATAGCATTTAATCAATGCAGCATACTATAATATAGATAATCGATTTCCGTCGGAAAGTGTTGAACACGTTGCCATGGCAGTTAATATTTTTAATCGTTAAAATTCTAAATATTCCCCTGTTTCTCTGATTGCTAACAATGTTTACGGTAATTCTGCACGGATTTGAATTCTGTCTTAAAAATAAATCTCATTTTTCAGCTATAGAACTCCTATCTCAATTTAACTAATTTAAAAATGCAATTTTATGAAGCCTTGCATTGATTGCCATGCTTTTCTTATGAGGGGCGGAAAAACATCCAGCTGTTCTTACGCTGAAAATAGAACGGATTTTGAAACAGGAAGTTTTGAATATTCGTTTTCGTTGGCGTGCCTTACACTCATCGAGCGGAAGGACTGAAAAAATAATTATCGGGCTCTCTATCCGGGGGGAAAATAAACGGATAACTTCGGGACATGTGTTCCGAAGCTGAGTTGAATTCGGAGCTCCATTTACTCGTACATCCGACTCGAGAGGCGTTACAAATTAACGCACTTTTAATTATTGAAATCTATCGCTAAAACCTCCGCGGTCGGGTATTTTTCCTTTTTGCGGGTCGTTTTCTCATTCTTCCTATTAACTCTTTTTCACCACTTATAAAATTAGCGCTATATTGGTAATAATATATTGTGTTGTATCTGTCGCAAGCTGTAGTGAGCAATATATTTGACTGTTGGAATTTCTAAAGTAATTATCTGATATGAAAACATTTAACTTCAGAAAGCATATTTAACGCATATAAGCTTACGTGGGGAGATTAAAAGAGCATGGAAAGTGAGTCTGTTGTCACGAACAAGTGTATTTTCTACACCATTTCAATTCATAAAGTGGGTGATAATATCAAGTTTATTATGTGAGAGATTTAACCGGCGATCTCCTATCTAGAAAAACGTGCAAGATTTTCTGCTATCTCTATAAATATAATTCTCTACTCCCGGCAAAAAAAGGGGTGGGGATTTTAACTGCACGCACAGACGGTACATTGGCATGACAGGAGAAGAAGAGGTATGACAAGCGTAGAAATGGATAGGTGGGGAATAAATGCGCCCGCACAAAGCATTGGAAGATGTTTTTAGTTGCTGTACAACAGTGTAATGAATCGGTCTATCGTTATCTCCAAAAGCTGTCTACCGTTTTTATCTTAAGCCGATTTTGACAAGGGTTACAGGTGCTACTTCCTCTATTGATTTCAGAAAAATTGAAGATATCGTCTATTCTACTCACAGAGAAGCAGCTGATTGAAATCAACTGGCGGTTTCTTTTAGCCTTACTATATGTCTCAAAACTTGAGGAAAAGCTGGAATCGACAAAACAGCATGTTATTCTTCAATGTAAAAATTGAATGTAGCCCATAACCGAAGAATTATCCGTTTAAAATTATTTATAAATCGAATGAGACATTATCAAATGAGTACTAGTAATCGCATTAGTATAATAAAGTATTAAAAGATTTATTTATTGGTGTAAACAATACGTATACTTCGTAACCCTATCATTCTGTTTTTGACGACATAATTTTATTTAAGAAAATTAATGGAAACGTTAAAGATTAGTGTTTCATTAATTTATATTAGAATTGAAAAATATAATATTGGTGTAGAGCAGGGTTTTGTAACATAGGGCCCGTGGGACACATCCGGTCCCCGAGAGCGCTTCATGCGGCTTGCGAAGATATGACGAAATAGTGGTCGGTAAAATTTATAATCGACAATTTTGTATTTTTCAATGAAATTATAGCATCAAAACGGTCTCTGGTGTAGTTTTAACGCTAGTAAATTATTCAGACATGATTTTCAATAACATGAGACCGCAGAATCTCTAGGTAACCTCTGATATAAACGGTCATCCGGCCCGCCGAAGCTCTTGTGACTTCCAATGCGGCCCTTCGAAGCATTCACAACTGCGTATGTGGTCCGCCATGCATAAAAGGTTGCCGACCCCTGGTGTAGAGCATCGGTGTCCAGATATGGAAGCTCCTGTAGCCTTATAGTGCCCAGAAAAAATCTTGAGTGGCCGCAAGGGAAAGGGGGTGGGTCTGTGGGATTTGTTTGCTAAAACAATTATAATTTTTTGTTATTTTTTGTATAGCATATTTCATAAAAAGTTTTTTCCAAGTATTTTTAATTCATTCAATTCAAATTAGAAAATTTTATTTTTTAAATAATACGTATTTCTTTAATAAAGTTTAATTTTTAGAAAGTATTTTAAATTTATTTAATTCAAAAGATCCTTAATTTGTAAATCCTTTAACTTTGTGGGTGATAATCTGAGCTGATGGGTCAGATTTTCATCGGTCAAATTATACCGGTATCGATTTTTTGTGAATTTCCAAAAAGTGATGTCTTTTTGAAGGCATGGTCTCTGAGACCTGGATATTTTTCTCGTGTAATATAAATATTATGAAAATTTTCTTGCTTGTTTGAAAAAGCACAATGGGCTTCAATATCAGATTGCAGTTCAATAAGCTCAAGTTGCAGACGATCTGGTGCAGAACTATAGTCCACAGTTTGATAAGAGATAATGTATGCTTACTTTATTCCAAGCATGCCATTATCAATGGCAGGGGTGGCCAAATCGCAATCAAATTTATAAATCATGATCAAAAACAGTCTCCGGCTCCAATTGATATAAAAGTAAAGTAATTAGCGGCGGTGAGACGGATATAAGTTAATATGTAAGTAAAATTGGCATGTTAGCACTACGAAATACATATTTTAAGTGTTATCTGTGCCTTATGCCTCTTCAACCTATTCTCTGCGGCCCTCAGACGTCTTCTGGCTCTCGAATTTACGAAGAACTTCGTATGCGGTTCCAAGAGTAATACGTTTGGCCACGTCTGGTCACCTGTGTGTAGGAATTAGTAGATATGGCAAAGCAACCGACGCCCCTGTGGAATAATTTAACGCTAAGGCTTTTCCAACTCTGTGAAATAATTGGTTTAAAAAACTTTTTAATTTCCACGAACAACATATAACATCGTAGGGCGACTGAAGCAATCAAACAAATTTTGGAAGAGTAAGGAAAAAAAAGGGAGGGGAAAAGGAGAGGGAAATGGAAGAGCAGTGGTTGGATGACTGAGAAGTCAGGTGACTGCTGATTGATAGTGAATAAAAAAAAGGGAAGGGGGTAGGAGTGAGTGAAAGATGGCATTACAGGATGACGTATTACAATTTGCCTCTTGAGACGCTCCGTGACAACGCCCTAAATCCGTGTGAGAAAATTCTCTTTCAGTGGGGTTTGAATTGTTTCGAGGCAGTATCAAGTAGCGCTGGCAGGACGATAGGTGCATGACTCATCATCATCCTGGGAACAATAAATAACAAGCGAGGAATGAATTGCCAAACAAGTCCCAGAAAGGAGGAGTTTTTTTCTGAAAACACATTCACCCTTACCAAAGGAAATTGAGAATTAAGAAACTTTAATTGGCCATATTGCTAAAGTAATATATGTTTTAACAACAAATAAAATTACGAAAATTGAAAATATTTTGGAATTTCTTCTCTAGAAAATGGCCGCAAGTTCATTAAAAATTAAAATAATTCAGCGGGACACACGAAATCGTGAAAAGTGGCCGCATGCGGCCCGGATGCCGAAGTTTGGAAACCCATGGTGTAGAGCTCTGATATCTGTGCTAAAATATCGTGTTCCTAAAAACTTTTTTTTTACGACCTGCTGATTATCTCTTGCCTACGCGCAATGGATATCTAAGAGGTAGTGCAATGAATAACTGGCCAATATCAAAAATTTACGAAGAAAGGTATTACCTTTTCTTCTTTCACTGACTGTTTCTAAAATAATATCGCCGAAATAAATGTAAATGATGCGTTGAAAGTCGTTGCAGTATGATTTTCAAATTGATTTACTGTTTTAAATAGTGTGATTTGCAAATAAATGGTAATTAAATCGTAATAAAATCATGAAAGAAAAACTCTTTGTAAACAGGAGAAAAAAATCTTCCATGGACGGGAATCGCCCCGGGTCTTCCACTTGCCGGCAGATATTTTTCGATGTATCTCTTGAAGAACATCTGTTGGGGATTAGTTGATACTAACTTGGCTAGCCCGTCTGCAACTAAGAAAATATCCTCATTCCAAAACGAGTGAATTAGTCTGCCACGATAGTTCAGTTGTAGAATAACCGCCCGGCAAGTGGATGACCCGGGTTCGATTCTCGGCCATGGCAGATTTTTTCTCCCGTTTTCAAATTTCTCATATTTCAGCCTATACCTGCCTGCATAACGATCTTTGATCATTTAATCCCATCAAGAAGAATTCTGCAACATTAATTAAACGACTTTTCATGTTAGAGCAAAATGGAATGGGAAGGATATCTTCATATTAAAAAAAAAGAATATAATACCATGTTAAAAAATTCTTTCCCTCCATAATGACATGTTTACTCATCCATCATCGATCATTTGCTCCATGATATGTGTCCTTGATTGGTTTTCACACGAAAGTGTTATCAACGGTTTTAGGTTTTTTAGGCAAGACGTTTACGCAAGAACTATGGCGACTGTCCTCATTATTTTTCCTGATAAAACTCCGAGACCTGGAGTAAATTTTTTAACGCTATGGAACCGTGTTTTGTGTTACTGAATTAGTATAGATACCTACATTTTTATAGAAATATTAATATGCATTTAAAAATATTTTGCATATGAAATCCAAACATAATGTGCTTGCATACTTTTAATACTAAAAATACAAATTGTTCTTCTCTCCCAATTCCTCTATTAATGTTAAAAGAGATAATCAATGCAAGAAAAAAAAATATTCAGAAAAATCTTTAACATAGATGTCCTATCATATGGAATAATATGAATCAATTTTTTCTACAAGTTCTATTGATTAAAAAAATGTTACAAAATACGAACTATCAAGCTTTATTCTTGAATTTATTGATGCGTAAAATTATAGAAAAAGCATAGGTAACGCAGGTATCGTAAAAACTGTAACATTCTTCAAAATTAAAAATATGAAAAAATGTTGAAGCTGACATGAGTCACCTGCTGGCATCTTGCGTAGAAACTAGGAAAATTGAACATCAAAAGTGAATGATGCTTAGGATCCCCGTATTTAAATCGCACATATTCCTATCGGGAGCTATTATTATATCTACTCGTATAAACAAAGGACTAAATCTGAGCGGAATAATTATCTACCATGCAATCTTTGTATAGGTGTTGCAGAAGTTTTATTTACAACCGGACCTGATGTTGCTGTAACAGGCGAAACCGGCCGATTAAATTCGTGTATGGTGGAAATTGCAATTTTTGTTTTTATTTCTAATGTGGAATCCTTCCACAAACTCGTCTTCCCAAGTTGAGTTTGTATTTAATATTTCTAAACTTCACGGTTGCCTAGAGATTTTTCCATATTACACAAGACATGTTTTTGACTAGGCTTTTTCCTGCCAGTGTTACTTCGTCGACACAAAAACTCGCACGCTTTATAGTTGATTCCCTTTACTATGCTGTATTGTATTATTAGTATTTATAGGTCTCTTCCTTCAAATTTTTTTTATTCATTATATATTAATAAACGGCTACGATACGATATGGTAAGGATCTTTTTAATCATAAATTTCAGATAATTCAAGTTTACAAAAATTGAGGTAATGCACAAGGTGAAATGAAACGAAAGCTCCAACTCTACCGTCGTCACAAACGAAAAGCGTGATCTTGAAATGCCGATCTCGTTCAAAAAAGTTTTCATACGAAGCAAGTACGTGACATTACCGTATATTCCCCAGATATCTCCGAGCTTCGCATTTTAATCGGCTTGCCTCGTTGCTAAATAATTAACATCTTTCATTTTGTTTGTGAGTACATCGACGGACACGGAAATTTCCTTTGAACAATTGTTGCTGGCCATACAAGTGATCGTTAGGTTTTCTTTTTCCAAGACAATTTCTAAGACAACCAATCAACAAACAGACCTTTACATTTTTGTTTGCTTTTAGGTTAACGAAGCAATTAAATTCAAATCCTTTGATATTACCTTCGTATCAAGTTAATCTCTATGGAATATGTTTTTGCAGTCGTCGTGTATAGTGAGGCACAAAGAATCGTTTCTAAAAGGCTCGGAATCGAGATCTGAAATCTTCACGAATATAATTAACATTTTTTTCTTACCGAGATCATTCACAAGCTTTCCGAATAATCGCTGAAGTATCTCCCAAGATTTATAAAAGTGTATTTTCTAGGAATTGTAACTACTAGATTACAATGAATCCGCCTTTGAGCTCGCCTATTGTACGGGTTATCATATCGAAGCGATCCCATATGCATATGTAGGCGTGTCTGCGCGTATGCAATTTTCATTTGGATCAGTTTCAAGATATAAAAACGTAGCACCTTCTCATACAAGGGCGTGGTATTTTAGATGTTTATCCGAAATATACATACATTCTTGTAACATTTTGTTATTCGGATGGTTGAAAAAATATGTGATTTGCAGCAAGTATTTTATGCGCTCACATTCAAAATGTTTTCGCTAACGTTTATTTTTAAAAATTAAAACAATATTTCTCCAATGAATGTAATTGTATGGAATTGATCTCAAGAAGTGCATCGGTGCGCACAACGTGCACGTGTTTTCGTATACCCGTTAAAGCGTATATTAACAATCGCATGCCTATGTGTGTATAGGTTACGAGTAAAGAATATAAACATCCGTGGATAACAAAGATGGCGTCGCAACCGAGAATCAGCAAAGCGTCGCCAGAAAAATTCCCCGTGCGTAATTTCAAGACACGATTCGCTTAAGTTGGTGAGTCGAAATAGATTCGAATCACGAATGCTCCGAAACGTGCGCGCGCTCACGTTTTGTGTGTGTGTGGCGATGGATTTTGAAATTGAGAGGGCGTACGTCTCTCCCACGTAATAGTGTCTGTACGCAGTTGGGGAGGGAGGGGGACCTTTCAATTGTAAATATCCACGGTGGCGTCATGAGGATAGGGGGAGGAAGGGTCACATAATGGCACAAAGCCATTTGGAGCGTATCCCTTAGATAATCCCGTCGTATCCGTAAGTGGAATTTATCGAAATGCACTTAACCAATTTTCGTCGAAATGCCCGGCGTACTACCCGATGTGACCCAGATGTTCAAACATCGAGAGGGCGGAATGGAAAGAAGTGGCAAAGAGAGCTCTCTCCCCAGAACTCCAAATCAAACCGCTGAAAATTTACAAAGACAAAAAAGCGATAATAGTTCTCTGAACCTGAAAACAACCATCCAATTATACTTCTAAGCAAAAAATTCTTTTTACTAATATAAACAACTAAATTTACGAATTAGTTACACCACTAAATTGGACTTCAAAATTCAAATTTGACTTTAAAATTCCGAGTAATAGATGTAGGAATGTTTTTTTAAAGTTTAACATGGTGAATCATGCGTTTTCTAGTAATTTTGGATTAAAAAATTGAATTTTAATGTTGTTAACTAGGGTATTTTCAAATAATATGGTAATCGCAAGATAAACATCACGCTGCTGTAAATTCGTGTGGAACACGATTCGTGCATACATATTCATGCCGCCGGCTCAATCGTTATTCAGAGATTCAGATTCTTATAGGTTATCAACAAAATTATTAGTTCAGCCAACAAGAAATTATGTTTACCGGCTTCCTCATTATTATATATTAGCATACTTATAATGCCGGATATTATAACGAAAGTTTCCCCTCTTTAAAAGGCATTGTGATGCAACAGTTTTGTTTACGGTTTAAGGCCTTTTTGCCATAATTTGCATGAAATAAAACAGATTCACGTGTATAATGTAAAGACTTCAGTAGAGGCTATAAGGATCAGCCTTGTTCATATTATTTTCGAGGAGATGAATATTAATGAATTGGAAACGAAGCAACGAAAGAAAACGTCATATATGGAAAAATATACACCTTTAAATTTCGAATCAAATTCTTCGTTGATTGGGTTACATAACACAGGATAAAAAATTATTAAACTTGCTTGACCATTAATGTCGTTTTCGAATAAAAATTCCAAACAAATGTATCTGCTAATGTATTACAAATTATACTGCATTTTCTCAATTTCGAATTTAAAAGAATAGTTCTACAAATTGTTTTAATTTAAAGGAAATGCTATCGTTACCGTACCTGTATTTTCACTGCATAAACATTAAACTCCCTTAAAAAATCCAAGCGCTACATAAATATTACCGTGACAAAGTTTTTGGTTTGACATCAAAGTTTAAGCACAACTTCTATTTTTACGTTCAGTTTGAAACAATATAAGTTTTTCACGAGTATTATATTGGGTACGGAAGGATGTACTAAAGTTTTTTTTATTCATGAATAAATAAATAGACTACTTTGAAAAAATTGTCTTTTTTAATGGAGCTCGCGGATTCACTCCAAATAACGGCGGATATCCGTCTCAACTACGGACAAAGAGACATCTTCAGAAACTTATCAATTCTCTCTCCAAGAAGTTCCAAAATCTCAAACTTGCGTCTTCTGTTTTACTACATCTGAAAATTTCGTTTTTTTTGCGCCCCAACCTCGAATAACTTTGGAAGATGTTCCATCACCCTCCATCCCGCGTCACCTGAGAATGATTCCTTAAAAATGGCGAAACTTTTTTCAATGTTAAACCACTTTTAACCTTTGGATACAACTCGAAAGATTGTGGAAGTTTTACACGATGCATTTATGTTGGCTAGCTCTTCATGAGATCCGTGACATGAGTCGTCAAACGGCCCACGTTGGTCTTGCGCCTTTCGCTCGCATATCAATAACTTTGCATCGTTCTAAGATATTTGAGTTTCCTCACTATAAGACGAGGAAATACCGAGAGAACTTTTAAGCATGTTAAAAATAATTGTGGCTTTGTGGGACATCAAGAAAGAACAATATGAGGCCTTTATATCCAGGATTCTTTTCCAGAAAGACAAATTCCTAAATTAAAGAGAATATATCACAATTTGGTTTCAAATATTATAGGCCTATGGAAACAGAATTTTGGCTGATTAAAAAAAATATTTTTGCTTCCTCTATGTTAAATTATATTCTACACCAGAGGTTCCAAACCCGCGGGCCAAATGCGGCCCGCGAAGCTATGATGAAAAGGTAAAATTTGATATAGACAATTTCATATTTTTTCAGTATAGTTATCATCTCAAAACCTTTTCTGGTGGAGCTTTAACACTAGTAATTTATTTAGACTTGTTTTGCGCTAATATGAGACCACAGAATTAAATTTGAACCCTTTTAGAGGGAATAAAATAAAGTATGCGCCGCTGTTTCTAGCACAACTTATAAAATTCAAGGGTTTCTACGAAAGACTGTGACATAGGGTAGGAACAAAATTGCGAGAGCTAAGGTAAAGCAAAAACTAGGATGCGCTACCGACTGCTGAATATGTTTTAAGGGTGCTTTCAGCGAATCACGTTTCCTTAGCCAAAAAAGAAATGGATCATTCCTCGACGTAATCACACGCCCCCGTGTTCCACTTAAAAAGGATAAAAAACGTAAAAGACCTGATATGCGAGAAGTTAGTATCAAGCGGAGGGCACGGCAATCCTTTCGAGGTATTCAATTCTCGGCTAGCCTACTTTTTCAAGTCATTCCGCCGTGGGACGCGGTTTCAGATACTCCCAGCAACGTATTTTTTCCCCACGATTTGAGCGATCCTAAAATATAAAATGAAAACGCGAGGAGAGAAATCTGCGAACCATGAGCTTTGCACGCCACCTGCTCGTTAATCTCCTAGCCCCGGACAACCTACCGCTCTTCATCTCTGAGAAGTCTGCGGACTATTAGTTTCGGAGCGATGTGGCAAGTTCATCTGGTCCAATCTTTTACTTTTTTTATCCCTGAGCTCCACCGGCATTAAAGTCGGTACCATGTTTTTTACGCCTATCTGCGACCCTTTCTTCTGAAAGTTTCCAAGTATGCTAGATAAAAAGAGAAGCTGCGGAAGAAAGAGTGAGAGAGGTAGAGAGACAAGAGAGAAATATTTATCGCATGAATACGAATAAATTTAATCCTTCTTGGACGGTAATATGGAAAAGCGAGTAACATAATGAAAGAGTTACTAAAGCATAAATAAGTTTTAAGTTGACTATCTGTAAGTCTTTCTCCATTGTGATTGTATGCGGATTGCGTCTTTTAAGAATGAAAACCATATGTCATATCTTTGAGTAAATACTATTTTAAAATTTCTGTGACTGGTTTGAATATAAATAGGGAAACAATGCTTTAACAAAATAATGGCGCAAGATGACATTAAAAAAATGCGGTTATCTCGCATGACCAAACGCTTTTTTCCGGGTAATGGGCGCTCTTAGAACAATGCAAGAAAAAGGCTAATGATTATGTGGATATCTCGTAATACATTAAAAAGTATTTTGTAAAATTTTTATTTTTTACTTTCTCCATGTGCAGTACAGGGAAAAGTATCTATTGTTTTCATGAAAAAAATCGATTTCGAGATTTCAACGGAAATACACATTTTGAGGTCCCCCGAACACGTTTTGACAATTTTATCAATGATGCCTGTGTGTGTGTGTATGCGTGCGTGTGTATGTGATAGAAATTTTGTGGGTGCTGTAACTCAAAAACTATTAATCAGGTCAACACGAAATTTTATATTTGAAATTTTTGTTAAAACTACAAGAGTTGATAAGTTTTTGGTATAAATCGGTCAACCGGAAGTGGGTGTTTACTCTTGTCATTTACCTTTTTTACTTTCTTCATATACGTAGTATAGGGGAAAGTATTGTTTTCATGAAAAAAATCGACTGAGATTTCAACGGAAATATACGTTTTGAGGTCCCCTGAACACGTTTTGACCATTTTCTCGATAATGTCTGTGCGTGTGTATGTGACAGATTTTTTGTGGGTGCTCTAACTCAAAAACTATTCATCAGGTCAACGCGAAATTTTATATTTAACATTTTTATAAAAGTTAGAAGAACTGATTAGTTTTCGGTAAAAATCGGTCAACCGAAAGAGGGTGTTTGCTCTTGTCACATCCGTTATTTTGAAATATTTGCTTTAATATTTGATAAATGTACTGGAATAAACGTTGTAGGAAATGTAAGTTTCTACAAACTTTGTTTGGAACATTTTCCCATTTAATGCATTGTTTAAGAGATATCTTATATTTTTAGCTGCCACCTACCGACGACTACTGTTGACAATTGACGCTTATGTTAGTTACGTCTTAGTAACGCTCCTTTTTCTTTTCTTAATTGTTGGAGCTTTGTGGCTATATCCAATGTCAGAAGGCTATGGTTTGAGTTTATTTCTGTTCTTTGTAAAGTCTAAAATTTTCTCGCAGTTTCTTAAAATATTTATTATTATGTAACCTATTTGGAATTTTTAGAAATATTACAGATATGGAGAAAGTCATCTGGTGGCCACATCAGATTTTTAATACTTGCTTTAATATTTGATTAATGTAAAAAGTATTGGAATAAAAGTTGTAGGAAATTTAATTTTCTACAACGTTTGTTCGAAACACTTTCCCATTCAATGCATTTTTTAAGAGATATTTTAAGAACTAGATTTTTTGCTGCCACCACCACACCACCTATCGGCGACAATTATAAACACTTTACGCCTAGTTACGTCTTAGTAACGCTCCTTTTTATTGTCTTAATGGTTGGAGCTTCCTGGCTATATCCAATATAAGATGTCTACGGTTTGATTTTATTTCAGTTCTTTGTTGTCTTTAAATTTTTATTGCAGTTCCTTAAAATACTTATTATCATTTAACCTATTTGGAATTTTTAGAAATATTACAGGTATGGAGAAAGTCATATGGTGGTCACAAGATTTTTTAACAAAAAAGAGCCTATTTATATGTATATAAAATAATCCTTGAAACGCGAAAGCGTAAAAAATACGTAAAAAAGGTCGGCGGAGGAAAAGGGAAGCAAAATAAAATGAATCAGCAAAACCTGTAGAAAGATACCAAATCCCGGCTTTTAAACATTTGAATGAGCAATTAAATACAATAAAAACTCTAAGAACAGAAATTAATATGAAATTTCAAGGAGGAATGAATAAAAATATAAGATATCTCTTAAACAATGCATTAAATGGGAAAATCTTCCAAACAAAGGTTGTAGAAACTTACATTTCCTACAACGTTTATTCCAGTACATTTATCAAATATTAAAGCAAATATTTCAATATAACGGATGTGACAAGAGCAAACACCCTCTTACAGTTGACCGATTTTTACCGAAAACTAATCAGTTCTTATAACTTTTATAAAAATGTTAAATATAAAATTTCGCGTTGACCTGATGAATTGATTTTGAGTTAGAGCACCCACAACATATCTGTCACATACACACGCACAGACATCATCGAGAAAATGGTCAAAACGTGTTTAGGGGACCTCAAAACGTGTATTTCCGTTGAAATCTCAAAGTCGATTTTTTTCATGAAAACAATACTTTCCCCTTTATTACGTATGGATGAAGTAAAACGTATATTACTCGTTTTCATGATGAAGTGAATTTATCTTCAACGATAATTTATATAGATCAGATTAGATATGGTCTTTATTAGGGGCGATATTGAGACTAGGATGTCCCATCTTCCACCTAACCCCTCGTCATGACACAAATATAATAATTCATTCAAGACAACAACAATATAGTAATAATGAAATAACTGTAAAATTATAATAAGTGTGGTAAAAATAAAAAACAATCCACTGCAGGAAAACACCCACATAGGAATGGGGTGTGAAAAACCTACTAAAGCTCACTAAACAAATCATCATATGTTGCACTATAATTTATAAGATAACCATTAATAAAAATACATGTAATAACAGAGTATAGGCGAAAAAGTAAAATGGAGGAAAGAAATAGAAAAAAATAACAAATGAATGCACTACAGGATAACACCCCAACAGGAAGGAGGGTGCGTGGATCTGCGAAATCTACTGAAGTTCTTTACATAAAAATATAGCAATAAAAGAAGAAAAGAAAAATGTACGTACAGTTGAAGCGATATTCAGTATCTTTATTATCATTATAGGTATAATTGGTAGCTGTATAATTAGGATATTTGATATTTTTCCTTGGAAAATTATAATCCGCGATTTGTGAAATATAAAATAAACATCTGAATAGTTTCAAAATATTACTTTAGTTAACATACTTGAGCACAGTATAACTATATTTACAAATAAATTAGTATTAGATATCTCATTCTGCGATGTAAGAAGGTGTTTTAAAATAAGTAGTTTTAATCAAATTGTAATGAGTTTTCTGGTGTATATATAATTTTTGAAATCATTTACATTTACGGTGAAACAACATTTAGCATTAAACAATACAATAAGCTTTTTCTGGCACATTTATAATCTTTTCGAATCGTGCAATTTTGCTGCCATAACTTTGTGCGTGGTAATGATTTATTAGTTGGATCATAAACGCTTCATTGAAATACGTATTGCGGATACTAAGTGCATCAACGGAATTAATGTGCATTTTCCACCGTGATAATCGAACCCGCGTATCGGAACCTGATCCACGCCGCAGTCTGGCGCCAAAATGATTTGACCTCCTAGGGAAAAACGCATGCGAGCCTTAAGGATATATAACTTCTGAAAATTTACCCATGTCAGTTTTTCCGTACCCTTATTTATTTTATATTTATTTTTCCCGAACATGGACGAACGGATATGTAAATCTGTAACGACGACTAACCGCAAATCGATGTACTTGTTGCTGCGGACGAAAAATTCTGAAAGATTAATGGCTTTTACAAATAATCCGATAGAGCGCACGAAAACGCCTTATTTTGAATTGATTTAGGAGACGTTATTTCTGTTGTGTAAATTCTCAGTGAGAAGTAATTTGTGTTTGTATTATCTGCGCAAAATTCAATTTTGATAATGTCGTATGGAAAGAGTGAAACGCACAGTTTACATATTTTGCACCCGGTCGTTTGCAGGATCGAAAACGTTTCGCACTTATAACTTACAGCGTAATAGTCGACAGTGTAAATTTTTCATTTCATGAGATAATTGTACAATGTCCTTTATCATGTGCCGATTCAATTAATTTTTGCCTTGACGTTTTTATGTATTATGGGTTCAGTGTGTGGAAAGTAGGTCATTCAAAGAGGCGATAATATCTTTCTGCGTTAATTGCAAATATAACGTGCCAGATCTGCTAGTTCAGTTACCCAGAACACTTAGTTTTGGCGTCATGGTTACAAAGTGGGCCAGAGCGAACTAATTTTGACTTACCAAAATTATTGTTTCGATCCGTTTGTTTTTAAAGGGTTGACAAAGATAATGTCAAATAGAATATTAAAAGATTGGAGAAATCTCTCTAACTCTCTCTCGGAGTAAATGACTAAATTACCAAATTTTTAAGCACCATTTACAGTAGCCTTTGTTACGATGTGTGTTGTTGACAATAAATATCTTTGGGCGTGGCAGATTTTATTTATTCAGTTTATGAAACATCAACACTTTCTAATATCCTCGGATTTCGGAATTACAGTCGAGATTATAAAATGAATTTATTATTTTTTTAAAATGTATCGAAACCTATTTTGAATAAAATCTCACATCATCTACCGGGCAGTAAACTTGCAAAAGAGGCGATTTGTTGAGTGCGAGTGTAGAGTTAGGGAAAATTAAAATATGAATCGTCGACGATTTGTTTCAATTTTATTTTGGACTAGTTTTTATTTTTAATATCTAAAATAGAGGTTAACTCCAGGAAGGAACGATGAATGCCACTAATTTTGTTAAAATAGGATTACGTATTAAAATTCAAGAATAAGAGCCCGAGTATCAAAAAATTAAACAAATACACCCATGAAAATGGATAAAATTAGCCTCTCATCTTTTATACCTTTGGGGATATTTATTTTTTTATCCGACACTGTTTTTCAAAATAAATGATGAAGAAAAACAAATCGCAGCGTACAGAAACCTACCGTCCAAGTTCCATCAAATACGGTTTCGTCTCAATTTCAATTTAAGCTAGGGAAAAGACAGACGGTCGGGCAGACGGACAGACAGACACCAAAGTGAAATTTATAAAACTTGCCAAAAATGAATACTTTCTTAGGTATCTCCAACAGTCTTAACAAGGTTATGATAAAGCTACTCTTAAGATAAGTTCTTATTCCTGAAATTTCTATCATCCACGAGACGAGCCCGATAATTCTCTAACAAGGATTAAGTGCGTTTTCAAGCCATTAATCGCCACGACGCGTGGGATATGCAATGGAAACCGAAAGCGCTCTTTCTTTATCGCACGGTTTGCGGAACGTGCTATTTGCGGAGTTTAATGATTATCGCAAGGTACGCTGGCATTGAAGTTAATATGCGGCGCAGTGTTACGTTACCGGCGTAGCTCGAAGCTATCCTCGCTTCAATACTGTGGCGTCCGCATCTCGTCTCTCCTCTGACCTTATCCCTCAACGCGAGGCAATGATATTTGCCACTCCTAAAAATAAACCTGCACGCTTCTAGATATCGCGCCCGTTGTTGCGCTATCGGAGAAGCGATTTATGAACGAGTGAACCTGCAACCGATTTCTTGCAGGTGTATTATTCGATGATCTTTCATTCAACTCTTTGGAAGATCGGTTAGGGTTTCGGGTCTCATTTTCAGAATACAATTTTTATCAGCATCACGCCAAATATGATTTTTTAAACGGAGCTAAATTAAAATAACCAATTAAACATACTAAAATAAAACTTTCACGAATTAGTGTCATCTTTTAAGATATACGAAACTGTTGTGGGAATTAAGAAAGTGAGTTGAATAGGATGGGACTAAACCCTAACGAGGTTTTTTAAATTCGCTATCGTCCCAACTGGCACAATTATTTTTGTCATAAACCTGTGACGCCCAAAATGTTCGACTCGAGGACCACAAAGCCCACTTCTATACTCGTCGCGTACCACACGAAGCCGATAATACAGTTGAAGAAAATTTTAAGGAAACTACAAGGTTACCTAACCAGTTTTAAATTTATTTCTCACATATGGAAAGAGGAAGATTGCTTTCAAAATTTTCTTATTATGTTACATTGTGACTAGGGTTTTGGATTCCCGAATATATTTTTTTCCCGGGAAACGGGAATTAGATTTTCAAATATCCCGGGAATAACAACGATTTAGCATTTTAAATATTTAATACACATTTTTCATTTAAACGTGATATTTATTATTGATACAACGTAAATACATAATTCTCTGATAAATCCCAATGACATGTGAAGCATGTATAGGACAAGTCAGTAAAATATATAGCACAGATTGCCTTCATCATATAATTAAACATAAAAACTCTATAGGAGGCAAGATACATAAACCTTGTAAATCTAGGAACTCAGGTTACGAATACCATTGATGAGAACGATCAATTGAGCGCATTGGTGAACAGGATGGAAAAGTTTACTCCATAAATGGAATACACAGAGATTTCAAAGGCGTTCTTAATGGAAAATTCGTGTGAAACGGTATCGAAATATTAGACGGTCCTTGAACCTTTATCTCCGAAACTATAAATCGTAATTATATGCTCTCGGACTTTTGTGGTAAATGATATCCTATCTCCGAATAATTTTTTAAATCTATACCTCACAGATCATATAAGAGCTAGGGAGAGAATAATATTGTATTTTATTGTTGCTTGACGGATGCCATTTAACGAGATATGAGTATAAGTTTATTAGGTTAATTATGCATTGTGGAAGTTCTAACTGACGGATGCAATTCAAAATCACAATTGGGGGATAAATTCTAATAAATATCACTCGTACTTAATTTAATTAAAATCTGTTCAGCGGCTTAGGAGATGAAAGTCCCGACAGACGGACGGACGGACGAGACGTGCCTATAAGGCGTTCCGCTGCTAGTGCTACTACCATTTCGCTGGTAAAGAACGCCCAAAATGTTACACAATATTATCTGCACAATACAGAAAACAAGAGGCTGGTAGAAATTCTTATAAAAACAAAATAATCAGTACATTAAAAGTCATAGAGCCTTAAAATATCTTTACAAAACGCAATAATTACAGTTTAAATCATAAAAATACTTTTGCAATATATACATATAAATTCAAATATTAATCAAGTTACAAAATGTGAATGCCAACATTTATGAATGAAATATATGAAGTTCGTTAAAAAAAGAAATTGGCCAGTTTTTTAAATGAATAGATTTGACTAAAATTAAAAAACAACAAAATCAAATCCAGCTATGAAGGCAATTCTGGAAAAGCTTGACTCGGCACAAAATTCAAGCGAAAAATTCTCGGGAATCATGAAAATTTTTCTCGGGAATCGAGAATAAGAAATATTGAGTGAATTCTCGGGAACCGGGAAAGAGATATCCCGGTTCCAAAACTCTAATTGTGACCTTAATTGTTAAATTAATTGCGGGGCGGATGAAAAAACTCAGCTGGTCAGATCTGGTCCGGGGTCCAATTTTTGGGCATCATTAACGATAGGAGGCAAACGATACAGCTTCACTTAGCTCGTTTAAATCATTTAAAGTTGAGCAGTTACATTAACACAGGCACTCTACGATGAGCACGATGCATTCATTACTGTAAAATCAAAAGCTTTATAATCGCACGGCGAAATACTACAATAAAACTTTAATATGCATAAAGGTTGGTGGCTTTATTAACTTATGGCTCGATTTATAATCGGTGGGAAAACTCCTTAAGCCATAAAACTTTATTATAAACCCGATGCATTTCGCCCACTAAGTGGGCATCTTCAAGGGTGAAATTCTCTCGACAGCGACTGAAAGTCAACTCTTGAAGATGCCCACTTAGTGGGCGAAATGCACCGGGTTTATAATAAACTTTTATGGCTTACGGAGTTTTCCCACCGATGATTTAATATGCATGCCAATACTAAGGCTCTCTCTTCACAATGGGCAGTAAATACTAATGAAATAACGATTGAGTGTGAGATAATTAAAATTCTACCTTGGAGATTGAATGTGCACCAGGCGGCTCTTACCCTATAAAATCGATCCGAGCAAGGACTAAAAAATATTTCACAATTCATACCGATAGAATTTTTTCCTTTATGAATCGATACATATGTTAAAATTAATTTCGAATACTTAACCAAAACTTTGTCAATAAACGAACATGGAATGAGAAACAAAAAATTAAATCATTTGCTCACAACTTGATTTCATTTGATATAGCTTAAAATCGGATTTACACGAAAAAAATATCGCCAGTTACTATCGCAAAAATGTCCAAAACGGAGTTTGCTGGTATTTTTTTATCGCTTCTTATCTCTTAAATGGAATAGTTAAGTCTCGACGGTGGAGGAGATGCGTATCTAGATATTAATATTTTATCGGATGGATATTCCCTTCTCTTCGGTATCATCCAGCGGCATGATCTCCAAGACAATGGGCTCACTACGTCACTGGCATAAACCCAGAGAGGAACCGATGAGTCTAGAAAGATTGCCAGCATGCTCCAGGCAGACAGCGAAAAAAAAATGTAAAAATAAAACAAAAAATAACGACGGATTCGCCGTTTGTGATTATTATCCTTCGAACCAGTCGATGGAATGGAACTCTTAACTTTCAGCTTCTCTTTTTATTATTCCAAATCTTTCTATTTAAATGGATGCCTTGTATCAACTTCCTGCTGCGTGAACCCGGTATATAAAAATAAGTCGAATTAAAAAACAGAACTTGGGAACAAAAAAAGTAAAAAAAACTTCCAGAAAACCATTCTTTTCTTTACGCCGAGGAAATAAAAAACTGCGGCATTTTTCGCTCCCAGCTGCTAATAATTCAACCTCCCTCCTCCTACCTCCTACCTATCGGCCCCTACCAACACCACCACTTCATCGCCACACCCCCATACCAACAACATCCCTGATATATACAAATAAAAGATATATAAATTAAAATAATATCTCGGATAACGTAAACAGAGTCATCATATACAACGCTTGCAGCGCAAAGGGCTGGGTGTGTGTGTGTATGGGTGGTCGACTGCCGCGCCCAACGAGGCGGGAAGTGAATTTCTGGTCTCCAGCATGCGTGACTCGATCCGTTACGGAGGGAAGGCCGTTCCTTCCTTCGCCGTAAGGCAGACATCACGGCCTCAGACCCATACTATGCGGGGGTTTTTGGGCAGTAGGCGGAAAGCGTCACAGGGCGTCCGGCACGAAACCTCCCTCTCCTCTCCCTCTTTTTTCTTTAGGGTTAAAGGATATATAGGGCGTCCGTCGGCGGGTTCGACCGGATCATTTTTGTTTTTTATTTTTGAGACCCGTTCACGGGCGTAGCGCAACCTTTTAAACCGTAAAAGCACGCGTCGCGTTCTCATTGAACTCTGACCTGAGACGTGACGGCGGCAGAGGCCTCTTTTTTTTTAAGATATTGACGTAACACGAGTTGAGATCTTTTAAAAGTCCCCGTCAAATGAACACGGCGGCGAATAAACTTTTGAGTTGTCGCGATAAAGGTTTTATCTTCGGATCCGAAGAGACGGTTTACGATTCCTTTATATATCTCGCTCGCAATAAAAATAACGCCGTAGAAAAAGGTCGCCGTCAGATACATGGACTACGTGATCTGTAGTTTAATTTTTTTTTTAGACCACCGGAGTGCAAAAATTCATGTTCTCTTAAAATATCGTGTTCTTTTTCCTGCGATATATTTTCCTCTGAAAATGAGCGCCTAATTGACTCTCGTCATGACAGTTTTATGAATAGACTCGAATGGACTCATAAGTTGACATATGAATTTAAAAAATATCTCATGTAAATATATCTCGAGGAATATCTTTAATTTATTTGAGCTAAATCAGTTGCGTTTCAATTATTATATATTAATTTTTTAAATTCCAGTTCCGTGGCGGTCTTCAGATATAAAATGACGCTCTACAAAATTATAGGCCCAAAAACATTTGAGTTATCTTTAAAACCAAAGAGTTTATTATCTTCGACCACATTAGCTTTTGATTTGTCAGATAGAACGATAATTATTTGCTCATTCGAGATGTAATAGCATATATATAAATATTTGCTAATGTTTGATTTTCTAATTAAAATTTTTGATGACACTGAAGTTTTTTGCACAGGTTCATCCATACAACTAATAAATGGGTCCACGTAACCTATTTTTTAAACGTTTTTACAAAATTAGAAAGGAAAATAAGGTTCCGCTAATCGCGAAGACAAAAAAAAGAGGCAGGAGAATCTATTAACATCTATATCTACATTTGAAACCGATTTATAAAACAAATAAATCATAAATTTTGAAAATTTCCGGAAAAATCTTCGTTGCCACGGAGGCGTTTAAAATTACCCGAAAAAAATCGAATCCAATTTCTGAAAAAGCGAAACTCGTGAATGCTTTTACTCGCGCGTAAAACGCACGGATTACCGAACGCCGCTTCGCGAATTTCATTTCCAAACTTTTGATAAACCTTCAAAATAAGAAGCGAATCTTGCTAGAAAAAAATTGAGGTCATCGTTCCCGGAATCTCCAAATGCATCTTGGGAAACCCAAATTAAACTCTACGTTCAACTCCCCGCAAAAGAAATCCTGCCGAATTTCATTATCGAGCAAAAAGTAATTTCACGAAAAAGCTACATAGCGAGATGGGTGACACGGGGAAAAATATCAGCACATTCCATTTCACGAAACGTGTCAAAAATCGATAATGACGGAGGCCTAAGCATCCCGCATTCCTAAAACGTTTTCGCGCGCGTGACGAGAAACCCAAAACGCGGCCTTTACACATTGTGGAGGCTACGTGTTTCCCTGACCCCCCTGAATGTCTTAAGTACAAAAAAAAAGAATTCGCAACCCGCGTAATTCCGACGAGTTTCGACTTGGAATAAATGAAAAAAGGATTAACTTTATGTTTAAATAAAAATATAAACGAATTTTGGGGCGGTCGGAATTTCTAAAGGAGGGAACGAGAAGTTGGGCGATGAATTTACGTCGGAGGGAGGATTTATGGGCGGCATTTGCTCAAAATTTCTCCTCCAGCAAGATCGTCGATTACTTCATTTCTGAGCCGGCCATATACGACTCCTCTACTATCGAACCACTTTCCACGTCTGGCGCCCCGCCCTAGTTCCTGCCCTGCATACTCGCGCCGTTTTGTTTATTTTAATTTTATCTTCTTTCCCTCCCGAGGCGGTAATTTAAACAAGGCGAGTGTTATGGCTCTTTAAAAAATGCGCAGCCTATGACCATTATCATTCTCGCCGCATCAACTTCATTAAATGCTCGAGAATGCGTGTCACACTGCATAACGCTAAAATCGTTTTCAGGAATCCGTTGTCTAGGAGAGCTATTTTTTTACTTTTTGGTACACGAAGAGAAAGTATTTAAAATTCGATATTTTGATTGACATTAAGATTTTTTACGTGTTCTAGAATCCGAAAGTTTTTTTTTGGAGGTTCCGCCCGTCTGTAATCTTTCGTCTCCAGGAGAAGAACGGTTGACAAAATCAAACGAAATCTCTCCTTACATAATGTATTACCACGGATGGAAACCTTGTTGAAATGAACCTTGCAGCACAACAATGGAGGAATATTTATTGTTGTCGATAATCACAACATATCAACTTACCCGAAAATGGCTGAAATAATATCGACCAACATTCATATAATTTTAGTACTTAATACTATACGCAATACTTTGTAAGTCATATGACTGAAATAAAATACTATAACGTTCAGTGGCTTTATAAAATTATACACATCCCTCGGTTTGCACGTTCTTGGAAAAGACCGAGTAGAGCGAAACCCTGCAAAGATAGATTTCCTCGTAGCGATGCATGAGATGCATGCATTCGCTGTCTTTTGAGTTCATCGCCCAACAAATGCGTTATATTGTTTTCAGGAACTGCTTCCTGTATTCTTTAATATCTCCGAGTCGAATTGGGACATTTTATGATCTTGTATGCTCGAGGACCCTTCCAAAACCGTACTAACCATACTAACATCGGCTGCATTATCTCTACGGTTCAAACCGCTTGTAGTCGTAACCAAAGTGAAGCGAGTTTGAGATGTGACGCTTTTGCAGGGGCGCAAGTGCAGCGTTGTCGCTGCCGATCCGCACCCGCGCGTCGTGAACTGGAGCGGCATATCGTCGTTTTGCCTCAGGCGGCAGATTTCCGCGCGACGGTCTTGATAACCGGTGACATCATTGTATGGAACAGAATGGTACGGACATGAGAAAGTTTGCGCAATGTGTATAAGTCGCGCCGATTTTTTTTCACCCTGATTCAGACTTCAAACTTCTGACGAGAGCCGTTGACTACCCTTTCGAACGAAAAGAAGAGTAAAGTTAAGTTATTAAGGGGCCGTTGCCGGAAGTACCAAAGTCTCGAAAGAGACGCTTATAAAAACCTGGCACGTCTGCAGCCGCAAGAGATTCGGAACGGCGTACAATTCCGACAAGCTTTTTAATCGGAGACGTTTTTATTTTCGAGAAAGTCCCCTTTCGTTTATTTTGTAACGGAAAAGTTGATTCAACACTAATCTGTCACCGGCTTTGCCGACGGAATTCGGTTTACCGTTCGAAATCAATTCCTTTAACAGATAAAATTAAAGACGACATCTTCTAGTTCCGAAAAAGTGGTAAACCAAAGTAATTGCACGAAAGAATAAAACAATTTTTGAGCTTTTCAGTAGTCAAAAGCGTCAGTGATATCTCAAATGCGAGAATTATGAAAAAAGGTAGAGTTGATATGGAAGGTTTTCTCTTTCATTTAAATTTAATGATCGATATTATAAGTCTCTGACCAATATAAACTGAGCTAAGAATTTGCCTGCAACTTATTTCATTATAACTAAATTTAAACGAAAATTATAAGTTCAAGCGGAGGAAATTGGCCGTTACTGCGAAAGAACAAAACCATTTTTGTAGGTAAAAGTAAAGGATAATGTTATAAAACATTTAAACACGAGAATCACGAAAAAGGAGAGAGAGATTATCACTTATCATTATTTATTTTATACCAAATGGTATGAGTGGTTTTAAATTTATCGCTGATAGTATAAACGCACGAATGTATCTTTGATTAATTCCATTATATTGTGTATTTCCGAGAAGAAAACCGTTTGGAGTATATTATTTAGACGAAGAGTTCAAGCGGCATTTGCCCATTTTTCTTATAATTATGACTCTCATTTGTATGTTATAAGTGCTTTACAAATGATGTTTACATATTCAGTAATAACAGAAAACATTAGCCAAAGAGTACGAAAGCATTTAAAAACAAAATTTGAAATGGAATGCTGCATTTAATCGCGTAATTTCACGCTGCGGCCATTTTTTAAATGATTTTTTCCTCACCTAATTAGCCCATCTCCGAGACGGCTCGCTCACTTTCAAAATATAAAAGTCGAGGTTTTCTTCTTGTCAGCGATACCATACCGGTCGACCAGCCATTATTATGATAAGTTTAAAAAATTATCCGCGTAATTTCCATCTCCCTGTTTTCATAATTAAAGTTACTTCCAATAATTGAGGAACTTTGGCCTTTCATTTTGCTCAAATCTATTAAAATAACGATCTATGTCTGCGAGCCTGTCACGCTCATTACCAACAGCGGTATAAGATCCAAGGGCATATAACTCCCTGTGAATAATGCTCAATTTGTAATTTCGACAGGCCGAGGGAGACACTAGCTAATTTTTGAAGGGAGTGTGAAAGAGGGAGAGAGGGAGAAAATGGGAGTTAAAGAGCGAGCAAGTGGGATAAAGAATAGGAATTGTTTAAATTTTAAAATTTATTCATGAATACTCGTCATTGTTGTCGGGCCATTACACTAGTTGGTTCATAATTAGCCAGGAACATGAGATCGGTCAACATTTCGCGAAAATGGATTGCTGCGATTTATATAATTCATCTCAAAGGGGTTTCTATACCGGGTGAAATCCCATAAACATACGAGATATCTTTAGATTTCGTAGCACTGTTTACCTTCTAGAGCCGGGTACAGACTACTGCAGACAGACGGAATTGCGTAACACGCTCATATTCATCGAAACCTCGAATTCGAATGTATTCACGACCACCACGGCACTTTTTTATATATGTATACTGTGTAAATGAGAAAGCCAAAAACCAGACAATTCGTGTTACAAAGACACGCCTTTAGTATAAAGTCGCTTATAAAAGAGCATCGCGCAATGGCATGCCTTTAGGCTTACAATTATGTACAACTGATTGACTACGCTCCATAAGGATTAATTAGACGGTGTCATTTATCTTTGCAGCAACAAAGTCTAATTCGGCTTAAAAGAAATTTCTATACACTCTAGAACTTTTTTGCTGACGTAGCTCTTATAGAATTTTTAATGGTCACGTACCCCTTAAGTTCATTTAATGTGATAACTCTTTAACAGTTTTGGTGTATTTTTCTGTATTATAACGTTATTTATAATTGTAGCATTAAAACTTTTGATTCAGCAGTCATGCATGAAGAAAAAAGGACCAACACAATTATAATCGTTAACACTTTCGCGTTTCTCTTCAAAACTCTTGAAGTACCCCTATGGGTAGGCATATACCCGATTGACAAACTATTCTCTAAAACTATATGCAGTCTTGTGTGCACACATAAAAAAGGGTTTGCAAAAAAAGCACACTCTATGCTATATAATCTATAGCTGTTAAACGATTCTAATTTTACTTCTACTCGATAAAAAATGTTTAACTAGCATTCTTAAGTGCAAATTTGAAACCCATAGCTTTACTCATTTAAGAAAACCATGAAATAAAAAACGGGTTATGCAATTTGTGTTAAAATTTAATTCCAAATTAACGCTGACATCAATAGACCAATAAATCTACATGACACGATAAAATATTCAACAAATCAGTTCTAATTACGAATTTTATTCAGTCATAAAATGCAAGTTTTTTTATTAGCGAAACTCGATTGGTACTGGTATTACTCTAATGCAATGTTTCCCCAACTATGGGCAGCAGCCCTCCAGGGGGGCCTAAAATTATTTTTGAAGTAAGATGAAATGCCAAAAAATAAAATTTTTACGAATTATAAAATTTTATCAGGGCATTTTCGGAAATACGATGTTATAAAAACTAATAATAGTTATATATAATGAAAAAATTGTACAAAAATTTCTTAAAATTAGTATTTTCAATTCCAAGGGGACCATATGATATTCAAACGGATCGCGACAATTGAAAGTTTAAGAAACACTTCTCTAACGAAAGATGGCTTCATGCACGTTATAGTACTAAATGAATGCCGTGAGCCTTATTTGACCAAGAAATGTAGCGTGGACTGAAGCCACAACGTACAAGAACAATATGGGAGAGATTTCAGATTAGTGACGCCTAGGGAATGGAATAACTCTCTGCCTCCGCCGCACTCATCCCCACTAAACAGTTTAGGCTGGGATAAGAGGATTTTAATACAAATAAGCAAACAAAAATATGAATATGTATAAGGAAATAGCAAGCCGAGACAAAACTTTGTGCAGACTTGTATCACTCCTCCGTTATAATGCATGCTGAGCCGTCGTCGCATACTTCTTCGCCGTATCACATATCGTGCTCCCTGCGTTCCGTCGCCGCCCGATGGCGTGGCCGCGTCTCGCCTCCGCAACTCTCCTCTCCATCTAAATCGAGCTCACGTTGATAGCAGAGCCCCATTTGTGGGAGGAATTCCAAAGTCACTCTCTCCCCCTTCCCCTCTTACACAACACATCGCTCCGCCTCTTCATCCTCTCGCTATCGTCCCCTCCATCGCCTTTTCCACCGCTATCACTCCTTTCCAGATCTTTCTCCCTCCCTTCTATTATCACTTCCTAACTCTCTCTATATCTCTCTCCCTTCCTTTATCTCTCTTTATCTATCGTCTTATAGGTGCTTTGCATGCTTCAGTTCCTATCGCAACGAACTTAACGGATAATCTGTTTCCGAATTCGACCGGATAACCATTCACTTTCTTTCACACGCTCCCATCTCTTCTATCTTCTTTTTTGTCTACACTCCTCCTTCTCTCTCTTATGTGAGACAGGTGAAAGAGCGAAAGAGTAGGAGAGAGAGAGCGGTAGAGGAGGGGGAGAGAAAGGGAAAGAGTAAGGGAGAATGATAGAGTGAGGATAGATTGGGAGAAATAGTGGGTAGATGGAAATATATGTGGAAAGAGAGAAGGATAAAAGAGGGGGAGAGAGAAGGAAAGATTAAGGAAGATGACGACGATAGAGAGGGAGAAATAGAAAGGATATGGAAAGAAGAGAGAAAGAAAGGGGGATGGATGGGGAGAGGGAAAGAGAAGAGAGAGGGAGGGGACGGAGAGAGGTGTAGAGAGAGAAGGAAAGAGTAAGGGAGAAAGATAGAGTGACGACAGAGAGAGAAATAGAAGGTGGAAAGAAGAGAGAAATATAGGGGGAGGAAGTGAGGTGTAGAGAGAGAAGAAAAGAGTGAAGGAGAAAGATGGTGACGATAGAGAGGGAGACGTAGTTGGGAGATGCAAAGAAGAGGAGAGAAAGAGAGGGGAAGGAAGAGGGAGGGAAGAGGAGAGGGAGAGAGAAGAGAGAGGAAAGGAGAGAGAATGGGAGAGAAAAAGAGGGAAGAATGGGGACATTAGGAACGGGAGGGATGGGTGAGAAATGGGGAGAGAAATTGGGAGAAAGTTAAAGAACATGCCTGAGTGGAATTGGGAAAAAGGAGGTTGGGACAAGCGTTGGAGAGTGAGTAAAATGGGAAAGTGAGGAGAGAAAGGTTGAATGGAACAGTAAAGGGTCAAAAAAGGGACAGATAGGAAAAGGGCGATGTAGAGGGTAAGTGGATACGAAACGTGGTGAGGAGAATGGAAGAGGAAGGTACGGGATGAGTGGAAATGATAAAATTGAGGCAAAACGATGCATATTCACCGTTCATGGGGTTGATGACGTTAACTCCCCATCCTTCTCTCTCTCTCTCTCTTTCACTCGCACTCTTGTGTGACATAATTTTGTAATTTTTACGACACAAAATAGACAGATAAAGTGGATCCCCACGATCGGGATTATCCCTCAATCAAATATTTGCCGGGTGAATTACAATCGACCCTCTAATTTTTGTTCGGGGTGGAATTCAAATGGCCACGAGGATCTATTGAGAAAAAGGGATAACCTTTTGGACCTATAACTGATTATGAATTCGCATTGATGCAGATCACGCGTTTCCTGTGTCACGCTTGTTATATTTGTTCCCCGAATCGGAAAGACTTTTGAAAAGGTAAAATTCAGCGAACCAGTTAACCATTAATTTATGCCAAAATTCAATCCAAAGACTAGGCTAGCTCGCCTGTTTAATTTTAATGCTCCTTTGAAAAATGGAATTAATTAACTCACCGATGTGGCCGTTCTATGCAGGCAAATATTTGCATTCATCGTGAAAATTTTATTTATGCGTAGAACAGCAGCAAAATCCTGTAACGTATGTGAAAATGTAATTACGAGTGACGAAACGAGAGATATCTGATAATGCGTAATATTTTAGTGTAGAAATACAGGAATACACAGAAATACAGACACACACACACACACACACACACACACACATATATATATATATATATATATATATATATATATATATATATATATATATATATCATCGGTAGTCTGTCCGTGGATAGGTCAGTGATTATTCATGGTTAAATCTGGTTCTCCATGTACTCCTCCTATTTTCCGCCGTCCTCTTATTATCTTGAAAACTCTCTTTCCCTATCAAATCGTCTATCAGCTGAAACCTTTCGAATGACCTTGGATTTGTCTGTATCGTATTTCACCGTTCTTATAATCCTTCCTCCAATTTTGAAATCTCCTGTGCCTTCTAACGCTTCTTGCATTAGACTTTCTCCATATATTTTGAATAGGGTCAGTGATAGGCAGCAGCCCTGTCTTACTCCTCTACCGATATTTACTCCACAGGTGTCCGCATTCTCCCACCTGACCTTTACAACTTGATTCTCATATAGATTCCTGATCAGTCTCCTGTCTTTCCAGTCTATACCTATATCCTTTATATCTTCATTAACATTACCCAATTTACTCTATCAAAGGCCTTCTGCCAGTCTACGAAACACAGATATCTTGACTGTATCTATTGCCCTTTCTGATATGATTAGCGTAATTGCCAGTCATGTATGACGGGTATGCGTGAATTAAGTATTAAGCCGTAACCCGTCCCAGGATGGAACTGTTGCAGTAGTTCTGAAAAGCATCGCTGCATATCGCAGCATATCGCTGCATGTTTTAAAAAAATTACTTGTGAGCAAACTTAAATATAATTTTTATTCATTAATTTTTGAAGATTTCTTGCAAAACAACGTTCTTTGTAAACCATTCATCAGTGCTAAGCAGTCGACCTTGTGCAGAATTTTCCTTAATTAAGACTTGGACGTAGTTTCGATTTTTTGATCTTGACAATGCAACGTAAAGGTGTCCATATAAGAAGACGGGCTCTGTCAACTAGATACCAATATGATCGTAACTTTGACCTTTCTGATTGTAACTGCAAAAGCTGGAATGATGGGAAATTGTCGTCGCTTGAGAATGAGTGGCAAATTGCTCTCGCTTGGAGCGATTTCGTTGTTACAATACTACGCATATTAATTTTCTTCCCATTTATTGTATCAATCACATTTCAAGCAATATTTACTGTTATAACAATGTACCTACCTTATCATAATTGCGCCAATAAATACAAATTGTGTCTATAAATCACTTATAATTAATAAGTGGTATCTGCATACCTTTTTCATTGTCGTTAAGTAAACAACCGATAATAAAAGAATATATCGTGCACATTTTGTCATAAATAGTTCTCGAACCTCCCTCTCTTTAAGAGCGACGTCACATTAGAGCGTTCCGGAATGACAGATCTGGGATTTTATATAAGAGAATTCTAACTACCTCTATAGCATCTCTAGTTCCTCGTCCTTTTCTGAAACAGAATAGCATTTCTTCTGCCTTTTTCCTAAGCCTTTTATTAAAAATCCTCGTGATGATCTTCGAAGTGTGTGACAGAAGGATTATCGTTCTGTAGTCTTTACACTGCATTGCCTTTGGCTTCTTCTTTAGAGGGAAAATTGTTACTTCTAGGAAATCCCGAGGCCACTCTCCCGTGTCGTAAATCTTATTAATTAATTTCGTGATCGTATTTAGTCCTTCTGATCCCATTACTTTAAGTTCCTCAGCCGGTATTCCATCGCTGCCTGTGGCTTTCCATTTCTTTAGTTCCACTATCGCTTTTTCTACTTAGCTCTCCATAATACTTGGTCCTAAGTTGTCTTCTTCAATGTTTTCCTCATCCTACAGTGCTATTTTTGCCGTTCCTGCCTGCTTGTTGTATAGTTCCTTAATGTATTCTTCCCATACCTGTACTATATCCTTTGTTTCTGAGACTATCTTCCCATCCGTATTCATAATTCCTTTACCTCGAATTCCATTAGACTTCTTATCTTCTAATTCCAGTGCCCTAGCGTACATCATATCGTACCGTCCTAACTTCTCCATTTCATCACATTTTTCTTTTATCCAATTTTCTCTAGCTTTGTCTGTTTCCCGCAACTCATTGTTTATACGTCTATAGTTGGCTGTACCTTATTCACTGTTAAAGTTTTTCAGTTTTCGTCTTTCATCCATTTCCTCCAGCATTTCCTTAGTGATTCTTGGTTTTCTGATTTTCTTCTCTTGTTTTACAATCTCTTTATCCATGGTATCCTTGATACTGGTTTTAATTTCTTCCCATTCTATATCCACGGTCGTTGGTTTGTTTTTCAAATTTCTTAGGCGATCTTCCAACTTCATGCTGACTACATCCTGCCTTTCTTTCAGTTTTTCTAGGTCCCAAGTCTGTCTTTCTTCTCTCGTTTTTCTCGTTCATTTAATCATCAACCTAACGTTTTTTAATGCTGTAAATTATCAATCGACGGCAATATAAAGTCTTGAATGTAAAAAGCCCCTGATTTCGTTGTAAAAATAGTATTTTATATACATAAATAAATGTGAAGTTAAAACAGCATTCTCACTGATTAAATTTGGTTTATTTCCTTAAAATATTTTTTTATTTTTTTTTAAAATGCGATCTAGGTTCTGACGCTTACATTTACGTTAATGCCCTGAAATCCACCAGAAGCGTTTAGCAGAGGATATCAATGCAGCAACATTAACTCTAACTTAAGTCTATATTGACCTGTCTTATCGCGACTGGGAAAAATGAACTGTAATATCTCTCGGTTATAGCGATTATTTTGGAGTAGCACCATCACCAAGCGTAGCCTAGGTCACATTTTTGTATATTTATTTCCAGAATTGGAACAAAGTTTACCGCCTGAAATATTTTTTCTTTACGTTATAGTAGAACCCGATCAATTTAAAGCTAGCTTAGATAATTAATATCCATAAATATACGTTCAATGAAATTTTTCATTTACTGAATATACGATATCGTGAAGTTCATAAAACAATCTTTAATTGGCTTACCCTGGGAGTCTAATTAACTCTAGAGTCTAATAAGTGGCGCGATATTCACTTAACATATTTTTCTGAAATTCCGTTGAAGTGATATCTATCTCTTTCCGACCGCGATCATAATTCCAGGGAATGAATAATGATCAAAGGGATGCTTCCCAAAGCTTAAGGAGAGATCTCCAGGCGAGACAGTGGCTCTCGACAATCGACGGACGCATTAATGCATTAATAAACTAAATGTGCGAGATAGAAGGCGAAACCTTTCTAAGGAAACTGCTACACAAGTTCGAAGGAAGTGGTACGGAAGAAGGGGAAAGGGGAAATAATAAAAGTCCGAGCAATAAATGTAAAGAAAGGAGGAAAAACAAATAGGAATAGGAAAAGATACGGAGAAGAAAATGAATAAAGGGTCTGGACATAAATCTTGCTGAGTTGAGTGGAAAACCAACGAGGCGGCGAAACAAATTGCCACCGTTCTCAGAGGAAGGGACAAAAAGAGAGAGAATGATGGAAAGAAATGTAGATAGGGAGGAAAGAGAGAGAAAGAGAAAGAGAGAGGAGACCTTGAGCAGCGATAAGGAATACGAGATCAGGAAGTCTTGGTGGAAAACTGCAGACTCTCCGGCTGTCACGGCGGGTGAGAAGTTAAGGAAAAGTAATAAAAAAATCGTAAAAAGACGACCGATATGCGATATACGTGAGGGAAGAGTGCCAATTTGTTAAGAACACCTTCATTTCTCTCTCATAGTGGGAAGTTGGTGTGTGTTGTGTGTGTGTGTGTGCTTGCAAGAGTGAGATATATAAAGGGAGGAAGAATGAAAGATGGCAGCACATACGAGGATATGTGGGGGATAACCTCTTTCGTTCTCGTGTGTTTTACATAACGCGACGTTGGAAGACATGTCTGCATGACTATCGATCTACTTATATGTATCGCATATAAATATGACACAAAAAACACATAAATACAGTAGGCTCTCACTACCCGCTGTTTTGGCTATTCGCGGTAAAAGTTTGGTCGTAAATACGCAACCCACACGGCAGCTACGAAGCTAAAATCACGCAGCCACGCTCTACAATTTAGGATTATTCTGTTCGCCTATAAATTTATAAAAATTCCGATCATGCAGCGTCGCTGTTTCATGACAAAATAAAAACTCCTTTTTCATGTTTTTGTAACACATGACGCACATGGTGGTACTCAGTTTGTAACATAAAGTAGGATATTTTACTCATCGGAAAGCTTGAAAAGTAACTACGTTATACCAGAAAGGAAAGAATGTAGGGTAAAACATGGCTTACGTTTAGGAATGGATGTAAATAAGATTATGTAAATTTCTAACAAGTTCTAGAAAAAAAGGAAAACGAGAAGAAAGAAGGGACCAGGCCGGCTAAGCCAATGAAGTAAGCATTTTTCTTATTTAAAAAGAAGAATACACCCTCTTGATAAACATTTTAATAACTAGTAAAAACATTTTAGTGATTAAAACATCCTATTGCTATATTATTTCGTAATAAATATACGTATTTATTCCTTTGATAACATGTTTAGTTTTGCTTGTTAGCCGAACTTCCTTTTTTCCCATAGGCCCTTTGTTTGGCTATCCGCGGTTTCGATATCCGCGATGTTTTTCAGGGACGTAAGTAACCCTAGCAGATAGCGAGGGTTTATTCTATAAATATATAAATGCCTGTATAAATACATCAGTACTTGCATGCTTATTATGTAACATATACAGGAAAAGAGAGCTTGAGGGAGGGAGTCATTTGACGGGCGTCGTTCTTGAGTTCGCGGATTTTAATTATGCGGGATTTTCGTCCCGATTAAATCCTGTTGAGTTAGTACGATATAGTCACAGTGTTATTAATGGTGACGGTTGTTTCGCTACGGGACCCATTACTGCTGACGACCACGTCGCGCAAGAGACGTATAGCTTTGACCCGACTCGGCGACAGGAGAACACCGTTTGCCGAGATTTTTTGGCCCGGAGTGCGAACATTACAGAGCGAATATTTATTCATTACACGTGCCTTTCTGCAATGAGCTTGGCCTATCCAGCATTCGCAACCGTCAGCGGAATTGGTACAAATAAAAAATTTGCACCAGGTGATTGCGATAGTCGTATTCGGTTGGTGAGCGTGAAAGTATTCACAGAATCAGATGGTTTATTTTTCTAGACAAATAGGAATTAATACGCGGTGAAAGATCAGAATACTTTCTCAGTTTATGCTCAGAGGTGAAAATTAGATACCTTTTAAAATTTGTCTTCAGTTTAATTAAAATAAATTCGTTTAATTAATACAAATTATCACTTCGCTCTCTGAAACCTCATTATTATTATTAATGAAATTTATTGGGGCTTAAAAGGATGGCAACGCGAGAAATTCTTTCTTTTCCGGTAATGAAGAGGGCTTAATGAATAAATGGTCAATAATAAAATAAATGCAATATTTTTATAATTAGTGCCGTAATGGGCTAGCGAATTCAATTTTATGCAATTGAAGTTTAATTAACAGCTTTAAAGGGACTTTGCCTATGTGTGTACATTTTCCAATGTACGTGTGTATCTGTATATGTGCGTGTGATTGTACACTCACACACGTATTATCAAAGAAAGTAAAATACGGACAAAATTATCACTTTTATCATTCAAAGAACTATCGATGTCGTCTTGTGGCTAAGATCAAATCGATAAATTATCTTTATTTTATTTGCATTTGTTCGTTATTACTTAAAATTTAAATAATTTTAATATATTCGTAATTATTTTTCATACCAATAATTTAAAAACTATCCTTTTCTGAGCGATATACATACGAAAACTTCTCTAGCACCAAGCATGAAAAAAGGAACATTTTTTTCGGTAAAGGTCGAAATGTGCATTCAAATTTCTCCATCGTTGATTGAACGAACGATCGGCGCCTATTGGGGCGAGGGGAATCAAACGAGCGGATTTGGTGTTTTGATTTTAGTGCGAGTGCACGAATAAGGTCCGACCGTTACTGCAAATGACTAATTGACCCCAAGGGGATGACAATGGGAAAGCAGCACGCCGCTACAGTCTACCCTCTACGCATTGAATGAGCAAAATGAGGGAACGGATGAGGGAGAGGGAGGGAAGGAGAAATAATACCCCATTCCGGTTCGAAATAATTCGGAGAACGGCGAGTTTATACTTTCCGGAACCCAAATGATTTACCTTTAAGATAGCGTGAAAAGGGGTGAAGGAGGTTTGACCTCGAAGCGAAACGTTCAGTCCCTTTGATTGAAATACTATATAAAAGGGGGATTTACTAATTTTCAGAGGGATGAAGTTTCATATACATTTTTTTCGCTCAACTCGAAATCGGGGATGATTCGAAAGACCAAACGGTTATGGCTTTTGCAAAGGGAACTGGAGTCGATTCTGCAATGGCCGTAAAAAACAATGTCCTGATTGCGACGGCGAAAATTGAACCGCAGCGCATTTAAATTACTCGAACGAATTTTTCCCATTTCAAATCGAATATTCAAAAAGATTTTATGATGGAAGATTTTAATGGTAATTTATGTTCAATTTAAAACCCGGTTTTATCATATAAAATTTTCCTATTGCGCAGCGGTATATCTAAAATCGACCTATTAGTAGTTTATGAGAACCTTCGAGCTCTTTATCGGCCTCTACGCTTGAGGAAGGAAATTACTGTAAATGTCACTAAACATTTAAAATAGAGTGGAAGCAGATAATGATGTCGGTGCCGGAGAGGGTAAGAAAAATATAGATATCTCTCGGCGTTATAATGTGACCTCTAGAGGCAGGGGTGGTCTGAGGAATTTTGACGTCCCGGACGAAATAGCACTCCAGCGCCCCCCTCCATTAATATTTGTTGAGATATTTACAAATTACATATTAGTTTATTCATCGCTCTGTAAAAATTATCGATAATGAAAAATCAAAAAGAATGTCATGAAGATTCTAGCCTCTTTGTCGATATAAATTGACATCCAATATTTATTTACTTGCAAGTAATGCATAGATAAATGGTCGGGAGAGCGCCCTCAAATCTTTGACGACCCAGGCAGCTGCCCTGCTCGCCCGTAGCTCTGGCCGCCCCTGTCTAGAGGATCACTGAATGTTGAAACTGTTTTACACGAAGCACCTATTACAAAAATTGAAGAAAATAGCACATTTAATGATATCTTTTACGGCACTTCACATAACTTGCTCAGGCATGTTTTCTAATCATCTAGTTTAGGAGTGGCCAACCGGCGGCTCTGGAGCCACATGCGGCTCTTTGAGAGTTGATATGCGGCTCTTTGAAACTTCAGCTGCCTTACATATACCGTAATTGTGCGATTATAATGCGCATCCAGATATAACCCGAATGAAAATTAAAAGTAGTTTTTAAATAAAAGAACAAGATTTTATTTTTATTATTGCCTTGGACAGTATGTGAAACGCAGAATTATATACATGCATGTATATATAAAATATATTTTATAGGCTAATACCATTTCATTGCGGCTCTTTGGTAATGTCCATTGCAGTATTGCGGCTGCTGTTTATGCCCAGGTTGACCATTCCTGATCTAGCTGCAATGAATTAGACGGATATTTTTGACGTGGATAATGAATAAATTTCTTTATGGCACTCGGATTGATATTTATTTGAGACAGCAGTTAAACAATTATACATCAATTCTGTCATTGATTCTTTTTTGTGCTTTCCGAAACTTTTCTAAATTTGAGAATTACTGCATCTGGATCATTCTCAAATTATCTCCCTCTTTTTATCGAAGGGTATTATTTGACCCGCGTTGTAATGAGCTTGTACGACGAACGGTCTGCAATACATGCTTTAGGTAGTTTTGCAGGTACCATTGTTACCCGCCTCTCATTTCAAACTGTCACAAAGACCATAAAATTCCAACTTAATAGCCATCTATTCTAAACACGAAATATCCATTAGGTATTATAACTGCGACGAAGGTAAAGCAATAGAATAAAAAAGTGGCAAATAAACATGTTTGTAGAATAAACGACCGAAAAGTAACCATCGATAGTGGTTGCTTTGCAGCCGAAACGCATATTTGACTTTTCCAACATCTTCCTGGGTATTGAAGTTATCTTCATTATTAATCTCGATCAAATTGACAAAATATCTCCATAAGGTTGGAAAAATATTTACGCATTTCGATTAAAAAGCTGCCTTCATCATGGGTGTTTCACCGATAGTCCACTCTTAGGATGTTAGCCATAAGATAAGCTTGATAATTTACTTATGAATAGATTTAGGTTAGGTAAAAAGATTTGTAGAATTACGTATTACACGAAAAGGCAGCGGAAAATTTCTTATAAATTCTCACATTTATCGAGCATTATTTTTTCATTTAATTCTTTTTTTAAAGAGACCACAACCGCTGAAGAGAGAAACCACCACATTCGCGGACCATCAAGATTAAGAAATTTGCTCGCATCAAAGCACGTGCTGGACTCGACGTATTAACCGTTACGTAAGATAGAACTCTCTGGGAGAACTATGATTTACTTCCTTCAACTAACTTCACATTATCTCTCCGGGTATCAGTATCGCTGTCAGTTTACTGGAAACTCGGTTGCCTACGAAGGAGGCTAGTTCAGCATAAGTTACGTGAGGGAAGAAAGTCTCGACGGAGCAGAGGAGGGCGGTGGCTTCCGGAGTTTGGATGAACAGTAGCAGAAATAGCACTCAGACGGCCGATAAGATGATAAGTCTGGCCAGTATAACGCCTCTTTAGAATCGAACCCGGTTTAGAGCGGTTTGAGGAAGCGGGCTTTGGCCATATACATCGTCCCGACGAAACAAGCCACCGATATCGGAACACGAACGGCAGTATCGATGCACGGAAGAACTACCCCAAAACACCACTCTCCTCCTTCCCTAATCCTCCACTCCCCCTCTTTCTCTCATGCCCTCCCTCTCTCTCTTCCCCTCCCCTCCTTACCCTTCCTCTTTTTCATCCTCCTTCCCTCTCTCACCCGCTACCTCCCTCTCTCTCCCCCTCACTCTCTCCCACTCCCTCTCTCCACCTCCCTCCCTCTCTCTCCCTCTCCTCTTCTTCCTCTCTCACCCTCATCCTCTCTTCCCCTCCCTCTCCTACTCTCTCCCTCTCTACCCTTCCCTCTCTCTACATCCCTGTCTTCGTCTCATACCCTCCCTCTCTACCTTCTCTCTCTCTCACTCGCTATCTCTTTCCCCTTCTCCCTCTTTTCCCTTCCTATCTCTCTTTCTTTTTCTCCCCCCCTCTCCCTCTCAATCGCTTGCTAAATTCTCAATTCCGCGTTCATGGTTTTAGTATCCGCTCATAAATGATGGTCAATTAAATAGGAAGCGATTGCCAAGTAACGGCGAAATGAAGTACTTCGGGCGAACGGTAGCAGATGCAGATAAAAGCTCTCTATGATGCACGTGAGATGTCGCTGAAAAAATAAAAGAACCAAGAATAAATCTGGGCGATAAATGAGTCGAGGAGCTCGTTCGCAAAATTCCCAAATTAAGAGGGCTCGCCCTATTGCTTGCTTCTAGGTCGTAAACCAACTTGGTTTTTTAAAGTTTTTTTTCTGCAAGGAAAATTCCGGGATTTTTATCGATAACAGCGCTTTTTGCTCGGCAGAAAGGCGGATCTAAAAAATACTGCTCTCTTTAACTGCTGCAATAAAGCTCGCGGAGAAAACGTCGTGATTTTAAATCACTCTCAACTGCGAGAGGCCACGACGGCGGCCTAGGAAAGAGTTTGGAGGGATAAAAAAACGTTATTTCGATCGTATCGTTCTATATGCACAGTTAATTTAGGTTTCGCGGTATCCAGGCGCGAGATTAAAAAATAAAAAAAATCTCTTCGATCGAGCCCAATCCAGAAGGATAGGAAGATTTGGAGATGTTTATCGAGAATATGGAAACGTGTCTTAATATTGAACATGCGAGGGTTTACGGGGATAATTTATTCATCTGACGGGATGCTAACAAGTTGTAACGAGCGGTCGAAGTGAAATGAATACTTGAATTTTTATCGTTTGATTTGAGTAAACGAAATCTGTACGTAGCTACTATAGTCAAATAAAATCGATGTAATATACATGGGACAAATTTTTTCATATACTACGTATACATCTGGTCTCACTACAATATTTCCTGACTGGAAAGAAATCATACTGCTACAAAAACAACAAAACGGCGGAAAATGTCTTCGGCACGTAAATGAAATTAATATAGCCTCATATGTGTGAAAATCAAACGATAAAAAGTTATACCATGCATAAATATCAAATATTCTGTAGATTGTATTGTTTGTGACTTCAAGCTCTACAACTGAGTGCATTTTGTTCAGAATAGTTCCAGTCATTTTGGAATAAATCGACATTATGTGAAAATCAAAAGAATATACTACCCTTCATGGTTGCGCTATATCGTCCATATCTTCATAGCTTCTATTCTTAATAATGTTGTCTAAATACGAAATATCATTTTATTTTGTTCAACTGTTTCGGCTCTAGAGTCGCGCGCAGTCAAACATAGACGGCATGGCAGAAACCAGTTTTTTTAACTCGGGTACACCTAAAACATACATTTCCGCCATAATATTCTCGAAATAGAAGATTTTCGAGATTATACTACTTTCTTTATATACTATACGTATATGAGAAAGTAAAAGAGTTGATTAAACCACGGACGCAGGAGAAAGCTATACCACTATAAGGTAAGTTTTATATATGCTAGGAGCTGGCAAAATACGGTCCGCGGGTAGCATGCCGCCCGCTAGATCATCTTATGCTACCCGCGAAGTGTGATAAGTGGACACAAAATTTCATACGGACAATTACATACTTCCACCTTTTTATGGTCGGAGATTGTACACTAATGAGGCATTAAAAACTATGTATATTCGATTTTCACTTATAGTATACTTAAAAGTTTCTCAAGTAACTTCTGTTATGAAATCTAAAATGGGCCGCTGAAACACTCGAAACTGCTAATGTGGTTCTTCAAAGCACTCGCAGCTATTACTGCAACCCACCTAAGCACTTGCAACTGCTAACGCTAATTTATAAAAAACTCGCCAATCCCTGATGAAAGACATAAGCTGAACAAGGCAATTAACCTATTGAATCATTATTTATAATTACATCGTAGAAATAAAACCCCATGACTGCTAAAAGGTCGTAGTTTTTGTAATGATGCTCTGCCGGCAACTCTGTGTATTACACGAGGTTTCCAGGTGAGTATTTTATGCACGCACTAACGAGATATCGCTCTTAACTTACCGCTAATTAGTTTTACACTGTAAGCGAGGCTGTTTCAAATGGAAGGTTTTATATTTTGTAACTTGGGGCGGTGATACAGGGAGGAGAGACCTAGAGGTTTAGCGACCCCTAAACGCTTTAAATAAATTATAAACCCCTTGTGTCTTTCTCGCGAATCCAGGATATTTGCTTTGAATTGCAAACGATTTGCGTGAAAGCTCTCTCTCTCTCATGTCCTAAGCGCTGTTTCGAATTTGTACCACGCACGTTATCACGGTGAGAGAGAGAGAGAGGGAGAGAGAGAGAGAGAGAGGGAGAGAGAGGGAGAGAGAGGTAGAGAGAGAGAGAGAGGAAGAGAGTGGGAGTGAGAGAGGGAGAGAGAGGGAGAGAGAGGGAGGATAGGGAGAGAGAGGGGGTAAAGAGGGGAGATGGAATGGGCGTGAGAAAGCGTGAGAGAGTGGGAGAGAGTATGAGAGGGAGTAAGAGAGGGATAGAAAATTATGACGGATTAGTCGTGCGATGAATAATTGAGCAGGTGATGTTAATTGCCGCTTCCACCACAATTGCAATCACTTTTCAACTAGGAGGCTATAGGATGAGCGGAGAGTTTACCGTATGCAAAACAGATGCGTTTAGTGTCATATTTTTTTCTCTCTTTGGTTCCTGCGGTCCGAAAATTCGTGTTTTATTCCGCCGATTAATGCAAAAAATTTCCTTTGTTACAGAGAGAGAGATAGAGTACGGAACGTTTCGCAAAACGTCGCCGCCGCAACTGTTGAATAAGTAATTTAGCGAGAGAGAGGAGGGCATGGAGAATTCCGCTTTTATATTTTTGGAAACTGAATGAAAACGACCTTTCGCAAATGATGACCGAGTTTTTGATGCGAGGAGCTCCCGCAGGAAGTTTATCGTCAAGGCCTCGTGCGCGACCTTTGTTATCTCCTTATCCTTTCTGTTTTTTTAACGAGTGTTTTACGACCTGTGTCCGTTCGGTCTTGTCTGCGTCTTAGAAGGAAACCGTTTAAACGTTTACGACGGAACATTATGCACGTGAACTAACGGCGATATCAAAGGGCCGTCTTGATTTCTGAGGCGCTGTGGAACCACAGAATAGGAACCCATGCGGTTTTCCCATTTTACAAACCGAGGAATATATTGACAGAAATGAAAGCCATCTGTAGATATTTAACGGTGGTTATCATTATTTTCCTCGTTTTTTTTTAAAATCGCATTTGCGATCAGTTTGTATGACCCGCTGACTCCTACTTAACGAAAGCAACTAAAAACTTCGTTTTTTTATTCAGTCGATTCAGTATTCTGTTTCGTTGTGGACGTATTCTCGGTTTTTCGTTCTGTATGCATAATTTGTTTTATATTTAAGCCCAAAATAAAGTTTAGTTTTCACAATCTACATCCCATAATCCTGTTTTTACGCGCTTATTATAGACATGGCACGTGTCGCATTTTATCGTTTAAGTCGAAGGCGCTCCACGAAATGTAATTTCTATTTTTAACGAAGAAAATGCTACGCTGATGAATAAATGTATCAGATATTTTTAAAATGTCAGGAATGATTTGAAGAGAATTGCGTGAAAAATGGCATGAAATGAGAAATGCAATGTGCCAGCGATCGATCAATACGATGTAAATGTTTTCGAAAACACCCTCCTGAAGCACGGTGTTTGTTTATTTCATGTCGCATGCAAATTTTAGTTAAAATGTGTTACTGCGACGTTCGATTCGAGAGAGAAAATTCGAATTCATCAGCTGCATTCTCTTTTGTTCCTTCCATTTTATTCTTTATCTTTTATTCCTTGTTTGCGTCAGATTTCCTAGGGTAGCCGTATTTCTCCACGCTGCATCGGAAACGTAGCGTGAAATAAAATGTAAAATTCTCCATATTGAACAAAATACGTAATTATTACTTTATGACGGCGACGAAGGACGTAATGAAAAGCATCTTTGCATGAGAGGAAAATAAAGCGTGTCACTGAAATATTCATCGCGGCAATCAAGCCGCATAAATTAAATAAGATATTCAATACCCTGTCAAATACGCAATTACGGGAGTCATTATTCGGCTGTTATTACGGTCATAAACGCCAAAAAAACCAACTACAGAAAAAATCACCCGTCATAAAGCAATAATATAAGAAATATGCAAGTCGCCGTATTTCTTTCTGAATGGAAACGATAAAAATATCAATAGAATAGCTACACAAAAATTCTCTAGAGAATAATCGAACTCTTCTTACGACAGACAACAAATTCAGGTAACTTAAGTATCGAGTATTGAAAACAATAAGTATTTATCGCATGTATCTCTAACAGCAATATGATAAAGATAAGTACCCATTTCTTAAGTTTTTGATGCTTGAGTGCTTATCCCTGTATTTTCAACGCAGGAAATTCATTTGTAAAATTATAGCCGTAGTCCAAAATCTTTACAAAAAGAGAGAAAAAAGCTAGAAAAATCGCAGCAAAGATCACGAAATAGTTCATGGAAAAGTCGCAGGATACATAACATGCGCTCGCGAACATAAAGTCCTAGGTAATTGGGTCACGCGAAACAAACGAAGTCGCAGGAGCGTTGGTATAAGATCGCTTCCTTTTTCGACGCGAACCTCGGTTTAATTCAGGAGAAATGTGCATTGGGGCGTCTACAACGAGAGCGTCGGCGAAAGGATTCGGTGAAGCAGAAGAAAGAGAGAGAGAGGGAGAGTAAAAGAGGGAGAGAGGAAGGAAGGGACCGAGCAAACGAAATAACACAGAGAGATGATAGAATGGAAGACGCGTTAGAGTGGAGGGAAGGCAGAAACGCCAAAAAGATAAGGGATGAGATATTGCCTCGAAATTTTCCCATCCGTTCCCGTCTGGATTCTCCGTGGTTGATATGCTGGAAAAATTCTCGCGTTATTTTACCAAGATAAAAAAAATCGCGGCTTGAATTACCTCTTAATTTAGAAGAAAATGGACGCAGGAATTCACTCATTATAATCTAATCAGATTTTTTAAACTCTCATTCCCGGCGGTTAAAATTTGAATTGCGGCCGTGTTTTGAATTCGAAAGTTAATAGTGGTAATCGGACGAACTTGAACCTCAAGGTCAGATTGATTTGAAGCGTTACCTTGGTCTGGATGGTAAATAAAAGATCGTTCGTTTTAAGTTCGCAACAGATCGGTCCGGCACGTGCATCTGGACTACATCAAAATTGCCATAAATTTCCATTTTCTCTCTTTACGAAGCTCGCATGTATCTATTAGCAGTAAGCAGCGCTGGATAAAGAACGGGTGCCGTAAGGTTTATACCTCATCAAGTTCCATTAAGTTCTGTGTAATTTTCGAGTCATGGATTGATCTGATAAAACGGCAAAGGAGCACGATAGAGAATCTAATTCTATTCAAGCCTGACTAAAAGCAATTAAACTAGGTTGAGGTATTCAGAGATAGAGAGGAAACTCATCGAATTAAATCGGTGCGTGATGGCGAGGAGTTACTCTTCGTGATTTCATAGGCAGGCAGTCATAGCCGCCATAAGGTTTTATTTTTTCCTTAATGAAGTTAACGTTCCAGGCTTCTGGAGATAGCGTTGGACATTTTTATACTGTAATTCACGGTTTTTTGTCTCTGAAAAATGTATGCCCCTACTTCTTCTCAATGCATCGTCAACTTTTATTAAACTTTTCTGAAAAACGGTGTGCCCCTACAGCAAGCGAATTGCACTTCCCATCAAAACAGAACCACTTTACTTAGGCTTCCCGCATTACATCCGGCACCTGCAATTAGGGATACGAAATCGAAACGAAAGTATCGATACCTTACTCATATGTTATGTCGAATGAAAAGTATCTATACCACAAAAGTATCGGGCCGAAAGTACCGATATCACTAGAAAATCGAAAGAAAAGAATCGAGTACAAAAGTACTTGGTATCGACAGGAAATTACCGATATGAGTAAAGTATCGATACTTTTTTCGTATCCCTACCTGCAATATACGCACTGTGTATACCTCTTCTAAGAACAATATATTCTACTCTTTCTTAGGCCACGTCCACACTGCGACTTATAGCTCGAAACCTTTCCGGCGCAGGTAGACACAAAGTTGAGGGAACTGATTACCTCTTTAAATCCTATTCGTATAATTTCGATTAACACTCACTCCATTTATCGCAAGCTCATCAATTTAAGACACCTAAGCAAAATTCACTGTTTGCAGGATAATATTTTTCATTTGAAACTCACAGGATCAGATATTTTTTACTTCAAATGAATCATTCGAATAACTTGATATTAAATTTTGGCGCCAAAATTTCAATGCTATATATGTGTTTAACGTAGTATCTTGATAGAAATTCTGGGCGCAAACCACCGGCAGCACCGTTGTTAACAGATGATACTTCGCCACTTACGAACAATCCATTTCAGCTCTCAAAATCAGGTCCCATTATCTGCCGTAGTTCATCCGCCTTTCCTCTTCACCAAAGTTCTCGAAATCGGAATATCACCGGCCTTGAACACGTGAAACCACTTGATCACTTCTTTTTTTCGTGTTTCATGCTTCTGTTGCCATTTTCTATGCTATTCTCATTTTTACATAGGTCGACAATTATAACGGAGTACCAGTATCTTCAAGGATATTCTCGGTGGAAATCGTCGGCATCAAAGTTGTTCACAGATTATACTTCATCAATCACGAACAATTCATTTGACCTCTCAAAATCAAGTCCCATCACCTACGCTAGCTCATCTGCCTTCCCTCTTTACGAAAGTTCTTGACATAGGAATGTCACTGTCCTTCAGCTGGTGAAACCACTTGATCATTTAAGCCTCTTCGTTTTTTTCGTGTTTTATACTTCTGTTTACACTTATTCTATATTATCCCGATTATTCCCGCAAGACGACGACTATAACGAAGTTCCAAATTGCTTGGCTTTATCTCATTCCTATCCAATGCACGATGGATTTTACGCCAATCTGATGTAAACAACGTATTTTTCTTTCTCTTGCTGTTTTTTGCCCTTACCTAACGTTACGACAAATAATGAACATGCAGGCTACATATAAAATATATTTTATTGATAGTTATATACATAACATACATGGAATAAATGTACTTGGAAACACTTAACTGCGACAGTCATTATTCGTAATTTATATACCTCCTCGACCAACGCGGGACAGCGATCGAATTCGCTTTTGTGAACGTCGTTTGTCACCAGATAACCGTAAGAAACAGTTCCGTGTGACGGATGAGGTCGTTCAGGTCACATGAGCCATCAAAATAGTCGCGTAATGTGTCTTTCAGATGATATCGACGAACACAAGGAAATTGGAAAACGTAATGCATTGCTTAGGAGACGGCAGAAAACGAAGATCGAGGCGTGGTCAGTTTTAGCAATGCACGCCAGATTACAACCTGGCTGACTGGCACGTTAGGATTTATTGTCGAACTCTTTCTCGCTGTCCAAAGGAAATTATGACAAAGTGTCCGTAACTATGCATAAATGAAACATGACGAATATTCTCTCTCAGTATGTCATTGGAACTTTTCTTCTCAAATTTGAAATATTTACCGAATAATTTCTATCCAAATTAGCTCTCTAGAAAGGTCATGAAGGTTGTTTTCATCCCACGATACGGTGGGTATTATAAACCTTATTACTGCTTCAAACTGATCCATTATACGTTTTCTCTTTTTAGACTCCAACCATGATGCTTATTTTTGAATAAAGAAAGCGCGAATATCCACTCCTGTATGTATTATTCCCCGACAAAAATGCGCATAACAATCCTCCATCAAGGGAGAAAACGTCCTTAGCAGCTCTGGAAATCTGGATTCCACATTTTGCCGGAAACCTCGAGGAAAGCCCGAAAAGGTCGCGCAAATATTTAGCGCAGTGGCACGCTTTCGTAACGAGATCATACGGTCGGCTTCTGCCGTTTTAAGATGTTTCTGGAGACGTAAATAAGTAGTAGTTAAACCAGAAAGTTTTAAGGAAATCGTGACGAACTGGGATTCCAAAAATACTTTCACGGAAGAGGGTCGGAAGCATTGTGCCCAGAGGAAGCAAGATCGAGAGACATCCGCGTCATATTTCGCTCAACCGAGCGGATGGAATATTCCGCGAGCGGCGTGGAAAAGAGGATCGGTGGCCGGATCCACGGTTATTTCGACTCGAAAAGAGCGGATACATATTTTTGTCGCCGCTTCCTCGCAGTTTCCATTAGCGTCACGTACTCCAGAAATGCATTAAAACCTTCGTCAAAAGGCATGCGAGAGCGAAGAGACAACTCTTCACGTGGGCGAACGGAGAGAAACGCAGCGAACGAAAATGGAACCGCGTGACGCGAGACGTCGACTCCTATAACGCGCGTTGCGTGAGAAATTTTCAGCGTTACGGAATTTTGTGCTAGTTCTCTCGCATCTGTGGCTTAAAAATATCGGGGTTATTATTCCGGATCGAAACCGAGGTTATTTATTTATTTTTTAAATTTTTATTTGGTGAATTCCGTTCATGCCAAGAATATAATTACAATTTTTAACGTCGCATAAACTCCATCGAAATCCGAATAGTAGGAAAATAAAGACTCAAAGGAAGGCATGATATAAATATGCACGAATCTGTATACGTTTTCTTCTTGGCACCAAGATATTTTGCGGAGTTCCTTTATTTCTTCTTTTAGTTATATTGACGATTTCAATTTACTCGTGGAAAATCGAACAGAATTTGCACGCCTAGTTGATACGTGATGCCTTTGATGTAAATAAAATTGCTATCAATGATTTAGAATTTCCAAACTGAGATCCTTACGAATAAACATTTTGAAAAAGATTCTTTTCCATCTTTTAGACTAGGAATACGTTTCTCACAGTAAAAATTAGCTATGTTAATTTAATTTACAGTAAAAATGTTTTTTCTAACTAATTTCAATAATTTATGCCCATGAAATTGATGAATCATATGATCCCCATGCTTCAGGCATAAGCTGGAATAATGGGAAATTGGAAACAGGAGGCAAAAATCTGCTATGACCTGGAGTCGAACTCGGGTCTTCCACTTGCCGGGCGGATATTCTACCACTGAAACATTCCCGTTCTGTAACAGTAAAATTACTCTGCTACGATAGTTCAGTGGCAGTGGTAGAATATCCGCCCGGCAAGTGGAAGACCCCCGTTCAACTCCAGGTCATAGCAGATTTTTTCTCCTATTTACAATTTCCCATTTTTTGCTCATATTTTTTATCAAATACATAAAACTAATCACGGTTGCATATTTTAACTGATAGAACATAATTGTCATTTTTCTATAAAAATTAAGCAAATCATAACGTTAAAATTAATGTAATTTTTATTCTCCAATTAAAAACATTATCCGGCGTTTAAACAATTAAAATAAAAAATAAGGATTACTCGAAAAAAAATCTTGCGTAGATCTAAAATCGATCCTCGATCCACCACGACAATGTCTACTAGTTTGAATGAAAAGGTTATAAATATAAAATAATATATTTTACTTAGCTTTAGGGAAAAATTAGTATTGGAGGCTCAATATCTGGTCCGTATGTATTAAGTGTATAGTATTATGCATAGCAAGATATATAACGACAATAATTTGTAGTCGAAATACCTGCAAGTACTATATAGGACTTTTATTTGCGAGAGAGGAAGGAGGGAAATCCACCCCGTTAAATAAATCAGTTTCGAGACCAAATAAACATTCACCGAATCCTCATTTTTTGTGAAAAAAAAACAAAAGCGAAGTCCGTCCGAAATCATTCGAACCGTACGTGTTTGCGCACTTAATTACTAAAGCTCTGCTGAAGCGATTTAATCCGAATTCGACAGCGTGACGGAAAGACCAAAGGTGGATCCGCTTTTCTTCCCCTTCTAAATTCGTCCCCATACGTTAACGCGACGTGGAGCGTGTGTGGATATGTTTTGGAGAGAGCTTTACTGCATTAGGAAATGAAGGATGATTTAAAAATTTCCTTTTTTTTTAAGCTTCAATTTTTCGCAGGAAGCTCCCTAGTTCCATCCGCTGAAAAATAAATCGGTCGGACCAAATGGATGCGGCGTTCGTCTGTTACGCGTTTGCGGAACCATGAAAACGGCTGCACTAAATCTAGCACTGCCGCTCTTTAAGACTGATCGTTTTCCGTGAGATGGCGCAAGTGCGCAGTAATGAGTGCTTCGGAATCGATACCTCCGTTACTTTCGCCCCATGCCGAGTGTGGAAAAATTTGCGAGTTCTCCTTTTCATTTTCTAGCTGCGAGGGAACTATTTTTACGGCAAAAGTCCTCCTATCCTGCAGGCAGATATAAGGATACGTTCTCTTTATAATTTGTTTGAAAAATGTGACAACTTATAAGAATAAATGAATACCTCTCTCTAAACTTTGACACGCATGTATTTTTATTATATGTAAATTCTCAACATATACAATATACATAGAGGGAGATCCATTTGTAGACCCGGGCCTTAACTGAGAAAGGCCTTAAACACATGTACATATATATGTTACGGTAAAGGTACGTAATCGGGAAATGTGTACATTTACCGCTAAATGTGCACATTTACCACCAAGCTCGGCAAATGTAAGTATAAATTTCCAGAAATACGTATTATTCGTACATTTTTCGGTAAATGTGCACTTTTACCGGTGTGCCTTGGTAAATGTGGAAATAAGTAAGAATGAGAAATGCTACACTTTATTATTTACATTAATTTATTACAAAAATCATCAAGGGTTCGGCTCCACTGGTATATATTAAGATGAACGCAGTGAACGTGAGGAGGAACGAAAAACATTTCGACTAACCTACTCAACTCGGTGGGGCCGAGTAAAATTTGCCTTCATGTTCAAATTTAGTTTAGTTGTGCACATTTACCACGAAATTTACACATTTACCGAACAACGCACATTTACCGTGCTTTTAAACTGCAACAGATGTTCGCGACGCCGCCAAGTTGTCGCCTGTGTTGCGACGTTTATCCACATTTACCAGTGTCTCTAGGTAAATGTGTACATTTCCCCAATCCAATCGGTAAAAATATGTTATACTTACATTTACCGAACTTGGTGGTAAATGTGCACATTAACCGGAAAATGTACACATTTACCGGACTACGCATATTTCCCGTGACATATATAAGAACGAGCTGACTTATAACAGACTTAGGAAGCGCCGGGATCTGCTTTCCTTTAAACCACTGGCGGATGCAACATGTAATAAGGAGAACACGGAAGCAGCATTATCATTTCAACATTTTCACGACGTAAAAAAAGGACGATTCAACACATAACGACCCGCGCGGGACGCCCTTCTTTCTCTTTAGCGTCTTTTTTTTAAACTCTACTACGTCCATCTCTAGCTCGCTCATGGTCTTCCCCCTCTCTCTCTTTGTGCATTTATTCCCCCGTGACATTCTTTAGCCATAATGCGACTCCATCCTCCACTACACTCTCCTCATTTATCTTTCTCACTCTCTCTTTTCAACTCTTTCATTTCCTCGCGCTAAAAACAACCCTCAGACTGTATCTCCTATTTCCTTCATTTGCAATTCTTCTCCAACCCCTTTCTCTCAGACAGTTTCCTACTTCTCACTCTCTCCTTCTACCCCTTTCTTTCCCCGCTTTCCCCACTCCTCCTCTCACTTCCCCTCCGCAGTCATATCTCCTCCCTATCCCCCTTCCTCTCTCCTCATCCCAACCATACACTTCCCTCACCATTTCTCTCTCTCCAGCTCCCTCTCTACATCCCTCTCTCCACATCTCTCTAACAACCTCCCTCTCTCAACCTCCCTCTCTCCACCTCCCCCTCTCCACCTCCCCCTCTCCGCCTCCCTCTCTCCGCCTCCCTCTCTCCGCCTCCCTCTCTCCGCCTCCCTCTCTCCACCTCCCTCTCTCCACCTCCCTCTATCCACCTCCCTCTCTCCACCTCCCTCTCTCCACCTCCCTCTCTCCACCTCCCTCGCTCCACCTCCCTCGCTCCACCTCCTTCTCTCCACCTCTCTCTCTCTCCACCCCCTCTCTCCACCTCCCTCTCTCCATCTCCCTCTCTCCACCTCCATCTCTCCACCTCCCTCTCTCCACATCTCTCTAACAACATCCCTCTCTCCACATCTCTCTAACAACATCCCTATCTCCACCTACCTCTCCCCCCTTCCACACTCCAAACTCCCTCTCCATTTTTCCATCTCTTCTCCCATTTCACTATTCCCCATTCTCCCTCTCCTTTTCTCCTCTCCCCTATCACCATTACCCACTCTGCACCTCTCTCCCTCCATCTCCCCCTCCCAACTCTGTCGCCCCTTAACACCCTCCACACTCGTAGCGCGCGCGGCCAATGAGAATCCTCTCAGCTCCCAACCCCCACAACGCCTGCACTCACACAGGGAGGAGGTTTTCTATCCTTCATCCGGGGATTTTCGCGCATTCTGCCGTCTGGCGAAGGTCTCAATGCTGAAATTTTTTTGACGGCGCTCTTTTTTCACTAACTTTTCTCTCGCGCTCTCACACTTTACTTCTCTCTCTCCCGCTTTTTTATTCATCGCGGGGTCGGGTTGATAAAAAAAATACGCCGCGCAAAAGGTGAGTCTTTAATACCCTCCGGCTATCAACCACTCTCTCACTCTCCCTGCCTTTCCCACGCTGTTCGGTAAATTTATTTTTTTATTACTGTGCAATGTGGATGTCCCCTAAACGGGGGATTTAAACCGTAATTTAAGTGAATACGAGTGAAAATAAATCTGCATACCGATTAACCAATGGATATTCTGCTTTTAAGTAACACGTTGTCTCTTTTCGGACTGGAATTTTTATCACAGTAATAAAAAAAGTTGAAGTAATACATTAAAATTGCACATGTTATGCTTTCGTCACTTCGTGGTTTCTTTTGCACTAATAAGATCTTATTTTTTTCTTATCTCAAACGAAGAAACGGCACGGTAAAATGAAAATCACTGGTTTCACTGAACGCATATATCATATAGATGTGCACTCTCATCGGCATCACCACAAAGTTTATTTCTCTATAGCAAATAATAGTTTTTTAAGCTACGCTTCGCCACAATTACATTAAACATGCTCAAATCCAGAGTCTAGGTCAAAGGTGGCTGATTTACTTTGACTCAAATTACAAGCGTGTTAATATTAATTCGCATAGCTGTAATCGAAAACTATATTGTTACGAATACAATCTGTTGGATATTTAAATTAATTTCTTTTTTGGGTTACTAAATGTTATTTAAATCGTTCACTTATATCGATTAGATATTTCATCGACATCAATATTTGTCTTTAAATGTCTCAAAAACTTCCTTATTCTAAATCACATTAATGATTTTAAATGATTTTGAATTTTGTGTTTTAATATAATTTGATTTCATATTCCAAGCTGCATGTAGATTTGCCACCAATTCCATTCATTTAGTGCTTTTATACCCTTTATATAATAATTAAAATTATTTCATGCAGAACTCACTTGAAACTGCTATAGATATTAAAAGTTCTTTGAGGTTTATGAGTCAATGAGCTGCGCCTAAATAGATATTATGTGAAAATGATTTTTGTTACATTATCTATTATCTAAATTTAAATGAAAAAGAAACGTAAATTTTCACTAACAATTTTAATACACGACCGGTTTCGCCTGTTATGGCATCATCAGGTGACGAAAGCTTGGCCGAGAGTTCTCTATATACGGAGAAGTAAGGTAGGAGGGTTAAATGAATAATGATAAGCAGGAGGGAGAACAAACAATCAGTAATGAGCTAATTTCAAAAATTAAAATAGAAATTACAAAGTGAATGGCAAAATTCAAACTGTTATGTATAAGAGTAATGCGAGGAAGGTTAGTAATTATAAAATGGAAGCAATTAACAGAAATTACAAAAAAGACGTTAAATTCAAAAGAAAAAGGGCAATAAATTAATTAGTTAGGAAAGCAGTATATATAGAACTCTCGGCCAAGTATAAGTTTTTTTTTCATTTAAATGGAATCTTTCCACAAAGTGGAGCCTTCCCAAGTGGACTTTGTTATCTATTATCTAGTTACCTTTACCATCGCTTAATTTTTCCATAATGAAATACGCCCCAAAGAAGATTATTTATAGGATATTTTAACACCCTTATCAGGACGCGAAATATTCTGTGATTTTTGTCCGCGGAAAGTACTACGAAAATACGACGCCGAGTCCGATCGACCTACATTTTACCTAACTTAAAAAAAAGTTTACGCGAATTTGAAAGCTTCGCTTCGTAAATATATGCGCCAAAATCGCACACGGCCTTCTTCTCTAAACGAGTTCGTGAAATAACAGTTCGTCTGCAAAATAAGTTTAAACAAGTCGCATCGCCTTCTTTTCCATAGTGGTAGAAAAAAACAGAAATCCGGCGAGGAAGAACAAAGGAACGATCGTCTTGTCTTTCGTCGTCTACCATTATATATATATATATATATATATATATATATATATATATATATATATATATATATATATATATATATATATATATATCTCCATAAAAGAGGTCGAGAGAGAGGTGCAAGGCATGTCAATCTTTTGAACGATAGAATGCAGCCTCTGAGAATTGGAAAAAAATATATATATACTCACACACATATACATACACATATATCTATATACGGTTTGGCCTCGAATCCTCTCAAAATTTTTGTTTCTTACTTTTCTGGCGGGTTATTTTCGTCTTGGAAGAAACGGGACGAATGGAAGGCGCGCTTTTCTGGTGGTATAGGGCGGGTTGAGAGGATAAGAATCCGTGGGACGTTAGTGTTGTTGAATGCGGAGGAGGATGAGAAATTTCCCGAATCGGAACCTCATTCCTATCTTTCGCGGATCTCCCTTGGAAACAGTAAATTCCGCGTCGATTATTGTCGACGGAAAAAAACTACGGAAAAATGAGAAAACTCGCTCCCGATGACGTCATCGGTCGCGGCTTTGGATTCCATCTGGAGACCTCTCTTCTTGAAGATAGATTAAGGTAATAAATCGAACCTTTTCGACCCGGAAAAAAAATTCGTTTTTAATTCGACACGGAGGAGCTGTAAAAAAAGCGAGAACTCCGCAGTCATCGAGTGAAAGTTAAAAAAAAAATGCTGCGCCACTTTATTTTGCTTCTTTATTATATTCATATCGTTTAAAAACTCTATTCTTCAGGCATAATATTTCTCCTGACAGGGTTATTTTTCAGCGACGTTAAGACGAAAATAATGATGAGGATCGATAAAGATTTAGGTTTTATCGACGATAGATTTTCGGACGGGGATTTTTTGCAAAAATACGTAGCGGATATTCAATAAACGAACGTTTTTTCGAGAAAGAATTTGGTGTTCCACGTTTTTAAAATAACTCAGAGAGCATTTATTTTGGGAAATTCATTCAAAATCTATTCCTAAAAAAATATTACAACCGTTCGCGCGGCTCAAAGCATAAAATGATAAAATTCAAACAAATATTTCGCTGGAGAGCTTATAGAGTTTGGAAGTTTTTCATAACCATGGAATTTGCACGGCAGAATGCCCCCTTAAAAAATTTAATATTCAAATGTTTACGTGGATACTAAAAATTTCGAACGTCGCTCGGGGTCGAGAACGAAGCGATCGATGATTAAAACCGATGGAAATGTTTTTTTCCAGATGAAGCTAATTTACAACCCACCTAATCCATCTCGAAACTTCGCTAAAACACCGTGTTTCCACTCGATCGGAAAAGCTGGCAATCATTTGATAAAATTGTTTTCAGAAGCAACACCGAGGTCGCTGCGTCGCGAAAGAAACATGTTATTTTTCAAAGAATCGTCTCATCCATAAATCTCGGCCACATTCCTATCCCGCAAAATAAAGACCGATCTCGAAAAGCCAAAAGGAAAGATTCTCGGATTCCTCATTAAAATTAACGAACGCAGCTATTTTTTGACGGATAATTAAGAAGGTTTCGCATTACGCGACAGATTGCGCATCGAGCGGGTTCGTAAGGCGACGCCACAAAAAAACGGCGTCTGATCCTTTCGCCTACAGAATGATTAGTTTAATTTTTTTAATAAGAGATCCAATTTGACTCGGAACGGCTGCCGTAAATACTTCAGCGAAAAATAAACCGCCTCGGATTTCGAAAAAGTTGGCAATCGCGAAAAGGAACCAATAATAAGAAAACGTGAGCGTGGATTGAATGACAACAGTCGAAGCGGGGGGCTTAATATTTAACGAAAGACATTCGGGTCGAAAAGCCTGGGGGAGGGAAGGAGAGAGAAATTAGAGGGGAAAATGAAACCTATCACCTGGGCAACTATCTGCTGATCGATACTCTCGAAATAGGACATGGGCGTGGGGGAAAAGGGGAAACCTTTTAATTTCTCGAAACCGTATCGGCGGATAAATGAAAAGGTATCGTCTCTCCACTCTTCTCCATACCTTGTAATGCGTTGGTAAAGACAGGGAGAGAGAGTGTAATTCGGTGGGAGGGGAGAAATTTAGAGAATGTTCTCGTTCTCTTGCAATCGTTCGATACACGGTAATACTCGGACGATTTTTTAAAGCGCTCTCTCGGTCCAATATTTCCTATTTAATTATGAAAACGACTATTTTTGTGTAATTTAACAAAATACGCTGTAGAGGAGATCAGATCCTCCTATTTGTTTGCGTCTTTTGGCAAAAAAATCATTGGACTATTTTTATACGAAAATGATATGGAAAAATCTACACCAAAGAGTGCATCTCATTTTGACCCATATCGACCGATTAGGTCATTTTCCATTAAAAAAAACCGCCGCTCATCTTATTGGTGTTTTCTAAGAAGACATTTTTAGTCGTTGGCATTTATCATAGGTAAGAATATACGTGTAGTTTTCACAGTAACGTCTAGCAATTTACAGCAAAATTGTTGATGTATAACTGTACTTCGTTCTCATGACCATAAATAAGATGAGACGCGTTTTAAAACTGTTGTGTATTCCGATCCACTGTTGCTTATCACGAATTTGCCCCTCTCGATTAATCGTTTCCATACTTGCTTTATTACTTCTCTTTCTTGATTTACCGCGCACCGCCATCAACAACTTTTCCAGGTTGTATCGATGATTAATCTTCAAATATTCCGAGCCAACTGGCATACACCGATTATCTGTTTCCTACGGACGGAACAAAGAAGTAAATAAAACTCTTTCTTCGACCCGACGCTTCGTTTCGCGCGTTTTCTCGTCAGGTTTATTTGTAAAAACAAACCAGTTTTGAAGATTTCTCTCTCACGAAAATATTTGTAAGAAAAGGGATTTTCTCACGTTTGCCGTCCGTATCGCGTCACTCAAAAAGGGAGTGAGATACAAAAAAGAATTAAATTCGAACCTGCTAAAAAAAATGTTCCTCGGAAACATTTCACTTATTCGCTGAAAATTTCAAATGGTTTTGAAAATTCTTGAAATGCGTTGTGACGCAATAATAAATAGATAGATTTAGCTAAATTGTACGCTTTTTATAATATCGTAATTGTCTTTTATGTTTCTTTTAGGAATTTGTCTCGCGTGATGTATTTATATCCCTAACACGTAATATCTATTCATTACATGTGGTGGGTTGAGCCTGTGAAAACTGCATTGCGTCGACGTAAACTGCATTTTTACATATAGTCAGATGGTTTACGATAAGACTTGACATGCCCGTGTTTGATCGTTAGTAGTAGTCCTGCGAACGGTTCCGCCGAAGAACGCGATAGTTTACTCAATAAACTGACTCGGCGATAATCCGCGCGTAAAAGTGAATAGTCACGAATCGTGTTGATGGTATCCGTCCATCATCGCTTTGGTTTAAGGTCTCCGAAAATCGCGAATTTGCTGAATTTTTTTATGCACCCCTTGTTCATCGCGATCAACCATTCTTTCATTCACCCATTTTTAGGTGGTACGGAAAATTCATCGGAAACAATTCTTCGAAAAAACATACAAACTTTTGCATGGCTAAAAGTAATAAAAGGAAATTGATCTTATATTAATATTAACTTTTTAATATTATTGGAACAATTTTCGTCATTTAACCCTTTCAATGCTGACATCATAGTCTTTCTACTCCCTCAGGCTGTTTTAAAAAACTTTTTTTATGCTTTTTATACGTTATTATGAATGCTATGTAATTGAAATATTTTGTTTGACTGAACATGTTGAGGGCACAGGTTACTGTGTATATTCCATATTTACATTTATATACACTTATGCAGATATTTACCGATGTCAGAAAAGAGAGTTTCAAAGCGAGATATTTTGTTTGTAGCAAAGTAGACATGTATATGAATGGGGAGATATCTCGTTCGTAACACGGAAAAGGTTATTAACAAATAGTTCGTCCAATAACAGGTAAAAAATCACAAATACTATCAGCCTGTTTGAACGTGTTGGCGGTTAGTAGGCGCGTTGTCTCGTATTTTTCAAAGAACTTTTCGCAAACAATTTTTTTTGAGAACTCGGAGAGAAGGAAATTAAATCCTTTTGGCCCATCCATGATATGCGAGGGTTACCCATAATTAACGATTCCGATTTTTTAATGAGAAATTTTCAATTACGGTCGATAGCTGGAACTCGGCAACTCTTAGGAAAAACATGAATGAACATACGTATTCACTTATTTTTCGTATAGTCTCCATCACGTTCCACTCATGCGCCAACATGAAAGTAAACATGGCGTCGTGAAAAAAATTTCACCGTGTTGATGAATCCGGCGACGTTCCGCTATCTTCGCATCCTCATCAAAGAATTGCCCCCCGTTGAGGATCCTTGAAAGGCCCGAACCAGGAACGGATTTAAGATAGTGGTTTGCGAGTTCCGCTACTCGTGATTTCTGAAAACATGTGCTTATATTTTATGGAGGACATCAAATCCTTACAAATTTATTGGCATATATATTACAATCGTCTAGTTTTCCTTCTTACACTAGACGGAAAAAGGGAAATAGGTCGGAAAAGATTTCATATAATAGACGATTTTAAAGGGAAAGAGAGTTATCAAGATATGAAGAGGACAGCGGAAAATAGGAGTATACGTAGAACCAGGTTTAACCATGAATAATCACTGACCTGTCTACGGACAGACTAACTATGATGATGATATTACAATATAGTGGGTGGGCTTCTGAGGTCGATGCCAATCGATGCACAAAGTCTTCCAACATGAAATAATTATTTTTTCAATGATATCTGTCAGTTGAGAATGGTTTTCGACCGCTATCGTTTGGGTTGATCGTCATCATTTAGGATGTACGCCCACTAATTTGGGACGTTCAGACTCAATGTATAAAGCCCTTTTTCCTCTCGCATTAAGATTTTACGTTAACACTACTACTCTCGCAGCTCCAGACGCGAGGCCCCCAGAAGCTCGAGACCCTAGGGAGTCACCTAGATCAGTGATTTTTAAACTTTTATGAGCCGCGGCACACTTTAAAAGACAAACAGGATTTCGTGGCACCCCAGTCTCGTAACAAGTTTTATATACTTTTAGATACGAGTATTACAACCTTTGGACGCATCCATTCGCTTATGATACTATATAATCAATTTATCAGAAGAAAAATTATTGCCCTAACTACCCACCAACATGTCCAAATTGTTGATTTATTTACTAAACAAAGTTTTTTCGCGGCACCCCTAAAAATTTACTGCGACACTCCAGTGTGCCGCGACACACAATTTGGGAACCAGTGGCCTAGATCGCTTGACCCGAACAATAATAATGTCGGAAGGAGAAAGCAACGGGCCGTATGCAGGATTAGGAAAATACGGCCGATTCCATGGTCGCAATGACTTCCGTTATATGACGATTTGTGTGGACCGTAATGGAGACTATGTGGAAAAATAAGTGTGCGTGTTCTCGCTAATTTTTATTTTCAGTCGTAATCGAGTATGTCCGAAAAATCAGAATGGTCACTTTTTGGGCGACCTTCGCAACACACATCTTTAAATTTATGGATGGATTTCCGTGCACGAGTTTACTCGAGGCACGCATGGAATTATTTAATATGGACGGACCGGGTTCATTTCGATGCATCTCACAAAGCTAGAATTCTGCGATTATTCTGCTAGGATCTCCGTTGTGAACCTTTGCAAGCGTAAAAGTAATGTGCGCGTAAATTTCCCGCTTTAAAAAATATCTTATCTCGTTCGCACGAATCTTTTTTCTCTTTTATTAGACGTTCAATTACTTCTGATAGCACAGTCGACCGGCTGAAAATAATTGCCCGTGAAAATTAAAAGCGCTCATTCCGAAAGATTACAATTTTAGCCGTTTTCAAAAAGGTAGAATTCAAATCGTTGAAACGTCAAATTTATAATATAATCTCGACTTTCATGACGCTGCAGAAATTTCACCATTTATGTGCTTCGTAAATATAATGAAAATTTTAATTCTGCCAAAGGACTATATTATTAAAAGTTAGTCAAATATTCAATTAAAGCTGCTTTCAATTAAGTTGGCAGAATAATAAAACTCGAATTGGAACCTTTCGCGTCACAGAGAAATTTTCTGCAAAGAATGACATCCTTTTCCATTTCAAACACGTTCATTTGAAGTACCTTCGTTATAAATTTGCTCAAATCACTTAACAAAGCTTAGGAAAAAAATACTATAACGTGTCACTTGCGAATTAATCTTAAGCACGTTTCAAAAAGTAGAGAAAGATAGCAAAGTCCCTCGCTTTGCAATGCCTAAACTTTCTTGGATAATACCGTGTTAGGCGAAACCGTGCTAAGTGAGGTAGGTTTTCTTATATGATTACGCTAGGTTATATCTGAACGCCCTCTTGAGGTCCAAGTTCAGCAATTCAGTCACACTGCATTCAGCATTGTTTCCTTTTATCCTTTCTTATAATGTCTATGTCTATGCGAAACATGTTATGTTTGTGATGTTCCAAGAACGTTTCAAAACCGTGTTAAAGAGAGATTGATAACCGTAGAACTCGAGGGAACTCTTTGAAAATAAAGCCGTTCTGAACCGAATATGTGTTTTTGTGATGCCGTGCAATTCGAGGGATGCACGTAACTATAAAGTTCCTATTGCTTTTGATACACATATAAAATCATGAATTCAAGGTGAGTTAGCTAGCGTATCGAGCGAAAATGATATTTTAATATCTTATGAATAATGCATTAGCTCATAAAATCAGATGTCGGAGTCAATGTTACAAAACACTGGGAGATGGAGTCTTTTTCAGTAAAAACCTGAAACGAAAAAAATATGCCTGAAGGACGTATCATTTTTTCCTTACTATAATACTCTTGATGGGAGTTTTAGTAACTTACAAAAAATGCGAATTTAAATTGAATTTTACCCTGGAATCAAAGCCATGAATGTTGAAAAAATCCACTCAAGAGTGCCTACGAGAGAAATTTGCTCATAAAATCTTTTAACAATAATAATTTAACATACGATTAGAAATTAATTTTTCCGGCTTCATTCTAACGGACAATAAACTTTATCCAAGATAAACCACAAATATTAAAATGACACGATTTTTATTAATTCAATTTTAACAAATTCTCATGACTTGGGTTTCGCTTTATAAAAGCATTTCTAAGTGAGCGTTTCAAGAAGGCTACCTACAATAACGCAAGGCGGGAGGTATAACTGTGGGTCTTTGAAGCAAAGAAAGACTACACAGGAGCGGAGTGGATAACTATGGAAACGCAGTCGAGCAGTTTAATAGAACACAAGTTGGTAATGGACGAAAAAAGAAACGATGAGGATAGTGTGAATAGGGAGGAGGGAAAAGTTAGACAAATGGTAATTCTTTGATAATCTATAGTTACCAGGAAAATTTCCGCTAATTATCAGCCATCGGTAATTGTTTAAGTTGTTTCCTAACATTCAATTTGTAGAGGATCAGCACTCTAATGTCAAAAGAAAATAAATTCCTTTACTCGGCTCAAAAAGGTTTTTATACGAAAGGAAAATGCACTCAAAAATACTTCTTAACAGATTGTTCGGAATAATATTTTCCGCGATTTTAAAACAACATTTGGTTTTCAAAAGCCGAAATCGCGAAAACAAGCAGACTACCTGCACGTCAAATGCAGCGACTATTCAAATCTCTTACTTTCTTAATGAAAAAAGCGACCGGAACAGACAAAAAAATTTTCATTTAACATTATAAAAATGTAAATACTAAACATTTTACCATAACAGTAAAACGGATCAGAATGCTGAACGATCAATGGAATTTTTACAGTCGCTCCATAATAATCATTAATTCGTTTGAACCGGAGGCATTGTGAAGGGTTTTTTTATTAATCGGCCTAACCTGTTTTCGTAGCCGCCTAATGCTTTATTTCGGAAAGCCCCTTTGTTTGTATATTCTTTAGCTCCGTAATGCTTTTTTCTCAATTATAAAAAGCTTTCTATTCGATTGAAACAGAAAATGCGTGACAAGAACCTTTTTATTTTCGTTGACGCAGTCGTTATTTCTCATTTTCCTCGGTGACAGGAACATTTTTCTCGACGGTTTTTTGTGATATGTTTGACGTAAATTGTTTCAATGCGTTATCTAATGAATATTGGGATGAAAATGTTTTTAACGAAGGGAAAGGCGATGAAAAGTCCGGTTAAATCGGAGCGAATTAAAAAGGGATTACTTCTGTAAAAGCCGTTATGATCATGTGTTTCCAAACCTCACAATGTGACGTTAAAAAATTCCATCCGGTAATTCTTTTTATATTTGCGGTCGAAAAGGATCAGGAAAAAATTATGAGGCGGTTTTTTTTATCAAGTCCGTTTTGTGCTTAAAATAAATACCTGACACGGTCGCCTGAATGTGCAAAGAAAGCGGACAATGCAATAACGGTACATACGTTGGTTAAATCAAAGTTTGATATTCATGTAACGAGCGGGGAGAATTTTTCTTGAATTTTTACTATGAAGAACCAATTTTACCATGAACTTTGGAAAATGAAAATCAAGCATCCAAAAAGTATCGATAAAAAAATTACGTCGTCCATGCTTGTAATGATCGTAATTAAATCGATAAATCCCTGTTTAAAACTTCAACATTGTTTACATAATTATATAGAGAATTATCAGCTTTGCTTAATAGTTAAAATAAAATTGACACCTTCTCCGATAGCCATAAAAGTGATTGTGTAAAACAGATGCGCATATCGAATATAAGGCAGGCGTCATCAGTTTTCTGTATTAGTATTACCAACCATCGGTGAGTCACCACTGATGACGGATAATTTGTGTCTTTTGATTTTATTCACCCCTTTTTACTATAGAGAGACACTGGCGCAGCCAGAAATATAGTTTCGGGTGGAGGGCAAATACTTCAACGCATTATCTGAACACTTGTTTATTGATTAATAATAATAACCTTCGTGCAATGATAGAAGCTAATGAATAACGGTACTGATTCTAATTTGGACTCCCTCGATCCGCCTTACCGCATACTCTTATGCTTTTATTAAGACTTTTGGGGGAGGGAAAATGCCCGGTTGCCGACCCTCTGGCTGCACTTATGGTGAGACGTATTGTGCCAATACCATTTGTATACATTAAAATCACAGAAACCATTAAGTGTGTCCCGTTTATTATAAACTTAAAAGCGTTATCAATGAAAGCCCGATACCGCATGCTGACAACCGAACCACCGATTTTTTCCTGTGTTTACACAATAACAGATGATTCTATCGATCGTTCCACGCCCCGCCGAATCTGAATCGTGACATTCCCCATTAATATAAATCGAACTCTCAAAAGAATAGCCGAATGTTTACGAAAGAAACCCACTACCAAATCATCCATCGGAAATCGCAAACGTCGTTAACACCATCGTGATTTCAACTCTAAACAAATTTATCGGGGAAGAAAAGGAGTTGATCAAAAATAGGTATCGACCAATCGACGGGAAGAGGAATCGGTGTTGCTCCGTCACGAACACGCATGCAAGGTGTTATCCGCCGACATCGCAAACTCCTTACGAAAATGTTGGGCACCATAGTGTATCAGAAAGAAAGAGAGAGAGAGATAGGAAGAATGTTAGAATATACATAAATAAATAAGCGGTTACATTTTAATACAATGTACCACATTTACTGGCAAGATTTACGATTTTTACCCCTCAGAACTATGCAGCCAAAATCTCAGATGCGAGAATTTCGTGCGGTATCCAACATGTAGACCATAATTTAGTAGCTAAATATCCACGAAGCGCCCGAAGAAATTCATTAGTTGCGGCACGGGAATTAAAACGTTCTCTATGCATTTTATTTTTTCGCACTATACTCGGGCCTCGCTCTTTATGCGAAGGTTGCCTTACAAAACAACCTCGCATGAATCGAATCCATTATTGCATGTACATAATTAATGGGGATACGTACCAGCTTCACTCTATTGCTTCCCAAAAACCATGAAAAATTGAAACAGTAATCACATAAATACAATAACGTGATAAAATAAAAATGCTAAAACACGCATCACCGCAAGGCAACGTTGCACGCCTCTTCGCATGGAATCGAATGTTTCTCCCACGGAGCGGATTTCCGCTATATAGTGTCCTCGCACATAAGGGAATCCGCATAAAGAGAGAGCCGAGTGTGTACCCAAATGTATTATTTTTGGGGTACCTTATTGACAAGCGCTCACTTATTGATTACACTCGATCTTTCGTAAAAATACTGAATTTCCGCGTGATTCTCTTGTATCATGGGGTTAAAGAATCGCTATAAATACTGCCTTCTTTCGCGATGCTGATTCTTGGTAAGTTTCTTCAGCGCATAATTAATGTTCTGAATAGGAGATGCGAAAATTATGACAGGCCTGTATATGCCCGCTTTTCTCTTCCGATGCGCCTTGGCGAGTAGTAGACCATTGCGATACATATGAACGCGTTTATATAAATTTACACTCGTGCATAAATTACGTCTTCTGCGTTAACTCGACGTCACGCAATCGCACTTGCTCACGCGCGCACGCAAGTGCACTCACTAAATATAGTATACATGTCTCTCTCACTCGTTGAAATTGCTGAAGGGGCGTTCTCGCATGCCGCGACTAATCTTCCGACAGCGTTGACAACGACGCATCGGGGAAAAACAAGCGTGGCATGACTTTTTACGTAATGGTTGATAGACTGGGTGGCGGAGTCTGCCGCGAGTTTTAAACGTATACACGAGTCTTCTACAGGTATTGCGAGGTGGAGAAGAAAGAGAGAGAGGAATGATTTCGGAGAGCAGGAAATGACAGGGTGAGGAATTTTCTCAAGCTTTATCTTATTGCACCCGAAATTAGGGGGGGAGAAGTTATTTTATGAACAATTTAGTTAAGGTTAAAGGTCATCAGAAAAGGACATGATGTAACTAGAAACTAAGATATCATACTTCGATGGGACGCCTTATAGGCTTTTTCTTAAAGTCACTAGGAGTGACACGAAGAAAGAATATATAGACAAATTACTGTAAAAACTTTTATTTCAAGACATAGATGAATATACAGGTTTTAGATTCCTCTGCGTCTGGGAAAAAGGTTATTAAGGGCTTTTTTCTAAAATATTGTTAATGTATTCCGGTTTATCTGTCCGTCTGTGTGAGCAATATCTTTGAAGTTCTTCAACCTGGAGGAGCAAAGTTTTCCAAATCAATTAGTCTATATGAAAATAGACAAATAAAAAGTTAGTGAATCTAGAGTTTGCTGCTATAAATAATAATAATAGACGAAAAAAGCGTCTTATGTAATTTGCTTTGCAATTCTTCCCTCACTTGTTACAATTGTGTCTGTCTATAGTCTGTCGCAAGTGTGCGGCTCCAGTGGCTAAACGTTTCAATAAAATCTGATGGAATCTCGTATTATTATATAGAGTACTTAACCCAAAATAGAAGCCTTGATGATATAAACCGAATCGCGCAAAAATATAGGGTAGTTTTCTCTAGTCGAATTTCACAAAATGCCTATTTATTCAAAATTAGCTGCATGGGTTTTAATAAAAAGTCGTCAAGTCCTATGGATTATTATAATAGGTAATAATATATGATTTATAACTGAAAATTACGCTCAGCTACCGCAAAGTTCTCCCAACTCCAGCTGCAGGAGTATTGTTGCTACGATTCGAACCGCGCATTAATACGCATCGACTAGGGATTGCAAAATTACCGTATTTTCCCATTACCGGTAATATCGAAAATCTTTGTCCCATTACCGTTAAATAATTTGAAAATTAAATGTTTTTTGTAAGTTTAATTTAATTTATTACATTGTTTCTGGTATAAATCAGCATCAATGACTATTTAAACGAAGAATTTTTAAATTCACTTTGGCCATGGAAATGTGCTCGTAGTAAGCATAAAGAATCGAGGCTTTCATAATTTAATTTTGATCTGACTTTGGTGCACATCAGTCCTGCTGCCAAAAATGATGCTCTTTCTGCTTCAACACTTGTTGACCGAATTGTTATTAAGTATTTATAAACCCGTTCTAAATATTTTCCTCGTACTTTTTCCTCACAAAATATCTTCATTTCCTTTTGTACCACTTTACCGATATATATTTTGCGGATTCTTGCATATTCGTTGGAGTTTCTATCTTAGAGCAAGTTCTTTGTTTAATCATCAGATGAAGTATTTCTTTCATTGTTAGGGAACTGGTGGGCACCTCTGACGTTAAAACAGCATCATTGTCATCTTCATCAGAGTTATGGTCGTTGGAATTTGCATTATCTTCACTTACATTCAAGCGTTCCGCTGTCTCTATTATTAGTTTTGTTATAGTCGTTTTAGATGTTTTATTCAATAGATTGTAGTCATCATCATCACCTTCATATATTTCACCAGGATTGGGAAGAAATTGCAAGACATCAGAATAGTTGGTTCGTCTTTCTTTTATACGTTTAATTAATTCTTCCTTAAGTTCGTTACTCCGCGTACCATTCTGCCTCGATAATTCATCTAACATAAATTTTAATATAACATCTGCACTAAATAAATTAGCATCCTCGCAACAAATTGTTTCTACAGCAACTTTTACTGGCTGTAGAGCAGATATCACATTATATAATAAGTCCAATTCATTCTGAGTGAAGTTTAAATCAACTCTCAAAACCAATAAGGCTCTTTCTGATACAACCTCTAACTTCATAAAAACGCTCAATCATAGCCAATAAACTATTCCACCTGGTTTTTTAGTCGATGATTAATGCCTTTTCTTTGCCAAATTCTTCAACAACATATTTCTGTAGTACTTCATCATTTTTTGTAGCAGATTTTCTCAACATTTTTACAACCTTTCGAATCTTGGCTATTAATGCATTGATATTAGGATGCACTATATCATTTTGAAATGACGCGTCAATTATTAAATCCATACCTTCATCATTCTCAATCTCTTCTTCCGAACCATCGTCATCAATGGAGTTTGTGGTTGCACTATTTTCCTCCTCTTCTTCTAATTCAGCTGTTGATGTAACTTTTCTATAAAGAATTTTTACAACGGCCAATTGCATTCCATGAGCTAAGCACAGCTGATGAATAATGTGCATGGCTGATGCACCATCTGTTTTAACGCCAACAAAGTCTTCATAAAGAAGGCCAAACGTGGCCAGCTTAGCTTTAATTATCTCTCGACATTTTTCGGCTGGCATTTTTCCATGAACTCTTACAAGGCCAAGATTCCAAAATGTATTGTTTCCATGTACGTTAATATTCATATATCGACGATTTCTTTTCGACGTCCACTCGTCTAATGTTAGGCTAAATCTGGCTGTGCTTGCAAGACAATATTTCTTCTGTAACTTGTTTTCGAATTTTTTCTGCATAATCTATTACCATTTTTCGAACTGTATTTGGAGACACTGAGATGTTTACATAGCCTTTAGATTTAAGGGGGCGGCGAATATCATAAGACGTGAAAATTTTAGCGAATGGGATGTCATCCCTAGCTACCATGCGAGAAATAACATCTGGCAAAGATTCATCAATTTCTTTTTTTTTAATATGAAGTTATTTTTGCACGAGTGGCAATATCTGATTTTTTAACTAAATTCTTTGTTTCAGAATTATCCTGCTCTCTTTTTAATAAATTTATTTTATGTATGCTTCTTAGATGAGTATGCAATCCACTTGTACTGCCACCAGCTGCTTTGATCCGCTTTCCACACTCTTTAATTTGACATTCCGGAATCATTAACACGTTCCAAGTATTTCCAAGAAGACTATCTTTCTTCCGCTGTTTTCCATTGAGGGGCTGTAAAATAATTATTTATTTTTCTAAAAAAGTTAAGTATAAACGAGAAAAGGTGTCTTCTATCATTGATCGTGCTTTTCCAATGTCTAATTTTACAAAGTCAGAAAGAAAACATACATTTAATGTATCTGAAATAATACAAATAGATGGAAGATTCTAGAAATAGCATTTGAAACCGAAATTGCACGTTTGATAATTTCTTTGATTTTAATGATGTGATTATCAACTACTAAACCCGTTACATGAAAGTCACAGCAATGAATTACTTTGAATTAATTTCTCACTATACAACATATTCTCTTGAAATTAAAGTACACAGAAAATAAGACTTACTTTTCCCGCGCTGGACGATTTATCTTCTGCTTAATGCTACAAAGACTTCGGAACCTTTCTCCTTAATGCTGGTAACACCGATAACCTAAATATGTTGATATAAATAATGGATATAATTTATATTCCTATTTTGGGGAACTATAAGCATCCCATATAAAATTTACTTTTACGTATTAAAAATACATACCTATTTAAGTTACTAAACTGCAATTAAGGAAAACCAAAACAAAATAAGCAAAAAGAACAAACGTGGAGCGATCCTTCTTCAATCTATAGCAGGCATAGACTGGACTAGGCTACGCATACAGAGAAAGGAGAAGATGAAAACATCTGAAGATGAAAACAATTAATTAAAATGTAGTATGAAATACGGCCGCCTCTTACAAATAAATGCATTTGAGTCCTATACAGTGTTGTAGCTTGAGTACAAGATAAATTCAAAATAATTTTAATCGGATACATTTTAGCCGCCTTTTGATTTGGGCGCCTGTGTTTTTTGAACAAAGTGAACAACCGCTAGGCTCGGCCATGTTTTTCTGTTAGAACTCAGCTCCACTATGGAAAAAATATCTTTTTTCGGTTCGAGTTTTAGGCTCAGTTCTGTTCGTTTATCTGCTTTGATTACAGTAGATGAATGTTAAACAGGCCAACTGCTTCCAGTCACTGGTGAAACAGGTTCTACCCCTGACGATGCCCACCTTGTGGGCGAAATGCATTGGGTTTTGCAGCCCTCTAGTTGTTTTGGCTAAAGGAGTATTCCACTTTTGTTAGTTTTGGCCAAAGT